>CM052318.1:4049623-4697377 GCA_028455605.1 Lasioglossum malachurum
ACAAAATTTAAAGTGGGAATTGTTGATTTTCCTAAAATTATGCTTCAATACTTTCTTAATATATCTAGGAATTTTTTGCCCATATCTGCAATACGTTCGGTGCAGAATGTAACAATTCACATCAATATGGTTCCGTGACGATTTTCCTTCTCACCAACGCGACGAGAATCTTCTCAGTGACCTTCTGCACCGACGGGATCATGTCGGTGGCCTTCTGTTTCTTACTCCGGCCACAATATATCCTAGAGGGCGTACGAAAACACCGAATTAATCTTAGACTATATATACTTATAGACCGGCATAGGTATAGGCAAAAAAAAAGTCTCTGTGATATATATATATAAAATAAATTTCGTATAATTAGTTTGTTATTGTCATTTCATAATTATTCTTAGCAAAAGTGGGTGAAGTATATTTCTGCTGGAACCACAGTGACCAATCACTGTTCAGTGTGATAGATTAGATTTCCTGCTTTCCTGCATGTACCAATCTAGTGAAACTACAGTTCATGGAACTATGCAACACGCGTAAATCGGTTTCTCTTCCATAATCTATTCTCATTCTCCCGCGTATTTTGTTATAAGTGTGATACCGGCAATAATGCTTTTCGAACATTTTATTTTTTTGCAAATAGTCCGTTAAATTATAATAATTCCATAACTGTACATAGTCGAGTATTTTTGTTGTTTGTTTCCGTTACGTGGATGATTAGTGTTAGTTTTTGGGATTTGTAAATACTAGAATAAATTATTATCTAGGTTAGAAGAATGTGCCATTGACAGATTTCGCATTTATGTTATCGGCTTCAATAATGTTATAAAAAAGACAGTTAAATCTGGAATTGTTCGGGTAAGAACAGAGACTCTAAATAACACAGTTATTTTAAAAATTTTATGCAAAAAGATGAATTATCAAAAGTTTATATATTTAATTATAGGAAAGACAGTAGTCATTGAATTTCAGTGAAAAATTATTCGAAAAATTTTGTTTTTCGATAATATTAACTTGTATGTGTTCTAGTTACAGATAATCATTATCGATGATAGACATTATTTATAATGATAAAAAACCATTAGGTCATAAGGAATCGTTATACGATAATTTTTGGTTACTGATGACTATTATCGATTACGGACATTGTTTTTGGTCAGTAATAACCGTTATCGATAACGAAAATTATTTCTTTGTACTTACGAATGTATCATCGACGACAAAAATTTTTTTCATTAAAGTATGATCATTGTCGATGTCTTAAAAGATGTAAACACTCGCTTTTTATATTTCCTCTATTTACTTCAACGAATATGCGATTCCGAACGTCAATACGCATTCAGTAGGTTACCCGATTACTTACTAAATAATTATCAACTTTGTATAATGATATATTTTATTCCCATCTATTTATATTTTTTATTCATTTATATTTAAATAATCTTACCATACCAAGAAAACCAATCTTAACGTATCAAGGAAGGCTTTCTTAGAAAACACATTCACTGACGATACTACTTGTTGGTAACCAACAAGTTTACAGTTAAGAGATATTAGGTAACGAATATAAAATGTTGGTTAACGATAATGGTTACTTTTTACTGAAAACAGTTTTTATCATTATTAATGACCAAAAAACAGTTTGTGTCATCGATAAGAGTTATTAATGACCAAAAACAAATGTAACAATACCCAATGGTTATTTGTAATCCAAATCGTTTAAAGGAAAATATAATTATTATGCCATAACTTTTTCCAATTTGATTTTTATACAAATGCATCGAGCTTACCAAATTAGACCTGATAAAATTGTAAAGTGATAAACATAGCAATAACACTATGACAAAAATTTATTTTGTAATATTTTTATGGTGTACTAATTAATGTGTTAATAATTGCATTTTGTATATGTAGTATTCACAGACGCATCTGAAATGAAAATGGTGAATGTTGATGCGGAAAATGACTGTTGCACAGATGAGATCATTCTTGCCAAGAAAAAGAAGATGAAACAAGGTGAATACATTTAATATTTCTAAATATTTCTAAGTGTATTTTATAATTCTTGGTTAATTCATACTTGGACAAATATATTGTTTTAGCACAACTACCTTTTCAACGAAGTCCCGCAGGCACTCAAAATATTATGCAGAACAAAAAGAGAAAATTATCATCACCCCCCGAGGAATGCAAAAGCCCCAAGGCAATTAAAATTTCAAAGAAGAGCCCGAGCAAACCGGCGGATAGTAAAACATTGGAAGACTCAACCAACGATGACCAAAATGCTGAGGAAGAGTGTCTAAAAGTGACAGAAGACACAGAAGCAGAGAACTTGAATGAGTCCTGTGTAACAATCTCGTCCTCGGATAACGAGGACAAAGAGGATCCAGCAGAGTCGGGTGAAAATGTAGAAGAAACGAGTAGAAAAAGTATTAGTTCGAGTGATGTTACGACTCCGAAGTCCAGTAAGCAGAAGCAGAGGAAATTAACGCCTAAGCAGCAGGAAAGGAAATTGTTGAGTGCCAAGAAAAAAGAAGAAAGGGAGAAAATGAAAATGGTAAATTATGTAGTTCTGTGTACAAGCATTTTCTGCTGATTTCTTAAGCAATATTTTTTCTTTATGTGTTAGGAGAAAGAGAAAAAGCTGGAAGAAGAACGGGAAAATCGGCGAAAAGAGAAGGAGGAGAAGCTGATGAAGAAGATAATGAAGGAACAGAAAAAGCAGCAAGAACATGAGTACGCAGACCTAGTCCTTTTAAGGGGGGATTCTCGTGTAAAACAAAGTCGACTAATATTTTAACATTTTTTTTTTCGAAATTTATTAGTTGTAGAAAATTGTTATTGAATCGGTATGAAGATCCAAAAACTAGAAAAAATGTTGTATTTTTTTTTATCACAAGTTGCATGCAATTGTTTTTATCCTCTTTGTCAGTACAACGACAATGAACTTCATTTAAAAAATACAATAGAAAGAAATCGATTTTTTGAACCAGTTACACGGGAATCCTCCCTTAAGGTTCTTGTAATTAACATCGACTTATTTTTACAGACAGAAGCAGAAGGAGAAACAAGCGAAGGAAGAGGAGCGTCGGAAAAAGGAGGAAGAAAAGCGAAAGAAAGAAGAAGAGGAACTGGAAGTGGAGCGCAAGAAACAGAAGGCAGCCTCAAAGTTTACCAGCTTCTTTGTCGCCAAGAAGCAAGAAAAAACCGTCGAGGAAGAGGGTACCAACAAGGTCCAGAATTTCATGCCTTTTGAGGTCAAGGCAGACATGAAACTGGCTCCCATCTGTAGGAGATTCTTGAACGAAGTAGAGAAAAAAACTCTATATGAAAAATGCATCGAATGTAGCATGTCACCGTTGTATCTTTATGATCTTAAAACAAAGAGAATCGTTCCACGAAAGTCGTCGAGAACATGGCCGTTGGAAGCCAAAGATGACGTTATTTTGATAGGTTAGATTTTTTAAGAAATTATACATCTTTTAAGTAGATTTTTATTTAGCAGTATATCTTGAATCGTGTACTTTTCCTTGCAGATGATGATAATGAGGACAATTCGAATATTGTGAATCAAGACATCGTTATAGAGAAACAGAGAACCAAACTGCTTCAATTTTCGGAGAATCAGCGTCCGCCGTATTGGGGAACGTGGAGGAAGCGAAGCCAGAAGATCAATCCGAGGAAACCATTTTCGAAGGACGAGGTGAGTCAATGTGTGTCAATAAATAAGGGAATCAATGAATGAGTCGAGACAGTTTCAACATTATTTATTGTCGCTTCTTAAGACTTGTTCACGAGACTTCGTGCAATAGCTTGAGCCATCTTAGCGATAGCATTAGAAAATAATCTTTTTATTTGTTTCGTCCAGTTTTTCGTAGAATAATTAATTTTAATTCAAATTGATTCTTATATCAATTTTTATGAAATTTTACGATCTATTATAGATCTTAGAATTGATATATGTCTAAAGGACTGTTTTCTGCGAGAACATTTGAGAATTACCGCACTTATTTTAATTTTCATTCGACCATTTTCGTCTAGTGGTAGTAGCTCAAAATAATCATAAGACTGTGGATTTTTATGCACAATAAAAGTTGTCTGAATCGATGCAAGAAACAGGTGTTGAATCAAAATTGATCTCATCCCTCAGCGAGTTTAATAAATTGTGGAATAATTTATTTCAAAAATTTGTTTCATCCTCTCGCAATTTTAATAAATTGATCTTAAAAAATCACTGAGATTAAGTGCTAAGGATTTCTCAACGAATTTGTTTACAACAGCAACGATTACAAAAAAAAAAGAACAAGTCATCTGAAGTAACGTAGTTCGATCATCTCTTGTTGGATTCTTATTCGAGAGCTTTTTATTGCAGCCACAAACGCAGCAAAATCCACAGTCTTATGATTCAAAGGGAAATCTTCGTGCGTTATGTTCTTGTGTCATTGAGTTAAGAGGCCATTAACAATTCTCAGTTAAGTACATCGCGTATAGAAGCCACAGGTTCTCGGAACGTCTCCTCTTCAACAGCGCGTGTTCCAAAGGTGGTTGGCTAGCTTTCCGTTGGTAGAACGTTCATCTTCCCTCCGCGTAGTCCTCTGCCCCCGTGGAACAATGGATAGGCGTTTTTCCTGTGCACCTTGCGGTGTTTGGCCAGGTGATCGCTGCGAGCGAATCGTTTCGAGCACATCTCACAGGGGTACGGTTTCACCCCTGAATGAGACCTTCTATGCCTGGCCAATTCGTCCGATCGACTGAAACGCCATCCACAACCGGCCCACGTGCAGGCGAATGGTTTCTCACCTGTGTGACGGCGGAGGTGGGCCTTCAGGTGCGACGCCTTTGCGTAGACCTGCAATACAGAATAGAGAATACATAGTAACATATTTATAAAAGATATACTACCATTATAGATTGGTGTAAACTCTAGCTATGGGTGTTGGAGGTAGAAAAGATGATTGGAAGAGGTTGTATTTGTTCACGAGTCGGTCGTTGCAATTCAATTATTTATAGTTTATAGAGTCGTGGGCCACTGGGTAGGAACGGATCGTGGAGCACATTTGAAAATGGGTGAGGACAAAGGGCACCGAGTGATCGTTAGCACACGTTGAAGACGTCCTAACGAATGAGACAGAAAAACTTTAAACTCGGCGCGGTTCTTATGGGGCATGGTATGGTGTCTTCGACGCGGCCTGATATGCATAAACGCGGCCACAAGCGCACGCGGATTGATTACATTATGAAATTTAAATAGAATTAGATTTAATCCGTCGGATTACAGTAATAATGTGCGAGATTTTTAACATAGATCAGCACATTAAATGATATGCATATGCTAAAAATTGTCTGTATTAATTGCCAGATACAGGATCTACGCAGACATTTCATTAATTTGGACCGTATTTTAACTGTATTTGTTCTTGAGCACGTTTGGGTTCGAGAAAGTCCATTAGCCCCTGATCTGACGTACCTTCACGCATCCTTGATAAGTGCAAGGGAAGCATCGGTCTTCGGCCGCGTTCGCCAGAGTGCGATTAGTATAGTCGTGAGTTGCTAGTGCTGCTGCAGCTGCTGATGAGATAAGGTTCTCCTCTAGTTGATTGTTGTTGTAATCTGTAACCATCGGAGCACACCCACGTTGCTTGTAAATCGTTGTTGTAAGTTGCTTGTAAGTTGTTGCATTATATTGTAAGTTATGTTAGATGTCCTATTCACATTTGCTTGCAAGGAGCAGTCATTGATTACAAATTTTATTCAGAATTGTTGCCAAACATATAAATCTTCTTTTTCTTCTAGAAAATTAATAAAGGTGAATCGATGGTCCGTCTCCTCTGAAGGCAACGTTGTCAAATGAACTATCTTCGGTGATCCTGGTTAATGCAACGCTGCTCGAAACTTACCTACTCCGCTCGTTTCTAAAGTATCCTCGAGTGCTCTCAAATCGATCCCAAGCACCCACAGTGGTTCTTCGCGTTGAAACGTTTGTTCAGGGTTTGGCAGAGGCAAGTGTAGGAAACCCTCGCACCCCTCGGTGCACAATGGTGTCCTCTCCGGAAGTCCCGAGTTCCAACTTTTATCTAGGCACCATTCCAATTCTGAGTCTAACTCGCTCAGCTCGCTCAGACATCCTGCACACATCAAACAACGCTACAGTATGTTTCAAACTTTTTGATTGAACTTGTCGTAATTTAGATCTGAAATCTTTAAATGGACCTCCTTATAATTTAAGTTTGAAATCTTTCAGTTGAACTTCTTATGATTCCGGTTTGGAATCTCTGAATTGATTTCGTTGTAATTTAGGCTTTAAATCTTAATCGATCTCCTGGTTTAGCTCTGAGATTATTGAATTGAACTTTCTATGATTTAAGTTCGAAATCATAGATTTTTTCGATTGTGAAAGGGAATACCTGAAGAGGCAGAGGTCTGGTTGGCCCACTCGTTCCACAATAGCTTCGTCGGGCAGTTAAGCTCCGTGTAACAGTCGGAGGGGTTGACAGCGTTGTTGACGCGGCTGTCAACAGCCTCGGAGTCGTCACTGTGTGGCGTTGTTCTGCAGGATGACACCTCGAAGTCGCATTCCAAGGTGCCAGCGTCCGTGGAGAACAATTGTTGCTCGACGCCTGTGTCTATGCTCAGGCCCAGAGCGGAGAACAACAGCTCGTCTGTCATCTACAAGGAAACAATTTGACAACGATAAGCTTGAATCATGAGGCTGATTAATAGACTGCGGATTTGATATGTTTAAACTAGAGAATACAGTATTTAAAAATGTTGTATTATTTTCATTTGATTATGATGATTAAGGAAAGAAATAAATGTCTATGTAGCTTCTATTTTGTATAAAAATCCGCACTCTACTGAATAATGAGCTTGAACAATGATCCTTTCGACACTTCATTGACAAAGCGTTTGATCAATGCTCAATTTTTCCACTTAAGAGAGTTTTTTCCAGTGAGTGTGTCTTCTTCTTCAGAGAAGCATCTTTTGAACTAAAGGAAGACGACTTAATTTTATGCGTTTTATTAAAATGTTATCTTTCGCACAAAAGAGGAACTTCGAAAAGTTAATGTAAGTCACGGCGAAGATTTGTGAATTTTGTTGTGAATTAATCGGTGGCCGGTTCGTGATTAAAATTCAATTCTATTTCGAGTTATCTGCCAAAGAAAGACGGTGAAATTTTTGCGCTCTTCGTTGCGCCTGTTCGCTCCGTGACGCGGAATGTTTTTGCAAAGTAATGGAAGTAAACTGGTTAACTGAGTAAGAAGTCGGTTAAGTTAGCCAGATAATTGATACAATAGCAATATGTGTAATTTCAATTGGCCGAGACTCAGGTGATAGGGGATGATTAATTAACACTTCGTAAAAAGAACAAATTCGAACAATCCAATTAAATTGTCAGCGTGTCGCAAGCAGCTTCATCAACATCGGACGAGACATTGATATTTCATATCAGTATAGAAGCGCCGGTATGATATTATTGGACGCAGCTTCCACCCGGAAGTCTCGGATCATACTAAAGTCGATTGTGTTTCGAGGTTTCAATGGAAAAATTTTGCTAATTTATAAAAATTCTTCTATCCTTAAACTAATCAAGTCAAAGAAGTTATACAAGACTGTTTCTATGCGTCTAATTTTACTCATTAGCAAAATCGTCGATCAGTATAAACTCACGTCGAACATCGCAACGTCTTCGATCATCCACGATGACTTCCGGTGGATTCTGGCAGAGACGTCGATTCGTTCTTGCAGTGCTTTATTAATTTTTCACTTGCAATTATTCCACCATTAGTCACTGTCCCACCACTATCACTTCTGATTGCCACTGTTACAAGTTTCTCGCTGTTATTATACAATATTAAACAATCTCTGCTTTTCCTTCGGTCATCAACTAAAACACTAAAAATTCTTGCCGACAGCTATTTTCATTTAAAGATGGAGGACACAAATTAGATTCTTCTTCAAACAGTCTTCTTAAAAACGAGGATCAAGAATGTAAATTGTATTCAATTTATAAACACGATGTTGCCATTGATACAAGGCTGTTGCTGTTATACAATAGTAAACAATTTCTGCTTCTCTTTCAGTCGTTAATTGGAACGCTCAAAAATCTTGCCGAGAGCTATCTCCGTCGAAAGATGAAGAAGAAGTTATACAGAAGCGATCTTCTCAATTTATAAAAATGAACTTAGGTCACCGAGTGAAATTTGGCTTCCACTGTCAGTCTACAAGTTGTTAGTTCAATTTCCCAGAAGTGGCAAATGGAAATGACCATTCCATCAACTAACTATCATGTTTCGAAATGCTACAACCTCTTCAGACCCTGAAGACGATCGATTCTTGTAGAACACCACTGCGATACAAACTTGGCTTGTACTACTAGATGTTCCTCTCCGATTTCCTCCTCCTTTATCCTTCACGATGGTCGCAGTATATAGTCTGATAGATTTGTACTATTGTCTATTGCTTGTTTCCTCTGTTTCTTCTTCGTCTCCTCTCTAGTTTATTTTCTCTGCATTCACTTTTCCTCTGTTCTGACGATCTTCTATATTCTCCTATTCTGAGAGCCAACAATCCACTAGATTTCTAGTATTATTGATTGGTAACCTCTGCAATCTTCACTCTGCACAAATGTTTATTTCGAAACTATAAAGCCATGCAATAGTGCCAGAAGTGTGGACACACAAACCAGTTTTGCAATAATTTTGTAGCTCTCGTCTCTTGCAGCTAGTTCAAACAATTCTGATCTTTCAAAAAGATCATCAACTCACACTTATGATAGACTTCAGCGAATAGTCTTCAACAAGTAGTCTGCGACAATAGACTTGAACGTCGATCACTCACTGTCCCCTGGCAACCCAGCTAAAGGCTTTCGAACACTCGGAGGAGCGTCTGCGCTCAACCCTGTTGCTGGACCGGGTAGTTTCGTGTTCGAGGGACTGTCGGAGACTGTTCTGGGCCAGAAGACGCGTTACGATCCGTGGTGACAAGCAACGACACACGGTTCGGGAGATAATCGAGGCTGTGCCATCCGGCGCCGTCACCGTCGTTCGTCCCATGGGATCGCCGATCCCAGAACACCGTCGGACCCGCCAGCGAGTCGGCTTCCTGGCTAATTGCTGCGACGATTTCGCTCGCTTATTTACGATACCAGCCACCCCCGATAATCGTTCTCTCTCGCGAGATTTCTGCGAGACAGTGACGCGACTGAATTCGCGAACCGAAACGGTCCTCTCGTTCGTTGCCATAACGCAATTATCGGCAGCACGTGGCCACTCGGCCGCTTATCCTGCTCTTACTGCGGCCTTTTTTACCGGAGCTGTTGCAAACTTTTGCAACCCATCCGGACGATCTTGCTTTTTCGCGAGCAGATTTTTATCTCATTTCTGGATCTTGTCTGTTACCTACATTTTCCAAATTGGAAAACATAGTACAGTAATGCCCCCTGAATTCGCACTGTTTTATTTGCAGATCTTGTCATTCACAAAAATTTTTAAAATTGGAGATTATAGTACAGTAATGGCTCGATATGTAATTTGTGTCGTTCCTTACAATACCATATACAGGAGCTACGTTCATCGGTTTCCTGAATCATTTTAGTAAGACGGAAATAATACAATAGCGTTTTCAAATTCTTGGAATATTTTCACCTGTGATTGTTGTTGTATGTGATGCATCGAAGTATTTTGCACAGAGTGCAGATTCCTCGAGAATGTATCAATGAAACGTCCGCAGAATGACTTTGGCCTACAGCGACAAGAAGGAGCAGATAGTGCTCGAAGTCAGTGCCACTGACAGCCGAAACTGTCATAGTACGTTTATCCGTGTCGAGGGAAGCTGACCTTAGATACCGCGATGCTTCGCGTTCGATTCAACGGTCGAGAACACGCGAGAATCGCGACGACCTCATTCTTCGATCGTGGATCAACTAGGAAATCAGTTCGAATGATTTGTTCATCTGTGGAGATGTGCGTGTAATTGCGAGAGATCCTAATTTCTGGGGAGATGTGTATGTAATTGCAACAAATCCAAATCGATCGACATGTCGTTTGTAGACTGCAGGTTTTATGCATTTATGACGAAAACGAGTAGATCAAATGCAACACAGTGTTAGATTGAATACGTTTCTGATTTGTACTGTGAAACGTGTTTAAAAAAATTTAGGTATCGGTTCGGATAATCGAGGTTCTACTAAATCGTGTATTAACTGAGCAAATACGGTTCAAATTTGATCATGCTCGAAGGAACGTAAATTTCATCAGGAAATAATTAAAAATAAATTTTCCACTTCTCGGTGATTGAGTTTCCGGGCTCTTCAGTATTTGTACAGACACATATGTCTGATAATATTTACTATAAAATAATGATAAATAACACAATGTGGTGGAGGACGTTTTAAACAATCATTTCCCTATTTTTTTAATAAATCTAATTTTGATACTTTCTGCGCGAATGATCTTGGAGAGAGTGAGAAGAATGAACTTTTTAATGCAAACGGAGATAGACCTCTCGCAGTCAATCTGACAGATAAAAGAAAACGATAGATCGATGTCGACGTGCATGGTCTGTTTTTCATAATCCATAATCTGTTCTTCATATCCATTAGCTCCGTTTAACATGAGCCGGATTTGAGCTGATTATAGTCTTAATGACATGCGAGAGCAGAGCATTCGTAGTGAAACTTCATCCCCTCTTCTTGATTCGTTTATAGCTTCTTTATTAATCAAACAATTCTTATTCATTTTATAATAATTAATCCTTTATAGCTATTAACGAAAAGAAATTGCTTGTGCTACTTTCAATTTTTTTAATTTTGGAGGGTTGCAACCCTTGAAAGTGTAATTTTACATAAATACTCCCTATCTATTTGTATGCAAAAATTCTGCGAAACATTTGTCGCATTACAGTTGCTAAATAATGATAAAAATACCATAAAATTCGGGAGAATCTATCTTTCTTCCAATTTATCTTCCAATTATTTATCAATCATTTTATAATATATTCAGAAATTTTTCTCGATTTTTCAACGGAAAAGCCCATATTTAAAAAATAATAAAATTTCCATAAAGTTCGAAAGAGTTCAACTTTCTTAAAATTATTTCTCGATCATTTAGCTATAGTCATCGTCACCGGTTGCTGGGCCTCTTCCCGTTCTCGTAGAAGATTGATTAAAGGTCCGCTCCACGGACAACGAGATTGTTAAAGCTGTGTTTAATTAATGGCAGCGCCGGTATCGCTGCTCGCAAATTGAATCGCGAGCTCTCTTTATCGGCGCGAGTAAGTGACGCAACGATCCCGCGATTCATAAATCTCCGGGAAGGGTAGATAGAGCAATCATCGTCGAGAAAAAATGAATTTTTTCGATTTCGATTAAACGGTCCGGGGAACGGTTTCAACCGGCGAGAGCTGTCTTCAGTCGCGTCATTATTAGATAAACGTCCTATCGCTGAATTGCGAGGAAAACGATTCGCGATGCTCGGTTTGACGTTCGCCGAGCCAAAAATTTATCGTTGACGCACGTGATTTAGATAGTTGCAACCATACGAGACAACGTACGCGTTACAGTGCTTTAAAATTCTTCTAATGTTTCTGCTCCTTTAAATTCCATCTACTCACTGTTCACCATAAACGCATAAAATCCGCAGTCTACTTCTAAATCGCGTTTTTAAAAATAGGCCTGTTCACCAAATCTTGCAATTAGGGATAAGTATGAGAGACATCAGTTTTGAAGTAGTATCCAGAAGTGGCCGTGGATTCCACCGAGCAGCAAACCTAACTGAAAGAGCGATCCCCGCAGTTTTTTCCTCGGAGGTGTGTTAAGCGTTTGTTAATCGCGGCGAGCCGGTGGCAGGAGCGTATAGAGCGGCCATAAAACGCGTAACCGATTCGGGAATAAATCAATGGTGGCGCATGGGGAGATCCCGTGGATCTCTCAACTAACGGTGTGCACGAGGAGGAGCACCGAGCATAATCTTAATGGGGCATAAAACAGCCATTACAGATGGCCCGGCGGGTGACAACACGTTGTAAATAATGTATACGCCGGGTTCCTCGCCAGGCACCAGCATCGTTTTCGACGTGTGGTTTACGCGTCGCGTTACAAAACCGATAACTGCGCTTCCCCCGACGACGGTCCCCGGTGCATCTTTCCAGACGTTGCACGCGTTTCCACGCACCCCGGTGCATCGCGGCGGGATCGTTAGATCGTCCCTCGCGACCAATGGGAAACCTTACAGTGCGTCGACGATGAACAAAAATTAAAACTTTCACGTTGATATTTAAAACCTTTATAGAATTGATTTCCAAATTAGACATTTATACGTAGACGTATTCAATAACATATTCTCCTATGAATAAATATTTTAGTTTTATCTTTGAGATTTTTTGGGAACATCGATTCAAATTATTAAAGGAAGAATAAACATTTTATTTGGCTCCTGCTCAGATGCAGACAATTTTTATCGTGCACGAAGATGCGCAGTTATCATCGACTTATTAACATTGTTAGAGGAAGGAACGAGTGTTATTGTTAATTTTTATTTTCCATAGAAACCCGCAGTCTAGTTCATTACCTTCACCTACCTCTTCGTCGCTGCCAAAAGCTGCTCAACTGGTCCCTAGCCAGTGCTCCGGCCCTTTCCCTCCGTAACGGCGCGTCCGGTTTTCCGCGTGGCGTCTCGCCGCGGACGCGCCAATAATAAATTAATGTCTCGGTCGCGTCTCGTAATTGATGCCCGCGCGGGGATGAAATCGACGTTGATTTATCGAACAAAAGAATCGGCCGGCGTCCGCCACAAAAGAGAAAACCCCGACGATTTATCGACTTTCCTCCGACAAGGCTCTCTCCTTAGCGGACCCTAATTTCTTACGCGAGTCGAAATCTCGCGATTCTCCTACTCGGTTCAAAATCACGGTCCCTCGATCCGTTCCGTTTATCGCTTTGCAATTTCGAGTCTAGCCGCGATATCGCTTTAAATAGATCGGTTAAAATAGCTACAAACACAAGCTACCAAGTTGCATTTATCGAACGGGCGACCTCCGCGCCTCGATTTTTCTATTTCCGAAGAGAGAACACGATAATCCTGCAGTTAGGAGAGAACTCAAAGACTTCGTCTGTCCACCAGAGAGCTTACAGGACTTTTGCGTTAGCTTTGATCTGGATAATTGATGCCAAATCTTTTGGTTTCAACCTCGAGGGCACAGAGATCCATTCGATTTTGTAGAGTTCGAATTTTACTTGAATTTACTGTGTACAAAGTCCGGCAATGTTATTTTTTTGCGTTGATTTGCACAGCTCGTTCTACTTCGATGTTTTAATTTCCATCCCCCAAGACACCGTTCTAGCGACGATTCATCTAATTCGAATCTAGCCCGATCTCTTTCAGAAATTTATCAAATATCACAGCCTGAAACACTGTAGAAGCTCAAGTTTGATACACTTCACGTTCGAATTTCATTTGACCGCGCTTTTGGTTTTTTTCGGGCGGGTACCTAGCTGCGACGGAAGAAGCGATTTTCGCGTTTTTCGAATCCGGATCGGCTCGCGGAGAGAGCATCTACATTTTGCCCGTATTGCTCCGTGACTAACAGGAGAGACCACGATTATCACCAGCCAAGGAAGTCGCTTTTGATACCGACGTCCTGCTTAATCATGTCAGACTCCAGTGAAATCCAGTGGCCGTGATCGTAACTAAAATAAACTGTGTGGAAAACGGATGATAACGCCGCCGAATGGACCGTCCTCCCCACACAAATCACCGATCTCGCTACAGTACTGCTCAAAAGTACTCTAACTGACCCATCAAATTCTCAGACATTCATCTCTTCGAATTTTAACTCGAGCATTGGACCTCTGTGTTTGTGATTTTGTTTTTAAATAGATATTCAGGAGCAAATTAATTTTCCGAGGAGAATGCTCGAAATTTTTGAGTTTGGTGCATTTTTCTGCTTTGGCAGAGACCGCTATGCGGTTCCAGTTGTTGAGAAACTGTTCCGTGGACTTTCATCAATAAGATGACATAATTTAGCACTGTCTTTTAATTTGATAAATTTAACAGAAATTTAACGCTGAACAAGACAAAGATAGCACAAAATATATTTATCATGTTGTGATTAGAAATAAAATTGGAATAAAAGATTTTTGAAAATGAGCTAAGGATGGAAAATCAATATTTATTTATTATTTTTGCAGAAATGGTTCAACTACGAGGTAGATTCGGACGACGAATGGGAAGAGGAAGAGCCAGGTGAGTCCCTGCATGGTTCTGATGACGAAAAAGATGAAGAAAATCCGGACGACAATGAATATGATGTGGACAACGAGTTTATGGTTCCTCATGGGTGAGTCTTGCCTACCCTAATATTATTATTGTACATTTTTCACCTTATTTTAGCACCTTAAATATTCAACTTGTTTGCTTTGCATTATAATAGCATTTGTTCATAAAAATTGTTATTGGCATGTAATTAATGTTGTTTTTTTCTGTAATAATATAGATATTTGTCCGATGAGGAAGTTCGGGCTGACGAAGAAGATAACGAGGACATGGTAAGTGCATAAAACATTTCTTTGGAAGGTAATCTGTGTACACTGCCGTCCAAAAGTATTGTGATACTTACGTTCTTTTTTTACTTCCATTAAAAAATTCATCTTAATTTTTTTGTCTATGATTTTTGTCTATGATCAGACACCAGAAACGCAGAAGTTCAAGCTGAAAGTGTTGGGCGAGCAATTCGAATCGGAGAGAAATACAAAGACGTCGAAACTGAAGCCGAAAATTATTGGTTGCATTTGGAGAGGGATGGAAAACTTATTCCTCGACAACGGTGAGTTTATTAGTTATTTCACATCGCATTATTTTAAACTAAATTACTTCAATGTAATTTTTACGATATTGTCAAAAATAAACTGTTAGATAGTGCTTGTTATTTCAACATTAAATGGAATTCATTTACTTTCATAAGTATGGGCACAATTAGTGGTCTGAGTTTGAATGTTCGCTCTTGTTAATGTCCTATTTTTATCTCAATCCGTGATTCTTAATTCAGCATTATGTTATTATTAAACTGCTGATCTTTATGCAAAATAAAGAATGTTTGCATTGATTGAAAAGACACAGGAGTCAAATAGAAAATGCTTTTCTCTTTTAATTGTCTTATTAAGCTGAAATTAATACACTGATGTCCTTAAATTTTCGTAATTCGTCCACTGCTTTAAATTACACGTAACCTAGTTATCATACAGTGAGGGCAAAGACAAAATACAGTGTTTTCTCCTTAATATCACAATGGCACGACGTTACGGGAGGAAAGCCTCTATCAAAGCTAGAAGATCCTAAATAACTACACTAACAAACCAACAATATCCTGTCGCTATTCTCTCACCGCATATCTACTCTCCCGCGACGTTGCGGAGGCAAGCCTACCACAAGCCAGATATAACCAAGAAGCTCGCGACCTTCTGATTCCAGTGCCGCCAAGGACGAGGGACTTCCTCACAGCCCGCGAGGCTTGGGTGCGTCAGAACCCAGTTTCCTTGCCTAGGTCAGTGGAAACCGACACGGGCACCGAATCCGGCACATCCACGCATCATTCAGTCTCAAAATCTTCGAAGAAATCGCTTATCCTTTCACAAGCGATGCCCGAGCTGATTCGCCTGGTGCATGGCAACACCCATAGCAGAAAGTTCCTGGCGAGGGAGTTCCTCGCGTTCTGGAACAAGAAGTACAAGCCCTCCGAGAATGTGATAACGAAAAGCAGCCTGATGATCAAGATCCGTGAGATTGGCAAGTATATGATGTGCCCCGACGAGGGTCCCATGCACCAGAAACCTTGCTGGTATGTTTCCGAAGACATCCGGAAACAGCATCTTGAAGAGAACCTGGAGTTACCCAACCAGTGGTCCTACACTGTCGCCGTCACGTCGAGACGCAGTCATTTGGAAGCCAAGAAGGAGGAACATGAAAAGGACAAGGAGAAGAGCAACGTGCCATTGATTACACAGTTCACCAAAAAGATCACGCAAGAGGAGATGAAGAAACAGCTGTCGCCTGTCTCAGCCTCTCAAAGCAATCCTGCGAAGAAGAGGGCGACCTTGATCTCCGTTGCTAGAGGAGAGCAGTTTCCTAAAACTGCTAACAAAAATTCCGGGAAGAGATCCTCTGAACAGATCAGCAGCAAAAAAGGAGATGACGCGACAGATAAAGATAAAGATAAGGCTGCTCCGCTGGCGAAAGAACGGGGGAAGAAGAAAAAGTGCACCCCGAAAAAAGTTGCAGCCAGCTCGGAGGATATTGTGATCGATTGAGAGGATAGAGGATCGAATTGTAAAAAATTTTGTACTAGGAGAAAAAAAAATGGAAACACGATTTGTGATAAACTAGTACTAAGTCGAATTCAAATTCTTCGTGGTCGTTTATTTAAATACAGATAGAAATGTGTACAAAGTCCTGTTTGTGGCCTATATACGATACTATTATTATGTCACTGTTACTGTCGGGAAGGTGTGGTTGGTTCGATATTTCCTGTTAGATATGTCGATATGTCTTCCCGAAATGATTCGTGCCGTTTTTCTATGACTTTATGTGGACCAAAACTGTTCGAGACCATGCAGAGTTGAGAAAATTTGTACTGTCGCATAGGATACTATTTTTATTCCTAAGCTTGCTCTATTTTTGTAGCCCATACTATAGGACCCGATACACACCTGATATTTATTAGAGTTAACAGTGGTCACGTATGTATATTTTACCATATTGTCGAGCGTTTCAATTGCTGTGTGACAGTTCATTGAACGTGGACCGCTGACTATAAGATTGATTGATTCTGCACTCAGCTAATTGTGTTTCAAGCAACGACGTCTGAATCTGCGTTTAGAACAATTCGACGAACCTCTACAGTATTTTAGATTGAAAGTGTTAAACGCTTCATCGGATGTTTTCGAAATGTATTCGTTTTACGAGCTTCTAATGTCGAGTTGTTCTAAATGGCAGATCGATGACATTCCAGTTGAAGTTGAAGAGAGTGTTGGTGCTCGAGAGTCGTTGACCGAGAAGTAGTCGTTTGAGAATCGTAAATACTCTGCTTTCTTAACAGCGCTGTTGTTTCGAAGTCTATTGAGTTTGCTTCGTTTGAGAATCGTAAATACTCTGCTTTTTTTGGTTCGAACTAAATTAGTAAATACGTTTAATGTTGCGAGCAAAAGCTTTACGAGTGTCAATCAGACGTCCGTGTAATTAGAAGTCGAAAGATCGACTTAGGCCTGTTCGTTGGCGAAAAAGAATCTCTCGCGGGGAAACGGGAGGAGCGAGTTTAAGAGCCTGTTGCGTTGACAACTGAAAACAATTACATTTTTATAACTCAAATTAGTGAATAAATCTCGGAATATCTATACAGTCTCTGTGTCCACTCCTGTTCCACTGGTTTTCATTAGTTGGTAGCAGCTGAGCTTGTTAAAATATTGTTGAAATCATTCATAAGTGAACTATTTAATTAAAATGCCTTGAGCCTACTATGTTTATTTTTCCTGTATGTAATATTTAGAGAAACGTGGATGTTTTCTACAATCGTGCTGTTTTTTTAGACGTATTTAAACAATTTTCTGTTAAATTAGTTAGCAGAAGCTCGGTAGATAGTTGATACCTTTGAAATACTGGGTCACAATGGACCCGCGCACCACCGTGCATGGGTTAATTAATGATGATCACCGAGATGACTGGTTCGAGTAAATTCATTCTGAGTAATTAATTGAAACTGACATTCAGTAATGTAATTAATTAACAGTGAGTGTATCTTTATACTTTATACAGTCCTTCACTTTCGTAAAACCTTTTCAGTTTTTTATATACAATATACACTATTTCATCAATTCTTTTCTCTATTTTATAGCTTGTGGAGCTAATCGATTTGGCAAATGTCTCGTCCACAAATGGAGCACATTGCAAACATTTTGATGTGACAAAATTCACGCAACTTATTCATTTTCAATTCCTCTTGTCGAATTCTTTCCCACAGATTCAGCCGCGATTTCGCAGGGGTTCGCTCGCAATTAGTTTTTTTCAGTTCCATCCCAGTTCAAAGACAACTCGAACATTTTTATTTATACCCCCGTGGATTTTTCCGGGTTCCCGTCGACCGTAAAAGGAATAATCTGTTTGTTTCGGTAATGTGAATTATCCGGAGGATTCCGCCGGCCAAAAAGTTTCGTCGGCGGCGTAACATTCGAGCTTTGGCTAATGCATCGCGGAACATGGAATTGCATTCCGACGAGCCGTACAACGGAGTTCAACAAAATGGCTATAGAGGAACTTCTGTTCAGCACCCGATTATTTATCAGTGGTCAGTCGGAAGCGCGTCTTACTCAAACGCTGCGCTGCAACCACCTTATCTCGTATCGGAGAAACCATAAAACCTAATTATAGAGTATTCAAATGTCATGATACTACATTACAATCTACAGGTTTGCTATACATCATTTCAACGTACAAAGCTTAAGTGGAAGAATCACGTGATTTCTGTCAAAATTCATCGATGGGAAAGATGACCACAAGAACGGATTTAGGAACGACGAAAAATTAAATTTGTGTTGCGAGGCAATAAAAGAAAGCTTGTAACTCATTACTTTGATCCAGAAGTATAGAAGCGGGTTATGTATGTTTAACGTTACTGTGAATAATTGGACATTTCATATTCTACGACAGCAGCAAATCGGAACGAGTGCGAAAACGCCGATGTCGGAGTATTCGTCAACGAATCGACAGATTACGGCAAAGAAGATGAAGACGGCGAGGGATGAGAAGAAGAAGAAGAGGAGGGGTGAAAAAGGAAGGAACGGACCGAAATCCGCTGACGAATCCCGCGGCACCGAGTGGTCGACTGTTTCCAGAGCTTCGAATCTCCGGGAACGGAGGGCAGAGAAGAAAAAGAAGGCGAAACGCGTCCAGTAGGAAGTTTTACAGTCGGTAGTTCAGAGCCCGTAGCTTCGGGCTGGACGGCATATGGCCGGAATAAGGAAAGGCTCGCTGCCAGATTACGGCAATTATCGAATCACGTTACGGGATCTGGCGCCACGCGGCTCCGAAACGCAGAAATTAAGTTTCAACCCCCGAGGTGGTTGCTCGACCTCGCTCCGAACAAACTGGTCCCGCGAATCTCCACCTTTTGCTGAAAAATAGCGACCTATTCGCACGATTTAACACCGGGGTTGCCGGTCAGGTCAATACCACTTGTCTCCGAATTTTTATTTCAGACGTGAACATTTCAGGTCCGTGAACTTTCTTTGAGTTATATTAACAATTAGAGTTATAATGAAATAGATTCGTAAAATGTTTTCTGGGACATTTCTTTCGTAAACTTCTCTGTTGAGTTGCAACGAAAATCATAAACATTGGTGTTTAACAAACGTCAAAACGGCAATTGTAGTAGAAGCTCGGTTCGTAAGAAAGAATGAATGATGATTAATCAGTTTTACACATCCACAAAACGGCAAGTTTCCAGGCGAACGACAGCTGGCCGTTGCTCGATCCCATCCTAGCACCTCCGATCAGACGTCCCAGGGATATCCGCGAAACAATTTTCCACGGGTGCTTCGTTCACATGGTCGAGCACTTTGTCTCGGGAGCGAACCTACCTGGAATTGCCCTAGAGAGGAACAATAAGACACGGATTCCATTAGATCGTCATGCAACGGGCAAGAGGCAGAGCCAGAGAAAGAGAGGAAACGCGAGAAACCCTCGCGTTTGTCCGGGTGCTCCCGGTCCGCGATCTCGATGGCTCGAGCAAGCCGTCGGAGTGGCTGAGGATAGAGACAGAACGGCGAAGAGAGCTACACGAGAGAAAAGAGAGCGAGAGAGAGCGAAAGAGGGACGGAGAATGAAACAGAGAGACGGTGGAGTGAAACAGCGAAGGGGAGAGTACCAGCAGCAGCGGCAGCAGCAGGAATAAAGTGGAGTAGACCGGAATAGAGTACAAGGTGTATGCCTAGAAGGTATAGAGAGAAAATGGTAGCCAATGGCGTTGGCTCGGCGTCGTTGCTACAGTATTGAACGTCTCCTACGTGGGCTCCAGGTCTCTCTCCGGCTCTCTCGATGGTCGTTCTCTCTCTCTCTCTCTCTCTCTTCTCGACCACCCCCTCCCAGTCTCTCGACCTCCGTTTCCTCCTGGTCCTCTCTGGTCCTCCCTCCTGCGCCTCGAAACGGTCTCAGAGTAGATCGGTGTCCGTTTCTCTCTTTCTCTTCGAGGGACGATCCTCTTCGTCCCTCCGCCACCGCCACCGTTCCTGTCCTTCCCTCGGCTTCTCGTGACCCGACGACGTCCTCCCTCCATCAGGGTGGAGATCCTCCCTCCTCGTCCTCCTCCTCTTCATCCTCCTCCTCCTCTTCAGCCTCCCAGAGCCCCTCGCCGTCCTTCCGTCCCCGTCGATGCTTCTCGTCTCGGATCCGACAGGGAGGTAAAGGAGGGCCGAGCCAACTCTCGGTAACCTCTCGCGAGGAGCCAGGATCCGTGAGTCCGCCGCCGAGATCCGGGGAGGATGCCTCTCTTTATCTCTTTCTAGCTTCTCTCTCTCTCTCTTTCTCCCTGTCCTCTCATTAATATCAGGAGACACGACCTCGCCGGGCCCCAGCCGGTCCCCAGACCCGAGGTCCTCATTGGCCGCGAGCTGACGCGCTTTGATCACATCTCCACACATATGCACTCACAGTTTTCACCAGAGACCGCGCATGTTTCAAAATTGTACGCTCATAAATTCTTTTCTATCGTTAACCCATTTGTGCCTGTGCGCACTATTGTGAGAGACAGGTAGTCATCATTTAAGGGGACAATGATACCCAATTGTTTCGAATTTGAACTATTTTTTAATTAATTAATTCGTTGATTTTGTTAGTCCTGAACGAGCCTGACTCAGCAGGGGGTGGCCACTGTTTTGGGCAGATTTCACATTTCGGAGAAAAGAAATTTGATGATCCGGCGATGACGAGGGTGGGTTAGACGGGGGTGGACACGGTGTCGTTCGGTAAAGAGGGCGGCGTCCTCGGTGCAAGGGATGAGAAGCGTGGTCTGCAGCTGCTGGATCTTATGCTAATCCCACCCCCGCAGGCTAACCCTGGCGTGCGCATCGTATGAAAAAGTTGCTCGTTACACGCTCGCCCATAAATCTCCTTCCTAAAGCTTAATCTGTTCGCCGGCCCCTCTTGGCCAAGCCACGGAAAACTCGGCACGGGGCGGCAGGTGTGTGTACACGCGCCCCCGTATACCATGGATTTCCGGAATTTTTTATCCTTCGGTGAAATTTCAATGAGAGGCCGCGGTACCGCGCGGAAAACGCCGACTTCGGGATCCTGTCGGCCCTTCAGCATACGACAGAGATGCTAGAAAATGCTGCACAGTGGTCAATTTCCTCGAAGACACTCACGATAGTTCGTTAGACACGCCAGTAGCTCTTTCGGATACGTAGTGCACGATTTTTGACATCGTTCTTTTACTAGAATAGAAAAGCGTGTCTGCAGCAGGCTTCTAGCATTGGAGTATCGAAACCATAACGTTTCCCGAGGCTGCGAACTCGTCTAGCTCGAACAGATTCGGAGGAAGATTCGTAATCTGCATACGTTTCACGGGAATCTATATTTAACTGAGACCTTCCCGAAGGCCTAACATCTGTCCAAAATCGTGCATTCTGCGATCCTCGATCCCTATAACTTGTAATAGGCGAGCCGGCGGAAGAGGCTAGAATCCTCGTCGTTTAAAAGGTAGCCGTTCTTACGTGAAACATTATCTAGAGCCACACGGTAATCAAATTCGATCTTGTTGCTTCGAAATTGGACGCAACAAAAATCCGCAGCCTCGTCCCCCGGAACGGCCAGTTTCCAACCTCGGCGTAGTTCCCTTCGATCTCGTATTCAAGGAACGCAAGGAACCTCCATAAGCGCGTGTTACGCCTTGCTCGGTTGCTCTCGGATCCTTATGATTACGCGTGGAACCGCGGGGGAAAGTTCTCCGAGGCGGGACAAGGATCGTCTCGATCCTTGCAATCAGGGAAGAGCTGGGTTAGCGTCTTTCGTGCCGACTGCTATAGGTAGAGAGTAGAGATACCAGCATCAACCGAGCACCTAACCGTGGATCGTGATCGCGGTCCGTATCGGGCCTGCGACCAGGCTTACGCAACGGCGTGCATTTATCCGTACGTGACGGCTAGGAGGCGAGGACTATCGGCCGCTGTAGCGGTGCCTAGAGCAGAACGTAGAACGTAGAACGTGCCAGAGAAGAGAGCCTTTCGGCCTTAGCATAATTGCCCGTAAAGGCCCCCGTAATACGTCTATTACGCCGATGCCTCTGTACACGGCTACTGACACAGGGCATCAATCCTCGCTCCACGAGTATTCAATTAACTATCCCTCTCCGCTCCTGGCCGAGGCCAGCCTGCCCTCCGATACCGTCCTACCTCTCTTTCACTCTTTCCCTCCTTACCGTCGCCTTTCTCACCACTATCTCCGACACTCTGGTTCGGCACTTTTTACCCCGCCGCCCCACCCTTGACCACAGCAACATCGAACTCTCAGAGTTAGGGGTGCCCTGCGTTTTGAACTTTCATGAAATCAATTCTTCTTCGGCGTCTTCTGCGCGTAGGTAAAGTGATTTTTTACAAATTCAATGCACGTACTATTTTATTTCGTTATAGGGATCATGTACGCACAGAGCATGACCAATGAGTACGGTGATCCAGTGCCGGATTAAGCCAGCGCGGGGCCCGTAGCAAATGTTATCACGAGGCCCTAGCCTTCGTATCAGGACCGCTTGTGTGAATGACCTTTTCTTTTTTTAGCAAAAATATCGTTAATGTTTCGGCGCTCGTTTGCGAGGCCTCCACAAGCATTTGCTACTTCTGCTACAGAGCTTAATGCGGCCCTGCGGTGATCGTACGCTCTTTCTTTAAGAGCGCAGTCCTTTATTTCAGATCTATTTTTCTTCTAAACTGGCCATTTTGTCCAGCTATTGTCCTCCACTTCGTGTGTTGAAATATTAGGTGTGTGCAAATAAGTTTCTTCCCCTTTTTTTCTATGATCATAACTTCTGACTGAATTCGAATTACTTCCCGATTTGGATGCATCCATGGATGAATTTTATTCCGTTAATCGAGTAAATATCTGTTAATATAGGCTCCACAAAAAGAATAATTGGAAATGGATAAATTTCGTAACATTTCCAGTGGAACCATTCTGACGGAGTCTGCTCTACAAATTGCGACACAATGTCGAAGAACATGTTCCGTATAGAATGACAACTGGTAGAAGTATCAAGATCGGTGGATCTGCAGCGTTCGGATAACAGAGGTTCCACTCTGTCGCGGATTAACCGAGTAATTACGATCCGAATCGTGCCGTGTCTGGTATCGTTTCAATCAGAAAATCGCGACGAATCTGTTGATAAAGGCCTCATAAAAAAATAATTCGAAACAGGGGAGTCCCGTAACTCTTTAAGAGGAACCACATAGACGTAGACTCCGTCTGCTTTACGAATCGCAATACGGAATGGCGGATAATGTCCTATACGGAACGACAACTGGTGAAGGTATCAAGATCGATGGATCGGACGCCTGCCATTGGATCGGAAGGACTCGTTACATATCTCCGGGAGGGGAACACCCAGAAACTCGATCGTTTCTCGGGCGCCGCGGATCGGTTACGCATAATAGGAGGCGCGCCCCCGAAGGTTCGTGTTCCCGAGGCTCGAGCCAGTCCCCGAGCACGGGCACCCGAGAAGAAAATAAGGCCCCCGAGAGGAAGAAAAAAGGCCCCGCGGAGAGATGGCGAGAGGCGTATAGCGTGAGAACTTGGCAGTGGTGCCGGCATGGCAGCAGCGCGCCGGGCCCCGAGAACTTCGGGCTCGCGTGAAATCCCAAATGTAGATATATCGACGAAGTAAGAAGACGCGCGTCCTAGATCCCAGGAAAAACGCACGGAATCCGAGCGATCATCCTTGGATCTGCACGCTACCCGCAAGATCCTTCTGCTACTCCCGATGTTCCTGTCGTTCCGTGAGCCGTGTCGATTTCCATCTTCCGGTTTTTAAAAACGCTCCTACCGGAATCGTGGCTTTAATCGCTCCGGCGCCGTTTAGCTGGACACGATCATTTCCTTTTAGATAGTTCCAGCCTCAATTTGAACGTCTAGGCTTGGCTACGGGATGTTCTACGTGTGCTACTTCTTCTCTTTTTCGGGGGAACACGTATCGGCGGAGCTTGTTTACTCAGAAATCGAATATATTTCGAGGTTTTTGTGGCCGATACTTTGTGAACTTTTCGAATACCAATGTAAAGTACATA
This sequence comes from Lasioglossum malachurum, assembly GCA_028455605.1. Classification (NCBI taxonomy): domain Eukaryota; kingdom Metazoa; phylum Arthropoda; class Insecta; order Hymenoptera; family Halictidae; genus Lasioglossum; species Lasioglossum malachurum. The sequence goes on from CM052318.1 coordinate 4,073,925, forward strand.
TTGAGGAAGATTTTAACAAAGTCTACCAAATATGAATGTCACGCCTTTCTTTTTCGGTGAAATCAAATTTTATTTTATTGTGATGATGTTTTAATCACTGGGTTAACACGTCTCTGCTGTTTTTGAAAATGCGAAAAATCTTTATTGACCAAAGTTTTTCAAGATAAAGAGGTCTATAAAATGGCAATTACAGTTTTTTTTGTAGATGAAAGTGTTTCGAAGATTTTAAGGTCACCTTCATTTTCTTTAATAGAAACATGTATTTTTCCTTACACTATTCCATGCAGCTCGTCATTTTCTATGAAAAAGTGTTAACCTGTGTGTGTCGAAAAATCGTCCATTTAAGAGATATTTCAATTTGAATTTTGTCGAATGGTTCTTTCCTTGGAAGGGTTGTAAACCGAACGCTCGAGGGCGTCGGAAACTCGATGCACCGTGACCTTTGCTACCGTTGCATTGACATCCGGTTGTCAAGCGCAGATCCGATGCGTTAGAAAGTTCGATCGCTTTGTGGGGCTTTTCGTGGGCCGGAGGCGGTACACGCGCCCCATCGATCGCTTCCCGATCCGTTTAAGTGATTTTCACCGAGAACTCGTTGCATGCTGCGCGATGTATCAATTGCAGGCTGCGTTCTACAGTCAGTCGACTGTGGGAGAACTGCAACTATCCTATCCGGGCGGAAATGATTAAAAGAAATTCTAATACAAGTCTTAGTACAATGTCTGCCATTTGACGAGTGCAGAGTCCGGATATACCCAGTTCATAATCAATTCTATCACAAGGCTGCATATTTTCGAGCAAAATAAGGATTGTCTCTTTTCCGTCTCAAGCAATTTCCAAAAATTACTTATAGACGTCCTTTGATTCTTCCCACCTCTCTGCCATTTTAAACTGCGTCCACTCATTTTCGTTATAAACGAATAAAATTCGCAGTCTACTCTCACACAACGTCTCAAGAATCACTTCCAGGAATCCTGTCAACTGAAACTCATCCAACCCTCCGCACCAATATCTGCGCAAAAACCTCATTTCACGCTGCAGCGAAATTGCACAGGAACTTTCCCCCCGGGGGTGCACTCGAGAGAGAGAACAAGGTTCGCCAGGTTGGCGTCCGTGGGAGCAAAACTCGAGCTCGGGGACACACCCACGAAGGGCGGCGACCCTGCGTGTGGAATCTGTCGCTGGCAGTTGGTTGACAGCGGAGGACGGTGGTTGGAAAGGAGGCAGTTCGCGGTGGCAAACGAACGCCGGCAAACAGCCAACAGAACCAGTCTGACGGTGTTAGGGGTGGCGGTAGGAAGAGAGACAGAGGGAGACGGAGGGAGGTGCTCGGAGTGACAATCGAGAGGACTGTCAACCGGGGTTCGGCGAATCAGGGAGCCTGGCGACGTCCTGGAGGACAGGGTAGCTCGCCAGGGCGCAAGCGCCTCGTGACCGCTGGACACAAGGGCGACACATCGATCCACGCTTCTACAACCACCGTCTCGTCCACCCACGCCTTCTCCCCCGACCTCTTTTCCTCCTTTCGTCGCTTCCCTTTCCGCTGTCTCTCCCTGTCCTCCCTCTTCCGGACAACCCCCCTTCCGGTTTTCTCCTCGAACCACCCCCCCCCCCGGGAACACCGCCGAGCTTCTATCGCTGTCTCGCGACCGGAAACCGGGGGCTGCGAACCGACATCTTTTCGAGCATCCTCCACGAAATTCCTACCTTTCCTTCTCGAACGAATTTTAGTATTTTATTAGATGATTGCATAAGTTCGTGTCCGATTTTCATAGATAGAATGGTGACTATATGTATGTATAATTGATTAATAAAGCTGTATTCTTTAAAATTTCACCCTTGTATTTTATTATCTATTATGCAGTCATTTGATAGTTTTTTTAGTAATTGCTATCAGCCCTTCAGCCCTTTTTATTGCTTATAACGATTCTAACTCGTATTCCAAAATTTTTAAAGATTTTCTATTCGAAATCTTCATCACGAGTCTGACTGGATTTTATACCGTATGTATGAATAATGTATTGCTTTCAGCTCGGTTAATATTATTGGAGAAAGAAATAAATGTCTACGCAGTTCCTGCGTGTTGCAATTAATACAATTTTGAATTTTCAACAAAGATCTATAACTAAATGTAGAATGATGGAAAGCGCTAATTTGTCAGCGTCCCGTGACAGGCTCGTCATCGAGCCGAAGGAATCGAACGTCTACATCTTGGCACGTAGCCGCGAACCACCCACGCTCTCGCGAGTTTCCAGCAGAGTGTGTATACCTACACGATCCGGATAGAGCGTGCGGGACGGTAGAGAGAGAGAGGGAGAGAGAGGAGGGCGTGGGGCCATTATGGAGATGGATCTTCCTTCGAATAAAGCTCGGAAACGGGGGCGAGCAGGGGGTAGTTTGAAGTGCCGGGAAAACGGGGCGAAGGAAGGAGTGCTGGTAGTGATGGGCACTCGATTCGTTCCTCCCAGAAATCGCAGCTTTTCCTAGTTTTATCGTCGCGTACAGCTTAATCATTTTCATTGGAGGGGCACCTCAGGGACCCAACTTATCCAAACAAACTTATCGTAGGATTATTGAAGAGGAGGAGAGTGCAACGATGAAAATTTGAAACCATATTGCCACCCTCTATAATAAACCAGTACACTGTAAAAGTATTTCTTGTAAAAAGCTTCCATTTTGCATAAAAATCTGCGGTGGTTATCGGTGCTCTGGAAATAAATGTCTACGCAGGTGTCTCCAAATATTCGTCAGTTGTTGAGCGAGGCCATCGCTACCGCTGGAACACGCGGAACAAAGAAGAAGGGGTGGTAGAGGATGGCAGGGGGTAGTTCGTGGCAATATATCACCCTCATGTCGTCCGTGAGACGCGAGTAAGCCTGTCGGCCAGCACCCACCTTCCACCCTACTCCTTCTGGAACCTCCTCCGACGGAGGTGCAAGAGAGAATCGATATCTAGGTACATTCGTGGACGACCCTCGCCGACGAGTAGCATCTCCGATTGTTGCTCGGCTGCTCTCCACCATTCTCGGGGCGGAATCGATCACCTGTAATCCAAATCGACCCATACCCAAGTAATTATTCCGGTTTTGAACTTTCCAGAAATCAATTTTAATTTGCTTCTTCTTCAACCGCACTGTTTTGCGGAAATTCTTGTTCAGCATTTTTCATATAAAGAAATATTTCTTTAGTAATTCTTCTGAAAAATTCATAAAAAATTGTGGAAAGACCGTTTATGCAGAACAACTGTTGAGAAATATTACAATTGTTGTAACGTACCATACAAACTATTGATGAATCTGTAAAATAAGTAATGGTCGCTGTGAAAATTAAGTTAGCTGAACACAGGACCGGGATGGGTTAGTTAATGTTGCTGATTTCGTGAAAAATGCTTGGAGTGCCAAAGATCCTTGTAAATATGAATATTTACAGTGTCGGCGATGATGTCTGGTAATAAATAAAGCGAGACAGTGGATGTTAGAGTGGAGGTTCGAGAGGAACAGGCTGGAAACCACTGGATAGGCCGGAGCCGGGGAATCTCCATGCGAACGGATTCGTTCCCGTCGAGTCGGAATGTCGTCGTGCTGTGTCCCGGCTGTAGGGCGACACCAGCGACAGCGGCGATTGGTCGCCGGAGGGGACAGGGGCGTGGTTAACCTCCATCGCTGTCTTTCGATAATTGCACGCCGTTCACCTGTGCGTCGACCTTTGCCGCACGATGCTCGCCTTTCCACCGCGACTGTACTTAACTTACCTGTTTGCTTCGCTTCACTTGTCACCTTGACGACTTATTTCTTCTCCGATACCATATTCCTCGCGCGAACACCGTCGTCGGACAAATGGCCGCCGCGAATTATTCTTCAGAATTTCAACTGCTTGCGCTGCGAATAAATTCTTCAATTTTCTTACTGATAATTGCCTGTAAGTTTCAGTGTTTTACTTAAGATTTTGCGGGGTTTGTCACTCGGACAGGTTCCGAACCAGTTCAGACGATTAGACGCCCGGTAAAATTGGCTGGAATCGCGCGAGGGGATCGATCGCGATCGACTATGTTGAATTATGTTGTTGAGAGTAACCCGAACGGGGAATTACGTTGAATTGCATGAAATTGAGGTGGTAGTGAGAGGGTGCGAGAACCGGCCGATTCTTTTTCGAATTCCACGAGCGAAGACGCTAACTTTCCGCGCACTGGAACGCCGACTGCAACTCGCAATTGCTATCGAATGGTCAAACCCGGCGGAGAAACTTCGCGATTCTTTTTTCTCATCGATGGAATAGCTGCGAACGGAGCTCCGTTTTCGTGTCGGTGTCTGGAACACGTCCGATTTTGTACAGTAGGTCTCTGAATTTGTTTTATCATCACAGCTATAACAATATAAAGTTATAAGTACATGGCGCTATTTAAAAAAATCAAGGTGACCTCGGTTTTCATCGAATAAAAAATTTTTTTATAATTTTTATCATTGCACTTTATTCTCATCAAAATACTGAATAACTTTTATTTGAAACACATTTTTTTGTAAGATTATCATTAGGACGAACACTCTGTATAATAAATATTACTACAATTAACCTTCGCCCTGCATATAAGGGTGTAACCACACTTCCTTTCAAAAAAATGTTTCTTCTTTAAATTTTGCATTGGAAACATGCATGGGTGTAATTACACCCCAGTAGAGGGTGAACATTAGAATATACAGTACGTAGAGCGAAGATTAATTAGAAAGCTGAAACGAATCGGAGAAGGTCCGAGAAGTTAGGATCGCGAATTCCCGAAAAAGTTAAAAGAGCGAATTCTCCGGGCAGGTAAGCATGCAGTTGCCTGCGTGTAGGTGCATTTATCAGCGTGTAGGTGCATCGTTCGGGTTCCGTGGATCGGTGGGGGCGATAGGGGCGTGTTGAAAATCCTCTCTCACGGCGAGAGAGGAGAGAGAGAGAGAGAGAGAGAGAGAGAGAGAGGGGAAAAGCGATGGAGAGAGAGAGAGAGAGAAAGAGTGAGAGAGGGAGAGGAGAGCGTGGGCCCTGCCGTGTCGCGGGATAATTGGGACACCGTGTATTATCGCTTGCGTGCCATACTTGCGGTGTGCGGTGTGTGATTGGATAGGCGGAGATGGGTCGCGCGAGATAGCTGACCCTAACTAACGTAGAAACCGAGGGCTATATCTTCGAGGACCATCTTCTCCATCTGCAGCAGCATTACCTATCCACGTCACGGTTGATGCATGGCGTGGGCGTTCCTGCGTTCGTACGCCGGGGTTCTCATTTAATTACCGTTCACCACGGCCGACAGCTTTTCCGTCCGATGCGATGCGATGCAATGCGATGGGAACACCGAGGATGCATGCACAACTATCTGTGCCATTTTTCCCATTTTTCCGGCGAGTTTTTGCCCGCCTCCGCGTGGGCGGTCCTCTCTTCGCAGGCTTGCATTTCCTTTACTTGTGACAAGATTTAATTCCTAAATCTAGGTGAGACGTGAACCGTTCGTGCTAAAATTAACTAAAGTATAGTGTGAGGTGCATATTTCATTATAAAGTAACCAGGAATAATTGTTAAGAACTCCTGAAGGGAGGACGCATACGCATTCACGTTTGAATCACATAAGCGTTGACGTTGTTCCGGCGTTGCTCACGCGACAGCCTTCAGCCGATTGACTGAAACGGACTGCCACGGCCGACTGTCACGAAAACCGTGCGGCGTCTAGCAGCCGGGCTGCGGATCGCGCGCAAAAACTGGGTCCCGCCCCAGAAATTGATTCCATCCGATCTCGGGAGCACACTCGCAGGAACATCGTCTGCGTTGCACAGGTGCAGGCTGTACCTGGACCCGGACGGGCACACGATCACAATGATTGCACCATGACCGAGCCGTGAACGATATCGCGGATCGAACGCCGGGGCCCAAATTGCCGCACGAATAACGAGCCGAACGAAGAAAGAGAGAAACGGGCAAGGGATAGAGGAAGGAAAGTGGAAGGAAAAAAGAAAGTCCGGGCCCTGGACACGCGTTCTTCCGATAAATCGGTCCCGTCCAGACGGCTTCGAGGATTTTCGAGGGAGGCCCCTCGACGACGGTGGCGAGGGAAGATTACAGAGATCCCGTGGAGGAATTAATACCGTGGAGCAACCGGGGCAAATAAGCGTCTCCTAGTGAATCGCAGCTGTTGGAGAGACGCTACCAAAAGCTCGGGAGCTAGAAACCCCGGGCCTGGGCCTCTACTAGAGGGCCTGGCTATTATTTTTTACGGCGCCGGGAACCGGGGACCGGTAGAGATCGCGCGGGGCTAATTCGACGTTTAGCGATTTAAACGTTTTGTCTGTGATCACCCGCAGGACGCATCTATAATCTAAGCCCACGGACATGCAACTTAACGGAAACGCAGCTGCCCCGGCGAGCAACCGAATCATCGGGCTGCCCCTGCCGAAACGATTCCTTCGAACACCATCATCGAGCAACGCACGGCGATCATCCAGCGTTCCGTTCGTGGAAACTATCCTGGCTGTAGTTGCTCGGAGTCGTCGCAACGATACTGTGTTGCATTCACCAATAAGGGCACTGAGGGAATCAGAAGAAGGGGGGCACAATAGAAATTTTATAGCTTTTACACATAGCAACGATATTCCTAAGTGTACGATAAACATCGTAAAAATATTTTTTAATCAAATTAAATCGCACACATCCACCCTATACCACGTTGAGCAGACAGAAGCAAACCGACAGTCCATCGTGGTCCCTGAAGGGTCGAATGAATTGAACAAATAGATTAGTTGAAAGCACAGTCTAAACTTCGAAACCTATATAACCGAGGACGCGTGACACCATGGAACCCGGCGGGTCAGAGAGAAAAGGAAAATTTTCCCGTGACTGGGAGGGTCTAATCGAGGGTGCTCGTCGTGGCGGGGGAGTATATGCTGTGGTATGGCGTAGCATGGTGGATTATAAATCACGAGGTTCACCGGGACCCTTTGACGACCCGACATTCGTGCACCCCACACCCCGGTCGCACACAATATGGCTTGTTATACACAAGCGAACGCGGTTTTCCGTGTGCGTGCGTACACAGGTATGTACACAGGTAACGTACACGGACACACGTATATTCCATCCCTACCTGAGCTGTGATACGAGCCACGCACGCACGTACGCACGCACGGGGATACGACACGAGGGGGAGGGACGAGAGGCCTCATTAACTGGTTATTAATAGCTCAGCCGGCTCATATTAATGACAGACGCATCTGCTTCTTATATATCTACCTGGCTTATCCGCTCTGCCCCCAGCTCGCTAAAGGGTCAACAATTTTTTCACCGGTCCCACAGGGGCCGCGATAGTCCTCCGGCGTCAGCTCGCGGCATAGTGATGCCCCCCGATCACTATACGTCGCCGTCTTCACCGTCGATTTCAGACATAAATTAACCGTCCCGTAAGGTGCACGCGTCATTGTTCGCGCTCTCTTCAAATCGGAATAAATTTTCGAAAGTGGACCAAACGACTTCAGTTTCTCTGCTAGCGGCAAGCTAGACTGCAGACCCTTATGCGATATAAAAATTGTCCACATTTTACTAGTGCAGTTTACATCGATTGAAAGATGCCATATGGAAGTTCCATACTCCTTCAGCAAACTTACTAGAATATTTACGCCAACAATAAGTTGGAGAACATTTTCACACCGGGAAAAGTTACCTCAACGATCTCAGGAATCACCCCTCTCGAGGGAGTGCATTTCAGGCACACCGTGTATTATACATGCGTATCATTTCATAGTATTTAGCGAGGGTTAAATACGACGTAAATGGATTACGCTTGACCACAAAATTATCCCGCGACGGAGTAGAAACATTTTCACAATGTTTTACTCCGTATGTGCACGTTGAACATGTTATTGAAGGGACATCCCCGTTTCAGTTCGTCGAACACGGTCCCGGAGTGGTAGCTAGAGACGGTGTGCTCCGTGTGCAGTTGCAGGACCGTTGCAACGGCAACGTGTTTCGCTCGCGTCACTCTGTGACAGCGGAAAGACGGCTATTTGTGGATGCTGTCTCGCTCTGCGAATTCGCTGTCACGATGCGACCGGCTGCGAGACAAACCGCTGTCAAATTACACGTCCACGTGCAGGTAGTTAAAGGTTAATCTGGAAACGAGTCTGCTGAGTGAATATCAGAATCTAACGTAATTCGTAGTAAAGCGACACGGTGAGACGTTCGCTCCTGTGAACGGTAACCTTTCCACCTGGTCTCGCGGAGGCCATTTTCTCAAGCGTGATTAAACGATTTTACCTCGGTCTGCATGTAATTACCAGGTTCCTGAAAGCGTTGGTTAACATCTGTTAATCAACGATAAACTCATTATTGCGCAGACTGTTGTCGCGATCCTGTCGAACTTGACAAGATCGTTTTCACAATCGAGAAAATCATGTTTGTCCTTCATGCACCCTCGTGGTCATTTCCTTTCATTGGTTCTGAGTAGGTACATAGGTGCATTTATAATTGTGTAATGTAATAAAATTGTTTAAGAAGGGAAGACATTGCTGTTCAACTCACATTTTCCGTTTTGCATAAAGACTTGATACTAATGTCGTTCACGTGCGGTGCTGAGTGAGCGACAGCTTGAACAGTGAGAACCGACCCGCCAGTACAGATCGCGGATAACCGGCGGTAGATTAGAGGAAGCCTTAAGAGATTCGTCGCCGCGCTGGATCCCGTCAGGATCCATGATCCACGGCGCACACGCAGCAGCACACGCGTGCGTGCCGATGGTCCCGGCACACCGGCGATGTTCTCTCGTGCGGTACGCGTCCACGGAGTGTGGGAACACGGGTCGAAACGTAGAGAAACGGCGGGAGAGAGCGACGAAAGGAGCAGAGGAAAAAAGAAGAGCTCGAGGAAACAAAAAGCAGAAAAGAAAAACGAACCACAAGACACGGTGTGGTGACTGGACAGCAACGGAGAACGAAGGCGAGAAAGAGATCGAGCCGAGAGAGTACCGAACGGAACGCGTCTACACAGACGGAAAGCGTGCAACGACGACGAGGACGAAGAACCACAGACTAAGAAGAAGAAGAAGAGGAGGAGGAGGAGGAAGAAGAAGAAGAAGAAGACGCGAGCGAAAAGATAGAAGGGAGGAGGAGGGTAGCATTTAATCAGAGCCCACGGTTGAAGTGCACGCCGCGCGCAAGTGTATGTATATAGAAGCGGTGTGTATGGCTCGGTTAGTTTTTGCTTGGGAGGTTGCTTGGAAATTGGCGCCAAATTAGTAAGGAGGACGAGGCGAGGCTCACGGTGCCTTGGGCTGCGTGACGCGAGACATTAAAAGTAACCTCTGCTCTCTGCTACACCCCCGTCCCTCCGTCTCTTCGAAATCCTCTGCTTTCCTTTCCCTCTCTCTCGCTCTCTCTCTCTCTCCCTCTCTCTATCTTCTCCGTCTTTATCCTTCCTCCTCAGGGTTCATCCTCGTCCTTCCTCGGGCTGGTCTCGCTCCACAGGCTGATCCTGAACCGCCTCGCTCCCTCGATCATCTCTCGGCTCCTTTTTTTCGGTGCGCGCCGCGCCGGTTTCGTGTGGCTCGTTTCTTCGCCGACATCGCGCGGCCACGGCCAACTACACCACCTCCACGATCATCGGATGCCGGCAGCTTAGAACACACACACTCTCTCTCTCTCTCTCTCTCGCTCTCGTCTTTCTCTCCATCTCCGTTTCTCGGACATCACGGCAATCACGGCCGTCCGTCGAAAAAACGAACGAGAAACCGGAGAATCGCACTTGCTCTCTCCCGCGAGGGAGAGAGAGAGTCTTGTGTGCACCTGAGCACAACCGGACGACCCGTGATAGCGGCCGAGGTGGTCGTTGTCGAAAATTGGTATCACGCCAACCAACGCAACGGTCCCCTGGAAAGGGCCCACGACCCGGCCCACGGATGCTTCTTGCGAGCCCGACGCCACCATAGAGCACGAAACCAACTGGATTGCCGGAGCCGGGACCAAAAGTTACCGGAGTCTCTCACGGGACGCCAGGGATCGCTTTTTAAGCCCGTGAGAACCGGGAACGTGGGACCACCGAATTGGAGCAACCTTCTTGCGGACCTTGCCCCGGCGCAGATTCTTTGCCTTCAGGGTTTTTGGGAAGCTGTGATTGTTAGTCCTATCTGGATGACACTTTGGCCTATCTTCATGAGATATGGTCTCTTGAACGTTCCAAGGAGAATTCGCATTGGAGAAGCATAGTGTTGTCCCTCGGACGTTCCGCCGGGAGCTAAGGGACTAGGAAGAAGAGTTTGGCAGGCTTAAGACAAAAGGTGATTAGGATACGCGCAGTCGATGGTGGTTTATAAAGACCCCCATAGCGTGGCGTGATGAGGTCAAGCAGCAGGGAGTCATCCGTATACCGAGGACCGATCAAAAACTTATCCTTGCGACGTGATATACTGCCCGCAGATGCCTGCCAACCTCTTTCTCCCTCCTTTTGCTCCCTCTGTTCGACGACCTGGCCCAGACCTGGCTGACTACCAAAGCGGATGCTTCAACGTCAGCGATGCACTCTGGACTAGGGCCGTAAATACAGTTCAAACTTCGATATCGCATCGCATACTTCGACAATAATCGACGCCTCGGTTTAACCCCTTGTGACACCGAGTGATGACTCGTGGCTGGAGATTTCAAACAGAATCTACTCCCTTAACCGAACTAATCAGTGCCACATCAAGGCACGAATGATAGAACAGTTAAATAGCTTCAGTGCTGGATTCCATTTTTACAGATTTGTATAATAAATCGTGTTGTATAATGGATAATCGAGCGTCTACAGAACCACGAATTAAACGAGCAGACATGATCCAAATAGTACCGTGTTTGGACTAATTTTAATCAGAAAAGCGTCAGGTCTCTTGCACCAGAAATTAATTGTAATTATTATTCATTAATATTAAAAATTATAATTATTGATTCTAGTCAAATTGAAATTTCATTTCCACTAACAGTATCCCAAATGATGTGTACGAAGAACTAGAGTGGTCCTTCACGACTTTTCCCAATTAAATTACTGTGTGTACATACATCTCGATAACCACAGAAATTTGATAATATGTATAGTAATCGAAGTGAATTACAGTTGTGACGGGTTTTAGTGGCGCTACAGAGTCGCGGGTTCGATTCGCGAGCGCAGAAGGTTAAACATTTTAGTGAACGCTGTTTAGCGAGCTGCCAGCCGTTTCATTCCGTTTTCAATTTACGGAGCCCACGAATCAATTAAATCGGGGAGTCTTGGAAGTGATCGGGCGAATGCGATCGGTAATTACAATGAGGCTCATTCTCCTTCTCTCTCTACATGTGGGTATAGGTATCGCGATCGGTGGTGTGCGGAGGCTCATAAATCGACGATCGAACGTCCATCACTACCGAAGCGAGCGAACGCGCAGCACCGGTCGTCCTTTCCTGATGCTCTCGGGGTCCTTCATGTCCGTTGGCCGAACCTGTGGCCTCGCCATTAAATTGACGCCCGCTGGGACTCGTATTTGCATAACCCGACGCCATACGACCGATCCCTATCGACGTACCCGCGACCCGCGTGGGAAACTACCCTTCCTTCGCGATTTCGACCCGCGCCGAGGACAATCTTAATGGCGGTCGGCCAATGGCGGTGGCTGGTACTTTGGGAGGAGTCTGAAATCCTCCTCCGCGAAATCATTGGATGATTGCGAAAGATCCGGCTCGATTTCCAATGCACGGTAGAACCTCGTTGAACGCTTTGAGTGCCGCGTCGGTCATACAGTCGGGGACGAAATTAAGTGGACATCCTTTACTACAAAATACATATTCTTGGTAAACTTGTCGAGACGTCACTTCCTCCCGGATTTTGATGAAATTGAAATATAATACGGGCACAGAAAAAAATGTTAAAAATCGTGACCTTCACTTTTTTCTTCGGCACTCCGAGCAATAGAAATTTCAAAACAATTTTACTACAGATTACTTAGTAAACTAATTCTTCTAATATCTCAAAGAACTAAAGCCGTTTGATCAAAGTTTTTAATTTTTTAAATGTTTTACTGTTTTAAGTTGCAGTTACTTATTTTTATTAATAATAAATTTTCGCTAGATATTCTCAAAAATGCTGACTATCGGTTACGAGCAAAAACAGGACACATTTACAAATATTTGAATGGAACGTCGACGCGAATCCGGGTCGAAACGGACCCGGAGCCAGTCACGCAAGGGTCAAAAGACAACTTGACCGGGTTTGCAACGACGGACCACACACGACGCAAGCTTGTTGTGAGTCGGTAACGTCGATTAGCATTCGCGAGCGTATCTCGCTGGTGGCAGAGCGACGAATACAAGCCGAAAAAGGGGGACGCGGCATAAATGGTCACGGATCTATCGTCGGCCGATGCACGGACAAAGCCGACAGTGGACCATAGAGTTGCCACGATGACGTATGAGCCACCGGACCTCCTTTGTGTCGCCTTGAATACCTCTTAAATTGGGCAACCAGCCGACGACGCGCGTCGGTGGGGCTACTGAATATCGTGGCTGATACCACCGCCATCTTTGGTACTGTTCCGCGATTTATCACCGCGTTCCCTGACGATTCGCATCGCGCTTTCATTCGTGCGGAAACTGCACTCGCTTTCGCCTCTGATGACCTTCGTGTCAGCCTCTTGCTCTGCCATAACCCTCTGGGCATTTTTCACAATGCTAACATTCGAAGAATGCACAACTCCATTGGTCGACGTTGGAATAAAATTTATTTAAAAGTATAGTTAGGTGTCCATCTCAATGTGAACGATAAACCTGTGGACCGTAATGAAACGCTTTATAAAATTTGCATTTGAAAATCGGACATTTCACATGCAGCCTGCTGAATTCGAAGTCACTCTATCGATTTTATCAATTGTTTCTGCCAACTTCCATCAACCACGAAATCAAGTTTGAACGACAACTGCGAGGTTACCTTTTCCCGTGGTTGTCAAAACACAGGTCCAAACGGATTAAAAGAAGCAACTATCCAAAAATGCAAAAAGGTGGCTGGAGTCCTTACTGGCTCCGAGGAGGCAGCATCGAAGACATGGTCTTCGTGGGCAAAGACGTGATCGCATGGTGCACGGGAGTGCACATTCTGTTCTATCATGTAGTACAGCACAAAGAGACGATTCGATGGTGTTACAATACCGAAGTGGGCGAGGGTGCGAAATGTCTGTCGGGTCATTCCAGTTTGCCGATCTTCTGTTTCGCTGAGAGAGCGACCCAACCGAAAATTCTGATTTATGCCTATCCTTCGATGACGCTGATCTCCGAGTGCATAGGTGGCACTAAGAATAAGTATTTGTCCACTGCGTTCACTGCTCGGGACCATATGGTGTCCGTTGGATGGTTCCCTAATTTCTCGTTGATCATCTGGGCTTGGAGGACTGGAGAGAAGATTGCTAAAGTGAACACTTTCATACATGACGAAGTTGGACAGATCTTGAGGGTCACTCAGGTTGGACCCAAGGTTGCTGCTCAGATGGGCAGGACCTGTGGGAAATTGTATACTTGGGAGCTGGACATTGTGGGGAAGACTGCGACTCTTCAAGGTATGCTGCTAGATTTACTTTTATGTATAGAGCAGGCATGTCAAAATCTTTCGCCACCAAGGGCCTCGTTATGTATTATAAATTAATTTGAGGGCCGCAATAGAAAAAAGCAGACTCGAAATAAAAAGGAAACACATTTTTTTTATTAACGTTGCTTTTACACATACAAAATACAAGTTTACTGTATTTGAATAAAACTATTTCATTTTTCTTGAATTTGTTGAACTGTAATTATTTTTGAAATTGATTGTACACACGCTGGTTTCTTCGCCTTGACCTTTCCGTAGTTTTATTATTTTTTAACGTTGAAGATAGGGGTTCGCTCGTATATGTTTGGTTCAATACGAAATCACAGTGCATTTCGATTAATTCCAGTTGTACAGGTTTTGCACCCCAAATGCACGCTTCTGCGAGTCAATTTCAACTATCTGTAAATCAATTTCACCCTTCTGCAAATTAATTGCAATCCTGGAAACGAGACTACGCCCTTAAATGTCCACAAAAATGATTCAGCATCAGATAGTCCAGAGAGAACTAAACCAATTAATTTTCTGTCAAAATTCACCCTATTTCCTCATCACACGAGATGAATCTGCCATATAAGAAACAAATATGACCCAATGTTGGCTAGCCCAAAATCCAAAACTCACCCTTCTTTCTCAGACCACGAGATACATCTACCAAACAAGAATCGAATCATGTGGGTAGACTGGTGTCCCACCACCCTGGACCCTCTCCTAGCCCTCACAGATGTGGAAGGTCACATCTACCTGAGCAACTACGACGGCAGCGTTGTCCACCGCATCGTCCTCTCCCAACGCTGCGGCATTTGCACGGAGTACGAGGTGCCAATTGTCAACTGGTTCAGCGGTGGCATCATCCTGCGCACCACCTTCTGCCAAATACGATACTTCTCGAAGAACTTGAAGACGCACAAGTGGCAAAAAGTGTGGTACGTGAAGCTAGAGACAAACCCGTGCATCCTGGTAACTCACCCCATCAGAGACGACTGGTGTTTCTATCACACGTTCGAGGGGTATCTGATGCAGATTGATCTGTCACAAGGCATAGACAGTCCCAAAGTGAAAGACGTTATCGATTACGGCGCCAGTTTCAAATTCTTGGACTTCGTTTATCCTTGGTGCCATCATGTGGTCGGCTCCGATAATTCGAAGGAGTTGATCGTGCTCGAGAGCTATAGTGGCACTCAGGTGGCCATCATGGATCCAGAGATACAGAGCGAGATTACTTGCCAGGCTTCGCATCCCGATTACCCGATGGTCGTTCTGGGAACTCAGAAAGGCCGATTGATTTTTGTTAGCTTCCTTGATCCCGAGGAACCGAAGATCATCGCGCATCTGAAGCTGCAGAAAAGGGCTCTGGATCTGATCAGGTTCTCCCATAGTGGAAGGTGATGTGGAAATATGTGATAATGAGAGCAAATTTTAAGAAAGTGTGTGGGAACAAGTAAAATCTTATTTTCAGTGGTAGTAGTCTTTGTAGATCTGAAATAAATGAAAATCGTATTAAATTCTGTGGAATTTTATATTTTAGCATTTTTTCAAACCTTTTTAGAAGCAATAAATCTAACCAATGTCTCACTGTGCAACAACAGGTCGCTGATAGCAGCAGAGACTAATCGTGGCAACTGTTACTGTGTCAGCCTCCGTCCAGAGAAAGCCTACACAGTGCAAGCTTTAGTGCAATCCCATAGAAGAATCAGTGACGCATTGATCTACGAAGGATCGAAGAGATTGACAGTGCTGTTGCTGATCGTCGAAATGAAACAGCAATCCGTAGGCCAACATCTGAAACTGTACGTCGTCCCCGAAGACAAAAATCTCATCGTAGAATCTACAGAGACTTTGGATCTACCTGGAATCTATAGCAAGTTATGGTATCATCCCTCCAACCCAATGGCGCTCATAGGAACGCCGTATTCGACCCGGCAGCTGCGGCTCCAGAGGATTCAGGATTTCAAGAATATCGCCATAGTGGACGGTTTATTGACTGGTCACTATGTCAAACTGGCGAATTTGTTTGTTGACAGACAGTGGTTAACTACCACTGCCCTTGACGGTTTGGTTTATGTGAGGGACAAGACGCTGAGGAAAGTCGTTGTTTCTTTCATGTCGCACCATAGATCGGACTTTGGCTGCGTGAAGGCTATCGTTAACAGAGCTGGAGATGTGGTCGTTGTTTTGGGGTACGATGGCTCCCTGGTCGCCATGAAACAGGTTCGTTTTTTAGTTTCCACAGGGTTTCTTTCTGCTATGGGATTACAAGGAGTACAAAGCTAGGGTTAACAAATAATTCGCTTCACACTTCAGCTGCAATAAATCTCGTTCATCCTTTTTCCTCCAGCGCAGGATAATTCATCCTCGAATTCTACGACGGTCGAGACTGGCCTCTATCGCGTGGACTACACTCTCTACGACAAGAACCGTAAGAAGATCGAGTCCGATTACTCTAATTTGAGTGCAGAGATCGTAGAAATGCTGTCAGGTCTCACACGCAAGTTCCCCGACTCAGAAGAGAACAAGGGCAAGACGTGGTCCGAGTGGAGGGAGGAACTCCAGTTTCAGAAAGAAATGGCTGAGAGTGAGCAAGAAAGAACGCAGATTTTGAAGGATTTCGAGGTGCTGAAGGCCAAGGTGAAGGCTCTGTTGGACGCCAATGAGACCTGTCCTGAGATCGAGAGACTTCCGGTGTCTGCGTTTGACCTGGACCGAACTGGACGGGATCAGAAATTGAAAAACAGTCGCAACGAGTGCGGGGATATTCGTCTAGAGCTCGAGCATAACATTCGCGAGATGAAGAGGGTGTCGAATTGGTTGAGGGAGACTTTCTGGGAGCCTCAGGTGGTGGTGGGCAAGGCTCTGACCGCCATCTTCGGCGACAGAATGGTGGTGAACTATCCTTCGGTCGCTGAGGATCCGAGGACCAAGGAAATGTTGCAGTACGCGCAGTTTTCGAAGGACAGTGTGAACACGATCCTCGAGGAGAGTACTTTTCACCCGTGGCAGCTGTATTCTGGCGAGGAGTTAGAAATGGCGGTTAACAAGTGCATGACGCTGCGTCACGAGGAGGACATCAAGATGGATATGTTGCTGGAGGAGGAGGAAGAGGAGAGGGGGATCTCTGAGGAGGAACTGGTTAAGCAGAGGGCTCTGGATGGTGAGGATTTTGTTTATGTTGGATTTAGAGGTGTAGGCAACGTTAAGATTAATTAAAGGAATTAATGCATTAATATTAAAGAATAATCTTCAAGCATTTCCCATATTGAAGGATTGCCGGAGCAGCGTTCACAATAACGAAAGACCATGTTTTTATCGTGTAGGAACCATTGCACACCGGTTTATAGAGCAGTCGCCCTGTTATTCCCAATTCGAGTCTTACGGATTCGATCACGTGATGCTGAACAATCAGTTTTTGATGGACGATTGTGCGAAAATTCGGAACTACTTTAACACGGTGTTCGAGCAGGTGTACGCGTTGAAGGAGAGGGAGATGAACGTGATCAGAGGAAGGATTGAGAGAATATGTTATATCAATTCTGAGCTGCAGACCATGTTCAATCGAAGAGTGTCTTACATACCTATCGATCCTACTTGGCACTGGCAGGTTAGTGTTTTGGATATACAAGTGAATGAATACGCATGAATTATGAATTATTAAGATAAGATCACATCGTCGCACGGAATTGATACTTGAACGATCTCGTGTCTGTCTATCGATTCGAAATACTTCATTTCCAAGACGCAGATAGAGGTTCACAGCGATTGAAGATCAGATGCATTGTCTTCGGTTGGATCGTAGGCCCCGGTAATCTTCATTTCTCTGCGTAGGAGAGCCCAGAAGGCGTTGTCAAGGTGTTCGATCACGAGGTGAAGGCGAGACCGTACGTTTCGCCGTCGCAACAAGTACTCCTAGACAAGCAAGCGGCCGAGGCCGAGCGGATCAGGCTGTTGTTGCTGGCCGATGATTTTCGCGAACGCGCCTTAATGACGATGATGGACGGCGTGCTGGAGGTTCGATGGGAGGACGTCATCAAGATAGACGTTCCCAAGCCCGCCTGCATGCTCGAGAAGACACCGGGGGACTACAACGACGAAGACATAGCCGCGGTGAGGAAATACGAGAAGGACGTGGAGTTCCTGATGGAGGAACGGGAGAGGTACCACAGGATGCTGGAGATGGAGTACACCAAGGTCATGGGGCTCCTGCAGGACGGGATCGACCGATTCAATAGGAAACTCGACGAATTGTTCCGCGTAATTATTCCAAGTACTTCCATGTTCGTCTTCAGTTCTTTGCGAACCACTATCAACGAAATCGAATCTCCCCACAGCTGAAGATGCAGATCGAGTCAGCCATAAACCAGATGCATCTACGATACGTCCGTGGTTGCCTGCGAAACCATCGTCGGATACTGTCCCTGCGCGAGGAAGAGAGCATCAAGCAGCAGCTCTCCAAGAAACAGAAGTACGAGAGCATTCTGCGCAGCAACTTGGAAACCTTCGAGAATCTGCACCGGGAGCTGACGTTGCAGAACGAGATGATGATGAATCGCGAGAAGGCTCTAACGAAAAGGTTCAAGAGCGAGTTCGCTTCGATTAACAAGTTCCACCTTGAACTGCTTGAACATCAATATAAGCGTCGACCTAGAGGCCATCTAAGACACCTAAGTTCCTCCGAGCTTGGAGACTTGGCAGCTCACGTGACCAGCAAGACTAGAGCTGTGTACCTTCCTTCCGATTCGAAAGACTACCTTAAGCTCCTGGATCACCTGGATGCCCGGCCCAATGTCCTTCCGGTGACCTTGGAGCATTCTCATTGGGAGCATTTAGTTAAATTAAGGAGACTCAAGATAGAGTCAGAGTTGAAAATCAGGACGAAGGAAGCGGAGATTGCGGATGCCGAGAAGGTGATGGAATGGTTCAACAAGAAGATCGAGAAGTGCATGGCTGACGTTGAACAAGCGAAGGAGAATCTTGGGGAGAATAGACGGCAGAGGACGACAACTGAGTTAGATATCGACCTGCAGTTCGTGATGAAGATGGGACAAGTAGAGGTCGAATTAACTGGAGACTACGATGATACCGTGAACGTTGTGCTGGTCCCTAGGGATGAGATACTGCAGGTGAATCATTTGATAGAAGGGGCTGGCGAGTGCAAGCTGGAGGCTCTGTCAAGGCTGTTGGACTTCAAACGAGGTGAGTTTCGGTAGCGGAGAGCTTCGGGGATGTCAGGGAACTGACTGATACACTGGATATCCGCTATTCCAGGTATTCTCCTGAAAGAATGGATCCACGGTTGTCGGAAAAAGCAGCTGACCGATCTGCAGGAGGACTTGCGTTTCCTCGCGGACGTGAATGTAACGAAAGAGATGCAGCAGTACCTGAAGCGAAAAGCCAGAGGTCTACCGGACAACAAGACCCTGGCGCATATGAACGTGGACATCGAATCGGTGACGGCCCGGTGCGAGAAGATGATCGAGAACCACAGAACTCGGCTGGTCTCGATCCAGAAGGACATCGCGATCACCAGGAGCAAGAACGAGGAACTCGATCGACGGATCTTCGATCTTAACGTGTCGAGGTGCGACATGGAGTTGCGCCGCGATCGTATCGGTGAGGAGAGGCAACGCCAGCACACGAAGACCACGATCAGGATGGTGATGAGGCGGGCCGATCTGATCAAGAAGCTCCAGGATAATTACGCGGAGCTGCTCGAGCTGCAGACCGAGCACGAGCTGCTCCGGCTCCGACGGTATCCCACCTTCCACTTCAAGTTCCTCGACGACAACGACAAGTAGAGATCCGACGCCGGACTCTCAGATCTCGCGGTCGGACTTGTTAACGATCCTCGGACCACAGGTTTTTGCTATACAAGTGACGCGAGGTGTTCCCTCGGTATCTCGAGATTGATTAATGAAGTCTCCAGCATCGACCCTGGAGATACAATGTTCCAGATTGGGATCGCCCCGTTATGCTGCGCGGTAATTGCCGTCTTCAAGACTTTGATTTTTAGCTGCGGGTTTTCGTGTGGAAGTTGCGTGCGCTGTTGTTTCTTTTCATGGAAATTTCGAACAGGGAGAGATGGAGTTCTGCTTTTATCGAGAGTGCAGGAAAGCTGCAGTATTTGTTCGCTGCTCTTGTGCTTTTTCGTTAACACTTTGTTGTTTGAGTTTTACTTCGAACTTACATGGTCATGGACATCCTTGAACATTGACGTTGGATGTCCTTAAACATTGCAGTGGAACATCCCTGAACATTGAACATTGGAATCCTCGAACATTGATAATTGAATATTGACATTGTGCATCCTTGAACATTAGTAATTGAATATTGAAATTGATGATCCTCGACCATTAAACATAGAAGACGAATACCCTCGAACACAGAACATTGGAATGCAACATCTCTGAATGTTTTCTGAAAAAAAAACCGAATTCAACCTTGAATTTATAATATAATTGAATACGGAATTTGAATAAAAATTTGTTCATAATCGCAGTAATTGAACTTTAGCATACACTGATACTGAAGTACACGATCCCAATATTTTCGTGATCTATGCAACCGAAGTTACGAAAGTTTAACGCGCATTGAACTCGATGTTTAGTGGGCTTTTTCAACATTTAAATTCCACGTGATCTCCACGACTGCAGTTCCCGAAGTTTAACATTCGTTATGTAATACACCGGGATAAAATCGGATCCAGTAATTTCGATAATTACTCGGAACGTTTGACCGCGATGGAAGCACACTATGCAGGGAATTTTGGCGGGTTCACCGTGGTGGATTTATTTAACGGGTCAAAGCGATAGACCGAGTGAATAGAAACAGAGGTGAACGCGGGTCGTGCGGTTGAACGTACATATGTGAATACGTTTATTTTCGAAGGGCTTTACCAGGGCTCGTATAAATAGTTGGCAAACTCATTAGAAGTTAATTTATATCGGACAATTGTGCCGAATGTAATTCGATCTTCCGATATTGTCGTAATTATTGCAATTTCTACGCTGCAATTATTTGCGAAAATGACCAATTTCAGGTACGTATTTATAATCAGTTATGCAGAGTCAATTTGGCATGTTGGCAGATTCCCGAAAGTATCGGGATAAGAAAAAGAAAATTTTTAATATAACGGCTCAAATATCGGAAATCTCATACCACAATTGGTTCTAAAGAGTTTTATAACAGTAATCAAATTCTGAAAACACTGAAATTTCGGGAATCTCGAGTTTCAAAATTTTCGAGAACTCGTCTCGACCTCCAAAAAATTCCCATCTCGACTCGGCCTTTTCTGGTTCTCGCACACCTCTAGTATACAGTTGGATTAAAACGGGGCACTTGAAAAGGTAGAATAGAATTTTAATAAAATTGCATTTCCTCTCATATGGGAGCAAAAAAAGAAAGCGATTAAAAGACAATGGAGTGTCTCGAAGAGCCTGGTGAGATAGGATCGTCTACAGTAGGTCGATTTTCTTCGGAGGATTTTGTCCTAAACGTCGTTAAACCACGGCCGCGGGTCGGATTTAATCAGAGTCGCTTTGCTGGCTCTCACAAAGGACAAGCGGCAATTTGCAGGCCGGCATAAATCACCGGCGGGACGCCGTCGGATCCGATACATAATAGGTGTCGGCCGATCTATACACTTTTTCACCATAAATAACTGTACTAATAGTATAGCAGCGAGATGAATGATGCCACGGCGAACGGCCATACCTACGGGGGGACATCGCCGCGCCGCGCCGCGCCGCGCGCCGCGAAACGCTTCTCTCGCGTATACGAATCAATTTCATCTTGAGAAATTCCCAGGTGGACCCGTTTTTCGGGGCTCGACAGCAAAAAAGAACTCGAGACTCACCGTTCGACGATTAAACCTCCAATCTCCCTGTCGGCGTTTCATCCACGACTCTCGTCGGAGCCATATTCTACTCGAAAAAAAAAAAACTGGAGGACGGCACAGAGGTACTGTAACAATTTATTTAAAACGATCTCTGAACGAACTAGCAGGTTCTACAATCGTTTCAATTTACATGGGAGTAAGAAGATGGAACGCCGACAGTGTCCGATCGCTGTAAATATTTTCGCTCTAACGATCGTATGATTTTTATTAATGGACGGCCGGAGGCTTCCACGGGGCTTTGTCCCCCGAATATTACGGTGGCCGAGGTGTTATTCATCGACTTCCTCTTCTTGTAGCCGCCGGTAGCCCTGTCGAGTCACGGAATCCGGGATATTTGTGACCAGCGATCGATTAATCATCGTTGCTGCCGCTGACACCGGCAT
The DNA here is from genome assembly GCA_028455605.1 of Lasioglossum malachurum. NCBI lineage: Eukaryota > Metazoa > Arthropoda > Insecta > Hymenoptera > Halictidae > Lasioglossum > Lasioglossum malachurum. The sequence continues at coordinate 4,095,789 of CM052318.1, forward strand.
AATGCTGTCATCGTTACGCAAGAACACGGTGCACGCTGTTACGAAACGGGAACCCGCGACGATTCTTCTTGTTTGTCGGCTGTTTTACCAGAACTTCGCCCGGTCGGAACGCGCTTTTTATCTTCTCGATTTTCAACGCGATTATTCCAGCGGACTTTTGGTCAAGTGTCAACCCTCCGTTGCAGGAGTCATACTAAATTCAAGGTAAAAAACTAACGTATTATTAGCCTAATCGTTAAGTATAAATTGTACGACCTCTTCGAAACGGACTGATATTAACAATGATAATAAAATGACGAAGGGACCAGGAATTTATTTGATAAATATATTGACAAAAGGGGATCCAGTTCCGATTGCGTTGCCCTTGAAATATGTTGTCAATACAAATTCAGAACATTGTAAACGTTTGCGTTGGTTGAAGCCGCCCCTCGCCTCCCAACCCAACCTAACCACCAACCAACTTGGACTATATTTTCCCTTTGGGATCCTGTATATGATTCTGTGCATTTTAATTACCGTGCGGCGACAGCTTGTAGGAGGATAAAGTGTACTTGCAATCTAAATTTAACGAAAGAGTTTCTTAGAATTATCTCCGAAACTAAGACATCGGAGGTGAGTCCCCTTTTGTCAATATTTACCATTAATTTGTGCAGCCAATAATTTATAATTATTCGGAAAATATGAATGAAGGCATACAACATACAAATGAACGCATTTGCGTCGATCATGAAGCATTGAATTGAATAAAACAATCGTTCCGCCGGGATTCGGGGATCTGGCGTGCGCGAACCCGATAAAAATCGGGGCCGATAATTACGCGATTCAGTCCTGCGGCCGAGTGGAAGTTGCAGCGCTGCCGCGTTCCCATCCCAGGAGAGGAATCCTTCTAACGATGACTTTTGTACGCGGACAGCAGGTAAACACGGCATCGGAGAGCGAAGAGAGAGAGAGAGATAGAGAGAGAGAGAGAGAGAGAGAGAGAGAGAGAGAAAAAAAGAAGGATCGCAACGAGAAGGACGTGCGCAAGGAGGGAAAAGAAAACGGCAGACCAAAACACGCGTGACCTGTATTTAAGGTGGTTTCGCCCGCTCTCGTTCGGCCCCGGACCCGGGCTTCCCAGCTTTTGCATTTCTTATTTGCAAACCGCCCTCTCCGCTCCGCCGACTATTTTACCCTCGGCTGCACGCGAACGTGAGAACCTGGACCCCCCCTCTGACCATGCAAAGCGGCAGAGAGTTCACCCTAACTGGCCTGAAACGCTATGGGAGGACTTTTCCCGAGACTATTCGTCCCAAAACATCCACCCGTTAACACTAGAACCACCGAGCACTGCACAAAACGTGTGGACATGCCTTTATAGTAATCATTAGACTGTGGATTTTATGCATTTGTGACGAAAATGAGTAGATCAAAATAGTGTGAGATTTTTACCCACGCAGTTCTAGTGGCACAGGGGTATTTCGGTTTCTAGGAATTTTTTCCACAAGAACTGCTAAACCATTCGCATTAAAATTTTGCATACACTTCAGAGGGTATTTGAAGTACTCATACTATTTTTTTCAAGTAAATGCAATAAAAATTACGTGAGTTACACTTGCACACGTTCAGGAATACTTGTACTGAAAGGAAACGCGAAATCAGATTGAACTTTCGAAAGCTGATAACCAGAATACTTTCCGAGGTTATGGAGTCTGCTGCATCCGGTTTCGACAGTCGAGGGTTGAGCCGCCGATGGCCGTCTTTTGAAAATAGCGGAAGGCGACATGGCGAGAATCCCGTTCTCCAAAGGGTGCATTATCGCTGCTTATGCTGTTTTCTGTTATCGAGTGGACCGTGCTTAGCGGTGACATTAATCCCCGGTAAGCCGGCCGTGTTTCTGCGTTGTTCCGTGGTTGAACAACAGCCCTGAGGAGGCACTTACGTATGCGCGGGGATACTATGATGCAAGAATGGAGGAAACGCCACCCTCGTTGGTTTTCGGCGGATTGGGCTGAATGCCCACGACGTTGCATCCTCCTGCGATCCTCAGACAACCCAAAAGGTAGCTTGATGCTCCCCAGCTGCAGGCCTGTCTATCCATACAATTCTACCATCGAAATTACTGCTACAAATTCATTGTTCTTCACTATTTTGGAAACTACTCGGGAACAGAAACGAAAGCATCGCGTACGACAAGTATTGAAAGGAGGTTCATTTCCTGAAAAGAACTATGCTGAACATATGTGTAGAAATTTATATATATAAATGCATAAAGATCCGCAGTCTTGTAATGAATAGAGATCTGCAGTAAGTTCAAACAATTTTTATATTCCAGAGAGATTACACTAGAAATATGTTCCTAATGAGGAACATTCGATAAGATTCGAGGGGCATTTTACGTGGAAGCAACGACAGCCTCCGCAGATTGCCACGGCGGAATAAAAACGGTCGCGGCATAAGCGTAGCAGCATAATTTCTGTAATTCCGCACGCACCACCCCTTCTCGTGGATCTCCGTCGGTCGTGAACACTACAATTCGGTCGTGAACGCTTGCAACAGGCGTCTCGGTGAGCACGCGAGCGCCGTGATTAGTAATTTGAATCGTTACGGCCGTCATTCCCACAGTTGTCGAGGCCGTCCACTGAATTCCGCGTAAGAGCACGCGTTTATGGCTCCCACAGGCCGATCCATGGAAAAATGCTTGTAGACAGGCCACAGGGCCTTCGTGCGAACTCCGATTTTCGCGGATCGTTCCACGAAAATCGTGATACACGAAGGATCTCTTCCTCATCACTTCCTATTGCTAGGATTTTGTACATTTACCATAAAAGTGAGTACCTCAAATCTGAAAAACGTGTTGTATTATTTTTATCTGACTAGAATGATTAAGAACAATTTTTATTTAGCATAAAAATCCGCAGCCTGCTTCTTCGTGAACTTTGTCGTCATTGAACTGCGCGAACTGAAGTTCACCTTCGGCGATATTTGTTCCGGTCAGTTGTACACGTGGAACCGAGGATACAGCGTTCTGCATTGGCTCCGAGCACAACCGATCGTGAGCCACGACCTCGCACCAGCTCACCGCACCGGTTGCCATAAGTTCCACATTGCGCCGCGCTCGGATCAGCTCGCGTCGGTGCCGTCGATCGGCTGTGTTTCCACGCGAAATCTCGGCTGCCATTAATTCAACGCCGGCTGACAGGTCACTCGAGTAGAACCGGCCCCATCGCAGATAGATGCTGGGCCGCATCAAATAATTATTATTGTTGTTTGCTTTGCAGCCGGGGTCCGGAGCTTCCTCTTCGATCCCTCGGCCTCTCTCGACAACCCCCAGAAACAACAAGCGTTCCCGACGCGATGGGTCGCCGGGGTGACCGGCAATTTCTTTCTAAATTTATTACCGATCACCGATATATCCTCTTCTTCTTCTTCTTCTTCTTCTTCTTCCTCTTCTGGTACTCTCGGTATCCTCAACCCTTCTTTCGGTTTGCGTCGGTGATATCGAATTGGGATCGAGAAACGTCCACCAGGATGATTCGTTGGTTCCTCCGGCTGGGGGTTGGTACCAGAGGTCAACTCTCGAGGTTACTGTAATAAATATCGGGGAAAGCTGATTGCGAAACTCGATGCGTTTCGTACTCGGTCATGTTTGCAACTATCGCGGATCGTGGCTGGCGAAAGCGCTGCCTCTTTTGCTGGCTATCCTGGCTTTGCCTTGCCGCAACCCTTTGTCTTCGGAGGAGTTACTCAGAAGTGATCGATTACCATTTTTCTATTTAATTCATTTCTATTTTTGAATTAATGCACTTTCGTTATTTTTATGGAGCAATGGAAATTTGTTACTTTTAGTAATCGAAGTCGCCAGATTAAAGCGGCCCCTAGACGATCAATAGTATTGTCAATATTCGCTTCAATATTGACGAAGGACCATATTGATCGTCTAGGAGCGTATTGAAGCGTCCAATCAATATTGACGGATATTAATAGAAAATAATATTTTCTGCCAGTATTGGAGAACCGTTTGAACATCTAGGACAGTGATACGATACGACACTGACCCACGAAGGATTTGTAAGTGACCCACGCGTTTATTGTAGTATTCACCTGCAAAAGTTAAAGTTATAAATCAAAAAGGAAACTAAAACCTTTTCTTGATTATTTCAACAGTGAGAACCGAAAAGATTCAACTGTCAACTTTATCTTTTAATTCGAGACAATTCCCCAGATTTGGCGACTCTGGCTTGTATTGTCAGTAAAATCTCTCTTTTCACCAGCATGCGACAGCTGTCTCCGTCAAGACGGCAACCGGCTAAAACAATGAAGTCCCGCGCTGCCAAGCGGAACAACGGGACGAATTTATGTTACGACCTAATACCATCTGCAGTGTTCGACAAGCCATTGTCTCTCATGTTGAACGGACACATTGCGATTGTCTGCTAGCGAAGAACCCTTTGATAGTCTCGCGTCCTCTGTTTCCGGGCGATCGGGTAGTAGTTTCTGTGCTTTCGCGTTCGTGGGCAGCATCTCCCTCGCGAAAATGAGAGTTTACTGGCCGGGTGGAAGAAGAAGAACGCTCCTTTGTCTCTTTATGGTCTGAAAGTGGCCCGTGGATCGAGCTCACGGACTGGCGCGTCGCCATCGACGTCCAGGGCCCGTCTTCTTCTCGGCGAGACCACGAAGAAGTACGGTCGGATAATAACGAGTTTCGCTGTCGTCCCTTTCGGCCGGCTCGCGTAGCGCGAGTCGTAAACTCGGCCCTGCAGCCTGCCCTTGCCTTTGCTCTCTGTCTCGCAACGCTCTTCTGCGTGTCGACCGTTTTTCTTCACCATCTTGGCCACGGGAACAAGAGAGAGAGAGAGAGAGAGAGAGAAAGGGAGACGCGGTGGACGATCGTGTCAAATTTTTATTGCGCCAACGAGCCTCCGACGATCGCCTCTCTCGCCTTATACGGGCTATGGGGTGCCTGGGATAAGGTGAACCACGCGGAACCACCCATCACCCTACCCCCCTCCCTCGGACAATGGTTTTTCAGAATTGTTCGGGTTCGAACCGGGTAAAGTGACCGAGACATGCAACCGACGCAACATTCCTCCCCCTCTTCATCTCTGCTAAACTTTTGCTGAACCCTTGACAATGTTATTTATCCATTTCCATTATTTATCCGCGGGTAATGAGTCTGTGTGGGTGAAGGTCATCTCAAGGTCATATTTTCCGAGATCTTAAGAACAGTATTGTTTTTTCATCATTCATACGTCCTATATCTAATAGCTAACGAGATATTTGGATTCAGAATATGTTTAATTAAATAGTTTTTTAATCAAAGAAAGTTGTAAAGAACAACTTTTGGTAGTAATTCCGACGTATTAAAATGCTATGATCCCTTAAAAAGTGTTCTAATATTATCGTGAATCACTGTACATGTTTGGTGATTTCTAGAATTCTGTTGTATCATGGTTGAAAGTTGCAAAAAACCTGCAAAATCCCACTGGTCACGATCATTCGAGAAATGTTGGTAGAATAGGGGACCGCGCGGTGCGGTTGAAAGGTGCAGATGGTCGTTCGTGGACACGGTGGGTAGTTAGATGCACGAAAAACAACAGAAACAGATTTACAAGTTCTTCGAAGGATGCCGCGCGGCCCGCTAAATTGGAGCTAAATGCTCGCCACACATTCGGGCAATCAACGGGTGCGAAAATATGCAAGGTGGAACCGGGCGAAGTAACGCCGAAGTACGATTCCGTACACGCAACAGGACCTTTCCCACGTCCGCGTCTTTATTTACCTAACAACCCTCGTGTGTTACGCTCTAGAATCCTTTAATTACCCGAAAACGAGCTACAATTTCGAGATTCCAGACGCTAGACACGCGAAACGACGCCCGACACCGATCACTGACTACAGACACGCAAAATACCAAGGGCGGACGGGGGTTGCGGGTATCCACGATCATTCCTAGCTTCTCTCGACTCTTCCTCGTTGCAAAAGTGAATCCAAACTGTTCTAAGGTGGATTCGTAAGATGTCCCAAAAAGTACATTGTAGGAGGTGTAACTTGAAAAAGGGCGAACAGCGAAATGAATCAGGGTCATGAGGGAACAAATGATTTATAAATTTTATAACTGCACAAATATCCGCGACGTACGTGCTGCTCGCCCTAACGTTAATAAAATACGATTTTTTCGTGAAAGAGTACATTACAGTGTAATTCCAAAACGTACGAACAACAAAGGGATTCAGGATTACCAAAGACTAGCATCGCACCAGTATAATGGTGCATGAAACTGATCAAACTACTTGTTACTAATCTTATCAGCGATCAAACAAGCCTCCCACGCAGCAAACGTGGAAAAACACAATCGCACGTTAACAGTTGGAAAAAATCGGAGCAGCAGAAGGGTCCGGGAGATCCTGATCCTAGCGTGGATGTAGGTGCACACGGTGTGCAGGGCCGGTTATCGGGAAAGCGGGCACTCCAATCAATGCAAATCAAATCGAGAGCCGTGAATACGAAGCGTATAGTCAAATCAACCGAATAAAAGCTTCGTGAATGTAAAAGACCGGTGAATGCGATCGGCTCGGGCCAATCTGGTAATGCGTCTTCTCTCTCTTCCCCCGTGGACTTTCCCGCCACTCTTTTAACGGGGTGGGGGGATGGGGAAAAATAACCACCTCGGAATATTGCGTCGGACTCGCTGTGTTTCGGACCCCTTCAACAAATATTGCTTCTTCGTGGCCCCGGCCGCGCCGGGAACTTGATCCCTGCTCCATCGACCAGAGATTTTGGATTCGCACCCTTGTTTGTCGGGTTCTTCAATCGTTTGGCTGCTGCCACTTCGAGGGCCGACGCCATTCCAACCTGTTAACGGCACTGACTTTTTCGTTGTTAACGAGCTCGTGAGAAATTACTCGCACTGTTCACGCTTGTAAATGACACCTAACAATTTCTGGTTGGTAGCATTTTGAGTAGGCTCCATTCAAACTGAAACATTTCTTTGTAACTATTAAATCACTCTCAAGAGATCGCCCGCTTCAAATAATTTTTAGACAAACTTACAAGCCAGTAATGTCACAAAAAAATATACCGCTGTATTCGGGAGACTCCACAGAATCATTCTAGCTAAGAATCCTTTGTACAGCGTTTACGGTTTGTGAGCAGGAAAAATGATTAAAAATTAGAAATTCGACCATACCTGTAAAATCACCCTCACAACAGAGCTCACTTAAAATATTGTTTAAACCGATTCTGCAAATTTATAATGTTTAAAAAATGCTGTTCTATCCGGGAAAGTCTGGGGAATGATCCTATCGAAGAAGTATTCCCGTAGCTTTTACGATTGAACAAGGAAAAATGTTTAAAGCGACAGAGAATGGCGTCGGACGAACTTCTGCAGCTAATAAAACGCGACGATTCGCACAAAGGAGATTATTCGCAGGAGCTTGTCAAGTCTTCTTCGGGCAGGTTTTAATACTGGCCGGAACGTTTAACGATGCACAATAAAGCAACATATTAAAACGGACCCGCCCCTTCGGTCAGCAACGCGTTTCACCACTTTGGAACGTCGAGGCGCATCGCGAAGATGAGCCTCCCCCGACGCGGTTTACGATTACGGGACTAATCTCGTTTTAATGACAGGGTCCCGCGGGCCTCGACGAATGATGAAGTGTCAAATCGGGGCCCGGAGAGGTGGGCCCCATGTATTCGTTTCCATCTTAGTCCCCGGTTCTCGCGAACCGGCCCTAGAACCGCTGATAATCTATTCCTCCGGCTGACTTTTAATTAGCACCCCGTTTCGCCACTCCTCTCGCCGTGTCATTAGGTCCCGCGACCGATCACAACGCTGGCTTTGAAAAATCTCGCTGCCAGATGGCTCTCCCTTCATTTTCGCACGACTCATTTTCACAGGCGAAAAGAAAAATTACCTAAACCCTGGGGAGAAAACTCGAAACTTGGAAAAAGATTAAATCGCTCGAAATTGGTGTTGTGATCGCGTCGGTATGCGATCAGAAAATCGAGCAGCACTGCGTAATCATTCCACCTTTGCAAATGAAGATAAATCTGAAGGAATTCATGTTTGCGTTCACCTGTCCGCCTCCTCTTCAAACTTTGTTCTTTATTCCGCTCCGGTGGAATCTTTGAAATTTATTTCCACGTTGGTGGAAACACCTGGCGCACGCCCTTTGCATGCTTCGCAGTGTTTTTTAATGCCGCGCTCACTCCGAGCAGAGTCAACGTTTATTTTCAAGCCCGCTGGCCAGTTTTTCCCTTGTTCCCCCGCGAACGTGTTTTTCGATCATTCTCCTAGAAAATCACCGGAATGAATTACTTTGATCGCGGATAGCTCGGGAGAACTATAACGGTTCGCAAAAACCGGACGCTTTTTGCGTGAAACGAACCTCCAGCGTTCGGAACTATTTAAATATGGGAGGCTTCCCGCTAGTATACAATGCTCCAAAACGTTTTGCCGAGTACACATGCTATATGTTAGGTCTGTAAACAGTGATAATTATTCCAGCTAAGCATCAGTTGTATAGCATTTATGGTTGAGCCGCAAGGAATTGTTAAAATGAACAAATTGACTGCAACTGTAACACCCTCGTAACAGCGCTCGCTCCAAATATATTTTAAACAAATTTACGAATCCATAATATTTCCAAAAAATATACTGTTATATTCGGGAGAGTCTACAAAGTCAGTCTATCCAAAAATCATTTGCATAGCTTTTCCGATCGGAGCAGAAAAAATTCATAACATTCAGTAATTGCAGTTCCAGAAAGAATTGAACTTTCGACTTGTTGAAATAATTAAAGAAATTTTGAAGTGGCTCCCGCTTCTTGCAACAGATACAGAGATTTTTTAGTAACCGAAAACGATCGAGAAAAATGACTTTCGGTTTCGCATTCGCCGCACAAGAATGCACGAGGAACGATTACGGAGACACAGAATTGGCGTCCGTGTAATCTCCTTTTGTCGGAGAGTAAAAGTGTCTTCAATTGGGAGGACATCCTTCGAAACAGCTTCCGCAGGATGCGACACCGGAAGGACAAGATGAACTCTGCTCAATGGCGTCTTCGTTCTGAATGCATCGAACAAAGGCAGCATCGGTGAACGAACCCAGGATTCGCGTGTCTCCGGCCAATCGTCGCGTCGCCAAAAGCGTAAACAAAAATCGCGACACCAAGCCGGACGGTTTCCAAAGGAACTTGTCGCGTTCGAACCGATTCGGCAATCGATTCCCCGATTGTGAGATGCAGTCGAACCGGAAGAGCATTGCGGTCGAGCATGTGAATCGACTTGGGATCCGTGAAGATGAGTTTTCAAACCAATTAATTGACCACAGCGGTCGATCAACAATAGGACTCACACGACAAACCCGTCGGAAATCATTTGAAGTAGGAATTTCAGTGAAACCAAGACTAAAGAAATTGGGGAAATAGAATTTTTAGAAAATCATTTTTTGAAGATAATTAACGGCACACCTGCCGACCATCAAAAGTGACTCGCGTGTATTAAATAATATCAAAACAACAAGAATAAATTTATTTATATATCGTGCGATTTGTGTATTATAATATATATGGGAATAAAAAAGCGTATGTATTCAATCAATTCCTATGATAACACGTATGTAATCTCAATAATTGTAAAATTAAAAATCTAAAAGTTCATAAAAATCTAAACGCCATTATATTGAAATTATTTCATGTGCTAAAAACTTGTAAAATTTCGTTTTCCGGTAGCAACGCGTGAGACGGCGTGTTGGTGATGGGGTGGTGGATTTAAGGGGAGGGATGGTCAATTAACAAGTATCCATGGGGGGTCAGGGTTGATCCCGTTGAACGACAGGTCGTGCACGGGCCGGGACGTAATCATAAGTCCGGCCCGATGTAGTAGCCCGTGCGCGCAAGCTTCGAGCAGGTTCGGTTTCGTGTACGAATATCGCGGGGTTCCGCGATCGCACCGCTCGATAACCGGCCGTTATCCGCAACAGCAACAAATTGGGGCTCCATAATCGCGCTAATGCATCAACCGCGGCGCAACGGTGTGACGGTGAAATTGCGGCGCGAGAGTCCTCCCGCGAAAAGGGTCGATCTTATCGTGGCCGACTTAAGTACGCGAGAACCATTGTACACGCTAATCGGACACAGACGGTGGCGCAAAGTGCTACGGCGTTTTTCCGCAGAGGCTGTAACATACCATAGGAACTTCCTTGCGAACTTCTGATTAACCCTCTCTGGAAGAAATCGAGGAAGCATTCATCCTTCAGAGATGATTTACCACAGTGGTAAATCTGCACGAAAATTTGCAGGAAATTATTTAGAAGAAGATCCTCATCACCGACTTTCATCACCTTGAGATATGTTGCCAAGGTCATCAGTCGAACAACTTTTCTCTAAAGTCTCCCCAATGGTATTGCTATAATATTCTTGAAACAAGAATAAGGAAAGGCCCAGTAAGAAAATAATTTTGTGAGGGGATTTTCTATTCTACCTTAATGTACTTTTATATAAAAGTACATTAGAAAAAGTACATTATGAAAGAAAAGATTGTTGTGAATTTTGTGCAGATTCTTGGACAAAACTGACCAACACAGAAATGCCGACTCCGACGAATATTTTACGAAAACTGCAATGAACAACTGAAGCATATTGGTCTGCTTTGTAGACAATTCTGCAGCGATCGAAGTCTGTCTGGCAGTCCGAAAACGCAAAACACAGAGCCGGGCGAAATCGGTCGCAGAAAATTAGCCCGCGGCCGGGGGTGCAGGATTTCTCTGGGAATGATCGCGCCAGATGCAATTGCATCTTGCCTGTTCGGCAGTAAAACGATCTTCTCTCTCTCTGTTTCTCTCTCGGCGGTCTCTCACGGTCGAAATTAGAAAAGTGCCGGTATAAAACCAGGGGAACGAGTTAGTTACAACCTATGGTCGAACAGCTGCCGCGAGAGTCCAACGTCGAGCTATCACGCGAGAGAAAGAGAGAAAAAAGAGAGAGATAGAGAGAGAGAGAGAAAGAGAAGAAGATAGAGGGAAAGACAATGAGTCGAAGGGATGAGGAAAAATACGAGAGGATCCCGTGGAGGAGAAAGAGTGCACTCGGAGGAGACGATGCAAGCCGAGTGTCTTCGGCCTCGGTGTCTATGCACGACCCTGCACTCAGAGCCTCGTAAAAAGGACGGAATGTCACTGAATGACGGGCCGCGGGTCCGTCCAGTCCGGTAAGTAATTCTTCGGCAATTACATAATTACTCGTGGTTAGCGGTTGCAAGTTAGAAGGGGCCGGTTCAAGCTGACCAACGCCGGTCGTTACGATATTTACTACTATATAATGACCGCCGACCAAGAAACAGGCCCGCTCCGAAGCGATATTGTACACGCTGGCGTTCATACCGGTGCCACGTCTCCTCGGGCTCGCTGCTTCCCACCGGGTAGGACAGGTGGGCTCGAACTTCAAGCCGATCGAGCGAGCAGTCGGCCAAACCGATCTACTTTCTGTGCCGAAATCGTAGAACTTTTAATAAACGAGATTGCCCAATAAATCTTCGACCAGGCTACAGGTGAGACGAATAAGCGAAAATGATAAAGAAAGCAACAATTTTTGAAACTGCACGTAGTTTCCTCGTTTTCAAGGATGGTCAGTTAACCAGTTCGACACAATTATAAGATTCGAATAATGCAATTATTTGAAATCCAAGATGGTCATTTAAGAAACTCAAACAGCATTTTCTCGTATAGAGTCTCACTATTTAATAAAGACATTTACTATTATTCACGCACAGAATTTTTCTTAGGTGGTTAACTATTGGTGCTTTTGCCTTAAATGAATGATCATGCAAGTCCATAAAAATCTACAATAACTTTCCTACTTGTCGACAGAATATAAAAAAATTTGTAAAGCTGATGCTCAAAATCGAAAGTTGGTACCCGGTAGAATCGGAGGGATAGAATGTGTCTACCTAGTGGCTCGATGACAGTCAGCCTTGCGAAACGGTACCACTCGGGAAAACAATTCGAAGAAAAAGTAATTGATTGCTGGGACAGTATAAAAATGATTGATTGCCAGAGCGTAGGAATCGTGGAACGACAGCAGGAATGACAGAAAGGCGAAGGCGAGGGTGGCGTTGCATCAAGTAGTCAACCTGTCCAGGTGAGCGTTTCATTCGGCGCGATACAAGCCTCGGCTCTGTCACAAGAGAGAAGTGAGCACAATTACAAGGAGACCACCTGCAGCAGCGCGGTAGAAGTGCATCGCCGCGAGCTTGAACGCTACATGCGTGAAAAGTGCATCCATTCTGGCCGGCTTATCGTGCACCACCACCAGCGGTACATCCATTACAGCCGTCGCGGTGTTCGTAACGCTACATCAATTCCACGTAATCCGGCCCGTCCTCCGCTGAGAAACGTCCACCAGACTCGCTCCTAAGAAACCTTCAGAACCTTAGAACCTTTCACTATCAACCCTGCGCCGGACGATAATGCTCGCGGGTCCCAGGATATTAGCCTCGCTATCAACGTTCCAGCGAATGGCTCCCGCCGACAGTGCACGATGCAACTGCACCTTTTCGTCCCGGAAACACGTTCTTTCATGCGCCGTCGTTGCATTCTTAAATTCACATTATCCAGGTAAAGCCTTTATCTAAGAAAAATTCTTGGATCCGTGCTCTTTCTTAGATCATAAATACGGTTCCAATTATATCGTGTTTAGTGTCATTTTAACCAGAAAAATGCCACGAATAAGTTGACGAAAGTCCCATAAAAAAATAATGAAAAGTAAAGAAAATTTGTAATTGAAATAGTAGTGGTTCACGTTCACACCAATATTCTGTGTCGAGGGGATATTCGTTTTAGGTAGATCCTACGGTTTCCGTTTTCTTAGATCAAGGCTTTTGTTTTGGACTTTCCAAAATGTTTCTTCTGCATTTTCTTTGAATAGGTTCCTCAAAAATTAATGAAAACTGCACAGTGGCGAAAGTTAGTGTCCAGAAATTTTGTCGGGGTCACGAGGGACCCCAGTACACCGGTTAAAGGGTTACTACGAATTGTGTTCATTCACCGAAGAGAGAAAAATAAATTCGAACACGTAGCACAGGAAAAAGACGACAAGAAATTGATCGGCGACCAATTAAGTATAAAAAGGAGGACTGGATGAAAAGGAGCATGAATTACGAGTGATCTGCGTAATGGGAAAAAGTAATGTGGTCACGGTTTCGCGTTGTCCGAGTTGGCGAGCAGTCGGCCATCCCTCTCTCCCTGTGAGCATCCGTTGCACCTGCTAGCTGCCATTAGCAAACAATCAGTGTATCGATCATCGGAATCGAGATTACCGTAATTTGATTTCGGGCCACAGGATCGAGGATCAACGCGAGCCAAATAAACGTGTATCAATTTCTTTGTTCGCGCATCGAATTCTCCGTTTAATTATCGCTGCGATTATTACCAAATGTACGTGTATTTTGTGCTTTTACTTTTAGCGGTTTTGGCAATCGATTCTCTTAAAACCAGTGTTGGTAAAACATGGTATAATTAATCAAAAGAAGTGTCACTTAGGGACATATAAGAAGTGGTATTTATAACATCTTCTGGTTTTAATTTTATTTCACATACTGCAAAATTCGAGTAAATCCAGTTTTGTCATTTTAATAAGGCAACGTCTAATCTCTAGGTTTTTATGTAAAATAAAAATCTTCTGTCACGATTACAACAAATAAGCTTTACAAATGTATTGCTTTTGTTAATAGCTTTAATAATCCAAATAATGTAGTGGTATCTTTAAATTCTTCTAATAGGTATTTTTGCTATTTTTTGTTTCGTCTAATTTCTACTGTAAATGCATAAAATCGGCTCAGTATTTATCACTAAAAAAAAGTAGGTTAATTCAGAACATTAGAAGAAGGGAATTGATATTAATTTTTATCTCAATCCTGTTGATAATGAACTTACTAAATTTTTCTTCCTAAATTATCTAAATTGAAATTCATTAAAAACGGGTAAAGTCATTAGAGCGGTCCTTTTAATACGGAATTGCGTCCAGCAGCGGCCGGTCTGCAATTATAATTAGCTCTATCTTTTTATAAGCCCTTCGTAAGCTAATGTCTGAAAGTGAACCGGCCTCCGTATTATCATTAGCATTTATGTTTCGCAATTTGTAACAGATCCACGACGGGTTCCGGACTCGGTCAACGTGCTCCATCATACCTGCGCTTTATCGACCTATATCTTGTCTCCTTCTGCACACCTTCTTCACCGTCCCCGATCGTTAAAACCGCGTGTCCCGAATTTTAATAAGCCCCACTTGTGAACCCGCCCTTCGCGCCCGTCTACTAATAAATTGATTTACAAGTAAGACCTGTTGTCAAACCGTCCGCCTCAATCTTCGCGCGCGTCATCTTCCTCCTTGCACTTGCAACTTCTAATTTATTAATTAAGCCTTTGAATTCTCTTTACCTTACGGTAATAAAGAATCGTATTCCGGGCCCCCTGCAATCCCGAAACTCTTTCAAACTGACCGAAAAATTATTAATTGTAGTTATAGCAGCATTGTTTATAGCATTTCTGGATTTACAAAAATTGTTTTAGATAGTTCATTAGCGTCGTAAATTGTTACAATAATTGCGAAAAGATCGGTTCAACATATTGTTTAGAATAAATTCGGAAAAGTCAGTTTACATTAGACTGATCTCTCGAGACGCGCGACAAGGATGTGACATAAGCGGCTATAGCAACTTTGTCTGCAGTTCTACCGAGCCAAAAAAATTTGTATAGTTACATCGATAATATAGTAAAATAGCCCTACAATTTGAGAATAATCGGTCCAGCGTATCGTTGAAAATAAATTGCCAAGAAGCGTCTAGTCGAGACGTGTGTTGGTCGTCCATAGAAGAGACAGGGAACGCGCGAAGAGCAAGGATCGGAATGAAATAATCTGCACCGGGATCGGTACACCTAATCGGCGTGGTACGAGCAGGTACACGGTCCCCGTCGACGTACAGGGCGTACAGGCTTGTTCTAAATACACGTTAGAAGCGTGTAGCCCGCTCCGGTCGTTTAATCAGACCGCCGCAGGCGAACTTCCATGTCGAACCGTGAATATCGGCCCCTCGTATCTCGGCCAGATAAAAATCGCCACGGCAATTTCGGCGTCGTGCACATGTCGCGTCCCATCCGGCCTCGCAGTATAGTAGTAGCGAGGGACCTGTACCGCTCGCGAGCAAAACTCTTATCGTTCCTCGAGGATCTATCGATCACAGACACCGTTGCCGATCGTCGCGGTGCTTCTAATCGGTTCGCCGCTTTTGTTACTAGCCGTCTACAATTCGTACGAATCGATGCTCGATCAAACGACTGCTCGAAAACTGCAGCTGCTAATGTCAGCAGCTGTTAGGCTGAAACTTGCAATTTCAATTTATTTTTGAGAATTTGGAACGTGTGTGCAGATCTGTTTCTTTATTTTTAGAAACGGAATATAATTGTTCCTTAAAAATTGCAATTAATATTGTATCTCGTGTGTTTTCGTTAATTTTATTAAGCCGAAATATAATCAGTTACGCAGATCCTTTTTATTGAAGCATCGACGAAATCGCAGATGACAGCCGTCGCCAAGGAAGCAGCGTCTTTATTACGGTAATGACGTCGCTTTATTGCCGTCCGGAGCGAGCCTAACGGCCATTAATTGCAGCAGGACTTGCCCACCTTTAGCGTTATTATGTGATCGTTAACGCATTCGCGAGCACCCGTACGGAAAGTGTCGTCGTAATTTTTTTCACACGACTCGAATTACCGTTAATACGTCGGTCGGAATTAAAAATTATCGGCCTACATCGGGAAACCGACGATTACATTTTAATACACTCTGGTCAATATGCGGCGGCTGTACAATTTTTCAGCGGTAAGAACGCGTTTTAACGAGTTAATTAGCAAATTAAAAGCTGTTTCCCTGAACTGAAAGTGCACTTGACCGTCGTTCGAATAATGAAGGCTTTCAATCAATCATTTTTTTTTTAAGGAAACATTCATCATCTTATTCGTGACAGTTTTGCGAAAGAAATAGTATCAAACACGACACAATTTGGATCACGTTTACTCGTTTAATCCACGGTAGTGTAGAACCTCTGCTATACGAACCGATAAACACAATATTAAATTAAATCATTTATTAAAACCTGACAATTCAGACATCGTGAATGAAACGAGCAAATAAATTACAAAGTGTGTCGTGTGGGGACTCATTTCAATCAGAAAATTCTCGCGAATACGACTGTAAAATTTTCATAAGAATATAATGAAAAGCGTTGATAAACTATTAACGATCTTGAATTCGATTATCTCGAGTCTAAAGGACTTCCTGTCAACGGGACCATATTTTTTCGGTGTCTCAGTGGTATGCGGCCACGGTTCGCAATCACGAGGTGTCTAATCAGCCCGATATCGATCTATATGTGCGCAGGTGTGCCTTCATTCTCCGCGAAAGTGGTCTGTCGTGGCAACGAAATGCGACAGGTTTCAGGTTGCGTGAAGTTACGATGGCTCGTTACAACTTTGTCGTGATCGTGCGCCGTTCGGATGTTATAATTTGCAGGTAATTTGCAAGTAATTTCGCCCGGTGGCTCCGGAACCCGGTAATTCATTGTCCCTCGGGCGAGTCCTGCGTTTCCTTAAACCTCGAGTGGCCAGGAATTGGTAAAGACTTTGATAAGAAGCTTTCCGCGCCCTTGTTGTCGCAGCGAATTAACATTCACAGCCTGTACTTACGTCCGTTCTGCCTATATTTGCATGAGCTTCTGTTTAACCAAATTATGCGGACATGGAAATTGACGTATCCCTTATACTGGGTGTGCCGTTTCAATGGGAACAACACCGTTGCAAATTTAAGCTAACGACAGCAATTTATGGCGAAATGAACTTATTGAGAGAGTAGAGCGATAAGTAGACTGTGCGAAATAAAAATATTCTGCACCATCCACAAGGTGCTGGAGCCAAACAAAAATTCGTTTAATAAATTACCAAAGTCTTCTTAACGGTGTGTATTTTTATTCGTATTTTTTATTGGAAAAATACGCGTTTTAGGTGACACGTTCAATGCTTTATTATCGTTTCTAACGTTGCATTTAACAGCAGAAATCGGACTCGCCTATTTTATTCTGTAATTATTGAAATTGCAGAGACGCTCGCATCAGAAATAATTAAATAAATTTCGCGTGGATCAAACAACTTGAATTGATGCAATTCGAAGTTGCCCTCCCAAATCTCGCAATTAGCTTTAACGAGAACTGGCTTACGGGAACGTGGGCGAAAAAATCGCGGCAACATTCGTCAAGACAATTATTGCAATTATTGCCCCGGGAGTTCTCAACAATAATAATGCTACCCTTAAGCGGGCAGAATTTTAATTACCGGGGCATTAAACGGCCCCGCGAAGACTGTAACCTTCCCGGCGTGAAATTCCTCGTGATCGCGGGCGACCGAGGCGCGTGCCGTTTAAAAATGATTAATGACGGCTCGTTTCAATCTGATTCGATGCTGTGAACCGTGTGGTGACGATCCACCCACTATTTTCATTATCTGTGTGCGAGATCGTACGGGACTGGCCAAAATGTTGGAGAAATACGACGGTGTCGATGAATTTTCAATCTTTTTCGAGACGGACAATTTTAATAACGCTTATAATACTTATAAATACTTAATTTTAGTAAATTTGAAATGGCATATGATAATTTTTTAATACATTTTTTAACAGCAATTCATCAATTTTTCTAGATATATGTTTCTCATTGGTAGATTTAGTAAAAATAAATTGCAAATTAACGCGTTACTTATTAACAGCGATTTAATTTTAATAGATTCGAAACATTTATGATGGAATGAGAAAATAATTTAAGGAGAGAAATATTCTTTGTTTTTAAAGAAGTTTTCTCGTCGGTAGCAGGTCCTCGAAAGCTGCAGCACGCTCTAAGCACCGTCCATTAAGACGGTCCCTAACAACAGGCTCAGATCCATCTTCTAAACTCGAACGAATAAATCCCGGAGTTTCATTGTCGTGGTTGCAGCGCCGGCAACTAGCAAAAGTAGCAAAAGCTTAGGGTTTCGTGGTACGGGGGCGGTTTCAAAGGGGGTGTTGGACAGAGGACGGGGGTGCAGGGGGATCGATGGGCGAGCCAACGTTAACCGAAGACCGCCTTCTCGTTCTTTCTCTTTCATTTTCTCCTTTTTCTTCGCCTCGTGCCTCCTAGCCTCTTCTTCTCTCTTTTTCTTCTTCTCTCTCGTTTTCTCTGACCGTCTACCCGGCGTGCCTTGCCCCCTCCTCTCACCTCACCTTTCCACGTTCTCTCCCACGCTACACCTGTCGTGCGCGAATAACAGGAGAGGTGGCAGTAAAGTCCTAGGCGGCTGAGTACGCGTACTCGACACCGAGCCACGTCAAATCCATTTATCTCGGCCTCTACACTTTGCCAACCTCCCATTTTTGAGTCTTCGAGGGACGATTTGAGGGGTACTCTGGTAGTTTCGAATCCTTAAAACGTCAATTTTTATTTCGCATTCTCTCTAACAATTCGCGGTCCAACTCGCTTCCTCTCTTTTACTTCAGAACTTGCTACGAGATGATATATTGACCTTTTCAGAACACTTAGGAAACATTAGGATAATAAGTGGACAAACGTAGGGCAACAACAACTTTGTTTTGTAATAATAACTTCTTTATGGATGGACCAAAGGACTTCAGCTTTTCTCTTTTAAGATAGATTAATTTGCTGGATTTGCAATTATCAATATAATATAACCGAATGTCGGCACTTGCAGACAGCGGATTTCATGCATTTAGGACAAACAAAGAGCAGGCGTAACTTAAAACATTAACTTTTACATTATTTTCGACCTATCGAACATATTAAGAGGGAAAATAAATTTCTATGTCACTCCGGTTTGTTGCAGTTCAGGTGGAAAATTTTTATATTGCATAAAGATTCGCTGTCTACTAATTGCTAATATTAAAACTTCATTTATCAACATAAAAATGATTAACCCGATACTATCAATACGAGCGAAATCCTAATTTGAACCTGACTCTACCCTAAATCGAGAGAGCCGAAGATCATCTCCATTAGCAGGTTGCGACCCTTCCTGATCGTTGCATCGAAGGTGCTAATCCACTCTGGCCGAGCTATTAAAGCAGTTTAACTCGTCCCGTTGGATTCAGCAAGACACCCAGGTCAGCTAAAGGAAGAAAAAGCAGATCCAGCCGAGTCCAGTTCAGTTCAGGTATAGCCAGTACGTACACGTAATTAACCATCTCCTTACCGGGTGATCCCAGGCCGGGACACTTCTAATTATCTAGGCCCCGGTGTCAGCCGCCCGATCCCCTTTTTCGTTTGTTTGCGCGAGCCCGGGCGAGATGCGTCGCGAATTTCAGGCAACCTTAAACCTTAAACCTTTGGAACACCTTCCCCCTTCCACTGGTGCGGTGCGGGGAATCTCGGCTCTCCTCGTGGCACCAGGATTGGTAGGCGTGCGCGTGCACGCCCGCGAGATCCCTGATAAACGAGCTGAAGCGTTCGGCGTCCCTCGCAGATTTCTTTCGCAGAAAACGAGGTCGGGCCCGAGAGAGCCGTTCGAGGTCGTAGGCGGGGTCCACGGTTTTTCATCTGACCGCACGCGGGACGATCTGCGAGCGAGCGGGATCGAGGAATCCGAGGAATCCTCGATCGCCAAGCACCGCCTCGCGATCTATGGAACTCTCAACCAGAGCTTGGCGAAATATTCGGTCACTGCTGGATTTTATGAATTTATAATTTAAAACAGTAAAAACACAGGATTTTAAAAATGTACTATTTCAATCATCCTATTTCATCGTTTTTGTAATTCGAGTAGAACATTTTTATTTTAAGGATCCACTGTCTATGGCAAAAGTCTTCATACAAATATATATCTCTACTTTATTTTAGATTTTCTAAATCAAATTATTGTATTAATTGTATTGTATTAGATCATAAATACCAGAAGAATGCCATGAACAAGTTGACATGAAAAAAATAATGAAAAGTAAAGGAGTTTTGTAATTGGACTAGCAGTGGTCCACACCAATATTCGGTGTCGAAGGGATATTCGTTTCAGGTAGATCCTACGGTTTCCGCGTTTTCTTAGATCAAGGCTTTACTGTATTCTGGGTTTAGACTTTCCAAAATGTTTCTTCTGCATTTTCTTTTAATAGGTTCCCCAAAATTTAATATATTAATTAAATCAAATTATTGTATTAACACAACGACTATTTAACGTTAGCAGTAGGTTTACCACCGTAAAGAAAATAGAATAGGGGTCGAAATGCACCCTCCAATTTCTGTCATAAATGGCCTCCTAGAAGTTAGCCCCCCACTTTTGGAATTGAAATTATAATATAACTAAATCTACAATGCAAAAAATGCGATAAAAAATAGAGTGGCCTCCCCACCTATCTTTTAGGACTTCTCATGAATTCACAAAATCCACAGCGGTCGAGCGAGAACAGGAACGATCGAGTGGAGTGCAAAGACATCAGCATATTGATTTCGATAGGTATTTATTTTCATAGTGATGAATGTTCTTTATAATCGATCTATAATATCATACATCATAGCATTCAGTTTATACATAATTACAATTGTAAATCTGGTTTCGCCCTTAGGAGTGTAATTAGTTGTGGGTTCGTCGTGTGTCGTTGCCATCGCGCCGAGGCGGGGGAGGGGGGTGGGGGCGGGGTCTGTAAAACGCATCCGATAATGTGTTCCGATGTATGTGTGTACAATGTATAATGTTTTCTCCGGGGGTGGGGTGGGGGGGTGGGTGGGAGAGGTCGCGTAGAAAAAAGTGTGTCCCGCTCCCTAATCTCTTCAGTATCATCCCCTCAGTTCGCAAGAAACAAACAACTCCTGGCCGTACAAGAGAAATCGACGCGCATGCTACGAAAATAAGGTATACAATGTATAATATGTACAACCGAAGAGAAGAATCAACCGACAACCAGATCGATGAGCCTCGGGAACGATTTTCAGTAGAACGCTGCTGTGAGAACGTGCGTTTCTCGAGGTTCAACACGCTTGTCGGTTCATCGTGTCGATCAATCGTCAAATTGGAATTCGCGACTTTTCTTTGTTTTCGATCGTTCGACTCTACGAGAAAAAGGAAGTCTCCGCGGCAGTGCCCGCTACTGGCCGCTTGGTACAGTGTGTGTCGTGTAGGATCCCTAGGAAACAATAAATAAAATCTATCTATTCTCATTTATCTAGCGCGAGACGACGTCCGTCACTTTGATTTTTTTTTCCGTGGTCGATCGGTGCACTTCTGCGACGCTTAGGCTTCAACGATGATTCGATCTATTTGCTGCGATCGTCGCTCGAGAGAAATTGGGGGTAGTTATCCCGGACGCCATTTATATTTCAGTTTTTTATATTTAGTTCAGTTTTTCATTTTCGTATCTCGTCCAGCATCGCGGAAATTGAAAGAGGAAAGTGGCTTTTGTTGACTGGAAGGTCTTGTAAAAATAAAATGGCAAATATTGGACATTTGTAAAATGGCAACAGAATATTCTGATTGTAATATTAAAATCTTTCAATTTTTAATATTTATTTTTAAAACGAACACATCTTTCTGACGACACGCGAAACATTAATTTAAAAACGAAGATAAACATTAAAAAAATTATTTTTTAATTCTAAATAACAACGTCAACAATTCAAATCAAAATTTTAACTGACCCTGTTAGAGGTTTAGCAACAAAAACAGAACGTTCCCGAAGCTTCCAAAATTTCATCCAAAAATAAATTTGTCTGCTTCTAAGTAAAGCAAGGTTCACTATGATTTCTATCAAGCAAAATGGCGTCCGGAGGGGCGGTGATCGCAGCAAACAGCCAATCCTCCCCATCTAGAAACTAGATAGCTGCCGTTCGAGTCTCTCGATTCCTCCCTCCGATATCCGATGATATCCTACGATATCCTCGGACGATATTCTCTCCGATATCCACCGATCCACGCAGAGACCGGTTTTGTTCGCCCCTGATCTTTACAAAAACTATCGTTGTCCCGAGAAGTTCGCACGCCGCGCGTGTCAAGTATTCCGCGTCGTGTGGCCGCGTGT
The DNA here is from genome assembly GCA_028455605.1 of Lasioglossum malachurum. Lineage (NCBI taxonomy): Eukaryota > Metazoa > Arthropoda > Insecta > Hymenoptera > Halictidae > Lasioglossum > Lasioglossum malachurum. The sequence goes on from CM052318.1 coordinate 4,117,865, forward strand.
CGATAGCTTAATTGATTAATTACGCGATACATCGAAAGGTACTATGTTTATATATACAGCGGTAGCAATTGGATTACTGATTAAATAGTGGCATATTTACTAAACGTTACGTTTATCACAACGATGATAAAATCAGCCGGAAGACCGGAAATCGTCCACTTTTCGATTCTTACCGATCCTCTCTGCCCGTGCCCTTGCCGTCCTCCATCTTTTCTCTTTTTAATTAACAAACAGATAGAGGCGGAAACCGGTGCCTCTTCAGTCGACCAGTTTTCTTTTCTCTCTCACTTGTTCATTCTCTTTTTTCCCTTGCTCTGCTTCGTGACTCGAGAAAACACCCACGCGAGATCATCTGCACCATGCACCCTCGATCAATTAGGGATCTTTATGCAAATGACAATTTCAAATGACTCTTTTCGAAACGTAGGAACTGCGGGACGTTTTCTTTTCGCCATCCGGAAATTCCGTCTGCTGATAATACAAAGACAGCATCGAATGAAATCGTTCTTTCGATTCATTTAATTTGAGTGAAATAAATACGTGATTGTTGATTGATGAAATATGTATAATTTTTGTTAGAAGTGCATGAAGATCCGTAATTTATTTGTGCGATTTTTCCTGTGGTCGGTCGAGAGGCAGCTGACAGGGAACAGTTCTGTCTTTAGTCAGACTTGGATGGTCGAAGCTACTTTGTTCGGTTATGTGGGCTGCCATAGGTAGAGTTCCAACTGAGTTTATAAAAATTTAATTCGGAATATTGGTGAATGTATTCTGTCAATTTTTTTAGTGTGCGTGTTTCATTCATTTTTTAGTTTTATTTTGACAGAGAAAGCTGAAAAATTTTAATGAAATATGAGTCAATTCCAGTCTAGAGTGAATTTTTAGAATTATTTTCGCTTTTAGCGAATAAAACATGTGTCATGCTTTAATACACGATTTCGAAGAATATTTATTTAAATTTCTATAGACTCAGCTTGATTTCTGTTTGACAGCACAATCTATTTATTATCTCCAGTTCGCGGTTAGGATCTTGGACCAAGGAACATCGTAGGAATTCAGGACGCAGCTAAGGACGAGGGGAAAAAAGATTTTCTTTTTCGACTTCAGCGTCGTGGCTGAAGACTTCCGAATTGACTAGATTGGAGCACCTTGAGTTTCGAGAAATGGAGAAGCAAACAGAAGGAAAGAGTCACCTACACCGAATTATCTGTGCACCATCAATCTCCATTAAGTAGACTGCAGATTTATGCTGTATTATACTTCCTTGAAAACCTTTGAACGAACTACAGTTAAACTTTCAACCCTCTGAACTCGAACAATGAGATTCCGAAACGTCACCAAAAATGATGGCATTAATTTCTAACCCTTCGAGGACTCGGGCATCTAATTTCTAAAATTGCAAACGATTATTTAAGCTACACGAGATCAGTACATATTTTTCTTCCATTCTAGTATTTGGAGTCCTACACAAGAAAAATATCTTTAATATTTTAAAAAGTCCTCGTCCTTGATGGGTAAAACAATTTCTATTAAATTGTTTTTACACAATTTTCTTTTTAAATTAAAAATAACTTCGAGTTTAAAAGGTTAATAAACTTTGATTCTCAAATTACCACTTTCTTCAACCCTCCAAAGTAAAAGAACTGTCATTTGATCAGCGTTCAGACTACCTAGCAACAATTAATCCACAGTCTGCTGATAGCGACCCCATAACCCCAGACAAAGAGCACTCGAACCCATCAGAGTCGACCACTTAAGCATCGATGATCAGAAACCTCGGTGCAAAAATCGGTCAAGTCCACTGTCCAGTAAAATGGTTATCTTTTACATTCTAGTACTCATCGTTCGCATAATTTACACATTACCAACTGTCAGATCTCAGTAATAAAACTCTATACTCAGACTCACTCAACTTTGCACCAAGGTGATCAGCTCAACAAAAAAACCAGGTTCGATCTATCAATTAATTAACCTCATTCTCAAGAACCACTGATCACTCAGCCACCACTCAACCTCCGCCAAACCCGTCCCATGCCCTAATCGACGCATGATGATCCCCCCGCGGTCCCGTCCGATATTGCACGTAAACGTCGAAACCCACTCGCTGAGTCTCCCACCTCGAGATCAATGTCGCCCTGTTTCGTCAAAATTTTGGCATCACAGTATGGGATAATAATACTCGCGTCCGCAGAAGGAGATCGGTCACGATCCACTGGTCGACAGCACCGGTAGGTCGCGATGAGCCTGGGGGTCCCTCGAGTGGGCGTCCCTAACAGCCCTTGACCCAAAAACGCGTTCGCACCCGGGTATAGTACACCTGGCCTCTTCCTTTCTGTCCTCTAAACCAGGCGAGGACATAGGCGAACTATTAACCTGATGTCTAACCCCCTGATCCTGGGACATCCTGGTCAGATGGCTGAGATGCTGTTGGTTCAGCCCGTTCAGTCCGGCCAGGTGTGACGCAAACGACGATAGGCCAGAGAAGGTGGCGCCGAGATGCGGTGGGAGGAGCAACGGATGAGGGGGCGGGATCCTGGCGGCCAGATCTGGGAGTCCAGGCGTTAGGGGATAGGCTCCTAGCGCGCCGATCCCAGCGTCGGCGTACAGCCTGGCGAGGAACTCGTTTCTCAGCAGAGGGTTCACCTGGGAGTCGTCTACCCTCGGCGACAAGCTTGGCGGCAGGCTGGAGGACAACGGCGGGCTGGAGGACGTGGACAACAGCTTCCGGTGGAGGTTCAGGTTGGCCGAGTGTCTGTCCCGTGACCTCTTCGACGGGAACGCGGCGTTACACCCGTCAACGCTGCACCGGTGCATCAGCTTCAGATGGACGTTCTGATAGTGCGTCTTGACGCCGAAATGATTCTGGAACACTTTGCCGCAGGCGGTGCAACGCCTCGGGTTCTCCCTGTCCAAGGGCACCTCCTGGGTGCTGACGAACCCGCCGTTCTCGTAACGGGCGTACGTGATCAGGCTATTGTCCATATCCATGGCCGCTGTGGAGGGTGAGGCGCTGGATGAGCGAAAGCCACGTGAGCAGCTGTCCGTGGTGGTGATGGTGGTGATGGTCTCCCGGTGAGGCGTCGTGGTGAGGCTGACGGGGCTGGTAGAATCGCGGCCAGACCTCGAACCCGGCCGCTGCGTCCCGTGGCTCCGCATCGAGGCGTGGCGACCCTGCGACAAGGACTCGAGTTGACGCAAAGTGGTTGTGGTGGTGGTCGAGGGGTCGTGGTGGTGGGAGAGGTCGTCGGCTGTCGTCGGACGGCTGTCGACCGAGCTCGGGGCACGGGAGGGATCATCGGGACGCTCACCTTCTTGATTGCGCAGCGCGTCGTTCACCTCCGAATCATCATCATCCTCATCGACGTCCTCCAACGGCTCTTCGTCATCGTCCTCCTCGTCCTCCTCCGGGTCCTCCTTCGACTTCTCCGAGGATTCTTTCTTCGGCTCCTCCTTCGTCTCCTCGTCGCTCTTCAACCTCTCGCCAGGCTCCGGGACGGTAGACTCCTTCGAGCTAGCCGAGACTTCCGCCAATGAACGGGACCCCTCCACCTCCTGCCCTGTCTTTGGTTCCGGGCTACCGTTCGCCTGCCTCTTCGGCGACTTCGCCCTCGAGCTCAGGTCCCGCGGGTCTTCCTGAGGTAAATGCCAACCCCGACCCTCTCCGACCCCCGAAGATCGGTTGCTAGCCTCCGGAGATCGAGAATTGGACTCGTGATCGTTGAAGTTCAGGTTCTTCGGCGAGTTCGGCGAGGTCTTCCGCTCCTCCGCCTCCAGCCGCGACATCGACATGTCTTCCGGCTCGCTCTGGAAATCGTTCATCGACGTGATGCTCGCACTGTCCGACAGGCAGCGTCTCTTCACCCTCTCTTCGTCGTTCGACGAGTCCCCATCGGTCGAGGAAGAATGTAACTCCGTTAAAACAGCGCACCGAGTCGGGTGTTGAGACTTTCTCTTCCGCACGCCCCTGCTGTGGAGGGAGGTTAGGTTCAGCGAGAGCTGGCTCATCGAGAAGCTTTGCTGGTCCACGGTACCCATGGAGTCGTTGTCCTCGTTGCTGTCCGGGTTGCTCACGAGATCCTCGTCCCCGGTCTCACCAAGGTACACCTTCGATCTCTTCGTCAGACTGAGATCGGCGGGCTGCTCGTCGTCCTCCTCGCCGGCGCGCAGGGGTAGCCTGGATGGGAGATTGCTGGCATCATCTTCAGCAACGACCACTATCCCTCCGTCGTCGTCGTCGTCGTCGTCCTCGCCCTCTGCCACTGCGGTGGAGGCTTGCGTGGAAGGCGATACGGTGTCCGCTGCGCTACCGCTGGAGAAGGACTCCCTGGTGGCAACGGTGGTGCTGGGTGTCTCAGCGGCCGTGGTCATGACCATAGAGGAGGTGTTGAGCGCATTGGTCGAGGACAGGCTGGCGTTCACGTTCATCCGCTGCTGCAGCGCCTCCTCGTAGGGGATCGCCTGGTCCAGGTGCTTGAAATCTAGTCCACAGAGCGACGCCGGAGATCTGAGGTCCGGGGGCGGAGTCAGCAGTGGGAAGGACCTAAATGGGAGGTGCTTAAACCCGGAGGCGGGCACTGGTAGGCCAGGAGGCAGGACCAGGGCGTGCGCCATGGACGATCGACCGTCGTGCGGTGAGATCTTTCGTCTCATGTGCGGCGAGTGAAGTTTGGGGTTCGGATTAGCGCTGTGTCTATTACGCGACCTCCTCGAGCTGAACATCATGTTGCACCCGGTGACCGTGCATTTGTGCATCTCGCGCAAGTGGACCGCGCTGTAGTGTATCTTCAGGGCGCCCTTGTCGCAGAACGTCTTCAGACAGGTGATGCACTGGACCCGCTTCTTGCCGGTGGTCGGGTTGATGAACGTGGTGCCGAGGTTCGGCGGGATGTTCGCCGACGCGCCCCATTGGCTACCGGGCCGCTTCCCAGGGGAGTGAGGCTTTCTCCCGGGGATACCAGGGGGCCTACCCAGGGGCGCGGCTTGTAGAGGTAGTGAGGGGTGGTGTCGCTGCTCGCCGGAGTGTTTAGAGGTGGAGTCCCGTCTGCTGAGGTTCAACGCGCTGTCCCAGTTCTCGTCGTCCTCATCGTCCTCCTCAGAGCCGAACTCGCTGCTCTTCTCGCCGCCGCTGTGAACGTCCGACGGCGCCGTCATCCCAGTCACACCCCCCGATGATTTTCCCATTGGTGGTGGAGGAAAGTGGGCGGGGAAACTGGGAGGCAACGCACCGGAGGACACCGCGACCGAGAGAGGATGCCCGAAATTCAACGCCGACGAGGACACCGGCGCCACAGGCATGTGAGGCCTCTGCAGCTGGTTGCTGGTCGAATGATGAGGAGGACTGTGCGGACTGTGAGTATTCCTCAAGGACTTCCGACTCTGCATCAGCTGATCCGCTGGCGGTGGTGGGGGAAGAGGCGGGAAAGCTGGTAGGCCCAGCGTTCCCAGCTTTCGGAAGTCGAACGGTTGCATACTTTGCAGTCTATTCAACGGTGACACTGTTAAATGGGACTCCAAGCTTCTAGGTGGCGAGTTCGCGCTACTTGTCACGCAAGGGTTGCCGGAGGATGAGGAGGAGTAATGCTTCTGCGGTGTTGGCGACATCGAGGGGTGTGACACCGCTGGAGGAGGCGGTGGCGGTGGTAATGGATGTGGCAACCGCGAGCCTGGTGGTGGGAGGCCGCAGTGGAGCAGGTGCAATGGTGGTGGTAGGTGTGCTAGTGGCATCGTCGGCGGCGAAGGTCGTCTGCTTGGTGACATAGCATCCGTACCCGGCGTCCCGGCGGCCAGCAGCAACTGCTGCACGAAAGGACGCGTCTCGGCGAACCTGAGGAACTGCTGCAGCACCAGCGGTTCCTCTTCAGGCGAGCAGATGCTCCATCGGTCCAGCACCGTGCCGTTCTGCGAGTCCTGCCAACAGACAAACACAGTTCGTTAGAAAATTTTATAAATCATTCTTTCGTCTTTGTCGATCAATATTTTCTTTGGTTATTTTCTAGTTTGATTGCTACCTCTTACTACTGAACTGTTTCAATATTTCATGAAGAAGGAATGCTGTACTTATTAAACCATTTTCAGAATGAAGCTAAACAAAGAAATATTGCTGGTAGCGAACGTGTTAAATAAGTTAGTTGTTCTAGTAGTTGTACTAGTATGCTCTACATCATTTTAAAACCAATGAAAATTATCCATAGGACAAATGACGACCGCCTGCTGCAATTTAGCACACTTTTATTCCGCATAAAAATCCTGCAATCTATCGGTGACCAATCAATTTCATTCAACAATGAACATTGTCTTTGTACAGCATTCGTCTCCTTGCAGTTTTTCAACCAGTCGACGACAATGATGTCGAACGCAACAGAACGAAAAAAGAATGAATGAATAGCAGAACAAAAGTCGTAGGAGTCGACGTAAGAAAATGCAATAGAACAGGAAAAACATTGTGTGTCATGGTCGTCCGTCGTCGAAGCGTTACATAAATTGACTCCGTCTGCTTTAATGAATTTCTTCCTGGTTGCTCGATGGCAATAAAATTTTCACTTCCCATCGATCGAAAGCGACAAACTAGCAATATATCCTACGATCTTAAAACATCTGCCAAGACCTTCGCAGATTTTTATAGCCACTTAAATAATGAGACATGTTCAATTACAAGACGAACACATCCGACACATGGTCTTTCAATTTCTCGTTTCTTTTATTATCGTTGTCTTTTAATTTCTCCGCTCACATCTGTTTATCCACCAGAGCTCAACTGTGGATTATTATGGACACATAAATCGTTGGGAGATTCATTTACGAAGAACAGAATCTCAATAAAATGTTTGCCTCGTTCAGATTTATTTGACGATATTTTGAAAGAGTTAAAAATCTGAATAGACCTTCTTATTTTTCTGTGCTGAAGTCGTAAATGTTGCTGAAATTGTAATTGTTTTTTCAATCCATTAAAATTAAACCTTTCTAAAAAAATTCAGAAAGTCGTCTAAGATGAGTGGATGAAATTTAAAAAATTTCAGAATATGGATGTACATTACTTTCATCCTGTTCATGTTAATAAAAATGACAATTTGATTTGGTTCCTGTTCCTCGCAATTCAAGCGGACAATTTTGATAACCAACAGGACTCGGACATGAATCGGTTCGATCTTCGATTCAACTTCTTTGTGCATCGTTCGAGCAGCCTTCGGCCTCGCACAATCGGCTCATGATAAGTCCATATCCGGATAAAAACACTTCCGGCGTTTCGCGACCGTAGAAGGCCGCTTACGTAATGTCGTTTTACTTTCCGCGCGATTAATATGAACGGATCAATGAATAATCAAACTAATTTATTCGCTTTAGCGGCGGGCAATTAGTTCCACTTCAGTTGGCTGGGGCTTCGAGCCCGATGACGAGTGAATCGCGAAATAATTAACTGTAAACAGTCGACTCGCCAAGCCGTTTTTACCGTCATTAGTCATCGGGGTACAACTGGGAAAGCGAGGGACGAAACAGGAATTCGTTTTTTCTGACAATGATCTCCGGCTCTCGCGAATCATCGCTGTTGCCACTCTGATTATGATGGAGACGTCTGTACTGATTTTTTAATAGTTTTATTTCGAATATATTTAAATATGTACTATTCAATCCTGTTTGCAATTGTGAATCAAATATGATACTTCTACATTAGCAATTTATAGACTAAAAATATTCCTCTAAAATTAAATTGTCATAAGAATTCTGTGGGTTGTCCACGTGAAATTTCTTTATCTTCAACAATTTTAATATGTCAAAAAGTATTGTAGTCTTGTTGATCAAACAAGTCTTGATTAGTAATGTCCTTAGCTTTTTGTTTTAGAATCAGTCGTCGCAATTAACAGGTCGGCAAAAATGTGACGGCAACGATCAAAGACCATGGTCGTGGTTCTTCAACCGGGTTTCTCTTTCGCGTTCTTGATTTCGATACACCTGTTCTTTTTCTTGCGCCGAGTCGTCCCATCGAAAGTCAAGTGCACTTCTTAGCCCGCGATCGCGATCACATTTTTGCGACCAGGCCGATTCGTTCCCGGCGATCGGACTTTCTAATTGCTGTAATAATCGGCCGAGAACGGAAGTTTCGTAACTTGTTTATCCCCGGCGATCTTCGTTGATTGAAAATCGTTGCTCGAGTAATTAACGATTCGAGCGGATCGGTTCAATGTGCTGCGCCCTGTGCTTTACGAGCTTCGGCGCGATCGTGTGCTGCGAAACGTAGCGTGAAATCGTTAATCGAATCGGAATTGCATGGAATCGGATTCGCGAGGAAGACGCACAGCCGCGCAGTGGGGAAAATGGACGACTTAAGAGTGCAACATTCGAAAAATCAAACATGAAGTGGGCATTTAATACTGTCTTAAATCAACACACATGTCTGTAGAAATTAAAATCGACAATTCCACTTCGCAAAGGTTGAAAGTAGTAGTATGAAAAATAGCATCGAAATAAAGGACATCCTTTTCACATGTTATCTACTGTTCAGAACGTTAATATTGATTGAAGCATTTTATTGTACATTTCATTTCTGAAAATTATACTTTTGTAAAAAATAGAATTTTACTCAAGTTTCTCTTTCCTGTCATTGTAAATTAAACTGGCATTTCTCTGGTAGCTTTCTCTGAGCTATTTTAAAGAAAAGAAATATTCTAAGAAACTTACAGAACTCTATTAGCCTTCTTCATACTTAAATGTGTATTGAACACATGAAAAACGTCATGAATAGTAAATGTTCCACAAAGCATTGACTAAACTAAATTTTTATGCAAAATAAGGAATGTTCCGCATTAAATAGACTCCGAATACAAGTGAATGAAAAGTTTCTGCATCAATTGCAAGACCCTCGGTTTCCAAAAATCGACGGAAACAAAAACGATTTTGACACACGGCCAGTACAATTCGTCGGCTAAATTTACAATCGAATTTCCGGCATTTCCTTCTGGTTTCCACGCGGGGGAACGGAAATTAGCACGGATCGCTGAGGGTGGGCTCGAGAGAGGGAGAAGAAAAGAAGAAAATGGCGGTGTTGTCTCGAGTTACAGAGTCGCGTGTGCGTTTCGGGTCTGCGGTTAGGGGAACGAGCGAGCGCGAAAAATAACGCGAGGCGACGGTTTCGGCGCTCGATCTCGGATTTGGAGTGGCGTTGGTGCCGGAGAGTTGACGCCGCGACGCCGAGCATCGAACGGCGTCGGCTGTATGTCGTTCGCCGGCGCGTGTGCGTGCTTGAAGAAATATACACGGGACGCGGGCGAAAAGCGTCGCGGCGCTGGGCGTCCTGCGTTACGTCGAGCCCGCCGGTATGCGTAAATATACAAGCCCGCGAGAGACAAGCTTACGGCCGGTCTATATACGCCGGCCACCTCGATTTTAGAAGGAACCGGTCTCGCTAGGAGACCCGACAAACACCCGAACAAATTTCTATGAGAACGCTCCGACAGAACTGCGAATTTTTATAGAAAATAAAAATTCCGTGCACTAATTTCGAGGTACAGGAGCTGTGTAGACACAGAAAGTGAGAAAGACTATGTATGTCACGGAAGATCCCAAATGACTTATTTGATAATAATTTTAGATACACATTCCCGAATTTTTAAAAATTTTGTGGAACCTAAAAATTAGTCGTAAACGACTCTGTATTCGATAAAACAATCTGCCTTCTATCGGTGCCTAATTGGTCGATTGCCTATATTTTGAAAAAATAATGTGACCATTTTCTTCATTGGATCTGTCGTTGCAGTCGATGGAAATATTTTTTACCTTAGAAATATGAATAATTTTTGCCATACGGATAGAATACATAATCGATGCAACAAGAACACAGCAAAGTTTCACCAAACTTCAAAACGAGACTGGGCAAAGTTCCGGGACACGAGGACGCTGACCCATCATGAAAGCGAGTGTCGGGAGACTTAACACGGTCCCGTCAAGTGTCTCCTTAAAACATTGTTAATCAATTGTGAGAACAAGAGAGCGGCACCGAGAGAGAGCAACAAAAACTCTCTAATTCCACGACCAAACTACAGGACCCGGAAAGTTTCTTGCGAGAGAGCGACGCGAACAAATTGGCAACGTTTCACCAAAAAATCTCTTTTATTAAGCCCTCCGAACGAGGACGCCCACGATAATCATTGCGGCTCTTTATGCAAGATGAAAATTGTCTTCATCAGTTGTAGCAAATACGAGTCAGCTAAAAAATAAAAACGTATTTAAATTCTTGTTTTTCCGTAGTTCATCGATAAGACTCTCGAGGAATAAAGAATATAAAAATAATAGGAAGGATACGAAGGGAATTTCCCGGCTGTCGCTAGAGTGTCGGAAAATGGCAACCGGTCAGGTTCGCTAAATATAATACTGTTCGACGAACAGCCAAACGGCGTGACGCATTTCGGGATCCGTCGAACGTCCCGAGAGCTGTTATTCGACGAAAGCACGACGGTTCTAATTGCGACCCGACCGGGGCCCGATATCGTCGCGGACGTACAGTAATGAATTACCGAATTGAACGGCCGTGGATTACAGTTACGGAGGGCCGCGGGTGATCCCCGCTGAAAATTATGGTAATGGCCCCGCGCAACACGTAGCGTGACACTCCTCCGGGGCCTGCAATTTCATGGTTTTTATCTTTGCCGTGCGAACCGATGGCCGGCCGACTGTTATATCACTTTCTCTGCTAAATGTAATCTTCGGCCGACTGCAATGGCCCGACAACTCAGCCCTCTTCCGGAGCCGGAGCGCTCCCTGGGGCAACTCCGCCGCCATTTTTGTTTTTCAATCTCTGCCGAGCTCCCGTGACACGCTCCCTTCGGTAAAATCGATCTCGCGGTCCTAATTGAGACGGACCGCTTCAATTCTGATAAACAGTTTACCGATTTGTTGACTAAACTTTAATAGTTTTTTGATTGGGAAATTCTCACCGATTCTTGTACGAAACACTTTTCGATATTGTTGATATTGTTCGAGATATCCGAGTACTTCGGTAGGATACACTGTATTAGATAACAATTGATTTTTACTTTTGATTTTTGGGTTAAATAAAATTCATTGTTTGCAAACACCAGCAGAAATGCAGGAAATTTGATACCAATAGGAATTTTGATTCAGTTGAATGACGTAGAGTCCACTGCAGTGAAACGGTAGATAATAAATCCGACGAAGCCTGTGCAGGCTGTCTTATTCTACTGCGTTCGAGGAACATCGATGCAGAATAAATCTCTACAGAGAATAAGGTTGTTAATATTCATGTAACGCCGGTTTCGGTTGAGCTTGTTACAGAATACACCGTTCGCGATAATTAAGAGTTAATCATTCCCTGGAACGCCGATCTTTTTTCCAGCTAAACGTCCTTTGTCTGAGTAGTCCAGAGACAAACCGTCGAGCAAAAACGTCTTGTTCCCTCGGTCCTCCACTTTCACCTTTAAATGGCCACGACAAGGTGGAAAAAGCCAACGATACTTTTCCGCGCGCAGTTTCCTGATCCCGTAAAGTCGAGGAACGCGAAATTCCCTATTTCGTTCGAGGCTTTCTCAATAGACGAATTTTCCTCCCCGAGTTTCTGCTCGTAGGAACGAGCCGATCACTCGCGGACGTGTGCGTGACAAGATCCGCACGGTGAAAAGGCGTTCCGCGAAACGGTCGAACAGTTCGTTGTTACGTGAAAGGAATGGCAGAGCCTAAACGATCATGTCTGAGAACGCGGGCGCACCGTGGGACTCGAATTTTTCTGGTCCCGCACGCGAACGGGTCCAACGGTCCCAGGGACAGAGATCATCTTCTACCTAGAAGTCATGATTCTTCGTAAAAACACCGTCATCTGCTGAGATGACTACATGGACCGTGTGTCGTCTCATGAAAATTGTATTTCCGCTTCGAGCGATTTTTACTTTATGTGTGCGCGTATCTGCGTATTTATTCTCTGCGTCTCCACTGTAGCAGTTCTTTTTTACTCGTTAACGCAAAGAAACTTATTTATTTTAATAAGATTAAAAATTTCGAGAAGGTCAGAAAGCGTTCGGATAATCGAGGTTCCCTTGTATCGTGGATTACACGAGTAAATGAGGTCCAAATTATATCGTGTTTGATATCATTTTAATCAGGAAGGCGTCACAGGCGTTCTGGAACATAATTAGCATTGTTTCACGTGAGGATCAAAGAATACTATCTGTAGACGACATAAAAGACACTTCTGATCACAGAAGAAGAATAGAAATGATCTCATTAAGCCGAAACTAATACGCAGATATAATTTTTCCCATAAAATCCGCAGTGTATTGGTTAGTGTAGCAGAGTCGCAGGAGGAGCACAGTTGGCTCGAAAAAGAGCATCGGGTGGCCCCGATTAGAAAACACATGGGCCGAAAGAAGGCCGAGAGTGCGAAACGAGCAGTCGTGATCGTCGAACAGGATGATCGCGCGAGTTCGCTCGGAGGCAATTGGTAATGATCGAACTCGCAAAAGCTCACACGAACCGAGCGGGGGCCACCGGTAACAGTCGAATTAGCGAAATCGCGCGTACGTGAGAGCGATCATTAAACCGTTGATACCATGTAATCGGTGGTATCTTTCCGCACGGCAGAATGTCTCTTTTTGCGCGGGGACTGCTTCCTCCGGGCGGCCAATTTCTTGCTTCCTCCTCGCCCCGCAAAACGGGACGTCGTCGTTTCTTTCGCAGCATGCCCTAATGTCCTTTAAATTGGCCGATGAACCCGACTGTGTGCGCATGTATGCGTACATGTGTATCCTACATCTTCGTCATCCACGCCCTTTGAATTCCATTGGTTCAAACGAGTCGCATTCGGAACGCTGCCAGCGAAATCATCGTCTCCACCGATTACGGGAATCAACCGGTCTAACTGATATTTTATTCATTACCGATCTCTACGTGCAGCCAAAGGCTTCATCCAACCAAAAGCTAATTAAATTGGAATTTACTTTTTTAACAAAAATTTTTGACAAAAATGGGTACGTTCAATTTAAAACAGTGGAGGTATTAAAAAGACTCAAGGCCACAAGTGTATTAGTGTTTCACCTTAATAAGATAATTAAAAGAAGAATGAAATTGTTATATGGCTCCTGTGTGTTGCAATCAATGCAAACATTTTTTGTTTTGCATAAAGATCCGCAGTATACTAATAACGAGAGAGATGAGAAATCTTTTGGAAGAAACATCTTTAAAAAAATTAATAAATTGGAAGACTGAACGTAGACGTTCATTGTCTGCATTGTCTGTGAAAACAGCCATTCTTCGAGAGTCAACTTTTCACCGGTTATTATAACGTGGTTTAAAGATCGTAAGAACTTGTTTCTGATTCACTTTTTGGATTGTTCGACGAGAGTCGTTGTTTCAGATTTCACAATTGTTCCCACGAGTAATTGTGTAATTAGATGCGACCTTCGTCGGGTAAAAATTATCGGCGTTCGTACCTAGTGATTAGACTGAGCATCTTCATGCAAATATCGATTTTTATGGGCCAATCTGCAGTCCTTGGAATTCTATAAATGTTTACTGACGCGATCTTGAAAATGTCAGGCTTTACGTCCAGTACAAATATCATTGAATTTTCATTAAACTGTTGTGTACAGAACAGTCAAATAAATATTGTTTTCTGTATTGCTACAAAGTTACAAAACTAAATTTTTAACATGTCTAAATTCACAAAAATAAACTGTTAAACCTTTCTAAAACAACGAAAACGAATTTATTCAATAATCTCCACCGTAAAATACTGTTTCGACGACCAGAAGCCCGTAGAAACAACCAGACAATCATCGACGTCAACGAATCGAGCTCCGTTACCATTTCCCTCTCGATTTGACTGTCCGGAACCAGCCAGGCCAGTTAATTTAACGGTAGACCCGAAGAACGTTGACAAGGTCTGAACGCGAATGCGAAAAAGCAGAACCGGTGGTGGAGGGAGGCGATATGGCCGTCGAGCTCAACGACGCCACTGTCAGCGATGGCATTCATGCGCCATTTACTGTCTCTTAAATCGCCTCGGGTGCGGTTGCTTCTTGTGTATTTTATACTATGGTCATACCGAGACTCCTCTTCCGGGACGTCCTCGATCGCGACCCGAAGAAAAAGGACGAGCAATTTTATTCGAAACTACTTGCGCGTCATTTTTTCCGGGGAGTTTTTCCTCGGGTGGAGCGCGATTACAATGTCACTAACCTTGCATTGTGACGCTGAGTCGTTGCATTCCTCGAGGTTCGATTTATGGCTAGAAACATTTAGAAATGTTTCGTGAAGGTACCACTCTTTGGAATACAGAAATCATAAAAATGGCACTTGTCCAGTAAACCTACAATATTGTATTTAAAATTCAGTGTGTACTTCTTCCAATTTGTTTGTGTATAAATTGATAAATTCCGACTGTCTTCTCTCTGTCGTAAAGCCAGAGCAGCGTCAGGAAGTTGAAAGAGGGTGCAGCTTGCTCACGAATTAATTTCAATAATTGTTCTAATCTTTCACTCAATATATCAAAGGGAATGTGAACGGATTCGTATGGTGATTCGCACCGGCTCTTATAATATTCTTGAAGCGATTCCTTTCTAAGCTGGACGCGCATTGTTCGAGCAGACCGTGCTAATTTGATTTCCGAATGGAACAATAAATATCGGACTCCCTGGGAAAGAGGAGCAATTAGCGTCACTCTAGCGACTCGAAGGGTTTCGCGAATATTAGCATAACAGGGAACGGTTTTCCGGGATCGTTCGAGGTACCGTTCTCGCCCCTTTAACTTCGTCCCGATGAAATTTTCATAGTGCACCGTTTTCCCCGGCGATAATAAATCAATCACCGCCGTGGATAGGGAACCCCCTTCTTCTTTTGTCTCTTCTTCCTCTATCTCATTTTTCTTTTTTTTTGCAAATGAACCGGGGCTTCGTTTCCTTCGGCCGATCGTAGCCGCGTAAACAAAAGAAAGGAAATCGCCCGACTAGGCAGCTCGGTAATTTAAACAAAAAATAAATCATATAGCTGTTCGGTGAGAATCGGAGCGAGCTGAAACACGCCTCGAGTGGTTCGCGAATCGCCCCGAGCCGCTTTTCTCACGGAAAAATCAGACAGGCTAATGAAATTGTCGAACAATTACCTTTATGCCGGGTACACCGCGACGATGCGAACCCTTCGAGACCCCCAATTATCGATTGCAATTAGAAAACTCCGGAACTAACTGTTCCTTCGAGAAGTATGAATGAAATGACGGGTTCGCTTGCCTCTGTTTACCATTTATAAACTAATAAACTGCCTACCTCCATGTGACAATTATAAAAAAAATTTTAATCGATTAAAAACGATAAAAAACATTCCTAGAAAAATATGCTCAATGCTTGAGGATGACTAAAACCTTCCTTAAATTTATATATTAATGTTTTCTTTATCACAAGTTCTTTTATCATTTGTCCATAATGGAAGTGTTTTCCTAATGAAAATAACCACAATGCCAGACACTTGATATGTTTGGTAACTTTTGCCACGGGTGGCAGTAAATATTATAATATACGTCGTTCGGTGTACTTCCTGTTGACGTTTCCAACGATGCAGGTCGCGCTCGTAGCGGTAATTAAAGTGTCCTAATGGCGAGGTACTTAATAAAGCACACAGCGGGACAAGAAAGTAATAAAACGGGGAACGAGCGCGCGAGGAAACGATACGGTTACATTACACGTCATTACGGCGGATTCATTTTTCAGGTGGAAAATGGGTTCCTCGGGAGCATGGGAATACATTGTGTGCCCGCCGCCGCCGGTGCAAAGGCGTCACTGACTCCGTTGCGCAATGCGTAATCGCGCGCGAATGCACCGAGAACTGCCATATACTCGCAGTTTCATTTCACGTTTGATGCCTCGCTTCCCGTGGAATCGAGACCACGGAAGTGTCCCGGACTTATGCGACTTTTTCAGACGCTGTAATTCCACTCGGCCATCGCCCGTCAATCCTTAAACAGCCGTTTCGGTCGCCGAATCATACTTCTCACCGTTTTCTGCGAATTCCGTGAAAATCTGCCCACGATCTTATTCGGGAGAATAAACGTTTCGTTCCTTAGAATTCGGGACAGAACTATAAAAAAAATATAGGGCGCACAGAATTTTCGGTATTTCTACTTGAAAAAAATCACTCGTATACTTCAAATACTAATACATATGCGTGAAAAATCCCAATGCAAAAGATTCGGTAGTTTTTCTGGAAAAAATTCCTAAAGATTCGTGAAGAAATGACCCCCAAAAACTGAATATGTACTCCGTAAAAAAATATAGGGCGCACAGAATTTTGAGTATTTCTATTTGAAAAAAATCTCTCATGTACTTCAAACACAAGCCAGTGTATATGCAAAATTCCGATACGAAAGGTCCAGTAGTTTATCCGGAAAAAATTCCTAAAGATTCATGAAGAGATGGCTCCGAAAACCTGAATATGTATGTACTCCATGGAAAAAAGTGTAGGGCTCTCAGAATTTTGACTATTTTTACTTGAAAAAAATCTCGGATGTACTTTAAACACCAATAAATGTATATGTAAAAGTCCTAAAATTCATGAAGAAATGGCCCCGGTACCGGAATACCCTTCAAGTCGTATTTTCTGGAAATAATTGCTATTTCGAAAAAGAGAGCGTTTCCAAAGTGAAAAGGTTGATGCAATTTCATTTGTAGCAGCGACGGTCGGCACAATGCGCTCTGGATCGCGCGCCGCAGCATAGTGAGCGCGGTCACTGCCAGTTCCAGTTGGTGGCGGCACCTGGCGGCTTGATCGCCAAGTATAAAAGCCGCCTGGCTGACTTCGGGTTTTCCCTTCGAAAGGATAGACAGCGATCGGCGACGGCGGCAATGCCATCCGTGACTGGACACCGCATATGATTTCACGGCCGGTGCTCGGCGTCTTATTCGTGTGTAGAAATCGTGAAGATCTCGCGTGGATATCCGCCTCTAAATTGGATTGCAGCTACCTGCAGTCTCCTCCCACCCCTCCGCCATCAACAGCGTTTCTCCTTCTTGCATAGAATGCATTTCCCCCACCCACCGTTCTCGTGCCGCAAACGACTGATCTTAATCACCTTTTTTTCGCCAAACAGCTAATTCCATGCAACTCCGAGGCGTTTTCCTTTTTCGAGTCGCAGTTCAGCTAACTTGTCCGAACCTTCGCCGATCTTCGTGTTTCACTTTTCGTGTTTTTTTTTTTTTTCTTTTGCGAAACTGGTGGCCTCAGATGATTTTCGCGCGCGGCTTTCACTCACGGCAAAATGTTGATTTAGGTTGTCAGTCTGCGAGACGCGTGTAGGTGATACTCGCGAAGATGTGCGTTTTAATTATCTTCTTTCGCACCGCAAACGACCGATCTCGATCGCTTCTTCTACGTTAAATGGATTGTTGCATGCAACTACGAGGCGTTTTCTTTTTTTCGTCGAGTTCGGTGAACTTTATTGAAGATTTTTTACTCGAGGAAAAGAGTAGATGTTCGGTTTTTTCTTTTTAGCAGATAATTTTCTTGCACCTTTCACTTGGGATTCGCGAGCCTCTGATGGAGACTTCGATGCCAGAGGATGAACACTTTTGCGGTGTAATTACCGCGATTCGGTTGCAAAAAGCCACACAAGATCGAAGATTAGCTCTTTAATTTTAAACATATTCTTACCGTCTGAAATTGCAGCTATTTTTGTGATAAATGCGTGAAATTCGCTAGTGGCTTCGGCGCACACGGATGGCAAGAAGAAGATGATCCCAATTGGTGCTTTAACAGGTTCATCCACACTTTAGTAAGTACAATTTTAAAGTACATTGCGAAAAAATTCCACTAACTCACGTGGTTACTTCGTTACGAGGAACGTCCCCGATGCAGGACGATTTCCGAGCCCGGGGACCTTCGAATAAGAAAAAGAGAGGAGCCCCGAGGCTGTTTAGAATAATCTCGGCTACTTTATTGGCGAATCTGTGGCCGTGTCCTCCGGTGTGGAATTGTCCCCGGCGCCTGCCAAAAATCGCCACGCCCTCGGGCGTCGATCGGGTCCGGTTCCGAACACGTTTCGTATGTAAATCGGGCCGCTTCGTGGCTCTGGGAAAGGAAGTCTCGCGGCGGCGGGTACACAGAGGATTCCGGGTACGAGTGTGCAGCGTGCATGTATGGTATAGTACTCGTGTAGATGTTGCACGAGGAACGAGCGTATAGGAGAAGCAAGCGGGTACAGAAGAACGGTTCCGAGGCGGGTCGCCCGCGGCGACGCGGTATTATTATTAGTCCGCGATAATGGCAGCGTTAAACGTACGGCAACGGGCCGATCAAAGTCACATTGTTCATCTTTCGCCTGTGCCTCGCGGTGATCGCGAGCGAGTCGCAGAAAAATTACCGGGACCGATACTCATCGTTAATGGCCGGTTCGCGTCGATGTTGTCCCGCTTCCACGCGAGCGTTTCCGATACACCCGAAACAGGACGAACAGGTATTAACGATCGAGGATGAGGATCGACCGATTCGGTGGCCGATCGCGCCGATCGATAACGCTGTCGACGGATTTCTTCAGTTTATCTTCCTCCTCCTCCTTTTTTTCTCCTCGTTCGGCCATCTTTCTTTCTCTCTCTTTCGGCTCTTCCTCGGTGCTCGTTTTTCCTCGGTTAATGCACTAATGCGTAATGCCAGTGTTTAATGTCGTCCCCACGCGTAATCACCGTGCTCACCGTGACTGTAACTGATTGAAACCGGGCCTTCTTGTTGTCCGGCCTCGCTCGGCCTGGAATTACCGCGGTCCCGATGAAATTGTGTACACGCCGATGCTTTTCTTTTCTTCCCCGAGCTGTCTCCCGAGTTTTTTCAGGCTGCGCGAAGCGGCCAGCCCAGGGGAGGTGTTTGTTTGAGGGAAGCTCGGCTTCGCCAGGTTCAGGTTGCTCTTAGCGCGTCCAAACCTTCTTTCACGCGATCCTCGACTATAAGATTTTCATCCATTCGGTAAGCATTGTATGTAAATATTTTTAAGGATTCCTATTGCGGTATATGTATATCCAGAGAAACAGTTGAACGGTTTGCAATCTTCATAATCGTGGATCAAGAAATTTCGAACCCAAAGTTGAATTTAGATTTACAAATAGCAAGTGATTAATTCGTATCAGTTGTAACTAGCAACTATAAAAAACGAAGACAATAATGTAACAAAAGAGACCTAATAAATTGGAGCACTAACCAGAAATTAAAAACTGACATTAAGCTGTTCCATGCTCGCCGAGGAAACGTTTGATTCGCTAGCGTGTCTTCCGACGACAATATGGCCGCCGCGAGCGTCATCGGGTTTCTTGCATGAGATTGTTATTGTATTTGACACGTGGAAAAAAGAAATGGAAAAAATCCGAAAAAACACAGGCACGGAATTCTGTTTGCGGTGGCAGCCCGAATGGAAACCGGAGATGTGGTCTATTATACATAGTGGTCTGGATGACACTCTGAAATGGAATCTTTGGTTCTCTGTTGCCTTCGACAATGGTACTTGAATCCTCGAGTGTTAGTTACTTGTATGGAAAGCTGTTCGGCGCTCGGATATTTAGACGATGTCCGTGGAATGTTTGGACATCAGTCGCTCACCGTAATGCTAGCTTTGGATGATATTTTGAAACGGAATACTTGGCTCCCTGTTTCACTGTGAACGACGGAGAAATCGCCGATAAAGACGTTAACCGTGGAACAAAAAGCCGAAACGATCGGATCATATAAAATTGAAACTAAAAGAAAAGAAGACATTAAAATGGAATTTAAGAACGTCGATACCTACATATACTATTTCATCGCTCGCGCGCTAAAATGGTTAAAAACACATTTGTACTAGGTTTCTAATTTATTTTCATCCATTTATGGTTTCCACCAATTTTTATTTTTATTAGAACATGAAACAGAAAATTAATTGAAACAGAATTGACTTAAATTTTCTACCAACTCGGACTCTAAATAATTTTCAAAAGCACACTATTTACCTCTGTTGTTTTGCGCGAATACGGCAAAAATAAATAAGGATCGCACGAGGTCGCATGTTTTATGAATTTCGCAGTATTTTCCAGCGGAACGAATGCGAAAATTCACCGCTATTGTGTTCCGCGCAGAAATTGCTCGACACACAAGCGACTCCCGATGGAACTCGGAATAATAAATCGGATCGCTGTTCGGTTCGTTTCAAGATTCGTTACGCGATCGCGATGACGATTAGTATTAATGCGAGAGTGCGCGAGGATGCTCGTAACGGGAACGCGGAATTAAAAGTCGCATTAATAAAGAAACGTTCCTTCCAACCGAGTTGGATCGAAGCATGTTCGGAACCGGAACAGACGCTAGAACGCCTGCCATCTTGGCGCATCTGCTTGTCAATCTTCGCTTTTTTTCTGCCAATTAACGCTGGAACTACCATCAGCGGTCGAATGACCAGTTTTATGGCTTTATCTTAATTTATTGAGGTTGTAAACATTTTTCTACGGGATCCGACTCTTATGCAAGTGCACATTGCAGTAAGAATTGCAGAAAAATTTTAATGAAATCGATCTTGCCATTTTTATAAATATTAATGTTCAATTCGTCAGTGACTAAAGTAATTTTATTAGTCTCTATATGTCACGTATAGCAATAAACATTAACGACGTCTTTAATCTCGGTAGAAGACGTTTTCTAGTTGGCAAAGTAGAACTCGTTTCCCATCCTGATTTGCTTGGAACGGTGTGAACGGTGCGTAACGTACGGAAATTAATTTGTCTCTCTTCCGGCGTGTCTCGGGAAAGAACCGCGGACCCTTCAGACTCCAAGAACATCCTCTTCCTGACGAAGTTTCGCAAGTTTTGAGTCGGCGGGACCGCGCAGAGAAACACGAGAATCGTGAGCTCCGACGTCGAACTATTCGCGTGGGCACCGAGAGTTTTTCCCCGGGTGGATCGCGATTACAATGTCTCTAACCTTGCATTGTGACGCGCGAGTCGTTGCGTTCCTCGAGGTTCGATTTATGGCTGGCGAGGCAACGGGACGCGATGTGTCTTGACCGACACCTCCAGAACGTTAATCATAGGCTGTACATTTTCGCGCGTCGAAGGATTAGCGTCGCCAGATTAAAATTTGTCTCCCACCTTCCCCCTTCACGACACTATTCCCCACGCTTGCGCCACGGGCCGGTCCGTGACGCGTTTCGGCTCTTCGCGTGCGTGTGTTACAACGTCCCGCGTCGAAACGTAATCTGCCAAATCTGAATGTAATGTTTTTCTTTTAAGGCGAAATAAAGTACAATTATTTTGCGATCAATGTTCCAGCGTTAAAGTAAATGTAGGTATACAACAGATACAAATTTTCTGTTCTCAGCAGTGAAATTATTAAAGACGACGAAGAAAATCGTACGGCAAGGCGTTAATATTGGACCATAGGCCTTGGATTTTCTCGAGAAGTTTGAGCAATTAGTTTACTGCATGATGTGAAAAAAGTTTGAAAAAAATTTGTTCGCTCGCAAATTGTTCATGTGGGCCAATATTGAAAATTAAAAATGTCTTTGTAGATCTGTATCAATTGTACGTATTCGTAGGTACTCTGAGAGATAATGCGGATAGAGCAGAATCGATACGGAATCTCGAAAATGTGGAAACAAAGGGTTCGGAGAGCAAACGAGGCGGTCCCGGTAGGACGGTTTCGTGCGGATAATGGAGTCACTGTTCTATCCCCCATGAGATTTACGGGAGCAAAAAGAGGAGTCGCGAGCGAGCCGCGGACGGATATTCGCAAGATCGAAAGTGGCAACGGGGTAAGAGCGGAAACCGGGCAGAGATGGTAGCCCGGAGCCGATCGACCTGTCATTACTCCACCTCGATGGAAGAAGCATGATCCAAAACCGTAAATTACGTGGCATCCCGAGGAGACGAGCGATCGACGAACGAGACAAAGAGAGCGACGGAGTATAGAGAAAGAAAGAGCAAGGGAAAAAGAGAAGGAGAGAGAGACAGAGAGGTTGAAATGAGACAAGGCCGATTCGGAGGGGGCCGGGCCCCCACGAGGAGATGAAAGGGGCCCCAGAAGAGGCTCGGCTGCCGTTGTCGAGACGGTTCGGGTCGATTCGGGCCCGGCTCGCTCGAGCGGAAACGCAAAAGCGGCCGGGCGCGATCGGGAATTAAAACTCCGACGTGGCATTTACATCGACTACCGATCCCGGGTCGGGATCACACGAGCCACGAATGAAAGGGAAAAGAATCGGCCACAGCCTCGGAGATCGGCGGGAAATTACGGGGTTTCGACCGGGGGTCTCTGCGCCGGAGACCGATCTTCGCGTTTCGTTAATCATGCGTTTGTTTGGCGAACTGGTCCTGGGCTGCAGTGCCGAACTCGCTTTTCGTGTGGGAGATCGAAGAAACTGGAAACTGGCGGTTTCGGTAGCTCAGAATATATTGATCAGCTGTGTTGCTCTTCGAGTTCTAGGAAACTGCTGAACGCTCAAGCGTCGCGCGAGGAAACACACTCGGTTTTGTATGAACAAGATGAAAGCGGATGTAACGAAAATATTCTACACTATGTAGAAATTAATTCGTGAACCTCACAATTACTTATTACTTGTAAGTTTGTTTTGTATCCACACGTACCGGGATGATCAGCGACCTGTTATTTAAAGAAAATTTATGAAAACAAAGCCACTAATTAATTTTTACACCTACAGTCAAATTCTTCTAATAAATGCATGAAATCCGCGATCTACTACTAACATAAATAAAAAATAAATTGGAATCTAGTTTTGAACAACCAATCTAATAATTTTTGGTGGTGGCTCAGAGGGCAGGGTTGAATGGAAATTGTTGGATACCTAATTTTTCAAGAGCATCGAACTCTACAAGATAGTTTTGCGGCCAACGAAAATCATTTTGCGATACAACGCACCTCGCGGATTTACATTCTAGCGCTTTCAGCAGGAACAGCAACGGGAGTAAGAAGTTCATCGACAAAGGGCTATCGACGCATCGCTGGGAATCTCTGTCGGGCGTAGAGCTTCGGAGTCGAGCGATTCGCGACGCGCAGGATTCGCTCGTAAATCGCGGCCCGACTCGCCGTTTCGCGTTCTAAAACGTTCCGTCGTTGCACCGTGGCATCGTCCGTTGCAGTTTACTGCAACGCTTCTGGCTCCCAGCGAAACCCTACCGGATTCCACGGGGCCGGGCCGCGAAGTATTGCCGGCCTGTCGTGCGAAATTGGCTTCCGCGACGCGAAACGTACTCGATACGGGCCGCGATATGATTTACCGTTTCCACGTCCGCGACCTCTGCCGCGGGAAGATGCCGCACTCGCGAATCCGCTCGCGAAAAACGCGGCGGAACGCGGTGCGGCTTTCGAACACGTTTCGCGTTCCTAGTAGATCCGCTAGAACTTCCTAATAGCGGAAGCAAGAAATTCTATTTTTAATTTGCAAAGTCAATGTTTTATTCGCACAATTTCAGTCTTCCGAACAGGCTGCAGATTTTTGCAGTTATGGCAAAAATTAGATCAAATGCGAATCGGTGAAAACCGAGAATTTCAAAATGCTGTTCTATTGTTTCCCACTTATTGAAACAATTCGGGAGAGAAATAAACATGCGTCTTCATCTTGTAATTAATGTAATTTTTATTTTGCATAAAGATCGGCAGTCTAAAATCATAATAAAAATTGGAATGAATTAAATCTTGTAGGTTGTTATTTTTTAAAAGTATTTTCTGAGTTAATTCATATGTATATTGTTTATCGGTATCGAACGGAACAGCACGAATTTTCTTGGTTACCTAATAGTACACCACGCCTTTGTATTAATGAATTGTACAGTCATTCTGGTTAATCACTAGACTGCGTTGTGCGAAATAAAAATTGTTGGCATCGATTGCGAGACACCGGAGCCAGGTGGAAATTTATTTCTTCGTTCGAAATAATATTTCTGCTTTCTTGAATTCTCTTAACCCTTCCTTTTCTGTTTCTTTCCATAAATTCTTTTAAAGTTTCTTCTGCTATCTCTCCTACTCTTCTCATAAGCAGAATTTTTGAAAGAATCGAGTTTCAGAATTTGTTGAGTATAAACTACATAGATATACAATCTATGTAAGGATGCATTTTACGAAGATATCAATTGTAGATTGTGTGAAAAATGTAATTTATATCCAATAAATTCTAGAACCATATGTATTGAGTCGTGCGTTGTGTCTGTGCATGATTGACTGTTTCCACTTATTATAACTACTGTATCTACTATTCTCTACAGACTATTAATTTGATGTGTTATCATAAAGATTATGAAAATGCATTTAACGTATCAAGTAGTTAGAGATTTCCTGAGTCACTACATATTCTACTGTGTACTCGTAAAATGACGATTGTTTCCGCAAATTGACATTTTCACAGCAAAATTCGGAGAAACTATAGACAACAAAATCTTCCTTGGTTTAACGATCCGGTAGATTAGGATGAATCTAAATCCACGTCAAATTCTATAGAACCTTGCAGTTTATAAACTTTCCGAGACTTTAACGCTCTGTAAACGTATAAACATCCGCGTGCTAGTCACTCGCAGAAGCTGAACTACTTAGAAGCAGTTAACACCATATTTTACTAACAGTTTTACCGGCGATCTAACGCTTGAACATTCTAAAGACAGGACACAGGCAGCAACTGTGATCATTACGGTGCGGATTTTATTCGTTTATGGCAACCGGGCGAAAATAACACTGACAAAGGTACCAAAGGAATTAAAAAACAACGTTGTAATATTTCCAACCTGCTAAAATTATTAGAAGAACGTAGAAAGTTCTTCGGTAGTAATTTGTAATTATTTAACGTTGATCTTTTTCATCGATTGTAAAAATAGAATACAAGAGCTTCAATACTTTCCACGGAATTATTATTTCGTTCACTGTCTAATAACAAAAATAAAAATTGAATCTTTTTCGTATTTGTAATAACTACAATCCCCGTTTACAATAAATACAATGCGATTTATTCCGATAATCCAGTGACACGTTCGAAGATACTTATTTTGATATAATCGATCGCGAATCGACGGGCGTATCGCAATTCCGAGAGATTCTTGCGAGAAGGAAGCATAAAAGAAGCATACAGGGGATCGCATGGTTGCAGAAATTCGCGGAGAAGATGCACGAAAATTGGTAAATACGGTTTGATTAATGTCGACGCTCTCGAGAAACGGTTCAGCTCGGGGACTAACGCATTCATTAAGAGACAGCTAATGGCGCGGCCGTATAATAAACGACGAACTATAATGGCGAACCGGAGAATTAGCACCTTCTCGTTTCACGAATATTATGATAATCGGGCTCGCCGCTTAAACCATCGATGTTCATCGGCGCTCGCGAAATGAGATGCTAAATATGACACGGTAATAACGAACCGATGCATCCGAAAGGATTTTTGCCTTGCTCGCCGAACAAGCAGAACAAGAAAAAGAAGATGGACACGTGATACTCGATATTTGCCGAGGTTTTTGTGCCGAGACACGCTTTCACAATGTTTCCATTCGGCGACGAATGGGAAGAAACTATCTTTCGAATTTCCACTTCGATTTTTGCTAATTATTTTCTCACGCGGCCTTTCGAGAACATTTTATTAATGAGTTCACTCTCTTCGCGGTGGTATTTTAGTAGTTTTGTTAAACGAGGAATATTGTTTCGCGAGGGATCGAGAGTTTCATCTAGTTGAATCATGTGCACCATGGACGATTTGTATGAAAATAAATTCAATAGCTTAAACGTGTTACGTAGAAGATATTGTGGGGGAAGTATATAATAATATTATAAATAATTCTGTGGGTATCAGAAGAGAATCAACTGCAAAGTTATTTTTGTAATATTTTCAGCTATTGGTTGCATTATTTGTAATGCAATATTAAATGAAATATAATACTGACTTTGCAATATTTAATCATCGACTTCGGTAGAAAATCTATGGGTATATATAATTTCTTCATCTACATGGAATAATTCGCACGTGAAAATTCTGGTCGCGCACGAAATGTCATTAATAGTATGTCTTAACTTCTTTATTATTCAAAACGTTGGTAACGTACTGTTAAATTCATTTTCTAAGCTCCTTTTTATGAACCATGCCGCCAACAGATGTCAAGCGTACACGCTTTCGATTCATATGGTATAGTGACACAGGAAAAGTATAATTACAAAGTTACACGGGTAATTACGAATAGAATTATTCGAGGCCCACGCTTATTCCGTTGCTGTTAGAAATGCAAGGTGAATAAATTAACCAAACATTGGCTCAAATACTATGGACAGAATTCATCATTTTCGCGTACTTTGATGATTTCCATTGCTCCGCAGAGGATCGACGCGCCGCGATAATAAATCAGTATGGCGTTTGACAGGATCCAGACCCGCGAAATTGTCAAACAACGTCCAACGGATCTCGTCTGTCGGCCGTCGCCTAGAAACGGGGTTGATTAGTTATTTTACGGAATTCGACGCGTTTATTTGTCTGTCCTAAACGAGAGGAACGAGAAGAGACACGGAAGCGCTGCTGATGATGCCAATGCTCGCCCTAAATTGCAGAGAAATGATCAAAAATGATAAAAAACGAACAAAAGCGGTCACACTGCTCTTTAAAATTTTTGACGTCTCTACAGTGAGCTTTGTTGCTAAACTCGCAAGCATTTTTAAATATTTTTTCGATCAATATAGAAAATCGTTCTTTTATACTTTGTACATTTTATTTTTAGTTTCTTAAAACCTCTTGCCCTACGATTTATTTTACGGTTTCAGTGATAAGAACTTTTTTGTAGATCGTAATTTCCTAAAAACAGGAGAAAATATTGATATAAATTGTATACCTATATGTTCTCCAATAGCTGTACATATAATTAACAAAACCAAAATAGAATTTAATTTCAGTTTAAAGGAAATTATTAAGATACATTTTTATCAGAATCTGTTTAGAATCTTCATCACGCGAGTCAGCTACGATATTGTAAGGCAAGGGTTATCTAATTTTTATAAGAAAATAAGTAGATCAAATTCAAATGGAAACATTCAAAGAATTGAATAATATTGTTTCGATATACTTTAGACATTAAAAATAATTGTTTCTTGGACTTTTTTACTAGTCTTTTTATCTATTGAATCATTTTTTAAGAAGCACTCAGCTGTGGATATTTAAGAATTGATCATATTCAGAGAAAATTAAACATTGTTTTTCCTTCTACCATATTAAACACTAAAAAGGAACGTTCAATCTTTAACCAGTGTTTTGCCATTTCTTCAAATCCGATTAAATAAACAAAGGATCACGCCACGTCTCGAGAGATGAAAAACGGTGTTTCGTACACTCGGAACACGCCTCCGAGAGTTTCTCCGTTGGTTGTCCGATCGGCCGTAATTCGAGATTATTAGTCGGCGAATCATGCGCGCGATTGTCCCTCGCGAAAGATACATTACGAGGTAACCGATGCCCACAGTGAAAGTCGCCGAATGTAACTTCGGTTTCGCGTGTTCGCCCCGCATAAACATCCATTGACTTTCTCGTTTGGTAACGCCGCGGCGGGGCCCGTTGTTAGCGCATCCTGTCAGTTTCCGCGGGATTCGATTTTTGCGACGCGACGGAACAACAACGTCGTTGAACGGACACGGTTTCCTGTGTGCGGATTTTCCGAACGATTTCTGACAGTGTCTATTTCGGTAACGGGTCCACGAGGTGTGATTTTGAGGCGGAGTATTGGTACAGGAATTTTAGACGGAACATTGTGTTGCGACTTTCTAGAGAAATGTGTGAAATTGTGTTTGCAAGCGAAAATGCTGTTGTTGAAGTAGTGATTGTATTTGCGACTTGTCATTAGTGATCTTTTTTTCATTTCGTAATAATGAAACGAGCAATTTAACACTAATCCTACCACCACCGGTCAGACGACCAGTTCCAGATTTACTGTTCCACAATTATTGAAATTATAAATATGTTTTCGCGGAAAATAATTGAATAAATTTATTTAGTAAAGCTGATACTATAATATGAACCGCACAATGTTCGAATAAATTTAATCTTGTTAGTATTGTAAAGCTCGGTAGGGGTTTAGTGTTAAAATGACGAATTCCATTTTTAAGCTCAAATTCATGAAACAAGTAATCTGAGACTCATTAGTTTCACCAAATAAATTGTTCTAATGAATGCGTTTCATTTTAAAACACGAATTAGCGATAAAAGGAAGATAAAATTGACATGCTCCCCTTAATCCACTGATTTCAACGAGAGAACTCGGCTTCGCAGCACGCCAAACACACGATCGTGTTTTGACAAACCCCGAGCACAGAATTCGAGCAAAAACGTTTCATAGCAAGCAAAATCGGCGCGGAACCGGGGCGGGGCAGGGGGCCGATAAATCGCGAAGCGGAGGTAGGAAGCGGTTAAGAAGATTGTTACTGTCATTTCAGCCTTGTTTCCTTGCGAGAGAGAGAGAGATGGGGCTTGAAATATCGTTTCCAGAGGGCGAAATCGCTTAAGCATGATGGACAGCGTGTTTCGGGTTGGCGAGAGGAGTCGCGGGGACGCCTCGGAAACTAACAGAATTTCAGGGAAAAATTGTGGCCCTGCGGGCATCGTAATCACCCATTATCGTGATTTCAAGTACGGGAGGGCCTCGGGGTTGGACTCGGACCAGCAGAAAAACGTGCGTGAACGAACGAAGGGCGGCCCCGGATACGCATTCCGGACACGTTCCGCCAGTTTTGAGTAATCTGCCCGAACCTACGACACACCGCAACACCAAATTCGCTGGACCACACACGCACATCAGAATTTTCGCGAGTGCAAACGGAATCTCGAAAAGAAATTTTTATTGGCAACAGACAACGTGAGAACAATCAACTTTTAATTCTTTCACGGAAGAAAACCTTTTTTGGGAAAAGAGCATTTCAATATTATTTCATTTTTCAGACTTTCAGACTGCGGATTGTCGTGCGAATTAAAAATTGTTTTAACTGGAAAAGATGCTTGCTTCTTTTCCTAATAGTTTCACTAAATTGTGAACGCCACTATGCTCAAATTCTTTAAATATTTCTCTCATTTTGCACTGATACTGAATCTCCATACGCTTGTTTCTTTTCCTAACAATTTTATTAGATTGCAAACATGTGACTACGTTCAGATTCTTTAAATATTTCTCCTCGTGGTCTATTTATGAAGCACAAATGCAACTGCTACCGTCTATTGGAATCCGCACGTTTCTTCGCACAGTGTCTAAATAAAGATTGACATGTCGTATGCAAAGCCAGTCAATTCAGTATTAGAAAGCTTCGAAAATAGCTATGCGACAGTTGATTCTTTGTGCACGTCGCTTTTTGTTTGACCATTCTGTGGCGACGCGTTCTCGGATTGAAACGGAAATCAAAACTCATAAACAGAACAGCTAGACAATACTCCCACACGTCGCTCTCATAGCACTCATAAACAAGACATCTATTCGCTGAAAGAAATTATACTCATTCTACCTTGAACACATCAAACCACCCAACTCCTACTTTCGTTCTAACATTAAAACACCTATGTCAAATCAAAGCTTCGTAGCAAGACACTACAAACCTATGAACGAACAAGAGAATTCAAGAAAATGGTGAAAAGTTTAATTATTTGCAAGAAGAGACGGAGACCTGTGGCAACTGCATCGAAGTTGCACACTGCGGAATAACGAAGTTGCAAACTGGAAGATAGTGTGCAGCATCGGTCAAAGATCAAGCCGATTTCGGTGCTCGCTCGCATAACTCGCGATTAAATTCCAGGCCGTCGCGGTTCTCTTCGGAGAGCGCACGACATGTCCACGCGGAACACCGTGCGCTCACGGTGCGCGCTTGGTTCGTTGGGCGCTCTCGCTTCTCTCGCGCGCCGGAGAGAAGAAAACCGGTTCCCCATACGTTTTAATTTCACGCTGACATCGGCGCAATTCAGTTTACACGGATACTGGCCATTTTCTAGCGCGACTCGCGAGATTAATGCCTCGGACCTGTGTGTACGCGCGTGTTTTCAAAGTTCCGCGGAATTTACGCCGCGACACGTTTCCCAGGAACATGCCTCGTTCCGATCTCTCTCTCTCTCTCCTCTCTCTTCTCTATTACAGCTTCTCCGCTTCGTCCTCTCCCTCGTGATCGCGCACCGCCTCTCCCACGTAGCTGATTTTCGATCCTAATCTTCCGGGCTAATTGACCCCGGCGATGGACGCCGAGTCCATTAATTATTCTTTTCAATTCGTCGATCCTTTAATACTGATTTCTGGAGTAAATAGTGATAAATTCAATCGGGCTGTGCCAACTTGTTCTTCGATGCTCTATCGCGTTGCATCATTGATTTCTTCGGATCAGTTTTCGCGATCATAATTGCTCGCTCTGAACAATTACTCGCTATATATCTGCCATTGTAGTTCATCGAGGAATTCCTTTAAAATTGTTCACATTGTCGGAATTGTTTAAATTCATAATTGATCGCTTTGAATAGTCAGCCGATCTACAAGCATCGTTGAGATCGTCGGGAAAGGTGTTCGATTTTTTATCCGAATTTCTGCTGACATAGTTCGCAGGTGACAAACGAAGATGCGTAGAACAAGAAGAACGTACTTCTAGTGAACGTCGGTTTTAAGAGCACAGTTGTACCACACTTCCCACAAAACGATCTTCCGAGTTGTCTCCTGGAAGAATGCGTCGGTGTTTTCCTTGAGAGGAACGTATTAAAGCATGATCTCCCCGTTTCTGACACTTCGCAGTATTCTTCTCTGCCGTTCATTTAATTCGTGGAAACGTGCGACGTTAATAAGAATTGCTGATCATTCGCAGTTTTCACTTCACACTGTTGTCCATTTCGCAAGAACATTAGAAACAGTTTGTTCAACGTTATTTATAGCGAGCACGTTGTTCGTACAAGGTCATCGGTCCCACAGAGTCTGCGACATTTTCCTAGATCCTCTAGGTCTTCAGATCTCCAGTCTCCAGAGATGAACAGTCTCTTTTCCCACATCACAAAGTCCAAAACGTTCACTCGAAAATCCCCCCGATTCTCCTCCTCTTTCTCAAGATCCACCGATCTCCGTAGATCCTCCGACACCGTCGATCTCACAACACCACAGTAGCCCGATCGAAAAAGTACATCTTGCGAAATTTTTGATTCATAGTCCCCCGAGATCGAAGATTTCGACCGAGCACTCGAACGATCGAGAACATCGAAGATCCCCTCGCGATCTATCCTGCAGGAAGTATCCCGATTTCCATACGATCACTGCGATCTCGAGGATCTCGACGCACACGATCACTGCTCCGCGATCTTGCACTTTCAAACACCGATCGACGATGCGTTCTCACTGTGTCCCAAGCTTCCGGGATCGATCACGGCCGCGCAGCCTGTCCGTCGTCGATCACGCGGCGAGATCGACGACGATCACTCGGCGTCGAGATCACTGGCGAACTTTTTCACTGATCCTCGATCCTCACTGCTGTTCGTCGAGTCGCACGAAATTCACGATCTTCGTGAAATTTTGAACGATAGTTTTTAGTGTCCGTCACTGGCTCTAGATCCTCACTAGATCGTCACTGATCTATGATTTCTGGTCTCAAGGTAGTTCAGTTCACAATTTTCACAATTGGTTGCGGTTCATTTATGCAGAATTTTTAGATCGACGATACAGTCACTAGTTCCGCATCGTCACTGGTCCTCGACCATCACTGACCCTCGATCGTCATCTTGCGGTCCCAAGTCAACAAGCCGGATATCACAAAGTTCACAATGGCCATCGTCGAATGAAGAATTGATACATCGACGATTTACAGTGTCCGTCACTGGTCCTCGATCGTCACTGAAGATCACAATCAAATCATCGGGAGAATGTATACATCAACGGTTTATAGTGCCCGTCACTGGTCCCTAATTGTCACTTTCCGTTCCCCAATTTACGAAATTACTATTACGAAATACATGATCGTAAGGATTTAAACATCAGCGATTTATAGTGCCCGTCACTGGTACCAAATTGTCACTTTCCCCGATTTACGAAATCAATCCTACGAAGTTCGTTATCGAAGCTTGTTTACGAAGAAATTGTAGGTCAACAATTTATTTATAGTGCTCAACTCGTCAGCCGCCTTTCAGTATCCGTCTACCTACCGAAGCTGAACTACTAACCTAACCAATGATTCGTCTGACAGCGGGGATCCTATTCCACTATCCTGCGAGATCAACACCACTTCCCAATACCCTACCAAAGACTCTGCACAAACAACGATAAGAATCACTATCAAATTTACGTCAGAAGATCAACGAAGACCTGATATACTCTACCCCACACTGTCTCCATCACAAAGCCTATAATACCTAGAATCCTAACCGAACGTCACACTGTCACTTCGTCCGTCATCGGTCCAGTCGAGCACAATCGATATCCTCTAATCCTCCTGCGAACACTGTTCACCAAACTGTCGTGCGAGGTTCACACTCCTCGGGTGCGGTGTGGTGGTCGCGGAACGCTGGTACCGTGAATTCGCAGAACAGTGGGTAACGACTCACCTGCAGTATGTATCCCCTTGCGTAATCCTCGTACGTCCAGCCGAAAGCGGCTAGTAAACGTGTCACTTGCGCGTGCGGCAACTGGTTGAACAACTGATCGAGCAAGATCTTAAGGCGTATCGGTAGTGCGCGCGAGCCGTAGAGTACGAGGGATGCGACGTCAAACGCGGCCGTCGGCTCGACACTCTCTGAAGCCGGTGGCCTCTCCTCCTTCTCCGCGACATCGCGTCCCCCACCCCCGTCGTTTCCCCCACCCTGGTGACCCCCACCAGCGGTCGAACCGCCACCACTTCCACCGTCCTGCTCCCCACTACCGTTTCCCCCACTAGCGCCGGTACCCCCACCGTTGGACGATCCCCCACCAGCTGGACTGGGATCGACACCTCCGCCTCCGCCGCCGCGAGCTCCTTCCCTCGGCGTCGTCGGCGTCGTCGTCACCGCGGTCGCCGGCGTCGCCTGTTTCGCCCTCCCTACGCTGCTTTTGTCCTCCCTTCCAGCGACTCGGGGGCTGGAGACGACATCCCCACCCGGCCGCTGCTGGTGGAGACCGGAGAGTCGCGCCAGCGCTGCAACAACAGAGAGGAGAAACGGACGGGGTTAGAAAGAGAGTCGTCGTCTGTTTGGCCGCGCCACGGATTAGCGCGTGTGTTGGTGACCGTGGACAAACGGTACCCCCACTATCGGCCTCCGACACCGGCACCTCCCACCCCCGCGTTACCTCCCTTCCCTCCCGCCCTCTACAGAGCCGACCGGGTCCCTGTCCTTTCGTTTTGTTTCTGTCTCCTTTCGCGGCATCCAGCCTTCGCCTGGCTCGCTCTGCCGACCGTTCTCCGTGTGTCTCTCTTCTCTTCGCCTCTGTCTGTCTCTACCCGGACGGTGTATCCTACGGACGCCAACCTAGGGTCGCCCTGGCACCCACCGTCGTCGTACTTACTTACCCCCTCCCCGTAACACCGCCGCGTCCACGGACTCGCCCCCTACCCATCCCACCGCATCAATACACGCGAGAGTCCGCACGTACACCAACGAACCGGGACTCCAGGACAGTTCCGCCAACAGGCACACCGATACCCGCCACCGACCGTCTCCCGTCGTCGCTACCAATACTCGACGACCGGGATGGAATGTACCCGCGCCGCCACGGACCAGCCCCACCACCACCCGAGAACAGTCTCTCTCTCGTGAGACCCGGCATCCATCAACCTGCTGCTGCCGCCAGGGTGTCTCGCCGCGTACGGACGACCGGCGTACTACGACCCAAGCGATGTCGCCCCGGAAACGTCACCGACGGACCCTCGCCAGCGTTAGTTTTTAAGCAATTTCGATCGTCGGGAATATCCTCGAATCTTTTCTTCACTTGACGGTAGGGCGAGTTGGATAATTGGCGACTCAAGTGTGGAGGCCGCAAGCGGAAAGTATTTTGGTCTTTTACATAGTAGCCTATAACGTTCGTGGAAAAAGTTGTTTCAATTTTTTGTAAAAAAAATGCTGCGAAATTTGGGGCCCTATGGTATTCCGGGGCCTCACCGTTAAACCCGCCACTGCTTTTGTGGAGACGTGGAACTAAATTTTGGACGCAATGTGCCGAAGGTTGGGTCTTAAATTCGATCCAAATCTTGGTTACTTCTGAAGAGCAACGTTAAAAATGAATATAAAAAATAGTGTAAAATCTATCAGGAGAAGTTTACAGTGAAGTTGCACAATTTTTTCCATCGCATAGAGATCCTCGGGCTGGTAATAGACAATTCGAGGAACGACTGTGCTCGACTAGAATCGCATTTCCGATGACTATAGATCGCAACGAGGTTTCGCGTAAGGGAAAACGCCCACGGACACGGCGGTTCCGAAGCGGCGCGCGCTCCTTTCTCACAACAGAGACACGGATCGCGTCGACGTATATAGTCGTCGAAACACCCGTAAGGTCTCGAGGCGCTTTCCCTCCAGAAACCGTCACGCTTTTCGCACCTGACGATCCCTATCTCGGGACACGAAAGTTTATAGGCGTTCTTACCGCGCAGACCACGTACACGTACAGGGTGTTCCGTTTCGAGCTTATTCTCGCACGCAATTATTTCCCACACCACAGGGCGACACGTCCAGTGATGAACGCTCGAGATGCATGTCTGTGGAAATTGCTATTCGCTGATCGTTCTTCAACTTAGTTACGTTCATTAATTAGTTAGTTGGTTAGGTTCATCTCTATTCATCATCTCTATTATTCTGTGGGTAATAATTAGACTGTGGATTTTTATGTATTTATGAAAAAATTGGTTGGGTGAAATATGAAACAGTAATAGATTAGAAAAATGTAAGAATAAAATCATGAAGGGGTGAAATCAAGTTTCATTTCATTCCTGCTTCCCTCAATCAATAAAGAACATTTTTATTTTGTAGAACGACCTGGTAGTACTGACAGGCAATTTTTAGCAAGACACCCCGTATACACACGTCCACGCAGACACACCTGTGTGTTCGCGCACAGGTTTGAAGATGGTATCGGTTCCCGCGTTTCGCGTACGACGAAAACATTAATCGAAACCGTGCACGTTAATCTTTCCTCGTTCTATCTGGGGCCCCATCAATCTGCGCCGTTGTGGAACCGCCGCGAATTTATCGACCGGGAACCGATTAATCGGCCGAAAGGGTAAGGAGAGACCCGTTCGATGTAATGACAAACAATCAACGGTGTAATGTTATTTTTTCCGAGTCGCCTCGAGAGGGAAGACGCGTATCATTATAATGTCCCATCATGCTTTCTGTAAGTAATGTCTTTATAGTAAAATTGAGTAGATGAAATCCAAAGTTGTTGAAATATTTTGAAAATTGAAGATGTGTCAACATATGATTTCTCCTCTATTACAATCATTAAGGGAAGAAATAACATCCAATTTGGTTTCTATCTCTTCCAATCGATGTAGACAATTTTTATTTTGCATAAAGATCCGCAATCTAGTTGTAAGTGTATATTGTTATAAGTTAATTTTATGCTACGAAATAAAACAGAAGACTATGCGTAAAGTATGATACACTTAAATATGCTCGATGCGCGTCTCTGAACTCCAAAGCGACCAAGAGATGGCGCCAAGAGATGCAGAGGCAAGGTGGTCGAGACCTTAGGAGGCAGAAATCGCAAGTAGTAAATCGAGTAGCTAATAAAAGTTATCATAAAAGTTGCTAATCTGGATGAAAAAAAGACGACTGGACCGAAGATTAAACATTGCGATAGTTAACACTAATCTTGACCGGTTGCACATTCCTATTTTCTGATTATTAAACAAACTTCATTCGGGCACCTGCTATTAGAATTACAAGAACTCTAAGTAAATTCAGTTTTGCAATTTCTATAGAACAGTCACATTTTATACTCGGTAGAGTTAGTGTTAAAACGCGTATCAACAATTCAACTCTCAACCGACGGAGTGAAAAGAGCACTTCCAGAAGACGTCCACGTGTCGCAAAAAAGAGCGGAATAGCATAATCGCACGCAGTTAGGTGGTTGAAGATCCGGAATCAATGAAAGGTGCGCCGCTCGAAAGCAAACGAGCTAGTTAAATTACCTCGGTCCGCGGATCCTTATTGCCGAAACCACGCCCCTCGCGGTGCTCAGTAAACGAGAGTAATCGAGACGTGAAAAAGCCCATCTTCATCCTCCTCTTCTTCATCTTCTCCAAGAAAGAGAGAGAGCAAGAGAGACAGAGTTCTGGTTAACAGCGATCATTCTCACCGAGGAGAGCACGCCGATGTTCCCCATGTCTTGAAGATCGAAAGCGGGACGTCTAGGTGGCAAGATCGTCATCGCGGTTTAATTAAATCGAAAATCGGATAGTCATTAATGACAAGTGGCGCCCAATCGCGATGACTCCGTGATTTCTATTGATCCCACGCTGCGGGCCCCAGCGAGGGTCGGGACCGCTCGCGGAGCGAACAGAGGGGCCCGATATGGCACCTACAACGACAATCGTCGACGCAAGGCCCCGAAGCGTCGCACCGTAACCATAACGCCGCCCTCTTAATGTTATCGCGCCGGGAAAAAGGAACAACACTGATGGATCCGTGCACTGTACACTGTACACGACCACCAGCTTTCCCATCGTGCACCGGACATGACGATCGCCGATTATCGATCGGGCCCACCGGCTCGGGGCCCACTCTACGGTGTTTAGATTGAAGTATCTCCTTTCGATCTCTCGAACTTCATCTTTTATCTTCCGCTGGTTTGAAATTTTTTTAATTTCTTCAATTCTCCGAATATTTTCGACTGTTTTACGTTCCTCCTACTAATTTTTGTTATAACTTGCAGTCCCTTTCTTTAACTTCTTTAATACGTTTCTTGACAACCAGCAAAATTATTTTTATGTTCTTGGGTGATCACTAGACTGCGGATTTTTGTGCAAAATCAAAAATGAATTGCAGTAATTGTAAATAAGAAGCCGAAATCACTGCAAATGCATTTAGCAAAGGAAGTGATTGTTACATTTTTTGACCTAAGAAGCTTGGAAAATGTGGACGACGGTCTTTCGGAAAAATTAACTGTGCCGAGGGATATTCCAGGGAAGGAGAGGGAGGGTGAAAGCGGAAACACGTCGCACTGGGCAATTCATCGAATTTGTTTTGCCATGACGTGAGCTTGTTACCTTTTTTCCTGGATTGACTCGGCATTGGGGCGGTTAGGCGCGACAACGAATTTTTCGACGAACGAACATCGATGGTTCAGAGAGAGAGAAAGAGGGATGGTTGTTCTCGTTGGTGTCGGGTGTGCCGGCTGGATTTACACGGCGAGTGAAACGCATTTTTGCGAGACGTGTGCGAGAGCACGCCGCGCGGTCAGCCGTCCGTTACATTTCACGGGATTTCTGCCCCGGTATTATATTTGCCCGACCGCGTATCGATGGCTTTCACAAAAGACAATGTTTACCCTCGAGTTTATGCCGGTGGGCACGCCCACCACTGTCTCGATTCGCTTCTCGCTCACTTTCTTCTCGGAGAATCAACCCTTTCACCGATCGAGCATACTTAGACAGCGGATTTTACGTGCATTTATGACAAAAATGGGTACGTACATTTTAAAACAGTCGAGGTATTAAAAAGTGTATAGCCCCCAGTGTATTAGTTTCACCTTAACAAGATAATCAAAAGAAGAATTCAATTTTTATTTGGCTCCTGTACCTTGCAATGAATGCAAACATTTTTTATTTTGCATAAAGATCCGCAGTCGAATTATTAGTTTGAACTGTTCTATCGTGAACATGGGAAATTTGCATCATTAAATCCCTCCTCGGATTCGATTAATTTCGACGTGCCACAAAAACATTAAAAAAATTTATTTCATGACGAAATCTGTGAGTCTCGGGAAACATTTTGACGAATTGTGTAGCATTTTAAGTGAAGCATCGAATAAACACAACTTGATTTCGCAAGTCTCACTTTTCTAAGATATCTCAAGGTAACCTTTAGTTCTTTCAAAGTCAATGCACCTTTCTTCAAGGGCAATGCCAATCACTGTGATATCTCAGAAAAAATTAAATATAAAGATATAGTACTCTTTCGATGCGTCCCTTAAAATTCAACATATTTCGTTGAGAAGCTTTTCTATATAATCGACAGAGACACAGTGATCCAAACAAATGACCAAAAGGCAATACATCTGGACAGCAAAATCCGATTAATATTCGACTGATCCTCGTGCACAGAGACTCAAGAATCAAGTCCATCGCAGACACCGGCATCTCCGAATACTAGCTGGCGCGCTTATCAATCAGAGGGAAGATTCGATATCTCGCGGGTATCGGTAAGGATGCAGGGCGTCGTAAGTACGCGGCAGCGACGCGAGCACAGTTTGTACAGCACAGTAAACAGCCGGTTAGGTTCCCCGGAGCCGAGGTTACAGGGCGCGAGTAAATGGTATGTAAACCGTGGCGGGCTCACCCTTGGCCCTCTCCGGCTGGCCTTTCTCTCTCTCTCTCTGTCTCTCTCTCTGTCTCTCTCTCTCTGTCTCTCTCTCTCTCTCTCTCTCTCTCTCTCTCTCTCTCTCTCTTTCATTGTCTCTTGCTCTCCCTGTCGTTCTCCCGGTTCTCTCGCACTCCGCAAACTCCATTAAAACATTATCCACGTGCCGATGCGCTCGGAAAATCAGACGCGACTATCCTGCCTCCGCGGCGTATTGATATTACGTCCCGGCCGCATCATCGCGTCCCGCGCCGGTTATGTATGCATGCACTCGAATCTCCATTTCGTGGCTGCCTGGCTCCGATCGACCGGCCTTTCCTGTCGGGCTTTCAGTTATCTCTCTCTCTCTCTCTCTCTCTCTCTCTCTCTCTCTCTCTCTCTCTCTCTCTCTCTCTCTCTCTCTCTCTCTTATTCTCTCTCTACTGATGGTTGTCGCTTTTTTCCCGTTGCCTTTTTTAAAGGTCAAAAAGCACACACGCTGCTCCCCCACACCACCGGAGCAGACACGTCAGGATTTTTGTTTTCGGGAAACGCGGCCGGACCGGACAGCATCGGACTTTTACCACGTACGCGTCAATGCACCCCCGTTGTTTCAATGATCCACCCCCGAACTGGACCAACCGACCCTCCTTTCGCCCTCTGCGCCGCTCCCAAGGGGACTGGGTACGCTCCTGGCGCGTTGTTCGACGTCCAGCCTTTTTCGAATTGTGATTTCGCTCCGTGGAAATTGATTTTTCTCAGTGCTCGAAATGCACTAGCTGCGGTCAACAAGATACTGGACTTTCGAAGTCTCAATTATCTTCCGAAAGCTCGTAAAAATATCTCGAACAGAACTTGCTCCGTTTCGGGGTGGACATTTTATAGTGATCATTAGACTGCGGATTTCATGCATTTATAACGAAAATAGGTACAATTTAAAGCAGTGAACATATTAAAAAGATTTAAGGACATCAGTGTTTTAGTCTCAACTGTATAAGATAATTAAAAGAAGAAAATAAGTTTCTAGGTGGCCCCTGTTCTTTGCAATTGATGTAGAAATTTTTTATTAGTGATCATCAATTCTCGCTGGTACGTGCTTCCTTTCAAGGTGACTTCTATTTTTTGACACTGTATGTTTGCGTACCGGTGGGCCTCTATCCTATCCTGAGACGAATTCACTGGTCTATAAATTTCGTCATCCAAGGTCATCCAAGGTCATTTAGTATTGTTCGAAATTCAACTTAGCTAGACCAGGGACACCCTGTATATGAACACATAATTTTGATACCTTTCTCTCTCATACTAGTTTTAATAATATTTTAATAGTATTTTCTTGGGAGTTCTCAATATCCAGCGTTCGAAAATATCCATTTACCAAGCATACAGCAATAATTGCCGAAGTTGAGTCTGACGAATAAATGACCTATTAAATCGTTCATTGGCTAGCTGGCTGGGCCACACGCAAACGCTCGGAAATTTCGTCTCGACTACCGCGAAGACGACGTCATTGCGTCCCGGGAAGTCGAGACGGATTGCGCAAACGGTATCCTTGTAATCCTCCTAACGACATAATAAGTGATTTCTTGCTTACTTTGTACGAACGATGGTATGGCAAGACACGTCCGGCATCGAACTGAAAATTGCCAGTTGCGAGCGCGTTTGTAAGCGACGATAATAACAGAACGCGATTAAACATCGGCTTGCATCCAACGACCGAGAGAATCGAAACTGCAGATGCACCCGATCACTCGTTTCGCGAAGTGTCGGATGCTCGATGACCTGATCGAAGAGATACTTATTCTCTGTGAGGTATAAGATGCACGCTCAACTCTCTTTTCTTCACACGATTTTGAAACAACAGGGTCCAAAAATAAAAGGTACGTACCGTGATAAATATTTGGACACTCTTAAACAAGACTTTCTTAATATCGGATTGTACTAAAAGTACAAGAAATACTAAAAGTCGTTCTTCCCAACTGTTTCGTGTGGCAGTCTGCTGTTGCAGCCTGGCACGGATAAGAAATCTGCGAACCAGGTTTTCGGGACCGTGGGGGGCCTGCCGGCGCAAATGTCGATCGGTCCCCGTCTGAGGACGATCAATCGGGCCTGATCGATCCTCGCCGAAGAGGAGATCGTGTCAGGGCTGACGGCGAGGGCCGTCCTTTACGTAATCGGCCGACGCCATTGCGAAAGTCCGTTTCCTCCGGCGCAAAAGACAGGTCGGGTCTCACGCGAGCACGAGAAACGTCTCCTAGAGGGCCGATTCGGACGCTTGAGGGGATCTTCCGATCTAGAACCTTGAAAACATCTTTTTCGGAACTTTGAAAAAATTCTACCGTGGAGTCGAAATTATTGGAAATGTTTATGCAAAATCTCAGTTGAAAATAGTCGTCCGATTTCTTTAGAAAAATTTCCAATTCGTCAATTTCTCACGAAAGCATCTTTAAAAATGAAAAACGAAACACTACATTTGAAACCGGTCATTTGACCACCCGTAGGTTCAGTGTTAATTGCACGACTCGACCATCGGGAGCTCGGGAGTCGGCGTTGTCTCTCGAGATCATCACGGGGACCGTTCGCCGGCCACCGATGACGATTCCGTGCGACTCTTCCTTTTGACAGGGGGCGTGTGTCGACCTAGAAGCGGAGAGAGAAGACCCGTTTTGTTCGCTCGTTTCTCCTCGAGGCCGCCGTGCCGTTTCCATTTTTAGACGGTTCGATTCGTTTGTTGCGTGCTTGCTCCTCGGTCGCTTGGCTCTCAGGTGTTCCCGTAGGCATCGCGACCGAAATTTTCTGCCCTCGATATTCTCTACTACGGGAGTTCGGAGAACGATCTCCTTTCGAGAGTTTATAGGGACTTGACGGTGGACCTGTCCCTCGAGGCTGCCGAGTTGATAATTCATTACATCTTATTTTCTTCAGTTTACAGTACAAAATGAGGAGGAAGATCTTTATGCATTTGTGGCTTCCAAAAGTTTTCAAAATAAGCGGTAATATACGATTCGACAGAATTTCGTAGAATTTATTTCGGATCTACGAAAATTTTACTGAATTTTCTTAAAATACGCCTCGCGCGTGTACAAAAGTCGAGAATTGCAATCAGCAAAATCGATAATAAGAGAATCGTCGAGGCACGGTTCGAGCGTGGCGCGTCTCCCATCGGAAGCTCTCATCGGAGGCAACAATGGCGCCTCGCACAAAGGGAAACGGTTCTCAGAGGGCCTCGATCCGTCGCGAAAACAAGCGTGGGCGTCGAGGATAGGAATCGACGAAAATTTGTTCCCTGGCACTCGGAATTTGCATGTCGATCCCCCGGTTTTCCCTCCTTTCATACGCCATGGGGGAGCCTCGCGACAGGTCTCCCATTCGGTAGCCTTTAGTTACGCCAACGATACCTCACGCAAATCTTTCTTTCCTGTCCCGTCGGCCACCTTCCATGGGGTATTCTCCGTGGTGAATAGCGCGGACAATGAAACCCCGTGGAAACGCGTCACGCCCCATGAACAAGAACCCGTGGCGGAATGGCAGCATAACCGTGCACGTCGTTTTCGTCGGCTCTCCCTCTCCCTCTCCCTCCCTCTCTCTCTCTCTCTCTCTCTCTCTCTCTCTCTCTCTCTCTCTATTTCTCTTACTCTCTAATGTACGTTGATCGGCGGCCGATCTGCCCCGTTTCGTTTCGTTTAGATTGCTCCTACGAACAACTGTTCGCCGGTGGATATTTCACGTATGCAGAACGCGAGTACCAGCGGAGAACAACGGTATAATGGGCTCTCTGTGCCCGGGACCGGCCCGAGTGTTTGAAAACTCTCTCGAATTAATCCCGACGTTTGTACGCGCCGGGTTACTTCATTACATGTACAACCGAAACTTTGCCCGACGAATTTCACCGTGTGACCGTCCCCCGTTCGACGCAAGTCAAACAACTCGAACGATAATATTCATCGACTAGATATATTCGGCCATTTTATCTACGCGCGCGAGAGACTCGCTGGAAAATTATAAGAACCGATGTTCTTATTACATTGCCACGACGTTGAAATTTCTTATCTGTGTCTGTCATGAAAATTTTTAACTTGTCTTTTCGATCACCCTCTGTAACAGTCGCCTCTATTTAAAACTATTTATACAAAAAATATCAACTTTCTTCCTTTTTCCACGAAATTCTGAATGACGAAGAATTATTAAGAATAGCGCAAGGGGCTGATTAGCCCGTTGGCGAAATCGAGGAGGCGAAAGTGTGTTCCGTGTCGCAATCTGCTCGGCGACCGAAGTCAAAGAGTCATCAGCGGGTCGAGAAAGAGAAAAAGAGGGCTAAAAAGAGAGAGGGAGAGAGAGAGAGAGAGAGAGAAAGGGGAGGAGTAAAAAGGCGGTTTCACGCGAAAGGAAGTTAACGATGCTCGCTGAGACTCGGTTCGCAGAAGCGAGTGCTCGCAGCAGCCCCATGCCGAGCGAGCGCGGTGCCCCCCCGTTCGGTAACAAATGATAGTTTTGATAATTAGCGGCCGCCTTTCGTTCGGTCGGGCACACCGGCGTACACCAACGTCCCTTCAACCTGCCACGAGTGTCAATGGGCAGCAGGTGCGCGCCCATTGTCTGCGCCCGCACGATAACCCAGGCGATGCGCGAATTCCGCCCGGAAACGTGGCGTGACCGACCTGTTGACAGCTCCCCGGAACAATGACAGAAGGCCTCGGAAGATGCACGTAGGAGGATACCCCGGCAGCCAGCATAGTTCTAGGACCCTTTGAGACAATGGCCCCTGAGGCCGCGAAATTCGATTTCGACGGAACGTTCGAAATTTCCATGGACCCCTCTCTCGGCTCTGTGTCTATCAGATTCTTGGCGAGTTTCTATGGTGGGGAGCGTTTTCCGAGTTAGTTACGGGGCACACGGAGTTTTCCTCTTCGGGGAACAGTCCTCCTAGCGCGAGGAATTTGCGGAACATTGTTCTCGAGATCGAGGGGAGCGTCACCTCCAGATCCTTGATATGCAGCAACGTAATAATAGAAACGTAAGTTCGATATAAAATATCAGGTTAGGTATCAGGTAGGACGCGAATTTGTTCGTAATTTTTTCTTGAGCAGAACAGAAGAAATGGAACGTAATTCTGACTCTGCAACCACCCTTGTCACCGATGGTTTCTTTAGGAGCCCCACCAAACGGTGTGACCAAAAATCAATTTGGTTTGGATGCCCTTTTAACCATCTTATCCAGCTACCTTTTCTCATCCCCTATTTCGTAGAAAGAATGCAGAAGATTCTGCACAAAAATCCGCAGTCTATATTTACCAGTGCCGATCTAGCAAAATACAATTTCGAAGTGTCATAGAAACGATAGTCCCTTTATTCGAAAATTCGT
Source organism: Lasioglossum malachurum (assembly GCA_028455605.1). Lineage (NCBI taxonomy): Eukaryota > Metazoa > Arthropoda > Insecta > Hymenoptera > Halictidae > Lasioglossum > Lasioglossum malachurum. The sequence continues at coordinate 4,161,651 of CM052318.1, forward strand.
TTATCCGAATACCGCGGCCACCCCTGCGAAATCAAACACACAGGAAAGCACCGTGTTATTGTTGCACAATGTCCACGAGGATTGTTCGCAGTTTTTCGCAATTGTTTAATAACAGGGCCCGTGCATTTTCGGTGCCGGCGAGCGGAGGGATAGGTTCCGCGAGCGGCGTTATTAAAACCGCGGCGTTTTAAATAACTGCAAGCTATAGCCCGAACGATACAATTCCCTTCGTTCTGCTCTCTTTGTCCGTGTCGGTATTCCATCGTGACGGACATTTTGGTCTGCCCTCGCCGCGCCGCACCGCCGGTTCTCGTTTTTTTTTTTTTTTTGCGCGCGCGGGGATACGAATCGCCGTAGTATTGAATCCGCGTGCCACGGGCTCCCTGCGGACCGCACCGGTGGTTACAATCGATTTTTTTCGCGCCTCCATTCTATTTTCCCTTCTTTTATCCTTTTTCTCTTTTTACACAACGCAACGCCCCGATTTCCGGCTATTCTCCGGCAAGATTAGCCGCGGGCGCTGCCGGGAAACGCCGATGGGAAAATATTTACCGCGCGTCGCTAAATCCGCGAACGATTGTCGCCGAATCGCTTCCGCGACCAAATTCGACGATTCTGTTCCTGGACAAAATAGTAACCCCTTAACGACTCCACCTTCGTAATATTACCTTCGGTGGGATTTGATAACATTTAAATGAAGAAGGACCACTAGAATAGGATTATCCGAAAATGTATGTCCTTCAAAACGGCGATTCCTGAAGTTCTTCGAAGTAATTTTTCCCTTTACGAAAATGTTCAGCGTGGCTTTATTGCGGAGACCAATGATTGGTCCGCGGTATTTATTTATAACTCCAGAATGAAACCGCGAAGAACATTTTCGTAAAGGAAAAGGTTACCAGAAATGACCTCAGGAATCAACCCTTGCAAGTACAAGATTTTCGGGTAAAATTCTAAAAAATTGTATAACAAGAGACATCTCGTTTTATAGTTTAAAATAACAGTTCTTAATGGAAGTCCCTGTAGTGGCGGACATGCTTTTAAAGACGCGTGCTCCAAGAGACTGCAAAAATTTGATTTCTTCCAAGTTTCCGGCCAAGAAGGATATTGAAGAATACTGGCGAATTGTTTTAATCTTCTCGAAAGAATCGAAGAAAGAAGGGCCGGCTCCCGTTTCTTCGAATTCACGGAGGAACCGGTGGAATGTAGCATCCGGGCGCAACGTAGCAGAAAAGACAATGCGCGATGCACCGGCCGATCCGCTGCAGGTATACATAGAGAGCCGCGGTATTCTCTGCACGTATCGAGGCTGTTTCTCATCCGGAAAGCCGACGATTAGGCCAGTTTTGAAACGTAATGTAGCCGCCGTCACGAGGCCATTTGTCTTGCAGCGCGTCGGTGGACGTCGCGCTGCGGGATATACATTCTGTCCCGAAGCGAGCAGGCCGAACACGGGAGAAAGGAGCGTGCTTCGAAAGAGAAAAAGAGAAAGATAGCGAAAGAGCGAGGGAGAGAAGAGGAGAGAAAGGGACCCGCAAAATAATTGTTCGTCGAATGAGGCCCCGGGACCTATACCCGACACCAGACGACCCAATTCGACGTACTTTTGTGATCCAAATGGGATGAGTCAACGATTGATGCGTTTCTGCCGGTCTCTCAGACGCCGATGGATTTTATCGGTTTCGTCTTTCGTCCTACGTCCTGCCGATCGGGTCTCCACCGAGTCCTCGTCCTTTTCTCCTCGCTCTAATTCGTTCTTTCTATTCCCTTCTCTCCTTTTTGTTCGCCGGGCAAGGCTTCGAACTGCTCAGAAAATCACTGTCCACTCTGACACTGTTCTTTTATCGAAAAATCGATTTTGATTACGCTGCGGATCTTTGTGCAAAATGCAAATTGTAGCTAACTATTGGAATTAGTAGACAGCAGATCTTTATGCAAAATAAAAACTTTGTACCTGAATCGCAAGAAAGTGGAGTGAAGTGGAAGTTTATTTTCTATCTTAATATGTTCAATAGATTGATAATAATGTAGCAGTATTTTTAAATTTTTCTAATGGTTTCACTTTTTCAAATTACACTTATAAATAAAATCCGCTGTCTAGTAATTGGACAGCCAATCTCATACATTTGTGACACAGTTGATTAAGTGAAATCTAAAACAATGGTTACAAAAGATTGGAAAATGCCAATACATTATTTTCTGTAATGCAGAATTCGTAATTAAATAAAAGATTATTTTGCATAAATATTTGCCAGCACTGCCTTCAGAATCATCGCACGATGCTCCTCTTTGCTGTGGTCGCTGGCTGACGGTTATTATTGGTGAATAACGAGTAAAACAGGAAAGATTAATTGATAGGTGGTTTATGAGTGATCGGTGCAGTCACCTGACCGACAGTCGACTGTTTCTTATCACTCGGGACTGGCGTGCGTTTATGGCATTCGCGAATTTAATAGGCTCGATGTCGTAAGTGTTGGATCGAATTGCTTGAAAGTGATTGTTGTACTGTTTATTACCGTCGAATGCTTTCTTAAGCACCGACATTTTTTAGTATTGTAATTAGCTGGTAGCTCGATTATGGTGTGATTATGATGGTTTTGGTGTGCGACGTGAGCTGTTCGTTTGTCGAGTGATTAATAATTGTTATTGGCAATGATAATAGCCGGAGGGGATGAAGTAAACGAGACTCTGATAGATTGACTGTGGATTTTTGTACGTTTATGAAGAAATTGACTGAGTGAGTGAAATACGAAACATCCAAGAATATCGTTACGATGTTTTCAACGTGGGAAGACCATGAATTTAGGGGTGAAATAAATTTTTCTGAATGAACATTTATTTTTATTCTGATAGACACTAACAAATTCCACTATCCACCGAGAACAAACCTTCAAAAACCAACAATTCCAACGCAGCAGCGTGCGCAAAGTGGAATCTCGCAGAGCAGAAACCATAGCGTAAAAATCCGCAAACACTTCTCTGAGAACGGCGTACCAGTCTACGCAGAGCTGCCCCATCTCCAACGTGTCAAAAAGAAACGTATCCTTGGCAACCCATCGAACGTGCACGGATCCTTGAAGAAGAGCGGTGCAGAACAAACGGTGTTTAGAGTAGAAACAAATTTGTCCTCGAGATTTCTCGGGCCTATCCAAACAGGGGCCTATCTCGAAAGAACAAAACCGACGAGGATCCGAAGAAGAAGAGGAAGAGGAAGAAGAGGTATCGTACCTGCCACGGTCCGAGTCAACTCGATTTACCCTTTGCCAGGCAACGAGGAGGATTGGCTTCTGTTTTTGCTAGGCTGCGCTGGAACACCAGCGGATCCGTTTAGCGTTTCGACTAATCCAGGTCGATCCTCTCGCGATCACAGATCCGGAAAAATCGAACGGAGGACCCGGGAGATCGTTGGTTAAGGAGAGACCCTCGTACCAATGTGTTTCCAGGCAATTTCAGGTGGACACGAGACAGGCTCTTCGGTCCCGGGACCGGAGTTGAACCTATTATTATCCGTGGCCCGAGTCCCCCGTAGTGAAAATGTCAAACGGCCGTCCCAGCTGATTCCGAGAGAAACCTCGTGGGCAGCGGCGGTCACATCAAAGCGGAAGAGCAGACTCTCTTCCTCCTACCTCGATCGACTGACGGTTTCTCGCGGACGACGTCACGCGACAGGACACGTCGGTCCGAGCTTGTCCCAAACGGTTTATCCGCCTGGTATCTCCTGCCGATCCTCACGTGCGACGCGTATCGGTCCTACGGATCGAGATCGGCCCGAGATCGGCCCGAGATCGTCGCACTACGCGCTCGCTACCTTTGCGCCGCTGATCCTCGGCTTCCAACCGGAGACCTGTCGATTCTCGCTCGGATGGAGACCAGTTCGATTTGGTAAACCCCGGGGCACGATTTCGAGGAATTTCGTGTGATTCCTGCGATTCAGGCCGTTCCGTGAAGGGGAGTCCACAAGTCAAACTCAATTTTCAAGCGGAATTTGTATTCTATATGGCTACCCTCCATTTTTCTTATTTTCTGACGTATTATACCGGGTGTCCCACCTAACTCGAGCATCTTGAATATCTCGAAACACATTTTGGGAAAACATTTTTCTCAAGGTCTTATTTCTCGAGACTTCGAGGTCATCAAAGTCTTTCTAAACGGAACTACATATTTTCTGGTGAAATGATCGTGATACGACAGCCATAAAGTCAGATGTATTCAGAACTCCGACAGAAGGATTAATGATGAATGAAATTTTTGATTTTATTTTACAAGGAAACGAACAGAGTCCTCTGTTCCCTTTTGATCACACTTTTTGAACCGCGCCGTGGGACGAGAACGAGATCGTTAAACCGTGAGACAAAAGTCGAACGTATCGAACGGCGATTACGGCGATTAATATCAATTATCCGGGGCGGAAGCGAGGGGCGTCGTTTCGCGGGGGATGCTCCGGACGGATGACGCGGCGGTGACGTCACTGCCGGTCAACTACAAGTATTTCGCATTAGCGGGCCAGCGGCGGCGGGGCCCGCGCTAATTAATTGGGTTAAAAAGACGTTAGGCGAATTGATCGGTCCATTCGACGATGGCCACCAGCCGAGATAAAGTTATTATTCGGCCGTATCAATTTGCCGGGGATCGCGTGCCGTCCCGCCATACCTCGTCTTATCTCGCTTCGATTCGATTCGATACGATTCAACGGTATGGGAAAACCCGGCGCCATCCGTCCCTTTTCCCGCAGTAACTTTTGTTCGAACGTTTCTGGTCCAGCCGAATCGCTTTTCTGATGCGAACGCGGACAGCCGGTGTTTGCCTCCTGCTCGATTTCATTGAGACGTTCTCCTGGATGTGTGGCGATGCATTTCGACCGGAAAGCTAATTTTCTACGAAGATTCACAGTCCAGTATTATTGAAAAATAATTGCTGTATCTGGGAAGAGGAGGAATTGTTCTCCCTCTTCAGTAATTTAAGAAGCATAATAATTTAATGCAATTTTGTACATTGCTGATTGCTTGGTCGAAGATTTATGCAAGTTTCATATCATTAACCATGTACTCCCAGTAAATGTTCATAAATCAATACAATTTGCAAACTATTGTAAATATATTCACTCTGTAACTCCAATTTTAATTTCTTACTTCTAAACTTGTTTAACAGCACTTTCCGTTCGGCAGCCAAATCCTGCCTCTTTTTCGAAAATATGAATGGGGGTCATATTAGGTGCATTTTCGCAGGGTCAAATTTCAGAATTCGTCTTTTCAAGTCTCCTCACGCGCGAGTGCAACGGCAGGCTCAGCCGGAAACGACAAAGGAATTATCGAAATTATCGGGAATGGCTGAGAATGGACAAGCATGGTGGATCGTTGCTCTCGCAACAAGATCGTCAGCGGGTGACTCCCTTTGTCAGAGCCCCCGAGGCGCTTAGGACAATCGCTGCCCGCTGCTACGAATTTTCGAAAACACTGACAAGCCAGCAAAAGCCTGCCGACGGGCCTTTGTACCCCTGTCACCGGCCCCTCTAGGGGACCACAACCGTGGATCTTCGTTGTCGAGTCGCATTACACCCTTTTGAATCCACCATGATGTCGGCCGTGCTAACTTTTCTAACGATTTCGCAATGCTATCTCAGCGCGCACAAGTTTAAGTGCGCAAGAATAGGCAAAATTGTGGCGTTTTTTTTCAGAAATTATTACTCGAGAGAAAATTCTAATTTTTGAAGTGGATGTGAGCACAGCTTTCAGCTTCCAATTATTTAAAAGTCAAAATGCTTTTATATGGCAGAATTATTTGCACAGCAATTAGTATCTCGGGGTGCATTGTTATATTTAGAAATAGGCGAATTTTGGCAGAAAATTTTTATGTTTTAAGGGGATGCGGATGCAGCATTCAGCTTCGTATTAAAATTTTTTACTGTCAAAATGTTTTAATATAGCAGAATCACTAGTTGCGGTACTTTATGTAAATGTACAAAATTACTGACCAGTTTATTCTCAATTTCTTAATATTGAATTTATTTCTCCCAGTTTATCTGTTAAATAATTGAGAAACCGATTATTATGCATGAAACATGTCAGACAATCCGAAACACAATCACAACTTCTCTCGACCGACATAATCGAAGCCATTATCGCCTGAATCCACCGTATGAATCATCATCACAAAGTATCCATCAGTCTATCTGTCTTCGGTCTAGCTCCATGACTCGCATAATCGACACCGCAAGCAGACCATTTCGCAATCGACTGCCAAAAATTCAAATGTCACGGCCTTTGATATTTGCCCTGGGAGATGGACAACGGACGAACTAAACTGACTCCCATATTTATTCCATTCTGGCGTCGTTCTCTAGAAAGTGACGTCGCCTGTATTGTCTCTGTGGAAGTGTGGCAGTGGCAGCGAGCCGTTCCTCACAGTAAAATTAATTACACTTTTGAAGAGCGGCGGCCGGTTTCGAAAGGGAGCCCGAGGAGAGGAAGCGTTCGAATCGACGAGACGTTCTTGCTGACGCACGGTGCGCGTATCAGCAGCATCCTCTCTTCACCGAGGCTTGCCCGATCTCGCGGTTAGGCTAACCGTGGAGGGCACCGAAGGAAACCGGAGGAACCCCGAGGTACCCGGAGGCCCGCAGAGAAATCGGGACCCCGGAGCTCTAATAAAAAGATATAGGAGGACGATAATGCAGCCTCCAGAAGGTCCTTCGGAGGCACAATGGGATGTATCATGACTGGATGACACGGCCGTTTCTGTCAATGGCTACCCACAGCCACGGTATTGTACCCTAAGGTCTCTATATCTTTCGAGGATCCTCTCCTCGCTTCCTACTATCTCTTCTCGCCTTTTTATTACCACCAATTCTCTGCATTCGATTTTCGGGAAACCTTTGATATCGATCCTCGTTGTCCATTTCCCGAGGATTTTATGCATTTATGGCAGAAGTGAGTGAAAATCACGTTCACGTTCTTGTCCTCTGTATTTTATTACCACGCTTATATTAACTTGCCGTGTTGTTGTTGTTGTATGCGTCAAATCTTGTAATGTAAAAATGACAATAAAAGTAGAGTCAGGCTAAAAAGTATTTTCTCCTTTTTAGTGCACTTTAATATAAGCGTGGCTTTTAAACAGTTTTTTTTATATATACACATAGTAGATTTGTAAAATTTTTATTTTGCGTAAAAATCTCTATTTGTCGCAATGTTTGATTTCACCATTAATTGCAGTCAAACTTTTCCTACATTTTCAAGTACGCATACACACACAATTTACATATTTTTTGAATGAAAAATATCGATAATTTTCGAAGATGCAGCGCCGTGTCTGCAATGGCCGCCGATGATTTCAATTTCCAGTAACGAGAGCGTTCGATTCTCGTTAATTAAAAGAAAATGCGAGGGTCTGACGCAGCGGGTCCGAGGCCGAAAGATTGGGCGAGAACCTAATCGAGGTTGCATTGTGCGCGGCCGGGGAACGTAATTAGCCGAGAATCTGGCAATTACCGGCGTAGCAGAGTGCAAAGGTGACACGGGCACGGCGGGGTGATTGATTTTAGCGAAAACGCGAATCAGGGAGTAATTTGTCAAGCTGTCGGCGTTCCATCTCTGGCAACGCGAGCACGCAGCGTGAAGATACGGATCTCCTTCTTCGGGCACTTGCTCCCTAGAACCAACCCGTGGTGGTACCGTTCGCGTCAGGAACGACCTGCCAACCTGCCAAGTCCTCCGTTCGCGACGTCTAATAATGTATGGCCCGTTTGAAGGGAGTTCGAGGCACCGTCTGTCTCGCGGACGCTTAGACGATGCTCCTCGGGAATTCAATGTGCTCCTACGAGATCGTTTTTCTCGATCCAACGAACCGGTATCCCATAAATTCTCCACAGGAATTAGAAATCAATTACATCATTTTCGTTTGCTCGTTTTGTCAACAGAGAACTGTACTCTAGATTTTGTTGAGCTTCTCGCGGAAAATGTTCGATACTTGTTGTTACTATTTTGTAACCAACAATTTTTATTTTGCATAAGAAAAATTTTTATTTGCTTCCAGTACCTTGTAGGTTATAAAAAGAATTTTTATTTTGCGTGAAGATTCTTGTAATTGTTGAAGAAAATTTTTATTTTGTGTATGGAGATCCGAGTACTTGTTTAAAAAATTTTTTATTTCGTTCCAGTACCTTATAGTTGACGAAGAAAATTTTATTTCGTTCAAGTACCTTGTAGTGGACGAAAAGAATTTTTATCTTGCATAAAAATTACAGTGTACCCGCACACTTCACAAAAATAACATGTAGACATTTGAAATCATCACTTGGACGCAAACGCCCGTGCGTGCAGCGCGATACAAGGTCATTTAATTTCACCGAACACATAAGCTTCACGAAGGGAGACTTCTTCAGGTCCCGTCTTCTGCGAATCTGAAGCGGAAAGTTCGAAACGCAGCCAATTCCCGGAGTCCACTTACGACAATCGTATAAAATCGATTACCGTCTTGCCGATCACTGGGCGCCGCGCATCCTTTAGCGCGTTGCAACGGTGTACGTATGCTCATCGATGGAGGCGATGTCCGCAATTATGGCCCTCGAAAACCGAGGGAACCGCGCGCATCTTTGCGAGAGTGTATCTCGGAGGGTTTCGTGAGAGAATATGATCACGGGGATCGTCGGTCGCTAACGAGGTGTACCTGGTCAATCGAGGAGAGCGTTCGAAGTTGCAACGAGACGGTGCGTGCGTCGATCGGGGGCCTTGCACCGGCTTGCAGCGTGCAATTTCCATCCATAATACACCGTCGGACAATGTATCGGAGTCGCGGCGAAAGAAATCGTCCATTCTTCGTCCCGATTTCACGCGTGGGAACGCGGAGAAAGGTCGCCGACGCGATTCTCTATCGGCGATCGATGGCGGAAGAAACGCGGCACTGCGATGGATATAATTATTAACAGACTTTATGCATCTATGGCAAAAAGGTGTTCTTGAAATTTCAAACAGCAGACGGTTTAAAAGCTCTTCAAGATGTCGATGCATCATTTTCTGATAAGTAGACTGCGGATTTTATGCATTTATGACAGAAAGGAGGGTACCGATATATTATTATCAACGTATGAAAATTGTTAAAGGAAGAGAACAATTTTTACTTCGTTCCAGCACCTTGTAATTGACTCGAGAAATTTTTATTTTACACGAGGATCCGCAGTCTACTAGTAAGATTAGTTATTAATAGGTTTGCAACATCTTGCTACTTATACAGGGTGTCCCAAAAATGTACTTCTTCGATAACGGTACTTCCCGATTAAAGAACTGCCTAAAATTCGCATTCTGAAGTCGGTTATTTCAGATGCAACGACCGGTAAGTCACGGAAAGGAGGTTGCAACTAGCGAGGTTCCACCGTGATAAAAACCTGATGCAAAAATCACAGAGAACGATCATGGAACAATCGACGGGCACAGGTGGAGAGCATTGTCGGCGACCAGATAGAAAGGTTGATTCGAACCGTGCGGCTGCGAAATCGCAGCGCGAGCCGTGTTTTCTATGACCGTTTCAGACGCGGGTGTGTCTCGAAACGAATCACGACTCTTTTTCACCGTTTCAGAGAACGTTCCTCTCTGCGATCCGTGTTTCGAGAATACGGGGAAATCAGCGGCTCTGTATCGCTGCGCGCGGAGGTGCAGCGACCGTCACGGATCGTTAACCCACTGGCCCTGCACACCTTGCAGGTAGACGAGAGGGTGGATGGAAACTGGGCTAGGATATCGTGGGGAAAAACTAGTGTTTACGATTCGAGAACTTTCTCACTGATCTGCCGAGTTTGATCGGTTGGAATTGGTCTGTTCTTTACTGTGATTTATGACAAAAATAAGGAGAAGCAGAATTGTGAGAAAATATCTCCATTCAATTTCTGCTGTCTTGAATAGACTGACAATTTTTATTTTCCAGAAAGATCCGCAGTTCTAGTCAATAAACAATTGACTCGACAGTGGGAATCAGAGACTCTCCTGACGTAAGACTCTCCGAAAAGTATGATGACGGTAAGATCACCTAAGAAATCCTCCCCCGAGGTCGTTCCTCGGGCGAGATAGTGGACCGCAGCTGCCGGCTCGTAAAAGCCAATCAAGAGTTCCACGCAAGCGGTCGCTTTCAGCGCGTCTTTTAATAAAGCCTGATTCGAGATAGCGCGGCCGGGCCTTTCGAGCGAGCTGGACGGTGTTAATGGCGTACCAAAAGACAACGGGGGGTGTTCCCGGTGTCTGTCGGGGTGAAAAGAGGAAAAAGAAACGCGCCGGCCGCAGGCAACCCTGTCCCCCACCCTCTGAAAACAGCCGGCCAACCCCCAGGGCGAGGGACTAACTTCTTGACACCGTGGCAACAAGAACAGATAACGATCCCCTGGCGACGTATGCGTGACACGTAAACGTTTGTTAGGTCGCGCGATTAGGCGAGCCTCCGCGCCGCGAGCTTTCATTACCCTGACGATCGCGAACCATTGTTTTCTATCCGAGTTCCGAAGATCTAGGGGTCGTTGAAAGGCAACCTCGAGTTCTTTTCATTTCCACAATGCTGGCTAACGACAGAACACTGTAAAAATATGGCACTGAACTGTGCAGTATGTCAGTTGGACAGCGAAAGTATTCGAACGCACGCTATTAGAACCTTGATTAAATAAAATATGAATATACAATAATATATAATATTTTTTTCATATTTATATTCCTAGTCATATATTTTAATAATATTGTGGTATCATTATTGATAAGTAGACTGCGGATCTTTATGCAAAATAAAAATATTCTGCATTGATTGTGGGAAGCAGGAATGAAATGAAAATTGATTTCATCCCTTAATGACTTTGTTACGTTAAAACCAACATTAATATATTCTTGAATTTTATATTGAGTTTTATATTTCGCCCAACGAACTTCTTCATAAATGCATAAAGATCCACAGTCTATTGATGAGATATGAAAGTAGTATTACAACTGCTACAAGACCCAAGCATCAAGATCGCCATCAAATTTGTTGAAAAGAATCCCCTAACGAATCCAGCAGATACCGACCAGCGTGTCGCCCAGCAAAATTCGGTGAGAAATACTGCACAAGATATAATTCCCGAAGCGTGTCTCGTGAATATTAAAGAATAGAAAATTTAAGACAGACCCCCTGTTAGTCGCGTCCTCGGGACAGGAACTAGAAGGGGGGTTGGGGGGTTGAAGAAGCAGGGGGTTCAGGATGAACAACGATAATCGTCGTCGCCCGTTGTCGATCGCCGCTGGTCGATTAATTAAAACGGAGTCGCATCGATTTCGGGGCTAGACACCGGTCCACGGTCCTCTACACTCTCCCGTATGATAATCGACCGTTTGCTTTCTTGTAATTAGAAATTTATGCACTAGTTCGCGGGCGTGTTATTCAAATGTGACAGCACACTTCGGGGCCACGTGTGTACCCGCCGCGCGGCATAATAATAAGCGATGTTTATGCCCGCGAGCCCGGCCGCCATTAATTATCGCCCTAATGGGACTCGGTGGACAACGCGCGTTACACTGCTAAGAAAGAAAAAAACCTTAGGCTCTTAACCCTTTCTCGACCCCTTTTTTTGCTCACGGTTTACAGAAATATATTTTTTTCGGACTTTTTCCGATTAGGCTCAGCCTCGATCGCGAGGTTGATAAACACGGATTTAAATTATAGTATTTTTTGTATAAAAAATATTTTACAAACAATTCAAATAAACATACACAAATATCCTACCAAAAAATGAATAATGGCCTGCGGAAGTAGAAGCTTGAAGAGGTTCAAAATTAGTCCCAATTTATCATTGTACTACTTTTTTAAACAATATAATCGTGATTCAAATATTGACAATTTCTCTCGAGAGTCGGCTTTTGGATCCGCTGCACACATCCGTGTTAAAATACAGAAAATTAAATGACAATTCAACTAATTTCATCAGACATCTTAAGTGTTCCTCATTCCGACAATTATAAACAACAAATAAACCGTACTTCTATATGTCATGCAACGATACAAATGAGAATGAGCTTGCAGGAAGAAGGATAACATCCTGCGTGCCTCGTCAATTAACCAAGAAATCGCAGCCCCGGATGAAAAGTTGCGCGCGATAAACAATAGATCGCCGCCATGCGGGGCTAATAAAAAGAAAAAAAAAAGAACAGCAACGCGTCGTAACTCAGTAACGCGGGAAGAGCTCAAGTACCATAAGTCGCTTCCGTCTAGCCTCTCTGCTTCGAGTTGTTCGATTTCCATCGTTATTTCCCAGTCTCGTTGTTCTCTCATTTTTTCTCCCCCCTCTCCTGGGAGCATAAGTGGTCTCATCGCAGGAAGGAGAGAAAAAAAAATAGGAGATGGGATTTCCGCGACGGTAACGACAGCAATGCCAACAATAACTCCGTTTATTAGCGGATTAATTAAAACCAAGGGGAAGGGGAGGGGGGCAGTAACATCAACAGCAAAAGGAGTCGGAGGTAGTAGCCAGCGATCGCTCATCGAGCCATTCTAATGAACTTAATTATCGTGGTTAATCTCGCGAAATCGCACATTGTACAGGCGGCGGCGGCGGTCTGCGAGCGCGTGCGCGCGCGCTCGCGCGATGTAAACTACACGGTGTCTGATTAGTATTCCAGGATCGCGGACTATTTATATACCGGCATCGAGCGCGTGTACCAGCGGACAACGGGGTATTTATATTCCACTTATTAATATATCACGTGCACGCACCGCCGCGTAATTGACTGCGAATCGCCGGAGAACAATTGGACCGTGGTGCGGGTCGGTTACGTCAGTTATCGTGACTCTGTGTATGTGATTCTCCGCTTGCATGTGCGTAGAGGCTGCACAGAATGCTGGAGAGTATGTCTGTGTATGTGGAGGCCGTGTAGAATGAGAGAGAGTACGGCTATTTTTGCTTGCGACTATTGTTTCTGTAATTGTCTGCGGCTAGGAGAGCGAATGTGAGAGAGTGCGAATGTGTGTCTCTCTGCTTGCGTGAGTGGTTCGTTTTAAAATTTTCTACGATAGAAATCATTAATAAAAAGTTGATTATTACTTAAATTTAAGATAATGTACACGAAATATAAAGACAAAAATTCTAAGAACAAAATGATTTAAAAATATCAATTTTCATACTTTTTGGTTACAAATAACTTATTAGTGTTCAAAAAATTCGATACTACTCGATAACTGTTATCGATGAAGAAAATCTGTTTCGATTGCTCAAAGCAATTATCGATGGGAGAAGTTCACTTCGATCGCTCCTAATAGTTATCGATGATCGAATTCCTTTTCACTTGTTCATAATAATTATTGAACAAGAGAAAAATCGTAACCAATACGAGACCAATGTGATAGAATACAATTATGACGTAGGAGTGAATGTGAGACAGTGCATAAGTTTGCGTCTTTCTGTATACACTTACATAGAAGTCAGTGTGAGAGAATCAATGTGTGATAGCGATCGTGTGTATGCTGCGTTTATATTTGTATCCGCGGAAGTGAATGTGCCAAAGTGTATGTATTTGTGCTTCTCTGTGTCTGTCTATTGCATATGTCTGTGGGAGTGAATGTGCCGATCGGAAGGTTGACCGCGAAAAGGATAAACAACGAGGAGGGGAACAAAACAGCCGACGCGAGAGGCTAATCAGCTGCAAATAAACCGGAGCAATAGCGCGAATCGCTCGGCCAAGTGAAATTGACTGGCTCCGGGCTCGACGGCTACCGTTCGTACATAGATATCTGTGTCAATTAGCTGACACCCGCGTAGACAATGCTCCGTGTTGTTGATTGCACGGTTAGGTATTACTTGGCGAGACGTGTACGTTGATAGCGATACCTTCGGGTTTTCTTGTTACCGGTGGCTGGGATTTGTAGACGACAGTTTACTTGTGAGGTTGACTATTCGTTCGGGGAAATTATGAGTCACTTGGGAAGCTGTATTACCGGTAATTTTTCATCTTGGGGTTAAAACGATATATCTTAATATCTTTTTAGAACTTTCTTTTTATTTACATGATTTTTTAGAAAAAGAACTTTTCTTAGCACTAGCTATAATATTCCATTAATATGATTTTTTAATTTTATGGATATGAAATTGATATAATATACCTCACACAATAATTCAGTGTTTAGTAACTGATTAGTAGACTGCGGATCTTTATGCAAAATAAAAATTGTCTGCATCGATTGCAGGAATATAGAAACTACATTGAATTTTATTTCTTTCGTTAATGATTTTAATGTAGGAGAAATCACATATTGACATCTTCAATTTTGAAAATTTCTCAACAATTTTTAATTTCATCTATTCAATTTTGTTATAAATGCATAAAGATCCGCAGTCTGCTTAGATACGAACATATTTAATATAATGTAAACAATATTTGAATTAATGGTACAATTTTTAGTGGTGACTCTCAATCACCACTCGAGTGCTAAGGGTTAATAATTATTCAGAATCTTGGCAAGTCATATCTCAACAATCACGGATTAAAGCACCATCCCTCAATCGCAGCGTTGACGGATGGTGTATGGACAAGTGGTAGCCATCTTGTCACAATTAGGCGAACGTGGAAAGCGTCCGGTGAGGTCGTCGCGTCCCGAAAACCGTGTAATCGTTCCATTTGTTAATACGCACTTTAGTTTACGAGGGCGGTTGCACAAGCCCATAAACAGACGGTCTTATGGGATCCCCGGGAAACCCCCGGTGACACTAAAATCCGTAGTTTACACCCGTAACCAACGTTTATGGTCTTCTTTTGACCGTCGCCGCCATTGACGTCTCTGTCATTCCAATTAGGACGCAGTAAACTCTCTTTCCCTCCCATAACATTTTTTTCCCCCTTTCGACCGTCGGCCGATGTTTTAGGGTTGAATCTCCAGGACTTCCTGCAAACATCCACCGGAAGGGAAGCGACCCGGGATATATAAGGGATGGTAGGGAAAAAAACCGGTCCGTTTACTCCGGACGAGCGATTTTCTGCGACTACCGGCAAGCGGCGGGGTAATTAATCGTTAGCGAGCCATCATCGACTCCTTTTAGTCCCTTACACCGAGGACCCCAGACCGTTTCCCTAATTCGGTGTTCATTCGTTTAGGGGAGCTTCCTTACCACGAAACTAGACGATTCTTACTCGGAGAATATTTGATTTTTTAGGATACTGTATCTACTTGTGAGATTGCAATTTTTAGAAACTCGTATAACCGTCCCATTTACAATGAACCCTCCGTCTGCAACCTTATTTTTATAGACTGCATACTGAGTCGTTTATGTGTGAATACTGAAGGATTATGGAACTATGGACTATTGGATTAAGGAATATTACTAGGACTATGGAATTTTGAAGTTCTTACTTTAACACCTTACCTACTGGAATTATATTAACAGGACTTTCAGTAGTTGTATTGTTCTAAAATGCAGCTTAGATATTTTTATACAAAAATGTATTAGGTCGAATCGTAAATAACTTCCATTATCATTTCGTTGTAGAAGAATTCCTCAGGTCATTAAAAGTAATTCTTCCTTGGATCTATTTCCTTTTATTTTGAAAAATAAATATTACATCGAAAGCAATTGAAAAGTGGATTTTCGCACTGCATATAAACGTATGTATAATGTATGTAATGTATAATTAATAGATTCTGACCCAGTATGGTTCGACGACCTTCCGCACCTGGTTGGAGGCGTGTGTCCACTAGCAAATGTTCGACTGGCACACACGCGAACGTGTCGGGGTCCATGTCAGTGATTTTCCGGGCGATGGAACGGGAACGGGAACGGGAACACGGGGAACGAATCGCGGCACGCCGCGGGGGATCCCACGGAAAACAAGATCTCATCAAGATAGGTGGATGCTCGCACTCCGTTGCGCCAGCCTGACGTCCTGGCCCCTGCAACTGCCATCCACCATTAACCGAGATCCGACCGGAGGTTTTCATAGTGAAAAAAAGCCCCTGGGAGAGGAACAAGAGGAAGAAGACGAAGAAGAAGGGGCGAGGCAGAGTTGTTGGCAAGTCACGTTGCACATCCGAGACTAGCCTCTATCCTCTCTTTTCGACGACTCGTTCCTCCGGCGTCTCTTCCTGCCAGGGAAACTGTCTCGCAAAGAATTTACCGCGCGAGCCCGGAAAGTGAAAAAATTATGACACTTTGGACATACTTTATCCATATGTAGGGGTATCCTGTCTATGTTGAGAATTCTGCCATTCTTCGACTTGTTTGTCGAAGTGTTTTTTTTTTCAGAATTGTGATAAAAGAACTTTTATAATTTTTATAACGCAACAATTTTTATTTTAAAAAATACCGTCGTCATTTTTTTCATATTTTTAGAGTCAACATAATTTAATATAACAGCGCATCTCCTGAAATTAATTAAAGAAAATTGTTAAGCTTCTTTTACATAGAGCCCAGTAATTAAAATCTCTGTTGGGCTTTTTCGGTAGGTTAGGACGTTCTCATTGGATCTAATAAACTGCTTCAGACAAAGCACTATGATTTCAATAAAATTTAATGGGGTGATGTACGCTAGCAGATATATTTTCATCTGTCATCCGACACTATAATTATGTACTCATGAATTTATTATAGATATAGTAGCCATCGTAGTGCTATATTTCATTGAAATTAGGCTGGAGGGGAGCACGTTTGAAGCACTCCTTGCAAGAGTTGCCCCATGATCACCTGGAAGAGTTGAAGGGGTAGAATATGGTTGTGGGTATCCTACCTCTCGTCCAGGTGATTCTCGAGCGTTTCGTGTGATTGGACGGTTCGTTACAAGTTCGGAATAGCTGAAGCGGTCCACAGGGGATCCGACGTAATTGCTGATCCCTATACATAGAGACTGTGCGCTGCGTTTAGGGTGCGTTTGACTGTGGGAAGTGCTATGATATGTGCGACGAAGTTTGCTAGACTGTTTCACACTGGACCTTAGAGGGACAAAAATTGTGCACTTGTGATTTTCGGAAATTGTTAAACAATAAACAATTGTTTGGTCACACAGTAGAATCGTGAAAAAATTCGTGGACAATACTGCCACCTATACACTGATAATGTTAAGATATAAATATTTTATTTATCTTTCAGAATTAGAAAAAAATGAATTTTTTACAATCCACGCTATATCTACCCTCCCGGTCGAGATAGAGGGATAAAACCTGACACATATTTTTTTTTCGAGGCTTGTTTAATTAATTTTATTCCATTCGGCTATACCCGTTTGTAAATAGAAAATACTACTCGGTTATCTTCAACAGGGCGAAGAGAAATCCTTCACCGGCGTTTTCTCGAGTTTGTACAACTCCGTGACGGATTCATGGTGTTATCGTAGTGTGGATTGGCTTTAATTTGATGCGGGCGTCAAAACCGAGTCGATGATGGTGCCCGGGTGACTCGAAATGGACGGTTCTCATACGACGGTGCCGAAGACCGGGTCCGGTCCGGGACCGGTCCGCTGCAGCTGATGTTATCTGCAACGGTGGGAGGCATCCGCCGATATGTATACAATGCCATAGGTCCGCCGGGATTATTACAGCCTTGACAAATTGCCGCGGTGAAGGCCGATCCCGGTAATTACGGGCCAGAGGGACGCAGATATAAGGACCGGGGCCCGGTTGTGCGCCGTTCCGTTCGTTCTACGTATGTATGTACACCGTGTAACCCTTTCTCCGTTCGCGGGATCGGATACGTTTCGTTCTCACTCTGATTGGCCCGGGACCCTCCATTGGAAATGGTTTTCCATCCCCATGGTTCACGACATCGGACGTGACGCACCGACTAGTATCATCATCCGCCGAGCAGACTCTACCGTTGAAGAAATTGCGATCACGATGTGCGTTCTACACTTGCGATCAGGCGAATTACCGGCTGCTACTATGCGCGACTCGGTTCTGATTAGGCTACCTTTTGTTCCACGGCCATTTTTATTCTGCATAAAAATCCGCAGTCCAGTCATGAGATCTTTGTACGAAATGGAAATTGTCTGCGAAGAGTATTTAATAATTGTATTTTACAATTTATTATTTAGTATACGATCTATTTTAAGAATTACTTTCTGATTTTGGCTGGCCGAGGAGTGTCTGTGCTCTTTGGAGGCGAGATCGTGAAAAGAGACTGCCCTTGAGTTCGGTGATTGAGTTCGGAGCTCTACAGCCACGCCTACTTGAGGTTATTTGCGCAGAGATTGTAGGAGAATAGGAATTCATGCCAAGAATCTAGAATGATGATTTAGCTAGATGATTTCCTAGATTTTTAGGGGATAGCGAATTTAGGATGTGGAAATTGTCATACGAGACATTGTCGGAGTGGGGAAAGATGAAGCCACGCCCACCAGAGGAAATTTGTGTGGTAAGGATTTTAACAGATTTTTTAGGATATGGAATCTTGAATGTGTGTGTTGAATGTGAATATTTTTAGGGGATAGTCGAAGTTGAGAGCATTGAAGACACGCCCACAAAATTTTTACCCGTTAAAACAGCCAAGCCAAACTAGTTTAAAACCAGCGATTTGTCGAGTCCGGAATCACTATAGGAGATCAAAAAGCGAACGGTTCCAGTCGATCACATAGCCAAAATCCGCGATGTTCGACGAAGCAGCTACCCAAGTTTAGCAGAAAATAAATTCCAGCCAGGTCCACCGTAACGAATTCCATACCATAAATATTTACCGGAAGCGACCCCAATTCATCCTGCGAAACGATTAAATAGCTGGCATTCTTCATTACCGCAGACCGCTACTATTGCAATAAACTGGCTGGTTGTTCGTCCAGCTTGTACCGGATGCTTCACGAGACATGGACACCGATTCGTTTCGGGCGAGTATGCTCTTTTCGCCGCTGGGAAAACACCCTTAAAATTCTATTCAAACGCTGGGCTCGTCTGGATGTAACGTGTTGAACAAAGTTGAAGTTCCATGGAATCGTTCGCGGAAGATGAACATCACAGGAATGCCTCGATATATGTGATCGAGATGTGCACGATAGTTACGCGAAAAATTTATCCCGCGTATCAACGTGTTATTTTCAATGTTTCAAAATGATTAATGAAAAAAGAGAATTTTGCAGGATGATCCACAGTCTAGGAATAAAATGTTCAATTATTCTTTTATGAAACTTTTATTTAAACCACGACATAGTGGAACCTCGATTATCCGAATTTTCTAGCTGTCTGGTTCGGATAATGGAGGTTCTATTGTCTCGTGGATTAAAGAAGTAAATGGGTTTCGAATTGTGTCGTGTTTGGTGTCATTTCAATCGGAAAGGAGTCGCGAATTTGCTAGTTGGAGCTTCATAAGAAAGAGATCCTTTAATAATTATAATTTCGTAATTAAATAAACAAGTTCCCTGTCACTAGATTTGTGTTTTCACATGGTGGAATGTTTCCGTATACTTGCTTTTCTACTGTATTATAGGAATTTGGCAGCACGGAGGATGAAAGATAACAATTTTTGACTCCATGGTATCCAACATTACATTGCCCGCAGCGATCATAGCGCACACTCGGCAAGCGCCGCCGCAATTATACTTTCCCGGCAGCGAGAGCAAATAGAAGTCTTAAGGAAATTGAATAGGTCGAAGCCGAGGGCCCGAAGGACGAGCAAATATCTCGTTTGAGGCGATCCTGCGGCAGGATTCAAGTCTGGTAGCCATTGTCCTACGAGGTCACGTACGCTCAAGTACGATCAGCCTGGAGAGGAAGGTCTTCGCGGGAAGGCATTGCTCACAGAGCAATAATTCCGCGTGCTTCTCTCTCTCTCTCTCTCTTGCTCACTCTAGGTCTCTCCGGAGCCCATTGCTGCAATTCAGGGTCGATCATCATCCAAACAACACCCCCGCCCGCGGCTCGACGCGCTTCGCCTCGAGTAGGCACTCGCTCTCCTCGATCGTTGCCGGCCATTCACGGCCGACGTTTCACGCTAATCAAGAACCCGTAGCCGAGGAGTCATTAGGGGTGCCATGATCTTCGATATTTATCGATCGCCCTTGCCAGCTGAATCCGGTGAATGGAGCGATCTTGGACAAGGCTCGATTCCGATTAGATTCAATGGAACGATGTTTGCACGGAACGAATGCGTTTCATCCCGTAACTAGGCCACTTTTTTTCAATCATTACGTGCTGCATTATGCTTGGGACCCATCACAGGTTTGTTTAGATATTTTTTAAATGCATTTTAGTAGTACACATTGTTGCGCCTTAGATTTTTTTGATAGGTTAGAATTAGTTCAATAACACGCTGGAGGTTGTTCTTTCCACAACCTCTTTCTATGCGGGTCTATATTGAAAATTTTAAAAATACATTTTGTTCATCTGTGTAAATTGTACATTCTGAAAATTTTCTGATGGAGTTTTGATGAAGCTTCGTAGAGGAATCATTGCAGATTTTTGTGAAAAATCAAAATTGTCTTCATTCATTTCGAGCTACAGGAGCAACACCGCCATTTGTTTCTTTTCTCAATAATTTTAACAAGCTGAGAACAGTGCAACAGTAACCTTAAATTCTTCGAACACGACCCACGCCACAAAAACGACAATCCAGATGACCCGAAACCACACAACCTCTTCCTCCAAATTCCCCATAATACCATATACCTGCAATTACGAGGATCCTCTAAATTCCTCAATCTCCAATGTACAAACCCGAAAAGAAAAAGTTTAAAAGTAGGAAGCCGGGGCAAGAAAGCCGGCGCATTAATATTTTCCCCGGTCTTTTCTCAGTCTCGATCTGGCCCCGGCCATTAGCGTACCTAATTTATGCATCATCAGCGAGCGGCGCAACCCTTTCCCCATCCTGCATCCATCTTTTCGGCTGAAAAGTTTCTAAAGATTTTCTCCGGGGGCAAAGGATGCGCGTCTTAATTACGAAGGCAGAGAGACGAGACCGAGAAAGAGTGAGCCGGAGATAGGAAAGGTTGCGTCTTTTCAGGGTTGCGCAACGCGGAAACACCGTTCTCCCGCGCCCTCTGCCTCCCCCGCAGTCCTAAAGGGTGGCTAATAACAAAGGGCCCAATAAACGGTAGGTAGCCAGTCCGTTGGATTACCGGCCACCGCCACAAAGCCTGCTATAAATTCATAAACGTGTCGTGGAGTCGGTGAATGGGGAGCCGAGGGTTCGCGAGACGACGCAATAAGACAATAAAACGTCCCGGGGGCGTAGATCAAACAGCGCCGGGATGTGCTTTTCTCCCCTCTCCTCGTTCCGGGACACTTTTCTCGAATTCTTCGGGAGCCGCTAGATTTTTTCCATCGGTTTTTTCCCCCCGTGTGGTTACTGTTGCGACTGTCGGTCCCTTCTACCGATAATTCCCGAACTGTCCCTTTTCTACGGACGCTTGTCTGAAGACTGCCGGCGAGATTAGAGCTGCTGCTGCTGGGATTCCTGGGAATTAACCCCCTCGATTGTTTGATATACCCTTCAGGGCCACGGCACAGTCGGACGAAACACGTTAGTTACGATACCTGGCCTTCCCCGGAATCCGAAATGATTCTTTAAACAGTTTGCTTCGAAGCGAGAGAGTTAATCTCGGAAGTTGGGTAAATGTTGGTAGATCTGTTTGGTGATTCTTGCTTGGGAAAGTCCGAGGATGGTGGTGATTTTCTTTTCGATCGGTGGCTTCTGTCGAATTTCGACCGCCTTCGCTCGTTACAAAACTGTTTAACTGAACTGTGACCTTGAGGATCACTGGCTCGTATACGAATGAATTCGTTTTGCCACACAATATCATATGGTATAAAAGAATACATATAGGGTAACTGCACCAGTGAATGAACATTTAAGAAATTGTTCGGGAAGATATTTTATTTTTCAAAAAATATGTGAATTAAAGGAATCTCATATATGCCAAATGGGTCCCTATACTTCTATACTAATTGGCTTAAAATTTGTTGAAATATACAATACGAAAGCGTTCATTTACTAATTATTCTATTCAGCTGAAACTAACAGGTTGATGTTCTTGAATTTTTTGAATGTGTCCACTGCTCTAAATTGTCCGTTCCAATGTTTGTTATAAATGCATAAAATCGAGGAAATTGATAACTGCGTGACGATGTTGATACGACAGGTAAAAATGCAGTGTTCGTCCACAAGCAGCTAGAAGAAAATATAAAACAGCGTTTCCATCGGGACAAAACGAAGGAGGAACACCAAAGGCAGGGAGACAGAGCAGCATCAAGGGGCACGGGGGTCCGCCATTTCTGTTGCCGCGGAATCATCGTGAACGGACAACAAACGGTATGCCGATGGCGGTGGCTCTCTGTGTGCGTGTGTTTGTCTGCCGGTGTCTCGAAAAACCCGTCCTTGTTAGCAGCTGCGTAGCATCCCCCGCCCGTTGCACAATGCCCGACTCCCCCTCTCCCTCTGCCCGCCCCGGAAAAAAGGAACGCAATGGGTGGATTAATGACGTCACGGGGCACAGGGGAACCCGGCGCACCTGGCTTCCACGGGGAATCCACCAATCCGAGGGCCGAGAAACTCTCTCGGAGAACCCACGGGCAAACTACGGTGACACGCGGCGTAACGCGATACCCACCCCCTCAGCCCTCCTTTGCCCGTTCATTTCCTCCAATCGCGTGGACAAACCGTCTGCGCATACACTGACACATACAGACACCGGCGTGGTATAGATGTGCGTACAGAGGGGGTTGCTTCTGCGTGCCCTGTTCGTTGCCTCGTGGAATGAAATTAACGAGTTAATTGTAAATGAACCGCCACGTCGGGCTGACCCGAGGGTCGTCGAGGAAATGAATTGAACAAACGCGGGGCGAATTGTAGCCGGAGAGAACGATGCCTTTTTCGCTGCGCTTTGTTTCTGCCACCGATAGCCCCCGTCTGTGTGTGTGTGCGTGTGTGTTGGCGGTGAGGGCTTCCGAAGGGACTCCCTTCGGGAGCTGTGGAAATTCCTTTCGCAGAATACGCCCATTTCGATTCGCGCAACGCAGCTCAGAAACTAGTCGTTTTCGCACAGCGCCTTTCGCAGAGAAATTACAATTCCGATCCGGGGGAAAAAATCAATCATGCCCCGACGTTGACAGGATCCGCTCATTTTCGAGTTTCTGCCCCCCTCCCTCCCGCCAGAACAGCTTCTTCGCCCCTTCCGAGCATTTAGCAGGGACGGTAAACATTCGGGACACGCAACGTTCCAGTTCCACTCTCTCTCTCTCTCTCTCTCTCTCTCTTTCCCTCTTTATCGGCTCTCTTCGTGTCGCTCACCCTTCGCGAAGGGGTTCGATCCACCCTAACGTTTCGCTTTTTCATAATAAAATCGTCATGCGGTGGCCCGATTGGCTGGGATCGCTCGAGGGGTCCCACAATGCACCGTGGGCTTGCCAATATCCGAGGGGCCGACGACGAAAGGGGGGCGAGAGGAAAACAGAGAAAGAAAGAGAAAGAGAGAAAGAGTTCGGTGTCTCATAGTCGGAGGCTGTCGCTGTGTAAATAGGGCACACACCAAGAGACACACGCCCAGCGTATTGTGCGTGCCCTCTCGTCTGAAGGGGCACCCTTCTGTCCTGCACAAAGGGTTGTGTCCCGGGGCCGGCCGTTTGAAAACTGAATTTTTTATAGGGTCGACAGGAAAGCGGCCATCATAGCTCTGCGCGCGAGACGAGGTCTCTGTCTTTTTTCGTGTCCCTTTTCTTCTGGCTCGCCCCGCGACAGTCGACGCGGCAGGACCGTATGGCTTCCACCCGTACGTACGCTCTGCTCTCCTATGGTGTTCATTGTGCTCCGGGCAGGTTCCCTTCTCTATGGTGTACCCTGATTCCACGGCGTGACCGATTCCCCGGGAATTTCGCCGCTGCTCTCGCCAGTTTTCCAATTAGCCTCGCCTATTGTCTCTCTTGATCGTCGCACGACGATCTTCCGCTCGTATTTCTACGAGGTATGTTCCAAAGCCACGTAGAAAAGATGTAAAATATAACTTTCAGTTCTTTCTCTGCTGTTCCGACTAATTGGAATTTTTCAAAATTTTTTTCCGATTTCGCAGAAGATTAAAAATCTCTTAATTCAATGTTCAGGGTTCAATGTTGTTTCTCACCCACTTTGAATCCACTTGGAAGCTTCACAGAAAATATTCTCGTCCCCGGAAGGTTGCTAACAACAACAAACGATTCGCAACGAATCCGAAAAAGCGTCTCCCCTCTACTTTCACACGAGGGGTGGTTTTCTCCCGGTGTTTGCGAAGCCGGCCAAGAACAATTACAAATTTTCCACCCCCTTGTCTCCCTTCGAAATATTTCAACGTTGCCAGCACAGGGGTCCAATGTCCGCGTCGCTTAATTACATCCCCCGCCCCTCATAGAAATAATAATCCGGAGTAGCATCCCATTGTCTCGCCATAGTCGCCATCGTCCCGCGACTCTCGACTGAAAGGGGGTGGGTTTCTCGTGTACACCCTATGGGCCAGCATGGGGGAGGGGACACAGGGTACACAGATGCACGGGGTACTTACAGCCCCCCACGAGTGATTAGCGATATTTTATTTCGCATGGGAAAGCAGAGAGACGAAAGAGAGAAAGAGAGAGAAAGTTTAGTTGAGTGGGAGCTCAGCTCTGTTTCATTAGGGCGAGCAACCCCCTCTCTTTAGCCACCTCCTAGAGGTTACGGCGTTATGTCCAATATCGGGATCGGACGAGTGATTCAAAATGGACAGATTTTGAGGACACGGGGGTAGCTACCCTCCACGGCGGCCATCGCTGGGAAAAGACTTAGCTCAACCGATTGACGGATGGCTGAGCTCCAGATGGATTTATGTGTTGTTGTGTGGGTGCAGAGGATGTTTGTTGAACGTAGCAGGATGTTCGGGGATACAGAGATTTTGTTTGATGGAGCTCTACTTCGCCAGTGATTTTTATTGATTTTTGTTTGTTTCTCCTGAGGGAAGGGATTTTCAAGCTGATGGATTTCCTGTTGCTGGGTTGGAGCTTTATTGGAATAGGACTTCTTTTTGTCGTTTGTAGATACATATTTAAATCTTCTATTTCTGAGACAACAGAAATATATTTGTAAAAAAATATCACACACTATTATTAAGGAAGCTATTAACATTTTATCCCAATTTATGTGTCCATGAGTGAATCATGAATTGAAATAGGAAAGCAAATAGGAAGATGGAGTACCATATTGCAATACAATTAATTTTCTCGCGAGTAGTATTAATTTTTTTTTTTAAGGATAGTTCGTAGCGTTTTTAAATAAAATTGAAAGGTGAAATTTATAGGTTTATTCAGTAACATAAGTTGACTCAAAGATGGCGAAAGAAAAACAGAAAATATGTTATTTAATTTTATCTTTGAATTTCAATGTAAAAACGCTACGAACTTTTGGTTCCGACCGATAATTTAATTATGAAAATCGATTTTCGATCGCTGTCAGATCGTCTCGTCTCGCTGTGCGATTTCCCAGCAGCAAAATGGAGCGTGTCTATCAGTTTCGGACGCATTTCAGTCGGTCGGTTTGTCGTTTCGTGTTGATTCAACGGAATTATGCAGGGGATGAGGTCGCGGAGCCTGTGCACGAGAGGATCGTACCCCGGGGCTCCGAAAACGAGGGTAGGACAGCGTGTTCCACGGTCGCGTTCTCCTCTTTTTCTGCCGTGACGGCCTCGAGAGGTCCTTAATTTCCTCGCCACAACATTTTCGCGTGCGACACGAGTATTAAAGTCGACTCGAAATGAAAAGCACCCGCCCCGGCACGTCGTTCTTAACAACTGACAGCGCCACGACGACGAGTCGCCGAGAATTATTTAGCCGGGCCTTTGTTCTCCGAAACTCTACGTGCGCCCACGTCTCTCGGTATTTCTAACCGTACACGCTCGCTTTTTCCCGAAAACGAACAATCCTCGAAACACCTCCGCATGGAATTGTTTAACATCGAGGCGTGCATTTCCGCTCTAATAATGCAGCGTTGCTTTTAGCAGTGTCTCTTCCTAGGAACAATAAAAGTAGAATGAAAAACCACTTTTTCCTTATATTAAAAAAAATTAAATAATTATAATAATGAATTTCCCAATGCAAAAATGCCTCCCAGAAAGCAGCAGTACCTCTCAATCAATACGAAAATAAAGGCTCGAGAACAGGTTCAAGCTGAAGAACAGGTTCCTCCGACACATCTGGTGTGCCCAAAGTGTCAATTCTCAGTCATTTCAGGTGGCATTAGCAGAAACCGAGAACCAGAAGAAGCATTAGCGGGAACAGTCGTCGTCGTTTCCCGAAATGAAGATGTTTCCTTCGAAATTTCATCTTCGAGGGTAGCAATTAACCTCCGTTGTAACATCTGTCCGGTGTCCCGGAGCACAAATTACATTTTAGAGCCATGGGACCGCGACCGAGTCGCAAGGAGGAGTCCTAGAGCACCTGCCACGGGGACGATCGATATAGCCGAGGATAGATAAACACCGTGAAGTGTTCCAGAGTCGGCCAGCCATGCCACGGAAGTACATAATACTCTGGTAGCTAGCGATTACACCGGCCACGTGTCATCTTTCCAGTCGAGGCTGTTTCACGGTCGTCGGAGGCGGACCATGGAAATCATCGAATTGTTTTTCGGTGCCTGTGAAAAATTATTTTAATTTTGGAAACTCGTAAATGCCGATCTTTTTCGACAATTTTTCTGGGACAAATTTTGGCTCTTCAGGGCCCCTTCGCTTAAAGGGATTCTCCCATTGGTATGTTTAATATCGTAGTTTTAATGTGAACTTTTTTGGACACCCAAAAACCTCGATTTTTTTACATTTTTCATGGTCTGTCACGAATCCTGAGGATTTATATATTTTTCTTCTTGGGTCAAATTTTTGCTCTTGAGGGCCCCTTCGATACGATTGTCAAATAGTGCGGGCATATTTTTAAAT
Organism: Lasioglossum malachurum; assembly: GCA_028455605.1. Taxonomy (NCBI): domain Eukaryota; kingdom Metazoa; phylum Arthropoda; class Insecta; order Hymenoptera; family Halictidae; genus Lasioglossum; species Lasioglossum malachurum. The sequence goes on from CM052318.1 coordinate 4,188,473, forward strand.
TCTCTGCTTTCGTTCTTCGCGAGAAACTAATCTATTTTTTGGACCAGGTACATTAGAATATTCTGCTGACTCAGGTGAAATATACGACGCTTGCGAACGAGGATGGAATATCGAATAGAAGGAAACAATTCAGCATGGTCGAGCACTCGATCGACATATGGCAATTCCGGCCATACTGACGCGAGCTATGACGCCAGGCGACCTGTGGTTTCTGTCATTTATCGATAATCGCTCGCCTCTCGTCCCAAGGATACGCCGGGACTTCCCCCGTTAATATAGACTTCCGGTTCTGAGGTGGGCACAGAAGTGCGGCCACCTACGACACGCGCCGCTCAACCGTCCGCGTTTATTTTTAATCGAACGTCTAGCTCGCTCATGCTACTGGAACCTTTCAACGACCGCGGGATACAATCTGCTAAAATATCCTACGCGTGCAAACGCTTTTAAAAGTGTTTCAAACAAATTAATGTTGTTAAAATACCAAACAAGAAAAAAACAAGAATTAATTATTCCGTTAACCCATTTGCATAATTTCCGTGTACATATACAGGATGTAAAACAAAGCGCGATTCTATACCCTCGATTTGGTGGAAATTGATGTAATTTCAAGGTCAAAATCAATAAAAATATTGTTGACCTGTCGCCCTTGAAGTTTCAACTTCACCTTTAGGTCAAAGTTAATTTTAAGAGATTTTTTCACATCAATTTCCACCAAGCCGAGGGTTGAGAAGTGTCAAATTCTGCGTAAAAATGTATTCATCTGTCCGGAATCAAATAGTTAACGAGCTATCGAAATGTTGTGAAGTCTTCCGCGATCCTGGTAGACTGAACAGATACTGCAGGTTTCGTTGCTACGATTTCGTTCCTCATTGTGCATTTTCACAATACGGACACACGGGCAGACAGACCGAGCGAATGTTCCACGATCGATCGCAGAGCGCCGTGTATAAATCGGAAGAGGAACGACGGGGAGCCGTCGCGCGACATCAGAAAAGTTTCAGTTTTGATCGGCACGAACCGTCTCCGGGATTCCGTGGGAGAAAAGTAATTGTTCCGGGCGATGAGAATAATATCCGACGAGCCGGTCGGCGGTCTACGACACGTCGTTAATTCGTTTACAACTTCCGCGGACTCGCATACGTATCGTGGCGGCGAGAGTCGGGACGGCACAGAGGCCGGGCACAAGAGGTTACGGGGACAGGGGGATGGCGAAAAGAGCGATATATGTCGTGGTGGTTCCGCGTGTGTGCATCCGAGACAAACGGACAGACGTTTAATGAGTTTCGTTGGGCGGGGAAAAGGGGCGGGCGGCCGACCCGTGTTGCATTCGTGATCGTTAATAGGAAACTAACGCGGCCGCGGAACAAAATTAACGGAAGTCGCCGTGAAATCGCGCGACTCCTCCCGCGAAGACGTTCGGTCACGAATATCGCGGCCGGGGCGAGTGTTGTCTGCGTTATCGATTCCCGTTCCCCTGCCCCTCGAATGGCGAATAAAGATGCACGAACGTATAACCCCCGGGAAACCTTCGGCTGGCAGGTTTCACGTGTCAACGTGTCACCGGTCTCGCGAATATTTGCAAACCAGGCCCGCCTCTGTCGGGAACCGTGAACGACGTGCGTCCGGTTCCTTCGCGATCGTCCAGGTAGCTGCTTTTATTACAAGTTCTGACGGCCGTGGACACTCGGCGAACTGCAGACGTTGTTTCCCCAAAATTTCACCCGCGAATTCAGCCAAATAATGATTCGACAGGGGATGGAACCGAAAGATTATCAATTTCACTAAGATCAACGCTGCGGTTGTCAGGAAAAACGCCGCAGGTCAATTTCAGAAAAATTGTGCTTATGCATTAATTAAACTTTACAGTATAGGATTTACGTACTTACCAGGGAAAAGTCACGAAAACAAATTAGAAAGGCTCAAAAGAATAATGTAATCTAACCGATGTCCTATAACTTACAAGATACTGGAGTCTGTACAAGTAGTATCGTAACTCGGAAGATAGCATTCCCATCGAAAGTCGCATTCTCATCAGCGAGCAAGTAGCAAGGGGACTCTGCGAGTCCTCCGGATATCTGATTCATTATGCATTCCCGTGTACACAGTGGTCGTATCCTCTCATCCGGCTAGGAAATTGACGAGATCGTAGACGGGGCGAGGGAGGAGTACGTAAACGAGGTCGTGAGGATTCTAGCGGTTCCACGACAAAAGCCCCGACTTTCGAAGTAGAACGCGCGGAGGGTAATAAAATTCGACTTGCGTGGTTCGAGAGCACGGTGGTCCGGGTCCATGGTGTCACCTGGGAGACGCAGGGAACACCGCGGGAACTAATTTCTACGGGGATCATGGGGCACCGCCCTGCGCAGGTCTTTCACGATGCTGTTCTAGTCAGCTGGTGCTCTTCCTTGCTTTCCTTCTCTACCTGGAAGAAAGTCCGAAGACGGGAGTTATGATCTTCATTCTGAAGCTGGACCCGAGGACAAAGAGGCGAAGACACTGTGAAAGGTATCAGGGTCAGGTCTGAACCGTAGTAAATTTGTTTTGTACGATTTGGAAATTGATTTTAGAAGATGTTATTATTTTTACGTATTTATTAGCTGGACAAGATGGACGCGATGCTCTAGACTTGTTTGAATGTTTGGATAAGTATGTTAAATTATTTTGTAGAAGCAGTTTTTCAGCTTCGAACAGAATCTCGAGTCCTTTGCGCAGGAGTATCGCCGTGTAAACCGATTTCTTGCTGTCGTCCAGGCATTCTAGAAACAATGTCGAGGATCCGTGGTGCCAGTCTGTCGCGTTCCGCCGATTACGCTTCGACGCTCGCGGATAAGCGAGCGGACAAGCGGACGTTTAATATGCGGCGAGAGGTTTAATACGCGTGAAGTAGGTGTACGCGGAGCCGAGCATTAATCAACGGCGAATCGCATGATTTCTAAGCGAATGATACTCGTGTATCGAGTCGAGCCGATCTTTCGATTCCTCTCAATCGTAATGAGCTGCTAGATGAATTCTAATCGCGATCTACATTCTTATTACGTTACCTTTTGCATTCCAAGATTAGCTTTCGGAGTTGCTGTTTTAGTTACATTATTAATATCCATTAAAATCCTGGCTGCGTATACAAAGTGAAGCTTGAGCAAGTCTCAATTTCAGAGATAAAAGGTAAATGATAATTAGACTGCGGATTTTTATGCAAAATAAAAATGTTCTGCATTTATTTTTAACAGCAGGAATAAAGTAAAAATTGATTTCATCACTTAATGATTTTGTTACACTAAAAACAACATATTTCTTCATAAATGCATAAAGATCCGCAGTCTAATGATAATGTACATACCTCGTCCTCAAGAGGACTGACTCGCCTAACTTGAAATATTCTGGATCTTTTAGAAAGCAGTACGATAGATATCGATTTGAAACGTTCCGATGAAAAATGGATTCGCAGTAGCGATCGAGAAATACGCTGAGTGGAACGGGCCGGGCCGATGATTGATGCTGATCCCGAACGGTTTTAATGATTTTATTAGCAAGCACCGTTTCCCTGTTAATTAGCTGAATCTCGCGCGCGAGCTAATTAGCGCGTTTTGGTAGCTCCTCTCGGGAGCGGACGGCGGTAACGAGACATATAAATGTACAATGCGACATGAATTATTCATGGAGTCCCTTCTAATTCTATAATCGTAAAACTGTCCTCGAGAGTTATTGCCGCGGGAGTGGGAATACCGTGTTTGCGGGTTGTCTCGATAGGAAAGCCCGAAGTTTGAATATTAATCTGCGTTAATAAGGCCGACGAGAAAGGTTACTAAGTCGTTGATTATGCGGGGCGTGAATGGAGGAGTCGTATGAAATTTATTGACAGTGGGAATATTCTGAATCGAAAGTACAATATGCAAATTTACGGAGGAGTTCTTAAAATCGAAATCCGGCAATGTGTTTGGCACACCCATTACTTACATTGGCACCTTAATTGAGGTAAAACTCATTTAGGATACAATTTTACAGTAAATTCTGTAACGAAATGAGAGGCCGAATTTTTGACAGAAGAGAGGGAAAGGGCTAGAGAAGACATTAGGAATTAGGGGAGGCATTCGGAACTAGAAAGAGGACTAGAAGGCCCTAGGGAAAGGCTTCGACCCAAAATCTAGTAAAATCCAATTAAATTCTAGTTCTTTGCTAGTTCTGTCACGTGACTACCCTTCCACCTTAAGAACAGGGTAAGGAACCAGGGAAGGGGCTAAAAAAGACATTAGGAATTAGAGAAGTAACTAGCAAAGGGACTAGGGATGCCATTAGGAATTATCCAAGGATCTACGTTCTAGTCTGTCTAATCTACGCAACACGGAAATAACCGTACCGATGAAGACATACTAGAAACAACCCGCGCACGTTATCACCCAAGATCCCAACACGAGTGCCACCCTCTGCCGAACGCAGTCTGAACACGATCAAACACGATCGACACGACACTTTGTCAGCGTCGAGCACACTCGACGACAGGCGAGTCCCTCGTTCTTGGTGTGCTTGTACTCGATCGTGATTCAAACTCGGCCACGCTCCAGCCATCCGGCTTTCCCCGAAGAAAGCGACAGGAAGAGCGAGCACACAGTCTCTAACCGGAGAGTCCCCTAACCGAGCTGTGTGTCGCCGGCTAGGCGAGATAATTTCTTCGGTGTCTCGCGGATCGACAGGACAACGGCATGCTCGACAAGGTGTACGCTCGATTTTACGAGCTCCGCTGACAGGGACATCTTGCGAGTAGCAGAGGCCGGCTATCCAGCACGTTCGGTTTGGTCACACTGGCTGCGTCTCGCACGCATTTCCATACAATAAGAGCCGACACACGGCATTTCCATACGCGTCGAGTCGCGCTCCTGGTTTCACACGCGGCGCCGAGCCGCTTCTCTTTTTTTCCCCCCACCCCCTCTCCTTTCCTTTTCCCTTTTCTTGTTCCCTTTTTTCGCAACCGCTCCTCCTCCCTCTCCTCTTCTTCCTCCTCTGTGTCACGCTCCTCTGATCTGGGTCAGCCGGAGCGTCGCCGCACCGAAGAGGATCCACGGGGATCGCGATCGAGCGATCCAACGGCTTCCGTGTTCCGCGTGCTGGACCAACTGGGACGATCCGCCTCGGATCACACGACGAGCTTACCTCGATCGGGGATCTACCGTGTGCGGGAACATGATCGTTTGCAGCAGCCCGATCTTTGCGAATTCGCTAACCGACATCTATCGCACTGTTCGAACTTCTTAAGGATTTCTCTTTATTAATCGTTTGCTTTTGACAGTCTTCTTCGGCCCTTAGACGGTGAGAGGAAGAAAATTATTCAATTTAGTGAATTATTACAATTTAGAAGAATTTTGAATAATAGCAAAATTTCATAGTACATAATAAAAATTGTTAAGGTACATAAAGGAATAAATAAAAATTATTGAATTTAGCAATTTTTGAAAATTTTGCAGGAGGTTAGATTAAATTGAATTTGACGATTCGAAGGATAAGCTAAATTCCATAGTAGTCCACATAGTAGTTGTTTAGATATTATTTAAATCTATACAAAAGGGTTACAGTGCACTGCAGATTGCACATATTCATTTCTGGTTGCACGACCGCGATGCACGTCGAGATCGAAGACCTCTCTCGGGGTTGCAGGCACAGAGGGAACACGCCAGAGGGCCGAAAGAAAGGATGACAAGAGCAATTACGCTGTGAAGTCCCTTAAATCCTTTGAGGAGGGATCCCAGGCGAAAGAAAACGAAAACCCTTTGGTCGTCGGTCTCGGGAAACAAAGCGGCGGTGGGGGCGGTTAATTGCTGGCTGGATTTCGCGGGACTTCTGGCATCTTTGTCGGCTGCCTCGCGTGATCTACGCTCGCCGCGGGTATATTAAGCGTGTACGTAACATCGCCACGACAACTCACGCGTCGTGCCCGACAACAACCGCCGCTGACTTTACGAGCTACGAAACTGCTCACCGTTACCCAGCACGTCGATGCCGATTAACGGGCTGCTCTGCCTTTCAATCCCATTTTTATCGCGACTGTTACGAATTTTTCCCGGGGGAACTGCTACGCTTTCTGCAGTAGGATTTCGCACAGATATTCATGGGTGTGTGGGGTGCACATAGAATTTTTTTAAGCAAACACCATCAAAAGCAGTTTTGATTTTTGTAGAATTTTAAAGCAGCAATTCTGGCTTTGAATGGCGCCTTCAGCAATTTTTTCCAGAAGAACTACCGAACGTTTTGCATTAGAATTTTGCACACGTATTCGTGGGTATTTGAAGTACACAGATAATTTTTCTGAGACCGACAGCCATAATACAAGTCAAAATGTAAAATACCTATAACGCACGCTATCGGAAACGAAGCTAGCGACCCTAATCTCGCGTCTTCCGTTAGCGCACGGTGCCCGACCGCAATGTCAGCCCCATGCAGGCAATTTGATCGGCTCGTTGGCTAGTCCGAGATTCCGGGGACACGAGCAGACCGCGATCACGATCGTTTCTCGTTTTCGCGGTTGGTAAAAATCGCAGGACGACGCCCCACAGCTGTAGGAGTCCCCGGTTGGAGAACGGAGGAGGAAGGCTGTTGAAGGATGAGTGGTCATCGGGTCTTCCGGAGGAGCAGATGGCCACGAGACGAACGTAATTGCCGAGGCATCGGTATTATTGCCCGCGGCCACGCTCTTCCTCTCTCTTTCAATCTTCCGAGAGAGGATATCTCCTTGTCGCATCGCGTCCTCTATCTTTCTAGGACCCCTTGCTCCCCAGGAATCGAGACAACTGTCGTCGCGATCGCAGAACTAGACCTAGTTGTCCTGTCCGGGGCTGACAGGCCTGTCGATCGCCTCGTCGTTCACCTGCTGCGACTACCGCGGGGACGTTTAGGAAGAAAACAGACCGGGGTAATTGGATAAAGCGGAGAACTTGAGGAAAACTCGTGTCATTCGAGGGAGAGCTATTGTTCGATCTTGGAGAGCGTAATTGGAAACGGTCTTCGGGAGGATGCCGCTGCAAGATGAATTAGGATCTTTTGTTGCCGTCCGAGCACACGGGAGAGGGGGGACGAGAGCTTGGCTCGATGAGATCGGCAGAAATCGGTGAAAGTATTTCTGAAAATCCACAGGTATTAAAGAAACACAATTGTTCTTTCATTTTTGCTAATTGTTGATTAAGCTAGGAGTCCATTGGAGTGCTAGAGCTTCCCCCCACTATCGAATCCTAGAAGGGCGCTGCTCCACCAATCAGCGCCACATTCCACGGTCGCCCAAATCGCGATCCGCTCGCAGTACAATGCCGAGTCTCTCGAAGAAAGAAGAACAAATCCTCGCGGCACATGTGCGACTGGGTTCTGTCCCAGGCGAGGCAGGTTCAAAGGTGAGTGTCAAGAAATAGTTAGCTGTGTATAGCGTGGCATCTCTGCGATCTCGAGGGGATGGTTCTTAGCGAGAGACGAACCGGAGGGAATTTCTGCGAGTTGAAGATCGAGCGAGCGTTAAAAGCGGCTGCCCTTAAAAGCCTGGAAGCGTTTCAGGAACAGGACAGCCACGCAACAGGCAACTCGGCTCTCGCACGGGTCACCTGTCCTTCCTGCGAGCGTGTAAAACGACTTTTACGACGAGCAACGATCCCCGGGCCCCGTCCGGTGTCCACGGGAGGTCCGTGAACAGGGCCTGACCTCTCTCCGCAACGAGGTGTCTCGTTCGATTCCGGCTGACACCAATCCCCGGCCCGGACTCCGTAAACGTCGTATAAATTTTATTCGGTGGTTTTATCGCGCGCGCGACCGTAATTTACGACAAGTACGCGGCCGGCGACCACTGCTCGGCGATATTAGAGGACAGCTCGGGAATCGCCGGGATAAGGACTTTATATTGCGTTTCGATGAAACAGCGTTTTGCCAGATATAGAACTGTCCATTGTTGGCCATTGTCCTCACTAATTAAATAGAAATGCCTCTTGTATCGTGTAGACGCCATTATTCAATATTAAAGATGATATCTTTGACATGAACATTCAGACTTTGAACTATTAATCAGAACGTATGTTGACAGTAATTTTATTTAATAAATTGTTCAGTAATATGTCTGTACAAGACATGGAACTTGAATCCAAAATTTCTTGTCTATTTGTTCGACCCCCAAAGATATTGATTAGAATTAAATGGCCTTGTCCAGCACAGAATCCTGGTTGATATAAAGCTAATATTAAATCGTCTGATTCTCGAGGTGTCTTATAATCTTGTCGACCAATGTATGTTCATGTACGTACGCTTCTTCGGGATCAAGAGTCCCGGCGATCTACGAACCGCCGATATCCTGCAATCACCGTAATTCCTGGGTAGAATCGCTCGTGTTTGTATACACGCCGCGATTTTTCACCAACGGAATTTCTCATCTGTTCGCTGCGCGCCGAGCAATCTGATGCTGTTGCGATCTCCGCGTGTAGAATCGATAATATTTGTATGGACATACGTGGTTCCCGAGGCACGTCGAATAATTCGACGTTTCGAGGACGGCGTAGAATGATCGGCGAGAGCCTTGACCCTTCCTCGATCCTCGGGTAGATGTGCCATATTCGATTCTGAGAGTACTGCTCGATAAGCAGTCGCTTCGGGGCTGTGGACGGCCGAAACACTGACTTAAAAGTGAATGGTTTATTTTATTGAAAATCTCAAATATTTTACATAACTTACAATTTTTTTAAAATGGTATTAGACTCTCTAAGAAACCGTCCTAATGTGCATCCTGAATTTTCAGAACAACCGAATATGTTTTGCTTAAAAAAAATTATTATTTCCCTATGATGGCTTTTCTGAATTTTCAAGGTCACTCGCAAAGCGTAAAATTAAAAATCAAATTGGTGATTTCTAGACTGCGGATCTGTATGCAAAATAAAAATTGTCTGCATCGATTGCAAGGAGAATAGAAACTAAATTAAACGTTATTTCTTCCCTTAATAAATTGAATAGAGGAGAAATCATATTTTGACAAATTGAATTTTCAGAATATACCAACAATTTTGTATTTCGTCTACTGACTTTTGCTATAGATGCATAAAGATCGGCAGTCTAGTGATTTCAGCAGCTAAGAAGAAAAGGATATGATAAAGAAGAGTTTTCAATGATTTTTCATGGAAGGGCCGATGGTGTGATGATCGAAAGCAGAGGCTAGGGAATTCGAAAAAGATTGTTGGCATTCTGTCAGGCAGTTTTGTAGAAGGACCGAGAGTAGATTGTCGCCGGTGAGCAACGAATTCCAGCGAGGAGTAGCGGTGACTTTTATTCTCGATAATGACAGAGAGCGCGAACAGAGTGGCCCCGGCCACGGTACGTGATCAATTTTCGGGCCCTCCGCCCTTTCGGTGGTATAGCTGCGCGTCTAACTACGATTTCGGCGTAATTATATACGACGGACTGTCCACGGTCACAATATCCCATAAATCGAATGATTCCCTCTCTCCGGGGAATCGTTCAGCTCTTGTGATCATCGCGATAAACCGACCGACACGTCGCACGACAAAATTCTATCCTTCTTTCTCTTTCTATCTCAATTTTTTTCCATTGTTGCAGCTGCGTGAAATCAGAAAATTGCTGGGGGCTGAATTGGCCAGAATTCGATGTGCTTGTAGATTCTCATACCTCAATATTCCGCATCCACATTGCACGACATTCTTCAACAGTCTCCAGCAGTATTCAACGTTCCCGATACTCTTCTCAATATTTTTCAGCATTTCCAACTTTTCAACGTTCTTCAGAATTTCCAACTCTTTTCAACGTTCTTTAGCATTTTCAACAATTTCTTCTTTTTCTATATATTCAACATTTTCTCCTTTTTCTTTGTTTTTCCAACTTTTCAACGTAATGTTCGTTTCTCCTCATCCCTCGCAGTTCGTGAACACTCCTCGCCATCCTCGCCTCGCCAACCAACAGAAATATTCTGCAAGCGGATCGGAGGCGACAGGGAAAAGACCGAAATTGAACTCGCCGAGAGCGGTGCGACGCGCGACGGTCTAAGTGGCTCTCTCCGGGAGATCGGTTCTCTTCATGGTAAACGGTGAAAAGGAAAGGAAGAGACATCGACCCGAGACCTGGCTGCTCGGGTGACCGCGTCGTCCGTTCTTGTTACGCAAGCGAAGTCACAGTAGAGCAGCGCCGATTCCGGCGCAGCGGCGTGTGAAAATGACGAAGACTCCGGGCGACGAGGAGGGCCCCCGATGTAGAGTAGGCAGTGTAGTAGGTAGTGCGATGACGAAGAGGAATCGGACGGGATGGGGACGGGGCACTCGCTTTCACGGCGCATCCGACTCTCTCGTTGAGACATCGCGCATCGCGCATAGCGCATCGCAGCGCATCGCATCGCACATCCGCGCGCGACACGCTTCAAGGAGCGCTACACACACCGCTAACGTCGTCGTCGGCCGAAACCGAGCCAAGAATCGTCCTCTCTATCCCCTACGCGCGCGCGCGCGCGTGTGTGTACGTGTTTGTGTGTGTGCTCGTCCTCCTCCGCGGCCACACAATGGCCTACCATCATCATCCCCGTTCGCCCTTATGCTAATAAGCTTCCTATTCCTCGCTGCTCGGCCACGAGAACCGCCTGCCTGCCGCATCAGCTCCTTTCATCTGCTGTCGTTCTGCTCGTTGGACAGCGTTTCGGTGGCCCAAAAAGTCGAGGCTGCCCTCGTCGTTCCACCACAGAACGATTCACAGGGTGGCTAGCTGTTTACTGTTGCTGCCTGTTCGTCGCAGACGATTTCCAAGTCCACGACTTACGCGGATTCTTAGAAGCAAATCAGAAAACCAATTCCGAACTGTGAAATTCGTTTTTTGATTTCCAGAACGGTCCACGCGTGACAGAAGCGAAGATAAGTGTCGTCTGCTTGCGTACTAGATAGACATTCAACTATTTATGAGTGATCAATTTTCGACGATTTCCAGTTTAAAGTTTCCAGTTTATTTGAATTTTCCCTTCAAATGAGTACATACATACAGTATGTACAAAGTAGATAGTATTAATAACCTGTCAGCGGTGGCGCTCAGGCACTATTCGACTTACGCGGAGAGTGCTGGAACGAATTAACCGCGTAAGTGGAGGACTTATTGTTCGGGGTTCATGTTGAATTTTGAAGATATTGCTCTGGAGAATGTTACTTGTGTACTTCAAGGGTTAGAATATTGAACCAAGACCACAGGACAATGTAGAGCTTGGCAAAGCACACCCACTCGCAAAGAAATTGGGATCTTGTTTGTTCTTAAACAATCGTCGTCGAATTCGAGAGAACGATGCGCGACAAGATGGCGAGTATAGAACCGCTAGTGCGAAGACCGCAACTCGACATCATGGAAAAGGAAGCTGTGCTTAGCTCTTGGATAAATAAAATGGCTACACCTGGACTGTAATGTTTGTTTAACAGTGACTGTGTACGCCTTGACTATCTCTAACACGACTGAAGGAGTATACCTCTGTTTTAAAAAATTATTAATAAATAAATGATTCCAAGCATCCTCGTTCGTGGTTGTTGAAAACAACATCCCCAAAAGTTGAAGCTAACGAACAGCGAAAATTCGCGGAGTCCGCAGGAATGAAATTAGAGACGCCCGATCCAACGTGGATGTTTGAGAAAAGTTGATTTAACTAATGAGTCAGATTTCCCGACGTGGAATGAGAAAAATTGCAAATGGGACGTACGATCGATAAACGAATCATATTGTGCCATCGACGGTGTAGTTATCGAACGAACACTGGCTTCTTACATGATTATTTATTCGCTAATTATTCCGAAACTCCTGCAGGCAATCCGCCGCCGATTCGCTACACTCGGTCATAAATCATTGTGCTTCCGTTCCCACAAACTTTTAATTATTGAAAACATAGAAATTCCCAGATTCGGCATGTAGGTAACAGCCGTAGTCGAACGCGTTAGCCTCCGGGGGGGAGAAGAGAAGATCGGCTACCTGATTGTTTGGGATCATTAGGCCAATCGTCCAGGTGAAAACTCGATGAGAATCTACGTGAAAACGATCCATCGATCCTTCTTCAGCTCGCGGAGGGCAACAAAGGGAAACAAATCACAATTAGCTTCTCGAGGGATTCATTATAAACAAATATTATAAATCACTCTGGCACTTTCGAAAATACCCCACGTAATTCTTTACTCATCAAATCATTTTTTACATCTATCATGACAGTGCTTAAAATATAAAATGTCCATTTTATTATTTGGATTGTGGATCGAATTGTCGATTTTCTTCAATTGAAAGAAAAATTGAAAACATTTAAGAATACCAATGCAATTCTTCCAACTATAAATTTACTAAAAATCCGCAGTCTAGTTATACGGTATGTACATGAATATAAACGATGTGTCTGCAACTTCAGGAATGAAATCATAGTGTGTTTTGGTGACTGATGCTTTCCATAAACAATTGTTAGGGGTAACTGTTATTTTTGCTTTCGGGCCAGTGTACGGCGTCGGACGATTTATGGGAGCAATTATGTCGCGCTCGATGCCTATTCGTGCTAAAACTTCGTGCTTCGCGTTCGCTTCGAAGGCTTCGCCATCGCGTTTTACGTTATGCACGACAGTCGGCAACCTAACGAGATCAAGATACACGGTTCCGTCTTCACAGAACATTTACCTCGATCCGTTTCCGCGTCGCCGTTCCTTTCCCCCTCTAGTCCATGATTTTCTCTGGCTGTTTCATCAAGACACCGCAATCATTTAACAGAGAATTTGCACCTGCAGTCATACCTGAATGTATGTGAAAACTAAGAACAGCAATTACCAAGTCAAATAATATATTATTATTCCTAATGAAAGATTTTGTTCACTCAAAATTCAATGGTTAGATATTAAATGAAGTTTATTACTAGACGTAATTTAAAACAGTAAAAAAATTAGAATATTTCAAAACTACTAAAAGAGAAGAAAAAGAAAGAAAATAAATTTCAATTTCATTCTAATTTGTTGCAGTCCGGGTAGAAAATTTTTACGGCGCATAATTATTCGTCTAATTGTTAAATATCCCATAAATTTGAAAAAATCGAAAGTAAAAATTATACCAGTTCCAACCTGATAGATTTTCAGTTAACTTCTGCTTTCTTGCAAGCGACTTGGCAAATTTTCATTTCGCGTAAAGTCTACTTGTGACTCAGCGCAGCAGACGCGATCATTATCGTTCGACTAACAGCGATGGTTTCAAAGTACGTCTCACCGGTTGAAGGTTAATTTCGTGAGTTTTCCCAGGGAAAGGCGTCGGAAAAGCCGAGCTGTCCGAGATTCGCCTAATTGTTCTTTCCATTTGGACTGCTTCTTTAGCGGAGCGTGCAGACGCGCGGAAAGCGGTCGTGTGACCTGGCTCCGCGCACTGGAACGATCACGTCGATGCAGTTGCAAGTTGCAACTCGCGCCGATGCAACGCAACGCAACGCGCGCGCGTTCCTGCGCAAAGGACGCGCGACGAGACGGAATTTTCCCGCGTCCGATTCCAAGACGCGTAACGGGAAACCAACACGCGGGAAAACTCCACACGCGTGGAAACCTAATTGACGCGCAATTAGGTAACGCGAAATTGCGCGGCGAGCCTGTCCTTATTGCCTCCCGACATGATCTATGAAATTTGTATTATTCCAGACTGATGATAGGCCCAGCTTACATAAAGAATTATCTACTAACCTCCAGTTGAGATGTAGATTAATTGTTCCTTCACTTGATAACTCACCCTAATTTGTAAGGCTAATATTTGATCGAGGATTGTGAATTTTTCGCGAGGTCACCGTGAGGGCGCGAGGGAATTTTTCGAAAGAACCGCCGGTTATTAAGCGGTCTGTCCAAGAAGGTTGCAACCGTGTTTAATTAACGGTTAGGGAACCGGACGGTTCCCAGTGGTTACTTCTTCTCTCGGCGTGAAGACAAATGGACATCACCTGGGCGACTTCTAACCCAGATACTGGCGTTTCTTTTCCGTTGCGCCAGCCGTCCCTCCTGCTCTTCTTGGCTGGCCTGCAACGAGCTGGCGATCGCGCGAGTGCGATGCTGATTTCACTTGCGGAATAGTCTATCGGTGTTGCGTCCACCTGTACAGGTGTATCCTGATCGAGTGGCCTACGACTTCACTTCTTCCTCTGTGAAACCGTGAGACTTCGCGATCACTCGTCATCTTCATTTTCTTCACTCGGAATGATACACGAGGTATCAAATTAATAGACTCACGGTACGCAAAGTAAGCATTTACTAATAATAAATAATTACGAGTAATATTGGGTGAAAAAAGTTGGAACCATTTCGAAGGGTCTTGTAGTTCTAGGGGTAAATCTACCCCACAAATAATTTTAAAACGGCCGGAAATGAAAGTTGTATGGTCTCAAGAATTTCATGTACTTTTTCTAATTATTATTACGGGACCTTTGGAGATGGGTAATTCCGAACCACCCTGTATAATCCGCAAGGAACGTTTAATTACACGCGTGGCTCGCGTGTTGCGATACACCAGAGACTCGTCGATTTATCGCATCGTTCGTGCGGTTCGCGATTGTTGTTTTGGCGATCGGTTTGGAAAAGAGCCGGTTTGTTTAGGAATTAATATCTGTAACGACTTACATGCGCCGAGAGTTACGTACGCTTTAGCGTACGTTTCACCGAATACATACAGCAACAGTGGTAATCGCTGCGCAAGCGGCTGCCATCTTGGAACGGTCTGACTAAAACGCTGGGAAAGCGATTCTGTTCAACGCGAAACTTTTTAATTAAACCGTTCATGTACACTGTACACTGACACGTACTTAAAATTAAATGAATTCTGAACAACAAAAATTAGAATCTGTTGGAGAACCATTCGCTACAAATAAAAACAAAAGCATGGTCGTATGAAAGGGCAATGTTTTAATAGAGAGAATAGAAGTGAAATTATTTTTTGTCCTCACTTTAAAAAATTCCTCCCTGAAGAGAATGAACGATTGGATTCGAGGATCTATGGATCGCTCGTGCAAGAATGGCGGAGCAAGTGTCCCGGCCGCGTCATAGTGTGTTTAGCTCGGATTAATTTGATCAAGAATTATAGCTTTTCGGTTCGATTCGAGCGGCCCGGAGATTGGCTTTAAGTACACCGCGTTTTTTTTTACGAGGCCCCTTAAGGAGGCGGCTAATTGGTAGTTTCGAGAGAGCCAATGAAACAGATGATCGTCCGTCGATCGTTTCAGGAGCGTGTCGTAAGTGCCCGTCGATGCTCCTTTGTCCTCTGCGAACCTCCGCTAGAGCGGTGACGAGAGACTGCGTTATACTACATGTATATTTCACTATAAATATTTACGCCGATTATCGCAAAATTTCACCTGCACAAAATTGTCTTGCTTTCATAGTAACATATTTCTCTGGGAACGCCGTGTCGGTCACCGATGGGGGATAAGCAAATAAATGCACTGACTTACTATTATTTATTTATTACTTAGTATTATTTCTACAAAAATTGACTTTTAGTGTGGGCAAAATAGTTCGTTTCCACTGAGATTTCACGACATATATATGAAATTTTGTGTTTGTACAACGGTGCCTGATCATTTTGTCCACCAGTGTAGATGATGGTCGTGTTAGGGTAGTCCGAGTAAACGGGACACCGTGTATATCGGAGGACGAGGTCGCGAGAACTAATCGAAACCCGAAGAGCGAAATTGGTCCGCGCGTACCCGCATACTCTTATACCCGCTGAATGTTCGCGTGTGGTCACCGGACTTATTAAGCAAGCCCATTGCTCATCGGCGGCCTGTGGGCTCTCGCGGGCTCTTAACATTATAAATTTATCAGCGCGAGAACCGGGCGACCAAAAGAAACGCGTTGATCGAAAGATGGAGCCAGCAAGTTCACCTCTGACCCCCCCGAAGTATTTCGATATATACGCTCTCGTGCCGCGGAGATATTTATTGGAGATAATTATAAGAGCGGTCGTAAAGTCTCGGACGGGCCCGTTTCTTCGCTGATATCTTACACAGCCTGTCGACCGGCGGCTTTTACACGTTCCTTTATACAAGGTGTCCCTCCCGTAACACCATTGTTTCCACCAATCCAGTCTCCGACCCACAATATATGCCAAACTTCTCGCTTGCTGCCAAATAAATCGTGGTTTTGCCAGAAAAGACAGTTTCACTTAACACTTTAGCCACCAGAAGCCTGTTAACAGGATTTCTAATAATACATGTAGAATGTCTCGATGGCTAGAATAAAATACAAAAGAATTTTCTTTGCTTTGCAAAATAGTTCAACAAAGCTTCGCGCTATTATTTTATTCGATAGAATCCTTAAAAAAAACCTCTCCAGAAAATGGTACTTTCATCAACTTCCATAGTCTGCTGTCAGCTCATGTGTAACGTGAGATAAAGATCGAGACGTGAACCTGTTCCTTATTGACAGTCAAGCATAAAATTGATCTCACCGCGATTAAGAAAGAACTATGTTGCTTATCAGGCATTTAATCAACGAACCAAAGCATCTTTCCATTCAACAATGAAGGTAGATTATAAATCTTACATGAACTCATAGTTCTAAAAATAAAGTCGTGGAATCTCTGCGGTACGTGCAATATGTAGTAGATTCTAGTATATTTTAGTATATTCTGGTATATTCGATTATGTTCTAGTATATTAGACGATATTCTAGTACAGTATAGTACATTCTAGTGTACTACACAATATTCCAGTACATTAATTTCAAAGATTCCATTAATTAATATCAACAGTATCCGAAGGATGAATATTTGTGATAAATCCAGAAGAGCCGAAAAAAAAATTACTAAAGAAAACATACCAAACGAGCACACTTGATCGCCCACAAAAAGATTAAAACGGTACTCCCGAGCATCTTTTATAAATCACGGCCATTCAGAATCATATAAATAGGGTTCCGCTAGTTGAACTGCCGATAGATCATCGTGAACGCAAAAACTGTTACCGAAACGAATGATAATGGCGAGCGAGTTAATGAAACTAGTATTTTTTTACGGCGATACCGTCTTTATAAATTTCACAGTGACCGGCAAAGTACGTCGGGGCGCGGGGTATTAGCATAATTCCGAGGGATAATGAAGTCGGAACACGGATTTCCCCGGAATGATTCGTTCGGCGATCAACATCTCGGCGCTTGGATCACTTTTCGAATGGCGGAGCACCTGTGGAGCGCACCTGTGGCGCACAATGCACAAGCCGACGTTTAATCGAGCAAATAAATTCTCCGCGTAATCTCGCGGCACACGAAAATATACAGCGGCCCCCAAAAACTGTTGTATTTCAACGCGGGACTGTCTTCGACGAATTATCGACATTCAAGCTGTTGTATCTTTGCAAAACAAAATCGCGCAACAATGAATCTGCATTCATTCTAAAGCTTGAAGCTTCTACTTTCACCACCCATCGTCCATTTTTGTCTAGGATGTTTTTGTATCACGCAGCAGACGGAAAACTAGACCCATGGTGTCTTTTCACTTTTTTACAGGCGTTTCAATTTCCAACATTTTCGAAGAATAACGTGCCTTCATTTTCCCATCAGCTGCATTATGCAAAAATTTCTTAGAAAAAAATGAGTGACAGGATGCGAAAGTAGAGGCTTCAAGCTTTCGAATGAGTGCAGGTTCATTGCTGTATCATTTTTTTCCACGAAATTATCACGGCTTGAACATCAACGATTTCTCGAGAGGTGGAGATTTAGAGTGTACGAGTACAATACTTTTTACAGCCGCCGCATTTAGTATACCGTCTCGAAACTCAGAAGCAGGTTCCTCGAGGAGCAGATCTCGATGATTCTAGGCTTCCATGATCAACTCGGGATATTTCCTGGAAAATTATCCTGGAGATCTCGACGAGTTCCGAAGTCGTACCCGAGATTTCGAGAAAAACTAGCGAAGTTCGCAGCCGATAGGGCTTCGCGCGATCTAATTGCCCGGAAAGATTGCATTCGAATGAACTACCAATTTAATTAGCGAAATTTTATCGGCGGAACACGTTATTAAACCGCGGACTTCGAGCAGAAGGGAATTCATCAGGACCGAAATTAATTAACCCTTGTACATTTCTCGGAATGAAAAATTTTCATTAAATATCATGCGTGTACAATACATCTCTGACACAAGTGTCGGGACATCACCGTAATATTTTCTTGACTGCAGAAATCACGTTCTTGACTGCTCGCCGAGTTTCGCAGAGTCTCTTGGTGGAAATTGTGCATTCCCACGACTTCGCGGCGCACTTCTGGGTCACCCTGTATCCGTGGCTGGTCTCGAAGGCGAGGTGGTTGAAGATAGCACCCGGATAGCGAGCCGCCATGCAACCCGCGGAATGAAAATCGATCAGAGTGCCCGGCGCGGCGCGAGGATCGAGATGATGCATCGATATCAAAAGTTGTAGAGTGGTTTCGCGCGCTCGCGCTTCGCGTTCCCCCCTTTCCTTCCCACTGCTTCTTTTCCGTCTCTCTCTCTCTTTCTCTCTCAGCCGATCGAATCGCGCTGCCTATCGGAGAAATATGTCCGGGGCAATTTGGATTTGAATTATTCGCAATTTTCTTTATCTCATTCCCGGACTCTATATCCGGCGAGCTGGGCCGGGTCGCCGATCGAATTTCCATCTCGAAAGTTTCGAGGCTACCTCCGGCTGATACATATAACGTTTCCTGATTTTCTACCGAGGCCTGCGAAACCGCGAAGTCGATCCTCGCGTTCTCTTCCTCTTCCTCGCTCGCTTTTCGAATGACGAGCTACCGCCGATGCGATCTTATCAAACCGTGCACTATGGGATTTTTTCTTGGATTTTTGGCGGGTCGAACCGCTCGCTGATTCTGCTCGCATCAGGTCTCGAATTCGCGGCAATTTTACATTTTGTTGCACAGTGGATCCAAAGTGTGTTCGAACACAAGTTTCTCGAGAAATCGTCGATATTTGAACAACAATAACTTCGTTTAAAAAATAGCACAATTGTTCTGGTTCTGGAGCTTGAAGCCTCTACTTTCGCAGACAATTATGAATTTTTTTCGGTCGAAAATGCTGCAAATTGTATCGAAAAAATTATTTTCGGACCGTATCTTCCCCTTTACAACGATTGCGTAAAACTTGATCTACGGTTTCTTTCAGTTGTTTAATAGGACAAGAATGAGGAACATGGCGGTAAGCCGTTCATTGAAAGCTAATCCTGTCTTCTGGAAACAGTTTGAGGACAGGGCAGGACTCGTGCGGTCAGGTCCTGCGGCAGAAGATTCCGTTCCGGCTCCGGTCGTAAAATCGGAATCACTTAAACCGATAAAGAGTGGAGAGCAGGCCGAGGAGGAGCGATTTCATAACCGGAAGCTCTTCCCTCGACGGCAGCTGAGCGTAGGGTATACATAATTCCAGGCTCTTACGTAGCTGCGGATGCCGATCGGCGATACCACGCCGCGCCACGCCGACAGGAAACATACTTCGCGAATTATTGTCCCGGGCGACGTCCCTTTTATCGTGCGAAACGAAAGGCGGCATCGTTGACAAGTTTTCCTTGCCTGCCAGGGGGGAGGCTCGCTCCTGTAACCTGTGCGTGTAACCACGCAATTCCGAAGGATCCGCCTAGCGATAGACGCGTGTACACGCGCAAAACGTGCACGCTTGCGAGCCGCTAACTCGCCGGAGCACGCGACCGATGTCTGACGCGTTAATGTCGCGTTTTTTAACTCCGGTAATAATACCGACGTCCATTGATGGTCCCGAGCAATTTCCAAACGGGAATTTTCATTTATTCTGCGCCTAATTCACTTATTCCGTGGCTTGACTGCTCCTCAAACAAAAATTTCATTTATTTTGGATCTAAACGAATCAATTTCGCATTTTGTAACGCGAATAATAATATAATACCGATGTTCATTGACAGTCCCAACTAATTTCCGAACAGGGATTTTCATTTATTTTCGACAAAATTACTCGATAAGCTGGGTTAAACTTGAGGGGATGAAAAATTGCGGCTTCAAACTGTGGGAATATTGATACTATTGTAATTTTGTGAAAAATACTTTTATATTCCTGAGTTCTTTTAAACAGAATTATTTGTATATTTGTTCAAAAATATTCAAACGCCAGGTGAAGCTTAATAATATGAAGAGGTTCAAATCTAAAAATGTAACGAAAAGTCAGACTGTTATAACTTTGTGGGAAACGGTCCGACGACGGTGCATCCAGGCTCACATCGAAGGGTAAACACCGATTTTATGCTCGCAAGGTAATTTTTCCGTGAAAATTTTTTTCCAAAATATCTCTGTATTTCCCGGACGGGCGCGGCGCGGAACGGTGCAAAGCGGGTCTCGAAAAATATGAAAATTAAATGAAGCCAGAAGCCGGCGGAAGATTCCAATCGCGATGGCTTCCTGTGCACGTAAATGCCGTCGGCCTCTCGACAGAATTCCGATCGAATGCCGACGATTTCGCGGGGGCAAAAATGTTGCAACCGGCTGCCGCGCGCCGTTTGACGACGCTGCACCGCGATGCCGTCCGGTTAATTGCTTTGCACCGGACTTCTGGCATCGGCGAGTCCACCTGAAACCGTTGCATTATCGCTCGAATATTGTCAAAGGAACACTCGGCTTTAACAATTTTTACTTCTTCAACAACAGGGCTGAACACCTTGGCTCATTTTAAAGCTAGTTTCCTCTATTTTTGCCATTCATTTTTGTCCAAGATATTTTTACAGGACACAGCGACTGGTAAACTGAAGACGTCTTCTCGTGTAGAAACGTTGACAAATTTTTCTCGCGATTAAAACCACGGAGGATTTAAAGATCGAAGCTCCACCTTTACAACGAGTGCTTGAAAGCTGATGTGCGATTTTTTCCAGTCGATTTATCGAGCGTAGAATGGGAGGCGTACCGCCATTTTTGCAATAATACGAGGCCTTATACGATCAAACTTTTATTTTTATACGTTTACCCGACGCTTGCGGATCAGGGTCCGCGGATTTTCGAGTGCGCAACGCGCACGCGATGGCCGCGAGTTAGGTCGACTATGCAGCAGGAAGTCAAAAATCACGATAGGAGTTCTCTCTCCTTCTCTGCTATCGGAGTTTGCGCGCCGCATGCCGCGCAGAAATTTGCAATACGAATTAATTAGGGAAAAGGAGCCGGCGCGGCGCTCCGGCACCGTCACGGCAATTAATCGAGAGAAAGGTATCCCAGACGGTGTGTCTCGACTTGCAGGATAACGACGAGAGACGTCGCGTCGTCGCTTCGAATCCGCCTGGTGAAATTTTTTCGCCGAAATCTTTTGGGGGAGATTTCGGACGATATTGCTGATTTGCGGCGACTTAATAGCGCTCCGCCTGTTCTTGTCCGGGGCTCGATCCTATCGCCACTGTGTTTAATTGGGTTTTTATTTCGGCGAGATTCCCATCGATAGCGCAGCCTTTCTTTTCATTTCGGTGTCCGAGCCGCGGCACGCTTTTTTGCCGGGACGATTCTGCAATACGCGGGTCTTTATGCAAAGTGAATGCATGTCCAGCTGAAATTTTGCTAATGGCTTCATTTTCTATTAAACCTGTGCAGAGAGCATCCATTTGTTCCTTGATCTTTCTTAGGAAAAATCAGAGTAACTATTCTTACGCGCTTCATATTCGGACGATCTTTAAAAGACTTTTTTAATACCGAACTTGATTGATCATAGTTTTAAAAATCTTTGGGAAATCAAAAAATTTAATTAAAAGACAAAATTGTTCGTACGGGTTACTTCTCTAACCCTTCTACACAGCAAAGATTAATTTATTAGACCTGGCAAAGAGTAGTACCATATTTTCTGTCCAATAAGGCATTCAACGTGTTCAATGTACGTATAATTGCAAGAGTAATTATTATTAACACGTGGACAGATTATAATCCTAAATATTGTCGATAAAATCGAAAGAAGTTTCATAATAGTCACTCGTTCAACCCTTCTACATCCTCCATATGCTAATCTAATCTTTGTTCACTACACCATGGTAAAAACTAATTTGTTAGACTTGGTGAAAGAGTAATTAAATATATAATTGCAGGAATAATCCGCAGTTCGAATGTTAAATTCGGATTTTTATGCAAAATAAAAATTGTCTGCACCATTTGCAAGAGACTGGAGCCAGATAAACGTTTAATACTTGCTTTAATCGTTTTATCAAGCTGAAAACATTAGATACCTTGTAACTTTTTCATTGTTTTAAATGGCACCTACTGATTTTTCCCATAAATGCATAAAATCCGCAGTCTAGTTATAAAACACAACGAATTCGTACAACGCACAACCATAACAGGCCCACTTCTCACGCGGTTCAACCCCAAACAGGAAGTCCTGCGAACATAAACGGGGTTCCCCGAAGCAGAAACAAACATTTCAACTTCTCGACAAATAAAATCAGTATAATCGGTTCGCTTGAATTTCCGGATGAACAAAAAATTTGTTACACACGGCGTCGACAAAAAACTGCTCGGACCCGGTGTGTGCGATCGATTAAAGGGAGGAATGAAAGACCATCGAGGCCGAGAGAACAGGATCGAAAACGACCGTTCCATGCTTCGGGGTCGTATCCGCGAACGCGATGCAACACGACGCAACTGCAACGCGATGCAGCGAGATGCAACGCGATGGAGTGACCGCTATATTAATTCGCGCATTAACACTTTGCCACGGTAACTGCCGTATAAAATCACTTCCTCCTCGGCCCTGGGAACACCTGTCGAACAGGCGTATCGTTCCGTGCGCGACGCTCGATCTCACGTGAGTGGCAGACATTCGCCATCGCGGTCTCCGCGAAACCGTTCATTATCGCAGCGCGATGCGAACCGTTCGTTCGTTCGTTTCGAGAGAACGATAGCAGGAGGAACGAGCCGGTGAAACGAAAAAGAACGAGCACGGGAGGGGAAAACGGGATGAATACATTTCAATGAATTTCCTTAGAAAATCGTAAGCCGCGTTCCCGCGGCTTTGTTTACACGCGACGGAGGCCGACGGAGGCCGATGTGTTACAATATGTCACTGTTATAAACTCAAAATCTCGCTGTTAAAAGAAGCAGCGCCTTCTAATAAATTTAAAATAACGCTTCTTAATGGCAGACCCTGTAGTAGTGCAAGGGGTTAAACTTTCAGGTAAAAATAGCGCGTTCTCTCACCTGAGGATCCAGTTGTTCTTCACAAGTGCCGGGAGTAGACGAAGAAGAACACGATGCGCGTCGCGGCGTCGATTTTCACGGGAACGGAAAGCGCGACGCGATAAACGGCGCATTAGCAGCTATAGTAATCGGCGCACGTACGAAAGGGGAACGAGCTTCGCCAGGACACGCGAGGGCACCACTAAAACGGGCCTCGTAACTCCTCGAAAGCGGCCTCCTTAACTCGCGGCAAGGTCGATAACGGTTTCCCGCGTGCGTTCAAAGATTCCCGGCCCCGTCTCGAAAGGGGTGAATGCGTGTACACAGAGGCCTGGCCGAGGTCTACGCCCTCTTTGGCCGCACCCCTTGCACGGATTAAGGGCTCCCTCCCTCTCCCTTTCGCCCCGTTTGGTGAGCCTCGAGGGGCGGAGTGCCCCGAATGTTTTCGGTGTGCCGGCGGATCTGAATTTCATTATCGATAAATCGCAGCACGGACAGCTTCGATTGTCCCTCCCCTAGCCTGTCCTCGCGAGGATCTACCTTCCGATCGTGTTCCTGCGATCTTCCACTTCCGTTTCCTACCGAGCCAGTCCTCGTTCGGTAGCCGCGTGTGCGTTTTCGAAATTTGTGTGAACTCTCTCATTCGTACATTTGATGTTTAATTGAAACTAAATCAAATCCGACCGTATTAAAGAAGCATTCGGATTATGATACTTTGATGTACCTTCAATATACAGTGAGTTCAAGTGCCAGTGGACAAGGCGAAAACTACAAGTTAAAAATACTAAATGAAATGCAAATTAAACAGAAAATTCAAGTACGTGTATCTTATTCGACCAATTATTTGAATAATGGCACTTTCAAGTACCTTCGAGATAAAATGGGTTAAAGTGCCATTGAAAAGAGGTCCATAATCACAAAATTTTTTAATGAAACTCAACTAAATTAAAAATAAGATCTACGTACATCTATATCTAATTCAACAAAGCATTTTAATAATGGTACTTTCATGTACCTTCAAGATAAGATGTGTCAAGTACCATTTAAAACAGCTCGAAAAATTACAATCTAAAAAATTACAATCAATCGAAAATAAATAGAGACCAGAGAAGAGCTGATCTAGCAGAGATCAGCAGAACTAAGCGAGGAAACCTGGGCTGTTCAAAAGGACCATTGAAATCCATCAACATCGAAATGGCCGATTCCCACGGCGATTCGATAACCTGGGCGCGATGCATCGATGGAAAAGCGTTACGCGTTCTCGACCATGGAGCTGATCGTTGACCGGGCCTCGCGTCGACGATCACGTTCGCTTAATTATTTACGTCTGCTCGTAAATTACGCTTGTCGAACGGGGTTATTGATGAGATTGTTTCGTAAGTCGATTATAAGTTGCACGCGCGTTTACCGGCGATTAAGTTCGCTCGTATGCGTGCGCCGGGGATCCTCTTGCTTGTTGCCCGTTTGCTCTTGCTATTGCTCTCCCCGCGCCATCTTTCGAATTTTTCTAGCCACGGTAATCGAGCGCGCATGGGTTTCGCCGTTCGAGAAGTCCCGGGGCCCCGATTAAAAAGTAACTTTAATCACGGGACTCGCTTCTCTATTTTCCGATCGTTTAACTGTTAATAACATTATTCGACCGTCGGGGGAAAAAATTTAATGAGCCCACGATCGGAATGGATCGCGCTGCGGTTGCATAGAAGCAAACGTAAAACAAGATTACAAGTTTCTCTGAGAGAGAGAGAGAGGTAGGTAGAGAGACCCGACGTTTTACAAAACATTGCGTGAACGTCCACGCAAAAGGAAAGGATTCGATCAAAGTCGACCAACAAAACCGAAACGGGAGAACGGACCACCGTCGATTCGGTTCGTGCAACACGCGTGTTTACAGAGGACGGTGACGTCTGCAGACTCGACTTCTGAAATCTATCAAAGTTAACAAAATCTGACAGGTTTTAAAAAATCTAGAAAATCAGGTACCCTTGGAAATTACGTTTCACAGGCCCAAATAACCTCTTCACGCCCTCGTTATCCAAATAGCGAATAAATGGTTAGACAAAGTAACAATCGTCGAGTCCAATAATAATTGAGTCGAATTCTTTATTTATCACTCATGTCGAATTTTTTCACGGCGAAGCGTATAAGTGTACGTTGGTGAGAATAGAATGTCGATGAGGTGTCGGTGGAAACATATGTCGAGGAAGTCTGTGTAGGTCAGTTCATAATAAAACGTCCCAGCCGCACACCATTAAAACAGCGCATCTCGTTATGGCCGGAGAGTGAACCGCGTAGGAAGCGATACCCTAAACGCGAGGCGCTAGAATTTCATAGCGCACCCCCGGCAATCATTCCGCAGCTTTCGTCGGCACTCAGTGGGATTGGCAGTCATCGATGCTCCTAGACTCACGCGTAACGCGTAAACTTTTACTGCTTGGAACAGCCGGGCACAATTTAAAGATTGCCTGGGAAAAAGATCAAAAAGCAGAGAAAGAACGAAAGAGAGGGAGAGAGAGAGAGAGAGAGGTAGTAGAAATAAGCTAGAAAGGGAGAAGCAACCCTTACGGGAGCATCCGCCTCGCATAAATTCCGAGTCGCAGCTCTGCTGGTGTGTTCCCTTTGCCGGAAATTCGGTAATGGGGTGAGAAAGGAGGCTCGATTTCGCGGTCGTGTGCAATTTCCAGGGATCGTTGGAGGGGGTTGCCGGGGGCGTTTCGCAGGCGCACGTGGCCCCCTGTATCAATTCTGTCAATTGTCAATTCGTCGCCGGTCGGTGGGGACCGGCCAAAAGCGGCGTTTGAGCAGGCAAACCTAATCCCATTTGTAGGCTGCGGCTGGCGAGAGACACGCGCGAGAGCCACCCCCTGTGCAACCCCCCTCCCCCGCCCCCTTTTGCGAATTAGGTAGCCAAATTCGCCTGTTCCGACGGATCGAATCTCATCCCGGTAAAGGCTCCCTTATCCCAGCCTCGTTTATCCGTTCTCTTTCTCACCCCTCTTGTATTTTCAACCCCCGTTTTTTTCTCTCTCGCTCTCGCCGTGCTGTTTTCTTTTCTCCCGAGGTCTTCGAAAGTTCGTAGGGTCTTTGCATGCACCGAAAGCAATTGCAATCGAGTGCTCGCCTCTTGGCGGTTCCGGACTCTTTAATGACCACTCTTTGTTGCTGTTTTTCGATTTCTTCCGTCCATTGTTCTTCCTTTTCCGTGTAGAGTTCGTTTCCTCGTCTCGTAATCGATGTAGCTAACGTTTATTTACAAAGTAGATTTGCATTATCGTATACATTCAGAATGTATCTGAAATAATTGGTAACTTGTTGATCGTAACGAAATAAATCTGGACAATCATTCGACTCCCCACACCTCCAGAGCGAAATAATACAAACCCAACAGACAAAACCCCATCACCCCACCGATGAATCTCCCGTCCCGCACCGCATTCCCCGAAAGGAAAAGTAAGAAAAGGAAATCACTCGAGAGAAAAGCGCGGGGTCCACAATGAAGAAAAAGAACCGGAGAGAGAGAGAAAGAGTATATAATCGAAGGGGATGAGAGGGTGGAGGGAGCAAAGGTGGGCAACGAGTTGAAATTAATCGGCGCCCTTCTTCTTTCAATGGACCCACTCGTGATCCCCTCTCCCGTTGATCTTGGTCGTTGGCTAGGTATTAATCCTGGGCACCGTGGGGTCCCGGGATTATTGAAATTATTATACGGCAGCGAAGTGAAATCGGACGCAGAGGAGGCGGGGGTGGTTCGCCGGGGGTGGTCCGCGTATATCGAGAGATTCCAGCACACAATCGCGTTTCCTCTTTCTCGTTCTCTCTCTCTCTCTCTCTGTCCCTCTTTCTCGATGGCGTGCGTGTTTCTCGAGAGCGCAGGGGGTGAGTCGGGGGTGGGTTTTCGGGGATCGAGGGTTTAGGAAGGATGAGAACGGCTAGCCGAAAATAATGAGTCACCGTCGGCTGGACGGGGTGCTCGCGGCCACAATACGCACCCCCGAAATATCGCGTCCCGTTCCGCGCGTGGCCCGCCCCTTCGAAAACGCGGGGGAGGCAAATTACCGGCCGAGAGAAAAATAAAACATTTCCGACGCCGGCGATCGGCCCCCGGAAACCATCGTCTGCCGTCGTCGTTTCGTCGGATGCTGATCGATCAGCCCGTCTCACTTCGCGGCTAATTAATAACGCAAAGATACTCGAGGGCCTCTCCGCGATTCTTCCACGCAGACTATTCAGACCACGAAATCGAGAGGACAAAGAGAAACTTGGCTCTCCGAGTCGATGATATTTCATTCAAGGTTCCCGCAATTACTTGGATTATTCTCTGGCAGAAATAGTTATCTTTATATTTTTTGGCAGGGTGGCATGATCAAGGTCATTTGAAGGAAGTATATTTTTGAGACAGCCTATATAAAATAATTCCACAATTCCTGAAATTATATTACTGTTTTAAATTGGACCTGTTCATTTTTGTCATAAATGCATAAAATCCGCTGTCTAATTACTATAAATGAATTTACACCAGAGAGAGTCTCGTTTAGGGCTCGGTAGGTTTGGTGTGAACGGGTGACTTTCTTTTGCAAAATATGTCATTGGCAGGTCGAGTCCCTCGCTCGCACGGAGTTTCTCGGATTCGCAGGCATTGACCGAGAGGCAATCGGTCGTCTCACGCGATTCCGCAATCTCGGAACAATTATCGATGACCGCGATGCGTAGAGGTCAGCGAAATTGAGTCTGCCCGATAAAATCAGTCCCGGAGACACTCGTACAGAACAGACCAGGACTTAATTGCATCCGCGATCCCCAACCGGGAGTCCCTGTTCATTCTGTAATTACGATGCGAGACGAAAGGAATCGAGTCCGGGACCACCGTCCGGAATGTTTCCTTCTCGAATATAATGAAAATTGCGAACGAGAACGCGCGTCGTGTAATCGTATACGCGAGCGCGGGCGGCTATCGCGGAATAATCGAAAACATTCTGGTAATTCGAGTCGTAATTGTTACGAGCAATTAATTGAACCGGACCCGCGGAATGATTGCGTCGAATTATTCGCTCACACATGTTGATCATAATAATGCCGTCTTTATTGCTCGCATCAAGAGCCTATTAACAGCAGAAACAAATAATATAAGAGTGCCACCGGACAGTTAACGTCGAATTAAAGTAATCGGGATAATGACGGCCGAGACTTTGGACATTCGTTCTCGATGAAGGTAACAGCCGACTTCTATAATAGTGTACAATTATTTCACCCTAGGAATAATTGTTTTAAACATAATTAAAGGTTGCTATTTATTTTAACGAATTCAAAATTTGTGCCTTTCTCCTATAAATTATGATGTATTTGGTATGTAATCCAGTAGATTTGTATCCGGGGCGGCTGCAGATCGAAGTTTCGGTCCTGTAGGATCAATGGTTCAGGAGTTATGCTTGCTGAAAGTTGAGCAATAAGCAGTGTTTTTGACAGGTAAGGGCGCCGCCATATTGGGATGTAGGGACGGTCGCGCGCCACTTACCGAGCAGAATAATTAATTAGTTGGTTGATGACCGGCGGTTCTGCTTCACTACAAACCAATATGGCGGCGCCCTTACCTGTCAAAAACACTGCAGATTGCTCAACTTTAAGTAAGCATAACTCCTGAACCATTGATCCTACAGGATCGAAACTTCGATCTGCAGCTGCCCCAGGTACAAACGTACTGGATTACATACCAAATACATCATAATTTATAGGAGAAAGGCACAAATTTTGAATCCGGTAAAGTAAAGTTTACCCTAATTAAATATTCGGATGCTGTATATTTGTAGTGATCAACTCGGATGTAACATAACAAAAAGGTTTTATTAACGGTATGGTGCAGTAAGGAGGACACGTGTGGTTCTCACTCTCAGGACCGGGCCACTCGGTTATGTGCCCCGCGTTCTACTACATATTATAATTAGACAATATTGCAGAAAATAATCTACAAGAATGATCATCTGCATAAAAGTACGCAGTTCACTAATAACAATAAATTCAGCCCATAGTCGATGTTACACTGAAGGGGATGCTCAAGCAGTGGCGCAGTATCAAGAAAGAGCATGATCGTGAGTAGAGGATATGAAAAGCATCGTTTCGGCTGCTTTAAGTAATTCGGAAGCGTAGGACCACTGTAAAAGCGATCCACGGAAAAGAAAGGCCTCGTCGCAACAACTTCGTCGAAACAGGCTCTTTCATTTTGCGAGTCCATTCGCAATTTCGCAGTGTACCCTCCTCGCAGGAGAAAAAGGGAGACGCCACTTAATTAATGCTGCGGGTGCCACTGCGAGTGGTCCTTCGGGCTGAGTCCATTCAAGAAGACAGTCGCCCTTGCCGAAAACATAGTGGACCATTCAATTCGAAGATATTCTTCTGATCGAATATCTTATTATTATTCTTTTCAAAGGTATTAGCTGCGCAAATTAATTCGTGGCCCTTTCTTCTCGAATTCGAAGCTAAAGGAAACACACATACGAGACTCGGAACAATTCTCGTCCCGAAGATCCAACAGTGATCCAGCAGAGTTCGATCGACGTCAGGGGGGTGGTTCCTGAATTTTGCATCGCGGAGTGGGCGTCAGAGACGTTAAACGGCTCGCGGTAACGCAATATCGGCGATCGCTTTGTCACTGAAAGTGTCTGGCCGCGAGAAATGCGATTACAGCGCCGAATTTCGGATTCACCCTCGGCCCGCGTTTTACCGCGTATTATTCGAATCCACTTTGAATCCCCTCTGGCGCAAGGACACACAGCGTTCTGCCACCACCCACCCCCGCGGTCCTCCTCGGCCAGCCGAAATACGCTTTGCGATTTAAATTTTGTCGCGGGACAAATTGCCTGACAAATCGGATTTCCGAGCCGAGCCGTGGCGACGCGACCACGATCAAAAGCGTGCCTCTCTCTGTGTGCGCGGCCTACACACCCCCGCTTCTTCGACGGCTCTCACTTTTTCCCTCTGTCGCTCTTTGTACCCTCTTCGCGAACCGCAATTCCACTGAATCCAATCGGTCGACTGTCCGAAACGGTTTGCAGTTCGCTGTCGAGCCACCGAACTTCATTACGCCACTTTTTGGCTCCGTCGAACGTAATCGTCGATGTTATTGCTACAGGGACCGAGCTCAGAGTCTAATCATCAGCCTGCGGATCTTCCTGGAAAATAAAAATTGTTTGCATTCATTGCGAGACGTATGAACCAGACTTTGTGTCTCTTTTCAGTGGTTCTATTAACCTGTTAATTGTTTATGTCGACTAATTTTATTAATGAAACATTTGTGAACTCATTGGTGACAGCTTTCTGATTAAAATGAGTCCAAACACGGTACAATTCGGATCGTATTTACTTGTTTAATTCACGATATAGTAGAACCTCGATTATCCGAACCGACAATTCATGTCCTTTTTTCTCAGTAACCGTTCGACCGATCGGGTTGAAATTTTTTGCACCTTTTCCACTAAGCCACTACTCTCCCATTAAAATTAAATTTTTTAAAATATGGCATACAAGAGAAAAAATTCAAGAATAGGTTCTTTTCTCTATAGAGTTATGAATTCGAACAACGGCAACGATAAATCAAGGAAATAAACTGTAATTACATTAAATCGGTAGAGATTTGTTAGAAAAAGTAGCTGCAACGATTCTGTAACGCGGGAGAGAGATTGCCAATGTTCCCGTGTCTCTCCCCTAAATAATTATCGGCTAACCGACACCTGCTAGAATCCACGCGGTCACGGAACGGTTTGAAAACAAAATGCATCGGGGCACAGCTGCGGTACATAAAGTTGATTGCAATTATCGTTAAACCGGGCGACTCACGTTACAGAATAGTTCACGCTGGTCCATTCTAATTACGACGTACGAGCCGTAGAATTTTACTGCCGTCTTTTTTACTCCCCGTGTCCCCTGTCATCTATTCAGATTTTCCTAGCTCTCCTTTCACTGCGCTGTATTTCTCTCGTTCTCTCGACGTTTCCCTCTTTCGGCCAGCTCCTTTTTCCTCCTCCCATTCGAATTTAATAAAGTACCTCCGAGGAAAGATCGGCCGCAGGTAAATTATGGCCGTGAGACGCGCCCTATGGCCAAGGATTTGTCCCTATTGTGCCCGGGCTCCGTTATAATCCCGGTGACACTTGTCACCCGATTTTATCGCGTCGTTAAACGGTTCCTGGTACCCGGTATCGACATCAACGCAGCTTAATTGTGTATTTATTGCCACCATGGAATCCCGTCGGTCGCGACCAGCTTCTTCGTCCACGGCGTCCGCCATTTACGAGCGGATCCACCCCCTCTCTTCCATCCAATCTTCCTTTTTACGTCGAGATCATGCTACGTACATAATTGCCATTCACCATGCAAAAAGACGCGACCGAAGTGTCACTCAGAGATCGTGTGCAGACGAAATCATAGAAAAACGGCTGTAACTTTTTTGTTTATTACAATTTCTTTATAAGACTTCCAGCAGCACATCCGCCATACTTTTCCAATTAAAATGATATCAAAGACGATACAATTCGGAGCATGCTTGCGCGTCTAATCCACGATATAGTGGATCCTCGATTATCCGAACCGACGATGGAGACTCTAGTCAAGTTCCTTTTTCTCAGGGACAATTCGACCGATCAAGTTGAAATATTTTGAGCGTTTTCTACTAATGGTAACACGCGGATTTTTTAGCCAGAAATTTTTTAATTTGGCATGAATATTAGTTTCTCTTGACCAATTAATGGATATTGTCTTGTATATAAAATGCACGGTCGCGTCAGGGTTCGCGGAACGTGGAAAAT
This sequence comes from Lasioglossum malachurum, assembly GCA_028455605.1. Lineage (NCBI taxonomy): Eukaryota > Metazoa > Arthropoda > Insecta > Hymenoptera > Halictidae > Lasioglossum > Lasioglossum malachurum. Next base: position 4,220,364 of record CM052318.1, read on the forward strand.
CGCGAAGGCGTCCGGCCGGTTCCGATTTCCATGGGAGCACGCACGCGCCGGTAATCATAATTAGCGCGCGGCCCTCCGAGGAAGGTCTTAATTACGAAGCACGGTCCACAATAGGGGCCACGGACCGGGTTCTCCCTTTAATAAATTTCGCCTTGGTAACGGGACACCGTGGTCGAAAATTTCGGGCGTCTCGCAATTTTCGATCGTTAAATCACGAGGGCCGGGCGTAACGAGCGACAGCGAGAGAACGTCGTCGGTTTTGCGGGGACCAGCGAATCCACCTCGGGGCGAAAACTGAACCCTAGAGCCCCCGAAAAAGGGGCGATCTTATGCTGATTTCACGGAGCACTAGCCGATAGATCGCCTAATTTTTTATGGGAGTTGTTGAGCTTGATTGGTTGCTCCTTCTTTTGTAAAAGCGATTTTTGTTCACCATTTTAAGAGCGACTTTTGTTCATCTTCTCACAGAAGGACTTTTGTTTGACATTTTAACCAGCCATTTTTGTTCACCACTTCAAGAAATTATTTTTTAATTATTTTCTTCAGGAGCTATTTTTGTGTACCATTGTAATGAACGATTTTTGTTTGCCATTTTCAAGAGCCATTTTTATTTGTAATTTTTAAAATCGATTTTTATTCATTTTCTTCGGGAGCCATTGTTTGTTGACCATTTCAAACAGTGATTTTTCTTCAACATAAAATGTTTAAAATGGAAAGGAACGTTCACTTATATTCCGATTACGAATGGGATAAGAACTGAAAAACGTTTTCCGGAAACAATAAAACATGTCGATGACAGAAATCGCGTTTCCCCGTTTGGAAGCCAACTGTCCGAAACAGTCCAGTTGCAGAGTGCCATGAAACATTAATCTTTTATCTGGAACCGACGCGGTGCGGTGCGGCGAGTCCTTAATTTGCTCGTCCAGCGGGCGCAGCTTTAAACTCACTAATTATCGGGGACAAGGCTGGTCTAATGGCATACATAAAAATCTTACGATGTCCCCGATTAAGGAAGCAGCATCGCGATAGCGGCATCACGATAAACCGTCCCCACGCATGTACATACGTAAGTGCGTGCACGCGCGATTATACCTCCGCTCCGCTGTGTCCCGACCGTCCACACACGAGGCCAAATTGCTTCGTACAAATTGATATTTACGGGTTATGTTAATTCACACGGGGCCCGGGCCTTTAATAAATTCCGCAATATCGATCTTTCGCCGCTTCGACGTCCAATCCGATCATAACGAATATACTCGTCTCCATTTTCGAGATTGCTCGATCGAAAAGAATTATGACACAAGGAGGAACGGAATCGAACCAATGAGATCGTTCTATCAGAAAAATCATTGTTTTCGATTTATTTCTGTTTCAGAAACGATTGATATTTTCATTTGACTGGGAAGTTTTGTGGATTTATGGGAAATTCGTGAGATATGCAGTACACAAGATTTGCATAAGAATGCATTTACTCTATCAAAAGTAGAATATTTATAATAATAGAAATGCTATCAATTTTAATTAATAAAATTAGTAACAAGGTAAAAATTGTTTCTCAAGCTCAAATAGTGAGCTTGCCGTCATAACCTGTGTGCATAATAATTTTCTGAAAACAATGTTTCACATAAAATACATTTTCTGCATTTACGACAAAAATAAACGAGTCTTCAGATAGTAAACATATCAAAAGAATTCAAGAATATGGTTGAAGCACAAACGCAGTCTAACGATCTGCAAGTGAATTTAGAACTCCGACGAAAGTTCGAGAGTTTCGAAACGGAACGTCATTTATAATTATTCAATTAAGACCGCTTGGCAAATCGTAATATTGAAAAATGGAGAGCGAAGCAGGACCAGCTGTCGCGAGACATATCGATAAAGATATCGGCGTCGTAAACAAGCGATTCGGAATTTTCGAAGTGTACGGGCGACAGGCGAAGATAGGAGAAATTTGAAATTGAACGGGACCACCTGCCGCTCGCGGAATTTCAATAAAGATATACCTGTCGTAAACAATTAAATTGTAGTTCTCGGCGATCACCTGTCGCTTCGAGCATGCTGTTGCAACAAATCCGAATTGTCGCAACGACGATTCTGCAAATCACCTTGAGAACTTTCAGAAAAATTGAGCAGTGCATTTCGCAATCTCGAAACCGCCGACACTTTTGCTCATCGCGCTTCTCTGGATAAATTTGTTGAATATAATTCGTGGCATTTGAATAATCGTAAATGAAAAATATTACCATTCTGACGGTAAACCCAGCGTGAACAGAGAAAACTGTTCTTCCGCAGAGAGATGCGCCGTTGCACAGTCGTCACGTGGTTCGAAGAGACATTTCGCAATGGTGGCTTCGTGCGGAGGCACCGTTCGGCGTCGGAATAGCTTCGCGTTCGAGAACGTCTTTCGGATTTCATTCCGCTTCTTTCCGCTAATCGTGACCGAGAAGTCGTAAAAAATAAGGTCGCTTTACGAGTAGCCGGGGCGATGGGCGAGCGGATACGTTCGCAGAAGGGCCCGGGTACTCCGCCGTGTCACGGAAAGGTGGCGAGTTCATGAAAAATATGCATCACGCGAACGCGGCGCACGGGCTCTCGGCCTCTTCGACTCCGCGCTCTCGCTCGACGTGCACTTGCGCACACAGGTGCAAGCACGAGCTCTCTCGCGAACAGAGGAAATATACGTACTGGTCGGCGATCGTAAAACGAACGACCCAAATCTGTCCCGTGTTCCGCGAGACGACGATCCCGTGTGCACCGTGCGACCGGAGATTTTAATACCCTTATTACGAGCGAACCTGCCACCGTCAGAGATCACGACGTGTTCCCTCGTGTTCCGGCCGCGACATCGTTTCCAGGGATACCCGCCTGCACGAAAATGTCCTGGTCCCAAACTTCTTTCAACGTGGACACTGTTCACCAATTCGGAAGATCTGTTTCATTCTTGCTTTAACTATTCGTTGCTCAAGTGAGAAATCTGCACATTAAAGGAATTTGTGAAATTAACGAATGATTGTGTATGCTGTTGTATGATACTGTATGATAATGTATGATGTTGTACACGATTCTCCATGATTGTACACGATGTTGTATGATTTTGTACAAGATTCTCTATCATTCTGTATGATGTTGTATGATTCCGTACATGATTCTCTATCATTCTGTATGATGTTGTGTGATGTTGTATGATTCCGTAAATTAGTATCTGTCATTCTGTATGATGTTGTGTATTGTTGTACGAGTCTGTACATGATTCTCTATCATTTTCTATGATGTTGTATGATACTGTACATGATTCTCTATCACTCTGTATGATGTTGTATGATTCTGTACATGATTCTGTATCATTCTGTATGGTGCTGTATGATACTGTTCATGATTCTGTCTCATGCTGTATGATGTTGTATGATTCTGTACATGATTCTCTATCATTCGGTATGACGTCGTATGATGTTGTACGACTCTGTACGATTCAACTGAAATCAACATAATAGGTTCAACTGTGCACCTAGCGTAGCCGTAATTACTTTCTTGTTCCCGGGGAACAAACAGCGTAATAGCGTCGCGGTTAATTATTGATTTACAATCAAGCAGGATTAAACGGTCGTCAAAGTAGCTCGCGGGTTGAATTAATTTGCCGGCGACATCGACAGGTGAGTGGAAAGGTCGCCTCCACGCGAGCACGAACAGAGAGAGAAAGAGTGACAAAGGGAGAAAGAGAGAGGGAGAGAGAAGAAGAAGAAAATTCCCTTTGAATGTTGCTGCCACGGACGATTCATGACTCACGATCCGCGATAGGATTATGGCGATAGGAGGCCTTGGATCAGCTCTGCCTTCGGGCCCGGGGACTCGGTTACGCGTCTCTTTGCGTAAAACCGTGAAATCCATCGATAACTCTTCGCGGCGTGCCGAGGCGCTCGCTACGAAACATAATCGATCGTCGCCGCGTTGCAATACGCTGTGTAGTATGTTAATGAACCTGTCAGACGCGCGAACGCTCGGGCTCCGCTCCGACCCGCTCGCGGCCCGGCACACGGTGCAACGACGCCGAGCTTCCTCTACTCTCGGTGCAACGCGGACGTCATCTTTATTGCGATTCTTCCAGCGACGCCGTCGACCCGTGAACCAACTGTTCTCTTCTCCCGTGACAAAACTTCTCTCACCGGAATCGTTGACAAGAGTCTCTCTCTGGAATTGTCGCATTCTCCGTTGCAGTCGCAGGATAAGTTCCACCTTGTCTTGTTTTAAATCGAGTCATGAATAAATTCGATCTTATCTGGTATCTAATTTCATCTTAAATCTGTTTATTCAATCTTGAACGAATTCTATCGTTTTTTCTTCGGCCCTAAATAAATTCAATCGCGTCTTCTTTCAAACGTAATCTTGAATAAATTCAACATGACATTTCTAGACGACGATATAAAATATCATAGACTCCACAAAGACAGCAGTGGGGTTCTGTGATTTTCCGACCACAGTTTTACAACGTCCCTGTACAGGACCGCCTGTAGCAGAGGGAGAAAAAGGGTAGCAAAAGGACACGGAAGGTAGCCGAAATAGCGCGATGACCGACAGTGACCGTCACAACTGTGGCGTCTCGGGAGATGACGAAAAAGGCGGGCCGTGTCGTCGGCACGGTTTTTGCCTCCATAAACTCGTTCTTGCCGTCGGTGTTGACCAGGTGGCAGGTAACTCCGGTCTGTTGCCGGTGCGCATCGTGCACCCCGGTTTTACGACTTTTCCAGAATTTTAACGACCGCACTAAATGCCCTCTTATGAATTTTCTCCGGCGGTGTCGTGGAGTATATCGAACCATTAAAATACGGCCCTCTAAACGGTTCGTTTAAAAGCTGATAAACAGCTGAGAGAATAACGAAACCCCATCGGTTTTCACGCGGCCATCGCTATACTATACGCGCACCATCCTACTTTCCTCTGTTGCGTATTATAAACGTCGAAATTTTTATTACGAAACCGTGGCATTCCCGTCGAAGAAACCGCGCTCGACCTTTTAACGCGGAGAGTTTTTATTTTTTGATGGCACATGCCTTTTTGATCATTATTGCGCGATCTCCACGGTTATTTTCGGCTCGGTGTCGCCAGATTTGGACTTGTCTCCCACTCCACCTTACGCTTTCCACTATTTTCGAGAGGGGGTTAGTTTGTTGCCGACAATTCCCTACTATTTTAAGTGGTTCATTTAAAATTTACTTCAAAGGGGACAGTTCCCTGGCTGCTACTTATTTTAAACAATTTTGTTTCCTAATTACATTAAATATAGCTCTCAAACATTGTTGTAATTTATATTAGTGTAACTTATATCTGTTTTCAACTAAAAAGTAAGACAATGAAATAAATAAAGGAAGAACTAAATACATTTAAAAACCAGTTTCAGCTACATTTTTCTGTCTCTAATGTTGAGTCACACTCGACAAAGGAGTGCAAAGGGTGGTTCACAAGCGGGTTAATAAATTGTAACGGACTTCATGAAAATTCTGCGGTTCGGTTTTACGAGGTGCAACATACGTCCCCGCGAAATTCCAAGCGACGTCCCCCTGCGACTTGATCTCGTCTCAATTACGCAGTGCGTAACTCTCTCGTTTTCGCGAAACGCCTCTCGTACGCGTCTCTCTTTCCCCCCTAGATTTTTCCCCAGCTCGGTGTTTTTCTCCCCGACACGACGCGACACGCGCGAATGAATAATTTAACGACAGAGACAGAGCCGCGCGCGGAATCTGCGGCGCGGTTTCCGCGCGGGTGTCACGCGCAGCGAGACACGCGTGTTCACGCGAGTGACGTGCCCCTCGGTTTTTCGCCTTTTATGCGGGACAAGCGAGGGTGGCTCTTCATCGAGTGGAGTGGGTTCATCGCAACTGTATCAACGTCATAGTTCCGGGCCTGCTATTTGCAGTTTTTTTTCAGTTTCGAAGCGTTCGAACGCTAATCACTGCACTGCGGATGTTTATGAAATTTTTTCAATTTTTGTAGACAAATTTTAAGAAAGCGGAATTAAATAAAATCTTATTTTCAGTGCCAGTCGCTTTTGTAGATCTGGAATGAATAAAAATTGTGCTAAATTTTGTCGAATGAATGTCCTGGCATTTTCTGAACATTTTCAGACATAAATGCAGACCCGCAGTGTACTATCGTATTGGGAAAGAATTCTTAAAGGTACACTGTAAAGCAGTGACCAACCTTTTACATACCATGAGTCATTTTTTTTCGTATACGAGTTCAGATACGCCATACAACCCTTCATTGTTGGGGATGGAAAATAGGAATAGGGGTAGGATCTGCTTCCCTTAAGGAAGGAAAAGGGATAACTCAGTCACGCAGCTAAATTAATTGATTTACGTCAGTTCGAAAGACAAGCGTTTCTTGGAGCACCGATCTGGAATAATGATAAATGATGCAAAAAATTTGCGACGACGTAATTCGCATCCTACAATTGGAAACTGTCAAGAAATCAAGTGAAAATCACTGTGGTGTTGAAAATATAATGCGCCACAGGTTGGCCGCCCCTGTTGCAAAGTGTCACAAAGAACACTTTTATTGTACGTTGATTCTAGGCTAGAAGAAGATTCTAGCAAGGAAGAAGAATCTCTCTAGTTTCATAATAAATTTGCATCACAAGGAACAGTTTCGCTAAACACTGGTGCCAGCAGTGATACCATAGAAGGCTCACATGGAAGTAGTTAATTGACAAGAAAGACGCAACGATCCCCGGGCAGCAGAGTATGCCAGGAAACGAGTCGGAGGTTCCGGCATGCGGGGGTGGAAAGGCGACGAAGAGAGAAGCGCAGGGCGACACCCCAACAATGGCGAGGCGGCACGCTCACGCGGTTCCGTACAATGCTGGAACGCGGCGCTCTGTCAAAGCGGTGTCAACTGTCGACCGTTGTTGGGGTGGCAGACCGTGGAGACACAGAGCACGGGATGCGAATAATATTCCACACAACCATAACACCCTAACCGTCAACGTAGAAAAATCGCTCGACCGTTTTACCCGCTTTCGAACCTTCTCGAACGCAAACGTTTATCACAGAAATTGACGTTCCTCTCCATGGAAATTGTAAATGCAAGTACACATTTAACTTATCACTGCCGGTCGAACGACCGGTCTTAAATTCTTCATTCTATAATTATCGAAATTACGACGTCGCTTGCATGGAAATTGATTCACCAATTTCTTTATCCAAGCAGGTAGATAGAGCCTTGTTATTTTTAAGAGCTAAAACATTTTAATCGCTTTCAGTGCTCGGTAGTTTTAGTGTTAACCCCTTGCCCTACGATTTATTTTACGGTTTCAGTGATTAGACCTTTTTTTTATTATTAGAAAATTTATATCTATTGTATTAGATTTGTATTGAAATGATTAACATACATTTTTATCAGAATCTGTTCAGAATCTTAAGGCGAGGGGTTAATGTTACTCGTGGGTATCATTATTAATTATTTTAAACCTCGTTCATTGATATTGTTCTTTAACACGTAAAATATTCATCGACACTGTTGTTCAAAATCGACAATATTTATTGGTCTGTATCTCGATGTATGGAATACATTAACATGTGAAACTCCCACCAAAGTATTCGTGAAAATTCAATAAATATAATCTCATCGGACTCAGTCGTCTTGAACATGATCAATCATTTTCTGAAGACGATCAACCATTTCCCGAAGATGTTCGGCGGCCAGAACGGTGTCGTTGGAAGGCGGGAAAGCGTGAGGACCGATCGGAGGAAGTTCCATGCGACCGGAAGCGTCGGTCCTGTTGGATGGTCTTGGTCGTCGCGGTTCTCAGAGTAGCGTAAACGATGCAGAGTCATCTCAACGGTCTGGGGATGGATGTCGGGGCCGGGGTATTAGCATGACAAAGAGACGCTGGGACGCCTTCTCCTCGCTTCTGCTTCCACGCCGAGGGGCTGCTGCCTCTCAATTCAAATGCGATGGGCGTATGCTATGCTAATATTCTGATCCACCGACGTTAATGCATTATCAGACGCGGCGAGGTGCATCGGGCCGCCTCGCGATCACGATTCACTACCGACGAGCGTATATCACGGCCGAAGACCGTGCGTGACCGTGTCGCGCCGCCTGTCACGTCTCTATTAACGTTCGCCAAGTACCCTAACCGGCCCGCCGCCCCTCTTCCTTACCTGTCGAATGGCAATCGGACGGGAATTCGACAATAATGCACCGGGCAATCACGGCCCCTCCGGCAACAGGGATCACCGACGGCGTATTCTGCTTTCGAACTTTCAAGATATCAATTTTTCCATTTTCTTTGAGCACTAAGTGGCCCTGCGAATACAAAAGGATTTGTTAGAGAATTCGCAGAATTAATTTCATTCAGGATTTATATCGTGGCAGATGTTTTTCTCCATTGTTCCAACTGGTTTTATGCATTTATAGAGTTGATACACACTGTTGCATTATTTTTAACTGATTGAAATGATTATGGATGTATGGTAAAAGTGAGTACATTAAATGCAGTAAATAACGTCTAAAGAGATCAAACAAATTTTAATTTTGCACAGGGATCAGTCGAATATCGACACAGTATCGATTCGAACCGCGACGAGGCGTTAGGCTCGCCTAACCAGCAGAACCGGCGCTAATTGATCAGTCTTAAGCATCGAGCGCCGACTTTCTTGCAATTAAACCGTGCACGGAATAAGCATCAAAGGCGCCGTGCAACAGCGAAAGATCAGGCTCTCGCGACGTGATCTCGAACGAGCGTGGAACGCGAAAATAGGGGAAAAAATGGGTGAACTTTGCGGATCACCGGACACATCGTCGACAATGCCACACCCACGCGACGGTCCCCGTTTATTTATTGCACTCGGAGCGTTATTTTATTCTACGCGATCGCGCCGCGTGCCGCGAGCGACGCGCTTTCTACTCGTTGTCGACGCGACCGCCCGGCAGATTTAATCTCGAGCCGTTATAATTATTTATTTGCTAATTAACCTTTCCACTCGGCCGTTTTCTGCGGCGCCTTTCGCGGATCCCGAGCGCAACTCCTTCGGGGAGAGTCGGTTTAAACACAAATTTTACTCTCGAAAACTATATAAATAATTCTAAGAAGAGTGTCTCTTTCACAGGGGAGGTATTGTATTCCTGACCTGCAGTCTTTTCACAATTATCATTCAAATGTTGCTAGTCTGAGGAAATTCTCTGGTGGATGGACAAGAGAGCTGGGACACTGATTTTAATCCAAAACATTATAAATCCCCCTTGCTCGCTCGCGAAAGAAAAACTGATGCACGTAATTCCGAAAAGTGAACTCAATCTGGAAATACTATCTTGTTGAAACACAATCGTATTCCAATTACCATTCTCCAATATTTTAGAGACACATTTACCTTCAATTCAAGATCTTCCCGATCGGTGTTCCTCCGTTTTCGATGCGGATAATAAAGGCAGGATTAATTACTCGATCCTTTCTCTTCCTCTCAGGTAGTCGATGAATAACGACCAATTAAAGGCAAATAAAGCTGAGCCACCGTCGACGCCGGTCCTGAATTATTAATTTCGCGACTATCTGCCGCGCGATCGAATTCTAATCGGCGCTGCATCGAAGAAGAGAATCGCTGCCGTCTGGAAAAGCTGGCGAGAGGGCGAGGCGCAGATCTATGGATCGGTGCAGCTCCTCGATGTATCGATAGCGAAGGAATCGGGGCGCCGTGACCTCAGCGTCGATCCTCACGATCGCAATTAATGGCGTGGCGATATCGTGGGATAAATGTCTTTGCGACATGTGCATTTGCATTTGTGAAACTGACACTGCTGCTGAATATGCACACTGTATAATGAGACTGCGGATTATGCGAATGAAAAATTGTCTGCGTCGCAGTTCCAAGATTATTATATTTATTTTCTTGATTACTTTTAACAAGTTGGAAAAACCAGTATCTTCTAATTCATCATGACGGGTATTTATATAACACCCTAATAATAAATATAACGGGTGACTCGATTGTCTAGAATTGTCACGGGGAAACAAATGTGGCAAATGAGGATGGATAATTTCCCACGAGCTTTTCCACTAATTGTGACACAGGAAGACACCGGATCCGGCATTAAGCTGTCACATCGACAGGGTTTAAGAAGAACGATCGGCCCGGGATTACGCAGTCGTTAACTGTAGTCGACTGTAATTATCGACCGGGGAAAAAACTGGTCCCTCGAAGCGGCCCGAGAACCGTGTTCGCGGTTCTAACTGTTTCTCAGCCGCGAACAGTCAATTACTTTCGTTTTTCTCGTCTCGGTGGCGAATCGTTAACGCGGTTCCCGCGGATCGGATCGGCGATCGTCGCCGATAGATCAAGGTCGGCCGTATGTATCGACTCGCGGATGCATCATCGGGTCGAACTATCGCCTGCATCGACTAATTATCTACGTTTACGCGTCGCGCCGGCTCTTATCAGCTTGCGAGTATCGGCGTCTCTCGTCCGAGACGTTGCACGTGCGAACAGGCTATTTATCAAAACACGAGGATGATCGCTGTCGCCGACTTTCCAGAGATCATGCCAGCAGTCTGGAAAACGCACGATTCCTTATCATTAGGTTGCAACAGACGTACGTTAGGTTGCAAGTGTAAATACAAAGACCTATTCTTACGTAAGAGTATTAAACGGAAAAATTGTAATTATGATTCCCTGTTCATGCTGACATTTTTACAGCAATTCTAACCCAGTATAATTTCCATACTTGTGTCTTATAGTACTTATAATTTCCGATTTCGACTACACGATTCAACGATTCAAAAATATTGTTGCAGAAAAGTGTGAGGATGTTCATCAACGTTCAATCGAACAGGCACAAAAATTCCGTACGAAAAAGTGAACGAGTTCGATAGTAAAAAAATGTTTAGCTCCATGCTCCATGTATATTGAGCCAGCATAAATCCTATTGTAGAGTCGAGCTACTGAAGTACAATCAACTTTAACCATTTTATTAAACGCAACACGCGAAACTTTCGTTACAGAAAAAAAAATACTAGAATGTTCCACAACCCTGGTTTAAACGGACAAAAATATTTTGCAGCGGAAAATGAACGATAGGAAACGAAAGATAAATTTTTTAAATTCCACTACTCGACGAATATCCATCGGAAAGGTTGAGCATTGTTAAACTCTCGCAGCTCCTGACACCGGGTACCATAAGTGCCCGAAAACTGCAGTCTAACTCCACTCAGCGTGGAGTGATGCACATCAGAGGGCGGACCACGTTGCGTCCGCGTCGCGGTCCACGTGAAACGCTTTCGAAAGGGCTTTTCCATCGTCGAGCGTTATATCGAAGTTACTAATCTGCCGACCAGTGGCTGAGCCACTGGCGCGGCAAAAGCCAATGGGATCAGATAAACTCGGAAGCGGAGACAAAAGGATGCATTAGCCAACCCGGTCGCTAATTAACCGATCTCCCTCCTATTTTTCGAGGATAGGCGTAACCGACTGATGACTCTTCCTTCGGACAGTGGAGACTCTCTGACTAGACAGACACGCAATGACAAATCCCGCATAAATTACCGAACACGTCAAGGCTGGCCGACGATCGGTCACGCCTTCGCGCCGGCATTTGCCGATCGACCGTGCAGATATTCGCAACTCCATCTCCCCTGGATTACGTAACCGGCTGATTACGCGGATCCCTCGCGATCATCTTTAACGATCCCACTTCCGACAGCCGGTTTCCTCTTTTCGATCGTTACGCTGGCCGACATTGCTCATGTTTCAATATGCAATTGTTTAATTGTTTGCGGATTTCGAGTTCTTCGATTCGATTTTCATGTTGCTTCCATCTCCGGCGACCGTACACCGGAAACACGATTTATTAAACTGGTGAATATGAAGCGATAAAAGAGTTGAAGAAAAATTAGTACGCGTTCCCCAAATACTAGGCGTATTGTCGTAGAAGTTTCATAGAGAAATTGCAAAGATCACACGTGTTAGTTTGTCTATTTGGTGTACAAATAAATTCGCAGTCGTTCCTTCGTGAAATTTGCAACTTACAAGAATTATTGCAGGCAAAGCAGAATTTTTAGCTCAAAATTGATGCACAACTTTTCTATTTTTTATAAACATCCATAGTCCATTAAAGTGTCTTCGATATTGTTGAAAGATTCGAGGTCGAAATGTCGAACCAACGGGAACGCGGATTAATTCGTACACCTAATAACTTCTAGATGGTAATGAGCATCGGACAGGCGTGTCAAACCTTCGTCACCGTGGAAATTGTTCGGTTGATTCGCAGCTCGCGAGAAGACGTGTTGGTTCCGCTTACCTGAAACAGAAATAGGGCCAGAGAGACATTAGAGAGGGAGCTGAACGTGTGATGCAACGGGGCCGCGTGGGCGTCGGTCCGCCGTGGAAACATTAATCATCGCGAAACGCTCGCGTTTAATGAAATCCACGGTCACTTCTGTCGGTCAGGAGAGAAGAAGAGAGAGAGAGAGAGAGATAGAAGAGAGGAGAAGCGACCCACGCGAAAAAGAGCCTTCCGCATGCACACACGCATTCGTAATTTTACACCATGCCGTGTAACGACAGTTCTTTGACAGAGCTGAGCGACTGTGGGCGTCTCGATTCTTACACGCCTGATCGGAGAGCATGATCTTGCTGATCGCACGCCTCTGTCGATCGCGAAGGAATTTAAGGGGCATCGATCTTTCACCAATTATATTTTAATATTCAAATTAGTACCGCCTGGGGGATCTGTTCTCGCAAATTAATCAAAAGTACAGTTCAAGTAAAGCTTGAAACAGCTAAACGGAGCTGTTGAACAACAAATTAAAGAAGGATTTTTAGCGCAACTACGAGTGCATAAAGCACAGTGGCCCACAAAAGTGTTCGTACGCCCTTTAATACAGAATAACTTTTTCATAATTGTACCAAACGACCTGATGTTTCGTAAGCAATTAAATGCATTGGTTTACTAAATGATGTGCAGAAAAAATTTTGAGGAGATTATAATTTACAAGGTTACATGCAAAAATAAAAAAGGCATTTTTTAGAACTTTTTTATTTGGGCCCTTAAAATGGAAAATTAAAATATATGTTAGTTAAACACATGCTTAAAGGGTGTACGAACACTTTCGTGGGCCACTGTGGGTAAATAACGCACAAAGACCCCAACAGGTTACAGTAGTCTTTTCAATAGACTTCCCAGACGGTCCTCCACTGTGGCAACTGTAGAGATCAGCGATCTTCCACGGCAGTTGTCAAGTGTCCCATAATCTTCCCATCTAGCCGTCATTCCGGGGCAGGGAGATGTCATCGGGGGTGCGACAAAGCGGTCGACTTTCTGCTCGGGGAATCCCCACCGAGGATAATCCTGTTACGCTTTTGCGGATCGTTGACGTGCACGTGATGTCACCGGGCCCGGCCGGTGACAATTGACAATGCCGTGCCGGTGGTGACTCGACACGAATCGGCTGAAAGCATTCCAGCCCCCTCGATCCTTCTATCCCCTGGATCGGCCGCCCGGAAACTGTCACGGTGTGTCACCTGTCCCCAGGTACGGGGAGCACTTGTGAACACGAAAACGCCTTTGGCAGAGCCACCGCCCGCGCGTGTCCCCTTCTTTGCTCACCGGAGCGACAAGTGTCCTTTTTTCCAGTGGAACTGGAACGACCCCAGGGTTCAATGCTCTACCTGGGCACGCGACCCATTTTACTGCGAAAATCTGATTCCAATGCGGAATAATAACCCCTTCAATTAGGGGCACATTTATTTTGGGGAAGATGTTCTTGCAGTTCTACTCATTTTATTGGGAATTTAAAATTATATGTTTACAGATTGTCATCTATTATAATTTTCATTTCTTATCATTTTCATTTTGTATTAGAGACTCAGAGTACAGACTCCTTTGTAGGAAATGATCAAATTAGTTTCTTAACTAGGTTGCAGCATGAATATGTAGCTACTCTGAATATGCAGAACTATACAGATACGACAATTCTGGTTTTTCTTCTAGGAAATTTGTGGACGACAGAAACGTTCGTGGGCAAGGGTCAGAAGAGGGGCCAATGATTTCGCAATGCGAGCGAGTGATTGCTCGGCGAAGCGCGACACACTTTCGCTCATTGAACGCACCTGTCGGAGGACCGCCCACAAAGACGCTTTTGGTGTCCCTGTCCCCAACCATAATCCTCGTCCCGACGACTTCTGAAGCGGCGACACGCACGTGTCGCAATCTAACACGAACGCGACATTAAGCGAGAGCGCTGTCTTCTCCCACGGTGGCTGATGTCAGAAGACGTGCGCGACAAAGTACGTGTCACGCCACTCCCGCTTCGTTTAAGTTAATTGTCCGGGCATCTCTCCCTCGGCCAACCCGACCGATTTCATCACTGTCTTCTGATACGACCGTTCTTCGCGGTTCCCCTTCGTCTGATCCCATCGCGATCGTTTCGGACCTCGTCTTCTTTTATTGTCTTCCGATCTGCTGCACACCCTCGCATAAATTGTTTACAAAAGGATATACAGTCGGGGACAAATGTTGTGAACACTCGACATATTTAATAGCGTAAACAATATTTTGAATAACGGTACAGCAATTTTTAGTGGCGCCGCTCTCAGAGTCACTATTCTTCGGGAATTTTTTGGAATACTAAATCTTCACGATTTTTAAACTTTTTTATCTCAAAAAAGAAGCTAAGTCGTTTGTGTCAGGTCTTAGCATCTTTAGTGTTTCGTGCGAGATGCTAAAAGTATTGAAAAATCGTTATTCGGAAATCTCAAGCAAAAGAGACATCAATTGATCAATGAAAATTGGAGAAACGCAGCATCCGGTGCATGGTGCATCACGCTGATAGCACTCGCATTGGCTTTGCTCGCGTGCGATCTCGCCTAATCGTCCGTGAGCGTAGGAGGGCAGGTATAGCAACGGGAAGGACGTTTGCCGACGGTTCGTTGAACGCGATCGTCAATCTTGAAGATTCACCGTCGACCGAGCTAAGCGGATAATTATTTCGGCCTCCACGAAAGCTTCTTTCCTCCCCTGTCCTCCTTTTTCAGCTCTTCGAAGAGGATCTTGTTTTTGGTGGCATTCAGCCGGGAAGAAAGAGAGAGAGGATGACATTCTTCGGAAATTCGGATGGCTTGCTTTCCGCGGACGTCGTCTCATTTTGTTTATGCTCTTGACTGGTTGGATGTCATTCTTCGGATGAACTCGAACGAAGCGGATCAGCCTTGACAGGCTTGCAGCTTCGCGTTGTCGGAGGAGTCAAGCAGAAGCTGAATGCTTCGGCAGTTGTTTCAGACTGCATTGCGGTGAAAGTTCACTCGCCGATTGTAATATTGCTTTATAATACAGTCCGCTAATCCGCCTAAAATCCGCAGACTGAGTGGACGGTATATGTTAAAAAAAATTTCCAAAAATAAAAATTAACTTTCATTGAACCTCTACTTATCGAAATTAAGACACACCACTTTTATTTAGCATAACAATCAGCAGTCTATTAATTGCTACCTCGACTGGTGCTGAATATATGATATTTTTGAGAAGTGTATGACTCAGACGATTCCCTAGTAAATATTTCAAAGCTAATAATCATTTGAATCGTGCACCAGCTCATTCCCAGGAACATCCTGTACTAATTTACCGGGAGTATATAATTTAAAAGAAACCTTGAAATTTTCTTACATTTATTTCTGGTAACCTAGCTTTTAATTATATCCCCCCGTTTTTAATAATTACTGTTCAATTTTGTTCCCGTAACTTATTTCATCTAAAATATACCTCAAAAGACATTTGTACTTGGTGCTTCATTGGTATTGATCTTATTGTTAAACAATTTTTTTTAAACGACAGAACGTTCAACGTCAGCTTCATCATCGTTCACTAAGTATCGAACATCTATCCAACCATAAACGTCGTCCTCGCGAGGGTGCGACAGGAATATTCCCCCTACATTTCTGTTCGACTTTTATCCAACCCCCGAAATCGATTCGTGGCCTGGAATTATGGGTTACGGAACGTTCTACGGGATTTCCATCCACCCCTTGACACCCATTATCGACGAATATTGGAGTGGAGCAGGTCGTGTTTCAGATTCACTCGAAAAACAACCCCTATACATATAATTGATTTTGCTATTCTACTTCCATGTTTCGAAGCTTGTTAGCAAAAATTCACGATTACCCGTGGATTACGAATATCTATACAAAGATTTTTACGGGGTAGTGAACATTGAATTTCTACAATAATATTGAGTAAAATTAATTTTGATTAGAGTGAAGAAATGTAGAAGGATTAAAGGGATAACTCCTAGGATAAATTTCACCTACTCAGTTTCGGTTTCATTGATTGAACTACTTTGAGTTCGTTAAATTTTCTATGGGTTGTAACTTAACAAACGTGCTAAGGAAATTAATCAATGTTGTCTCATTAATTTCCAATAGAAATGCAGTTTGGAGGCGCAATAAAATTCGGAGCACAGTCCGAAAGAAGGGCACAGCAGGTTTAAAGCCATTCGTTGAACGTGTTAACATTCCCAGGGAGGTTTTCAGCGATAACCCCGGGAAAGAAGAAAACGTTTAATATCCAGCCGGTATCGTTTCATCTAAATTGAGTCACGATATCGTCGGCTCCACCGAGGGACGAGGGTGCGAGGGGTCGAGGGTGGTCGATCGTTATCGAAATCAATATGTGCCCTTCGATCTCCGACCGCAGATCCAGTGTCTCAGATAACGGAAGCGACGAGGAGCCGAGATTTTAGCGGGCTCGGAAATTTTTCGGGTCACGAGATCCGATCGCCATGACTTTTCGTATATATGAGAGAGAACCGCCGATTCTCTTGAAAGAGATCCGATCAGGAAAACAGTGCTCTTTCCTCGAGGTAGGAGACGGCAATCTGATAACACGGGGATTCAAGCTCCGGCCAATCATCATTTCCAAAATGCAAGCTTCCATTTCCGTAACAATTGATATGGAAATTCATAGTTTGCACAATCATTAAGACGCATTAACAATAAATTTATTTTATAATTTTATGAACGTTACTAATGGCATATTTTTAAATTAATTTAACCTAACCCAATCTGCGAATATATTTATTAGAACTGCTTAATGAATGCAACACGCCCTCCGAATTGAATCATCCTGTTTTATATGAACTGTGGGGTTCCTTTATTCTGGCACGCTGTTAGGCTCAAGCTAGAGGAATTCTAATATTTGGCCCCGCGGTCGCTTCGTTAGGTAATCTTCAGTCATTTTTGGGGATTAACGAATCTCGTAGGAGCGGACCTTGGCCCGCTACGAAATAATCGATTATTTTCGGGACGAGGATTCGAATCAAATTTCCATCCCTAATTGGTTACCGGGCGGAGGAGTCGCGGAGGCAACGATTCGTAAAAAGGACACTATGTCACAGTCCCACAGTAATTTAAATCTCATTATATTGGACCGCGGTTTGCGGTTTTCGTACAGCGACTCTCATCTTGGCGATCTTCGCGAAACGGTCCGCTGAAAATCTGCCGGTGAACGCCTGTGCTTCAGAGACGCTTCGTTTTTATCAACAACGTCGAACAAATTTGGCAATTTTAGATTTTCTTTTAAATTTAAACGAATCGGAGTTAAATTCTATTTTATCTTTGTGTTGGAAGATTGGAAGTCTAGTTTATCCTTTTCTCCTTTTAAAGGCTCATTTTAAAACCTGGACTTCTGAAATTTATAAAAGTCAGGCAATAATGCCTAAACCTTGGATGATCGACGATCACTCTCCTCTGAGTGATGATCTAATTATTAGTCGTCGTAACGAGGGATCTCGCGAGGATCAAGAGCGTCTAGGATAAGCCAGCTTTAATCTAGATTAAAGTGGAAAAGAAAAATCTACTGAATCCGACGTATTGTAATCTCCCAAGTAACTCGCAATTATAATGTAATTTTACGAGACAGAAATTAAAATTTTGTATTTCATAAATAGTTCCTACTTGATACACAAAGCTATGCATAAAACTGATGGGTAGGATAGGAGGACACCGATAAAAATAAATAAATAACAAATTTATTTATAATAAAATTATAAGAATTCTTTTTATCACTCACATTATATTTTTTTTCGAATCATCCGATCTTTTCCTGAATGAGAAATATCAAGCGCCACAGGAAAGGGCCCCTTAAAATTCCACCGATCGAAGCACAGTCCCCCCGTACAGTTTAACGGGGCCCAATTTTTTTCGCATTTCCCGTCGCGATGAGAGACGCTGGCCACGTGTGTATCCATTCCGGCGTTATTGGTAATCAAGTCCGGGGAACCTGCTTGCACGTATAACGACAATATGAATTACGGTGGTTCCCCGGCCAGCGAGGATTACACGGGGAATAAGGCCCCGAACATCCAGCCGGGACGTCTCTCGGTCTCGGGGCCCGAAACAACTGGGAGAAGGGGAAGCGAGAGAGAGACAGAGAGAGAGAGATGAAGATGAGGATAGTCGGGGATGAGAAGCCGAATCCCGGAGAGGGGAGTGGAGAGGAGAGAAATATCGCGCTACGAGCAATCTTGCGAAATTTCGTGCCGGATGATGTAATTTCTGGGATGATCCGCGCGGCGCGCGTCATTGCCGGCTACAAGATTCATTAAATTCCGATCGTAATAGATACCGGCTGCCTGCCGACCGACCCGAGGCATCCCAATACTCTCTCCCTCTCTCTCTTTCTCTCGTTCTCTTATTCTCTCTCCGGTGGTTATTTAAATTAACGGACGGTGCCGAGTTTTTAACGACCCGACAAATGAATTCGTTCGCGTGGATGGATCTGTGGGGTCGCGGAATCCGGCCAGAGGGAATTCGAATTGTAATTTTTGGAAATCCGTCGAAAACACACCGACGAAGATAGCGTGACGTTTCACAGTGATTTTCATTCTTCGCTCTGATCGCTCGGATTCTGGTATGTATTCCGTTCGGTTTCGGTTCCATATGATTTATTGGTTCAGGGGAAATGCGATGGGCTAGCCGCCGCGAGTTTTGCGTAAATAATATTCTCGGAAGTACCGAAAAATCGTGGAGCCTGGAGGGAGACTGTGAGGATCTGCTAATCGGATTGTTGCAGGAAAATTTTAGGATCTACACGGAAAATTCTGGAGCTTGCGGAACAGCAGTGGGAATGTATAAATAATATCGTATAGAGCTCGTAAAAGATTTTTATGATTTCCAAAAAAAAATTTCAAACAAATAGGAAGATTGTAGGACCTATCATAACAATCATGGGCATGTGAAAACAAAATTATTTGCTAAAAATAATGTACATAAAATTTTAGGGCGTACAGAAATATGTTTGAGTGAACAACCAAAATTCTGGGTTCTATAATGGACCTGTAAGGATCTATAATAGTTGTTCCAGCTCAGAGGAACCTCGCGCGAGCTCAAGAAAAATGTCGGTAAAAAAAATCGCCGAGTCTTACAGATTCGAAAAAACCATGAACCAGGCTTAACCAAAAATTCCAATGAGCAAAACGAGAAATGAGGAAAATGAGAAAAACTCAACGGTACAGTACAAGATCGATCGATTCGCGGAAACGAATGAAAATCGGCGCGCATCCTCGATTGTACAGCCGGCCGCAGCGGGAGAAACTTCTGAAAATTCTATTCGAGAAACTTTTCGTATCGCAAAAGCACCCTGTTAGAATCGAAGGGGTGGTAGTGGGTGGGTTGGGGTATCGCGGGAGCAGCGAGGAGGAGGCGAAAAAAGAAAAGGAGCCGCCCTATCGAGGAGGCATTTAATTAATTCCAGATCGAGGCTTTGATCGGAATATCGCGAGTTCAGCCTGACGGAAAACAAATCTGTCGGTGTTCTCCCGCTTTCTCTCTCTCTCTATCGGCCCCGACTGCTTAGCATTACGTAAAAACCAATTACGTGGGAATGCCTCTGTTGATTGGCAACAGAGATGGCCCGGGGGCTCGCGGCTCGGTAATCGGCATTCGAAAATGCCTCGGGTGTGTTGTTCCAACGAAATGTATCCGATGTCAAAAGTAGCCGGACCGTTCCAGGGGGTGTGGGCGCAGGAGATGGGGGTGGCACGTGTCACTTTGAAGAACGTCCATGGGGTGCAGGACAGCTCGGATCGAAAATTTTCCGGCAAATCTCGTTAAGTTTTCATTTGCCAAATGCAGGCGACGCGACGCGTCCCGACGCTCGCCCAGTGACCACGCCACAGAAAGCGGTGGACATAAAAATTTTGCAGCTGAATGCACCGAACTGAAATGAAATTGAAATTTATTTTCTAAACCTCCTCCACTGTACGATTTATTCTACGGTTACAGTAATTAGAACTTCTCGTCGTCCATAATTTCTTAGAGATGAAGAAGAAAGTCAATATTTATTGCACACCTAAAATTTTTCTAAAGAAATAGGAAATTGTACTTGCACTGGTTGGCTTTAAATTGCTTCGAGTTTGCATAATTTCCGCGGCTGGCGAACATCGCTGTAATCGGCCGAAGATAAAAAAGACCGATCAGATTCGCGATGGAATTACTCGGATATCCTGAGGGGCGGCGAGGGTGAGAAAAGTGGCGAAGAAAAAAAGGAGAGTGAAGGTGAAAGCGGCCCCCGATAAAATTCTATTGTGTCGCTGAGGAGCGTTTAAGCCTCTTGGTTCTTTCTGGTTTACCCTCCGATTCCTCTCGTCCCAGTCACGGCACAGCCAACCCCTCTTGTCGCTTGTTGTCGCAAGCCTTTATTAGCCCCGGCCGACCGCCTCCTCGGGGGATGAGGAGGGTGACTTTTTTATTTCCCCACAACTTGACATCCGTCGATCTCTCTTTCGTATCTGCCACTTGTTGCTCCGGTGTCCCGATGACTCCTTGTCCTGCCAGCGACAACCGCCCCTTTGCTTTTCTTCCACCCCCTCCCCCTACCAACCCATACAACTGTCGTGCGATCCCTCCGACGACGCGGAATAATATTGTGTCCGCAAACGTGTCGTTTGCCAGTCGATCTGTTTACTCTCGACCCTCCGTTTCGGCGATTAACGCGATCGACGTTGAATCGAAACCAATCCGAAACAATATCAACCCCTAAGCACAATGTCCATTTTGTATGTATACATATGCAGACAGTATCTCCCATTAATATTCGGGCACTCTTAAAAAGAAACCTTTTTTGACACTGCGTGCACGGGAACCGTAAAAGACTTACGGGTACTAATATTTTAAATTTATAATTACTGAGAGAATGTGTGTGTGTGTGTGAAGATAGATAGAAAGAAATTTTGAAAAACTCGCAGAGAAAATACTAAAAATTTTTGTATTTTACATATTCAAAATTTTAAAAGTATGTCTTGCGAATACCACACTTGGGAATCTGATTCTTTTTCAACCCTTATTCAGAAAATGGTGTCGGGGGCAGATAGCGACACTTAAACGAGACAGTCTGTGCACAAAGCTCGGGCCGGAAATGGACGCGATGTTCCAGAAGCTGGAGGGTGGCCGATGGAATCGCGGAGGGTGGGGAACACGGGGATGGCTCTTGTCTACGGACGCACAAAGTATGTGGTCTAAACGTAAACGGAGTTCGGACGGAACAACCCCCGCGGGGCGACCTCTGTGATCGGCGTTCCGTGTAATCGGCAAGTATGCAGATGATTAAATTTGCAACATCATCGTGCCAGCCCTGAAAGCGGATAAAGGGCTCGAGGTCCGGGCTAGACACCACCCCCTTGGCCCACGTGATACACGCTCCCGCCAGCCAGTTTGACTCGCGGTTTGCCAAAGGAACGTCTTCCGGTTTCTAGGCTGAAGATTTCTCCACTTGGCCCAGGCCCGATACGACTGGAACGAGCCCCGAGCCTCGAGACGATCGAATACTCGCCCCCAAGCCCCTTCCCCTTCGCGAAGATAAGGGTTGTCGACGAGATATTTGGCCCTGTGAAACGTAATTGGTATTGCCGAGGGTGAGGGATCGACTCGTTTCAATTCGACTCATGTTCGATAACTAGAACCCGGATCTTTATGCAAAATAAAAGATTGTGGATCAATTGAAATAAAAATCGCCATTTTACTGTTTCCTGTGGAACCATCGGTTCCATCAGGAATTATAGAAAGACTCGCTTGCGTGGAAAGCTGGAAAAATATGTTCCAAAAAATTGCCAAACAGAGCTGGGTCTTACAAAATAGTTACAGCCGATGGTTGAACCCCGATACACGCATCATACAATCCCGAAGAAAAGCAGCCACAAAGGACACCTAAACGGAGCACCGTCCGCCGCGCCGGAGGGTAGCAAACAGCACCCGCCACAGTATCTCCGCTGCTTATCGAGTCAATCATAGAAAAGCAATTCACCGTGCGTCCCATAACCATTAAACATACCCGTAAATTCGCGTGCACCGGCCCGTGATGCCGGACTGTTCAACCAGCATCCACTCGAGGCCTGTCGAACTCGATCACGCTCAAGCTTTTCCCCGGACCCATTCTGTCCCTTTGTCCTCGCGTCATATGAGATTCCGGAGACACGTTGCGCATCGACCGAGAAAATATGATATTCTCTAACCCATAGACAACAGAGTGGAACAGAGCGAGCGAACAGGGGCCACCGGTGAACGCAGAGGAAGCGAATCAAATCAAAGAGAAAAAGGAGAGCTCGGAAGGACCTAGTTTTGGCGGGTCCCTCTCCCCATTGTCGAGAGACTTTTTCTCCAGGTAACGTCATATTCAATGGCCGGCCAATCACAATATTTTTGACGAGTTATGTCGGCGCATAATGGCCCAGGAGGTGGGGAGAGGGGGAAGGGAGGTTTTTCCAGCAGGAAAGTTGGACCCGGAGTTTTAGGAAGAGAGAGAGAGGAGCATATGGTAGGCTCCAGGACGATTCGTGGCCCCGAAGGACGCCACAATGGCCCGGGCCAGGTCCTTGAGCCCTTAAAAGCACAAAGACACGCGCCGCCCGGTCCCTGGTCCTGTGGAACCCTGTGAAACCCTGCGGAACCCTCGCGAGCCCTTTTTCCCCCGTAGCCAAAGTCCCGACGCATCCTGTGCTTATCCCGGAGCGCCGCGAGGCCACCCTCCCGAGGGATATAGACGCCGTCGAGCGTGCGTAACAAGCTCACCGGCCCGTGAGTTATGAGGGAAACGCGCGCAATATTAATATTTTGTATCATCCGAGAAAGAGAGAGAGAGAGAGAGACGCCTGCCAGAAGCCCACGGATGCAACCGCCGCGCCGCCAGTCTGAGACCCTTGTCTATCCAGTTCGCCGCCGTCTTTTGTCGCTGAGAGACGCGGGACACGGCGATCTGCTTCCGACGGAACATCCTCTGCCCGTCTACTTTTCTTGCAACCCACCGAATCCCGACACGCCGATTTTCATGCAGAAATACAGTCCGTCTCATAACTGACGGCACACACTTTAAATCGGAATAACCTATCTACAAATGAACCAAACGACTTCAGCCTTTCCGTCAAGCTGGGTGAAGCAGTTCACTGGAGGAGTTGGAAAAATGATGTCTAGTCTGAATTACAAAAAAAGAGAAAATAGTAAGAGTTTCCTTTTACATTTTTATTCGAGCTTGTGACGAAAATTTCAATATTGCAGGTTCATGCAAGCACCTCAATAATGTAATTACTTCTTTTGGGATTTTTGTGAAGATAAGATTCGTATAGTTGCAAGAATGGACCACCGTCCGAGGGTTAATACTGATAACCAACAATTTCTCCGACGATTATCAACCGAACCCACCAGTATGCGTCCCATGGACAGTTCCCGGGTCCCCATAACGAATTCCAAAATCGCAGAAGGAAGAAGCACCGGGCAAGAAACCGAACTAACAATAAGAAGGAGAAAGAAGCGAAGTCCTCGTGGCGGGGGCGTAGGTCCGAGAATAAGAACGAGGAATCCAATCGATACAAATTGGGAATGCGATGACGGTGCGCGTTTCTCGAACGACGCGAGAGAACCATCGGTCAGGAGACCGGGTCGGGTCGGGCCCCCGGAAAAATAACGAAAGCCGCAATTATCGGCTCGTTTTGCCGATTTGTGGCCGGCACGCCGGTCATTAGGTGGCTGGTCCGGCCTCGCCGATCCCCGGCTGGAAACAATGGCACCCGGGGTGTCAGAAATAATACAAATAACCGGTCCGGTGAAAGTACTGTTTAGCCCGTAATTTCCTTTCGTGGCGAAGCACGCCGGAAGGCGGGGCGCGGTCACACCTTCAAAGCTCTTTCCATCGAGCCTCCCTTTCTGTCTCTCTCCCTCGCTCTTCACTCTCATTTTTCGGAGAGAAAGAACAGAAGGAGGAACCAGGGGGTGCCGATTTCCTACGATCGACCACAGGCTGACACAGTCATTCCCTCGCTCATTGTTTTTGCGAGGAAAGTCTGGTGTCATCGTCGACGCCCCCATCGTCGACGAGCCACCGTGACCGGCCGATCCCCGAGGAAATCGATCCCGGAGCCGAGTCGAATCCGAATGGGGGACCGCGACGTCACCGATGGCTTCTCGCCGATTTTTGGCAGTCCGTTTTTGCGCCGGACCTTTTGTCCTCGCGCGGAAACCGGCCGTGAGAATCCTCGATGGTGAACCGGCTGTGAACGTTTTACATCACTTTACAAAAATAACAGGAATTTGCCATTTTTTATTTTTTTTGTATAAATGTACCGAACGACTTCATTTACTAGAAGCGTACTGAAAATTTTGGAAGAATTTTTTACAGCCGGAATTACAGAAAAAACGGCAATAGTTGCATCATAAAAATGTGTTCTGTAGATTCGTGAAAGTTTCATTGAAAACTTCTTAATCTTGCCCGAAGCCTGTCGCAACAGGACAGTAGCCTAATGCCTCACAGCATCATCCCCAAAATTCACAACACACGAACCGAAACTTTTCCTTCTCACGTTACAACTTCGTACGCTCCGGTTCGAGCAAATTCGATGTCGGATCTTTCGCCAGCGAGTCGCGATTGTCTCGGGACATGTTGCAATCGAGAACTCTGAAAAGAGTGAGAATAAGAGAGAGAGAGAGAGATAGAGGAAGAGAGACTTTCCATTCTCCTTGGTCCGGCTTCCAGGATCCAGGTAAAGACGCCGAGCTGGGACACAATGCGTCTCCCAGCAGGCAAGTTATTATTACCGACTCGCCTTTGTCCGGCTGTCAACAATTAGTTTAGATGATGCTTCAACATCCTGTCGAACAATGCCACCTGCGCAGCCAGCCCCCCAGGCTTCGTGGAAAATGGAATCGTTCGGGGAACGCGATTCCTGCGGAATTTCCGCAAATCTCGCGCGGTCCCCTAATCGACGCCGACACTCGCTTAATTAATTAACGACGGACTTCTGTTGATAACTCACCCTTCCATAAGTTATTGCATCCTTCCTCCGCAGTTACAATCAATAGCAATTTGAAAAAATGATTTGTACATTACCTCGTAAATTAATTCTTCTAACATCTCCAATCATCAAGGTTATTTGTTTTTGAAATAACATTCGGACGATTGAATAACATTTTCCAAATAATGATTTGGGCAGACACGAAGCTCAAGTGTTCGGGTTCGTTCATTGGACAGCTCACCCTTCCTCCCGGGACAGCAGTCAGGAAACGGAATAACGATTTGCCAATACTAATTTCGGCGGACATGCGACTGAAAAGCGTTCATTCAGTGTACAGGTCACCCCATTCGACCGAGTCCCTTATTTCCAAGGCGGTATCGTTGTCGACCGCCGGCCGGATTTATTGAAAACCAACGTGTCGCGTGATCGTGATCGCGATCGCGAGCGTGCCCCGATGAGTCCGGGGAGCTGTGCCCGGTTTTGTCGTCCCCCGGCAACCTATCGTTAGGCAAAGTGTCGCCTGGCGGGCTTGCGTGCAGGAATGCGACAAGAACCGGCCATTACGCGACGCGGTGTCACCCGGAGCAGGGTAATTTCGTCGAAAGTCGAGGATCAAGGGCCGACAGACCGCAAAAACGCCCGGGCCCCGCATTCTTGCTATTCCGAGGATTTTGCGTCGACTTTGTCGGCCCGGCCCGATTCCTCACGAATCTCTTCGGGAACCCCCCCCCCCCCCTCGGTTCCATAATTTCTTTCTTCAAATTGGTCTCGTCGCTTCTAAATTATTTCGTTCCACTTTTCCTCCATCACACGAATCCGTACAGGCTCGAAGAGGAATGATCGTTTACTATGATCGCGGATATAACCAGGATTTGTTCTCGCTAAGGTCTTGAAATCTGCGATCATAAACAAAAGGAAGGTGAACGCGAACTTCTCGTTCATCGGTTCGGATAATCGAGGTTTTATTATATCGTGGATTAAACAAGTAAATATGATCCAAACTGTATCGTGCTTGGACTCGTTTCAATCGGAAAAAAGTCATGCATACGTTGCGAGAATTTTTATTTTGCATGAAAATCCGCAGTCTCCTTCCGCAAAAAATTCTTAAAAACAAACAGGTTTTGTTTTTTCCTTGGCACATGTTACGCCCGGTTTTCGCGAACACCGATCTCTTTCACATCTGTACCGAAGCATTACTGTAATCCGCGCGAACGATCGTCTGTATGTCGCGTGCAGCGCCCCAGTTGACAAACTCGCGGCCTAGAAGAGAACAGAAGGAAAACAGCAGGGAAGGGGAACGCCCCCCGACCATTGTCGAACCGGAAACGGTAATAGGCCTCGACGAGAACGTTCACAAAAGGGGTTCGGGAAAGAGTTAAAGCGTTGTTGATCGTCCGCGGACCTCTAATTCCCATCACGCCCTCGGGAACGTGGAACAGATGGACGCGACGCCGACGCGAGCCGCGTCGACTCGATTAAACGAGTAGGTATAATGTACATTACAGCGGCGAACGAATTCCTTTCGCGTTCTCTTCTTCGCTTTACTCCGTCTCCTCTATTTTCTCTTCTCCTTTCTTTTTTTTTTTCCGAAACTCGTTGTTTACCTTTTTGCTCCGGGACCATCTGGCTGGATTAACCGCTTCGTTTGCAGGGGCGTTTCCAATTTTTCGATCGCCGCGAATGGCGGAACGATCGACGTGTCCACTCGCACGTGAACACGCGAAAACGGAAGTTTGCCGGGCCGTGGAACTTCGCAAACGGTTCCGTGGAACAAACGGGTAGTCTAGTCGAACGGATCCGAAAAATCGATTTTTCTTTTGGCACAGAAATATGATATCGACATTTTGTAATTGTGTTCGAGAAGATAGAGAAGGTTCGTGAAGCCTCAAAGATCGGGAGAGTTGAATCTTCAAATTTCTTCATTTTGCATTGTGTAAAAATTTTATTGAAATAAAAATTTTCCCCGGCCCTGTTTGAGACCAAGATTGTACTCGTCTCGAAACCAGAAAGTAAATAAAAATACAGTGTTGACATTCACGTCTCGGTGTCGATTCCAAGCAAATTAGTAACACAAATCATTTGGGAAACGCTAAAAAACAAAACGAACGTGCCAATATAATCGCGCACAGAAGGCAATCGTTAGGGTAAGAACTATCGTCAAGGGTGTTCCTCGCCATAGTCGTCGGCACGTCGAACGCAAGAATGCGCGTTTCGAGTCCGGTCGCAGGAATCTCGTTCTGTTTACGTTATCGTCTCTCATAGAGGCGTGCAGCCCTTTGGAATCGCGGCCCCTCGGCATCTATTTCTGTGTCATCGGTACACAAACCTCTGGCCACGAGAAAACAAATTACGAATGATTCCTGACAGGAGACTCGATTCGAGACGCCCTCGAAAGTGGATATTTCCGAGAGGCTGAGCGCCGTCATCCCATCTCTCTCTCTCTCTCTTTCTCTTCCTCTCTCATGAGAAGGTCTGCTCCCTTCAGCAAGATATCTCGAGGACTCTATTTCCGTGTCATTGATATTACAATGCTCGAGAGCGAGGACCAAAGGAACACGAGCCGAGAACACGAATTCTAATGACGCTCGGAAGCAAACACCGTGTCGAGAAACAGTTCGTGCATACGTTTACTGGTTCCTCGAGGCTGCTCGGAGCTTGTTCCTGTGTCTCCGTGTGTGTGCGAGTCCCGAAACTCTTCCACGATGAACGGATAGCGAAGTATAAAGTTCGTGTATTCGTGAAGTACGTGGAAAAGCATAATCATTCAACATACTTTTGAACCGTTGAAAAATGGGAAAAAGTTGACAATTTTCTTTTATGTATGAAAAATTACGTTTCTTTCAAATATCAATATCTATTTGTTTCGTAGAGAGTATGTAGAAAAGTATAATCGAAAGATGTGAAAGAACGATTTTCTATACATAAAATTATGTTTATTTAAAATATACGTCTTATTTCATGAGGTTTGAGCACTATGTGCTGAAAAATTTCGCTGAACAGCTTCAACTAGGGGGACGTGGCAGCCATTTCGTTGTAACACAATCGCGGAGTGCATCTTTCGGGGATTGAGAAATGGAATTTCGACAATTGTTTTTAACGTACAAAATGTGGTTGTTTAAAGAACAAGATATACATGCTATTCTATATTTAAGCAGTATTTTCAGAAAATATTAGCTGGGTACTTTAAATAAAAAAGACGTGGCAGAAAAGAATTTTGATTTCGCACCTAGATTCACAGTGTATCGATAAGGCGAATCACGCGTTTCGGGGGACACGTCGCAGCGAAATGGCACGCGACAGGCCCCGAGCGATCGGATAGACAGCCATCAATTATAGTTTCGTGTTTCCTCGAAAATGTAGGAGAGTGCTCGCCTTTTAACGGCGAGGTGGCGCAGACATGGGTGGTCGTAGGAGACGGGCGACTTCAAGGAAGTGTCTCTGGACGCTGTCAACTTGGTTACCTATGAGAAAATCGAGCGAGAAAGCGGTTGTCACTGGCTGTCAGCCGCGCGTAATCGGCCGGCATGCAGCGAAAATAGTCCGTGCGCGGCGTCTGCGGGTTTCAACCGCGACAGATGTTTCGCGTCCCGACGACACTCTTGTACATATTTCGGTCCCACCCAGTATAAACAAGCCCGAACCGCGATCCACGTCCCGGAATAAACGCGACGGATTCGAGTTCGTCGATCGGCCATCGATCGACGCTGCGTCCCAATCTTTAAAGTCGAGAATCTTCAAATGATCGTTAGACTCTGATTCCGTCAGTTTATTATACGAAGTTTAATCATCTATAACAAAAATCAGTAGGCGAAGCACAAAACACTAAGGACATTCAACTACAATTTCAATGATTCTTATATAATCTTATATAAATAGTACTCTTCCTCACCCATGAAAAAGCTGACTGTAAAAAGTCTACAGATTTCTTAGAGAAAAATTTACAACTCTGTGAATCTCGAAATTTATGAACTCTCAGGACAATTGTCCCAAAAGAGAAATTATAAAACTAGGAAATTCTCCATAAGAGAGATTGTGCTATATGCACGACCGAGACGGAAATATTTAAAGAAGAGAAAAATCCGAGAAAATATTCTGTTCGCGATAACCGGAGAGAAGGACGATTCCTGCGACCGCAGACGATCTCATAGCGATCGTAGGCTGGCCCCGTTCCGATTCCCGCAACCGGCGTCGGCTACGGGGTACCGATAGGATCGCGATTGGCCGATTGAACGAGCGATTTTTTGCGGTATTCGGAAAACGGGGGCCCGGCGGATGCAGATGGAGCCGGTTACGCCGGCTGTAATTAACAAGGCCGGCTTTGTGGTGTTTTGTCGCCGGTCGCGACACGCCGTGACGAGGGTGGAATTTCTGCGTCCATCGTTCCCGGGGACCCAGACTATAAAACGGTCTTTGTGTTCCGCGGTGCAACCAGGGGCCGCGTGCGCTGCCACCGCAGACAAATGTAAACATTCTTCTCTCTTTCTCGCTTTCTCGTTCGCGCCGCGAGAAGAGTCCTCGAACGATCGCGCTGCACAAGGATTACCGAGTCGCCGTTGCTGTAAACCAGCTTCTGGACCCATTCAACCTGACCCATTCCCGACGATGCACTCGGATCCAATAACACCACAGTTTTCCTCTTCACGTGCCCCATATACAGACGAGTTCAAGTATTTGAGATTCTACAGATTCTCGAAGACGAGTTAACACATTACCGGTAGCCTATTGACACTAGGGCGGAGGTGGGGATCGCTGTCCCACGATAAAGACCTCGTTCTCGACGCGGTAATTATTGGGACGAGCAACGGCCACCCGCGGTGCTGGACACGAATTCCGAAAGCTGATCGGCATACGTCTCTCGGAAACATATACGAGAGCGAAAACGCGGGGGCGGAGGCAAGGTCGGCGGCGCGGCTTTGCTTAGAGACAATGCGACCCCCGCGGCGACGATCCATGGATCCAAAAATCGCTTTCGGCAGCGGCCGGTGCGACATCGCACTGACCACCCCCCCTAATCGATCCAGGAAGCTCGATCGTCGTGGGAAAAAGATTTTCAAACGATGAAGTCGAAATAAAGTCAGGGAACACTTGTGATTATATGAAAAATTTGCGGAACACCAAAATTAATGATCCAGAAAACGAACAAAAACATCATCCCTTGTAGAAATAAATATATGTATTTTAGAAAATATATTTCGCTGAATTTCGCGGAAAATTGAGGTTAGGTCAAACTCTACACTAGAAGCAATTGAAGAAACATATCTTGCAATTAATGCAAACAACGTTTATTTATTGTTACATTTTGTTTATTCTACTTTTAACATCCAGAATGAGAATAACCATTTTCTGCCACGAAGACGTAGAAGTATGTCCATATGTCGTTTCGGAGGACCGGGAATAATTTATCAAGGGCTGAAAAGGGCCGCAGCGTTCGATCATGGTCGAGGGACAGCGGTCGATTTTTCGAAACGAATGAAACACGGCATTGAAAATCGAGTGAATTGCGGTGGCGGCGGTTCAGAAGGGCGGCTTTCTCGTCGGTAGCCATTTGTCAGGCGACTTCGGGCCTACCCTGAGCACCGACCATGAGCCAGGGGCGCGACGATTAAAAGACAAAAGGTTCTCGGCGTGGTTCTTTTCGGCGCCCTCCACACCGCAACGGTCCATTCAGCCGCAGAAAAGGCCGAGCTTCGGACATTGTTACTCGGCTGTGAACAGCCCGGTTCTATACGCTCTCTTGTGTTTTAACAGTGTTTCCAAACACTCCCACGCGACCACGAATGTACGCCTAACATTTTGATATTTGATCAGCGCTAGCTTTATGAAATTGTTCCCAGTCACTTGAGAAATTAGCGGTGAGCACCTGGATCAGAATTGACGAGAACGTTTGAATAGCAGCAACAATCTGAGGAATTCCGCGGTTTACACTGCCGAAACGAATGCTGCTCGCTCCGCCACGGGCGTTTGGTAACGGGACAGCCTGTGCGTACGGCAGCGAGGTGGAAACCCGGGAGATTAATCTAAATAGCCCGCAAAAAGGGAAAAGAAAACAACCGTGGAGGAATTATTAGAATAATGGCCAGCTCCGAGAGACGTTCCTCTCGTGGTGGGTGAAGGAGTTGAAGGAGGAGGTATGGTAATGCGCTAGAGGGACACAGGCTCGCGGGAGGAGGTTGCACGGATCCAGCAGGATAAGCGACCGAGCTTATGGCGCCTAAGGCCCTTGGACCCTAACAGAGTACGGTCCGCGCCAAAAGGGACCTCTACGAGCAATGTGTCCGATGTATGTGGAAAGGCACATCATTTAAAACACTTCGCGTCAATTCATTTTCTGCACGAATCGTGAAAACAACTGCAGTAACAGGTTCCAACAGCTAGCTTCTATTCAGGCTATTTTTAGGATGTCTTGTAATCTTGTCCACTAGTGTACAGGATGGAAATGGTCGATGGAAATGCCAGCTCTGAATGTTCACTTTGATTGCTGGGTCATCATCTGCACAGATTTCTGCAGTTTCACTGGAGGGAAGCGGGATTTTCTTTGATTCGCTGGAATTCGACTCGCTGTGTCATTCCAGAAAGAGGAAACACAGTTCTGGTGCAGATTGCCAGGCCTTTGAGCCACCTGGGGGTACATCAAATTGTAACCGGTTGTTGGTGAACCGTTGAGTACATGGAAAAATGTTCTGCGTCGACCTGGAGATAGTGTGACGGGTAGACTGCGGATTTTGCATGGAAAATAAGAGTGCACAGGAGCTACATCTCTGTTTTAAATAATTTTAATGAGCTGAGAGTGGCACAATAAGCATTTTAGATTCTTCGAATGAGTTTACTGTTCCGTGTTCAATCTACTCGCTTTTCTCTCCACGGAATCGCGGATTGGTCCCATCTTAGTCAGAAAAATATGCCAGTCAGTGTTTCATAGAAAAAATAATTGGAAACGAAAATTCATACATTTATTTATACAATTTAAGCCGAGGTCAAGGCATGGTGTCTCTACAGAGTTTACACGACAAGAGCGACACTTTGATCTTGAAGTTTCCCACATCCCGAGACACCATAGCGCACACCATAGCGCACGCCATAGCCATCCGAATCCTACAAAGACGTAACGCTCCCCGCGTCTCGGTTACCTGCGCTCGGTTTTAAATCTTCTCGGGTCGACGGCGATCGCCAGGTCCGCCCACGCGGATCTAATCTAAACGAGACGTTCCGTATTTCCTTCATCCCATTTACCCTCTGTCAGCTCCAAGTCACTCGGTTTATAGCTGGCTACCATGCTCGCCAGCCACCTGACTCGGAGACAGCCGAGCCGGGAGAAAACGCCTCGCGGAACAACGAGGTTGCGAACGTTGCTCGGAACGAGCTTCCTATCGCGATATCGGTCGGTCAGCCTAACCCCGCACGAAGAACAGCATCAGCATCAAAGATTATAGTTAGAAGTTACGAGTACAGTAGTGCTCGCCGAATGTTTCTTCGTACAATTCGATGAGACCTCTCTCCATATCCTACCACAAAGATAGTTACAGGGTGATCACGGTTTAATGAATTATACTCCATTTCTTCAGTTCTGGTTAACAGAAAATTACGAAAAAATTCGTGAACTTCCTACCGGACAGCCTGAACACCTGTGAATTTTTTCCGAATTTTTCACGGCAAAATGGATTTTTAAAAAATCGCGGAAGCTCAAAATTGCTGACTATATTGAAGCTGTTGACTGGAGATGCTGTAATTAATAATATGTGATTAACGGAGACATGAATTTCGTGCAGCAATTTGCGGTCCACTGTATGGCAGCATGCTCGAGGGGTCTTGGTGGAATCCTAAGCCAGGGTGGCACGGTGCATCAGCCATCAGCCGGCACTCTTGCGGGTGGCTGTACGCCGAGAAAGAAGGTGGACAAGTTGAGTCCCGGGTCTCTGAAAGCGTGGGCGGGGCGGAGCACGCATAGCTCCCGGCCTCTTCTCTTCTCTTCTCTTCTCTCTGCCCCATGGCCCCCGCTCTTTGCCCCCCTCGGCCACCACCTTCGCTTATATCCGACGCCGCCACCTCCTTCCTCGAGCTCCTCGGATGTTATATGTGCTCTCTCGCTGCGCGTTCCCTACCCTATCCTCTCTTCTCCACCTCCTTTCTGCCTCTCTTCTTCTGCTCGTTTTATTTTCACCTTGTAGCCAGGGCTTCCACTACCGTTTTTCTCTCTTTGTTGTCTTCGGCCCGTCCGCTAGGATCCAGGATGACGTCGGGACTTTAATGCTTCTAGGGCATACACCTCGTCGCCACGGACGAGGATGTGCGTGCTGTATGGAGAGAAATACGCCATCCAACGCCCAGGCAGATTGCCCAGCCGTTCAGCCCACCCGTCTCTTCGAGATGGGATGCGGAATATGCGGAGGATCGAGGAAACCGACGCGACGGGAAGAGGATCGAGCCTTGATCCTCGGGGGTGCCCGCAGACTATGATGTTGCCTGGACGTTGCTCGGTGAGACGAGCGATCAGGGAAATGGGAGGTGTTGTTCCAAGTTGACCTGAGAATATGCGAGCGTTCATTCACTGGACAGGTCATCGTCTTCAGATTTTCGCTATTTCACCTTCGGCAAGGCGCCAGAATAAAAAGATTTCAATTTCCTCGACAAGTTACGTTCGATCCGCAAGGTCGAACGATAGCAGCATCGATAAAAATTGCAGGGTCTCCAGAAGCACGAAGGCAGGAAAGCTTGCGAAACGACGGCTGTGCAAGGCTCGTCAGGCCAGCCCGCTCGTAGATAATTTATTAGCGATCCGCAGAAAGATCGGTGTTTACGAGCGTCACATTTACCGGTCGTGAAGATCGTGATATTGGTGATCGAGCCGAAACTGTCGAAACCGCCGGGACAAGCCTGAAATTGGCGCAACCGCCTTCTGTCCGTGGTCTGGCGTTGCCCAAGTCCAAGTTACCGATCTCTCTCTTTCTTCCTCCTGGTTTATTAAATCGGTCCGGCCGGTCTCGAAAGGTTACATTTTATCCGTCCGTATCTATTACTTCGAAAAAGTGCCACGATCATTCTTTCATTTTGTCGAAATTACGATCTAGTAATTGCTGGCGATCGTCGGTTTGACCGAGCAGGTCGTGGACGACTCTCTTTGTGGATCCCTTTCGAAATCCGAGCGAGATCGCGCGCTCGGTCGCAGGAAACAGTGATTGACAGTGTGTAATTTGATCGACGTCTGATTAATATGTCCACGATTTCTGATTGCATTGCTTTGTCAAAACAACAGAAACGTGTTTATTCGCGTCCTCCTCGCTCGAGCTCGTCTAACGTCGATCATCAACTTTAATCATCATTCCAAGATTTCAGTAATTAGAAACACCAGAAAATGATAAAGCCGAAATGTTCCCAGTGCTCATCCTAGAATCCCATCACATAATCGATCCATTCAAGGTCATTTCCCCGCGCATTAAGGTCACACATCTCGCATCCGCTCGCCTCATCTATCACCTTCTCCGATTAGAAGAAAAGAGAAATTCCAAGCGGTCTCTGAAAAAAAACCTGCTCGCGTGTTGATGCTCGCTCCGACTCGCTTCCACTTGCTTCCACTCGCTTCAGCTCGCCTCGACTCGCTCGGACAGTGCAAGAAAGACAACGCGAGATCGTTACGGACGACTCGGAGCAATTTCGGGCCACCGGTCTGAGACGCTCGAAAGAAATCGCGGACTCTTAACCCGCGATTTCTCGCAGTTTTCTCTGCGGAATCAAATGTAAAGTAATCGCCGACGGGGGAAAAAAGACCGTGGACACGGTGAAAGCCGAGATATGACAGATACGCTGCTCGCGTTTAATTACGGGCCTGCGAGACGAGAGGATCACGCGAACTCTTACCGCGATCGATTCTGTTCGGCTGCTTCTTCTTTATTCTCCGTACGGCCATCGAAATTTTGCAACTTTTTCAACTAGTTTTTATAAAATGACGATCCGCAGTTTAATCATCGGAGACATCGAAAAGGCTCTGCGATTTTCGTCTAGTTGTGGATGATTTATCGATTTGTTATTCATCCATTTCATTCCGAGCTGTAAACTCGCCTAAAGGGCTAGAAGTTCGTCCTCGCCCTGGCCCCGACGAACTTCCCTTCCTTCGCCGTCCTCTGACGTAATCGAAGAAGCCCAGGCCGCGCTCACAGATCACAGATTAAACAACACTCGAGTCCTTCTCCTCGATAATTACCCAGGCCGGGGTAATTGCTGCAATCCGGGAACGGCACGCAGTTACCGGGCAGATAATTCAGCGAACGGTGATTTCGAGTCAGATTGCCCGGGCAGAAAGTTACGTTATACGCGCGCGCCGCGCCGTTCCACCAAAGTTGGAATTGGTTGGAGCTGAAATTGAGAGAAAGAGAAGCCTGCGAACACCTAGAGACACACGCTGGTGTTGTGGCCGAAAGAGGAGAAACAGAATCAAAGTGGAACGGAGAGAAGTGCAGTCGAACAGGCTGGAACAGAGTGGAGCAGAGCGAGACGGAAAACGTGTTCCCACACCCTCGCCCGGCGAATGCAATCCTCGAGGAATCGCCTGCGGATTACGCGTTCGCACCTGCGTAAGCGAGATGTCGATTCGTCACGGAATCGCCGTTCCACGACCGGAATCGCGTGCCTCGAGAATCGCAACATGCGAAACGCGATACCATCTAACCGCACCATCGCGACTCGAATTCCGGCGAACTTCGCGAAACACTGCGAAAGCCTCCGACGTCGTTGACTCTCTGTATTCTTCGTCAGGAAATTGTCGAGGTCCTACGTGATCGCTAAGCTGCGAACACACTAGTAACTTGCGAGATCTAAATTACAGCGAAGCCTTGATCTAAGAAAAACCCTCCGGTCCGTGCTGTTTCTTAAATCCTGTAGTTCTGGGTTAGGTAAATACAGTTTACATTATATCGTGTTTAGTATCGTTTTAATCAGAATAGTGCCACAAATAAGTTAGTGAAAGTCCCATAAAAAAAGTAATGGGACATCAACATATTTTTTACAACTTAACAAAATATGAACGCTACTTTCAACGTCCCTAATGATTGCCTTGTCCTAGCAAAGGGTTAATTGCGGTGAAACGAATCCTTCATCAAGCAGGTCCCGGGTACGTTGACTTGACAATTATCGGAGGATTAATAAAATGTCGGCGATTAAATGTGAAAGCGATTCGGGGGACGCGGCGTGAAAAGGCGACCCTAAATAAATAATGGATCGCACTTGGCCGAGCCGGCAACGCACGCCGATCGATCTTTGCGCTAATGTATTCAGCCTCTCAAGGATACGGACCGGCGGCCGAAGACAATATTTTTAGGTTTGGCTTGGTCATCAGTTTGTAATTAAAAGTTCCCCCGATGAGACCGCGGCTGGGACCCGTGTCATTATTTTGAACCGCGCGGCGCCAGGACCCAGTATCTCATCCTTCCCTTGAAACACACCATTGGACCCGAACCAACCTTCTACAGGGTGTCCGAAATATTCCGTCGAGCCCCCATTGTCAGGCCCAAAAATCATCCACGGGCTCAGCTTTTAATCAACATTTCATTAATCTCCTCTGGATCATTTGTTTGAAGCGAGGAGAAAATGATGTAGTTCTTCGTTTGATTGAAATTTTATTTATGCCTTTTTTTATTTTTATGGCTTGTGATGCAAGTGACATTTTTAAACAAGATCCTACAAAAATTAAGTCTCCACGAAAATTAACTTATATTTAGTTTATATGAAATTGGCGATAAATTAAAATAGATTCCTTCTTACGATCATTCTAATAATTGAAAAATACAATTCACCTATTCAACCTTGTCACAAATGCATAAAAACCGCAGTCTACTAACTAATTAATGCACTTAATGGTCTGTTAAAATTTTTCTGATAAATGCACAAAATCCACGATCTACTAATCAGTAAATGCACGAAATAATCTACTAATCAATCGGCGAAGGGACAAGTCCCACTTTGACAATTATCGCGAATTAATCGACATCTCGATTCCCGAATCATTAATCACCGGCCGTGTTCGGGTGCTCCGATTAAAAATGATCATTGCTCGTAAATGCGCGGCGCATATCTCTCCGGCCCGGTCGTAATTAATACTCTGTTCCGTGCGCTCGATAATTGTCCCGATACAATTTGTCAGGTGGTCGGTCGATGCTCGCATTAGGCTCGCATCGTTACACAGTAAAAAGGGAATTACGTCGGCGGTCGGCGCGACACGCATAATAATCGCGTGCACTCCATTTCGTTCGCACCTCTTACTGTCGCACAGGTGTGCATCTGATGCACCGCCCGCTTGCATTCGTCTTTCCACCGTTAATTAAACGTCGATCGCGATTCCGATCTTCCGTATCGACGCGAACTATCAAATTCCGAATAAATAATAATCCGGCTGGACCAAACCAAACTTGTGGTTCAATTATACTGTTAATTAGGAAAAATAGTATGAAGCAGTTGATCAGACCGCGGATTTTTATGGAACATAAAAATTTTCTACAATTCTACAAATCGACTGGGAAAATATCTTTCATTGTTGAAATATTTTATCAAATGCAACTCCTCATAAAATATTTAATGTATTCAGTAGAAGAAAGCTATAGAATCTCGACATATTATACTGTCTACTTAGACAACAAAATGTATGAAATTGATTCGACCAAGTCTAAGTAAATTCCGAGGTTGTGGCCGTCACATATCTATCACAAAGTTAGCGAACGTGTTAAACAGCTCACAAGCAAACAATATTTCCACGATTCCTCATGGATACTCTGTTCAACATGTCCAGAATGACACCTTGAAAATAGGACCAAACCGCATCGACGACCACGATCGCTAGATCCGTGACCGATCCAGATCGTCGGCACCCGGTATACAGATCTTGTCGGCCGCGTGTCTAGAGGGCTTCTCGGCTGCGAATACAGCGATGGGCGGAATGCCGGCGAACGTTTTATTTACGGCCACTGGGACAGTTTTTAATTTGTTCTCCCCGAGGCGGGTCGGGGGACGTCGTCGGCGAGGTTCCTCATACGAGTGGAAGAGGGAAAAGAGCGAGAGCAAGCGAGCAAAGACAAGAGAGAGAGAGAGAGAGAGAGAGAGAGAGAGAGAGAGAGAAAGCGAGAACTGTGTATCTGCTCCACGGTCTTCAAGGAGTTTTCGACCTGTTAGTCGTTAGAAGCCGAAGAAGGCGTTTCTACGGTGTTGTGGCACGGCCCCGGGGCGAAATGCGGGCCCCGTTGGGACCAGTTCGGGACCCGGTGGACGTCGAACGGAGAAGGCGGCGGCGGCCGACGCTAATAAATCCTTAATTATAATTGCGCGGACGCGTGACGTGAATAACTCTCCGATTTAATTATCGGATCGCCCGGTCGTTATTGGCGCTCGACCTGATCCGGCCCGAGTTTTCTGGAGCCTCGAGCGTGGGCGAGGACGAGGTAGGGAGAGGAGAGGTTGGAGGGTGTTATCTCATCTTTATGTTTGTTTAATTTGCCGAAAGTGGCGACCCCTGGCGACCCGGTACGCACGATAAACCCAAGTGACAACGGGTCTGTCCAGTGTTATCGAGGGGACGTTCGTCGTTCGGTAATTAATCCGTGTCACGGATGATAGTTTTGTAGTTTTTGTCGCAATCGTGTGTCGTGCTCGGATATCTCGGCCTCGCTGTCGCTGTGTCTGTGTGCTTTTTATTCGCGAACCTGCAGCTGTAAACAGATACCGCGCCCGCGAAAGCTTTCCACGAGGGGTGTCGATCAAACGGATGACGGGCGGGGGCTGGCTCTCAGGGAGATTGGCATTGTTGCGGGTTGTTTCGATGCTGACACTGCTGGCTTTCGACGCGGCTTTGCTGGCTAATCGGTGGACGATGCTTTGTTTGCTTCGGAAATTGCGACAGTTTGTTCTTGAGTCCGGGGAATGTTGCAATTCTTTCAGGCTGACCTAAATGAGCTGAATGAACACCTTTATGCTACTAACTTACTGCATTTCTTTCAAAAATATTTTATAGTGCAAACATTTCATTAATTAGATAATGGAAAATGTTAGGCCGGTCATTTGAACGGCAGTGGCAGGTTTAGTGTTAATAAATGACACAAATGTTTATCAAGCTCTAATAATCAAATCACTACTGCTGTTATTTTGAGTCCCTCAGATGTCCAAAGAAGAGGAATCTAGTCCCCTCCACGAGAACGTCGGATAATTAATCGTCCAAACCAGCATCGTCTTAGGGTCGTTTGTGGTAAGAAAGGTGTCGCCTAATGATCTAGAAAATAAGGAATGCCGAGAAAAAGACGCGCCACTAAGCCCACGTTGTAGCTTTCGTTTTTCGTTTAACGAGTCAAGGGAGATAGAGAGGGACAGAGAGAGATTCATGGTTTATCGTTCTCCGGATTAATAACAGCTCGATGATCTTTTCGTTTCGGGCAATTATCTCCCTAAGCTACTCGACGAAGGTTATGGTTAAGCGTTTAGAGCATGATTCAGATGATTCTTATATAATTACGGTCGTGTTTTGGCGAGATAACTGTACGTACACGCTCCGAGTGTATATTATCGAGAATATTTGTATCAAGTTGAAACAAAAAATTGTGTTCGCTTAATTACGGTGCTGGGATGAGCGACAGGTGTACTGAAAGTATGCTGAACGTGTGCTGAAAGTATGCTGAATGTATACTGAAAGTATGCTGATTGGTGATATTCGAAACAGTGCTTTATTTCAATGGAACTGGGAACAGTAAAAATTTATTCCTCCCTATCTTATTTACGGTCTATAAAACATACATATAGTATGTATACATATACAGAAAAATACTTGCTGAGATACTTTATACGGAACAAAAATATTTTCAATTCCAAAACCGATAAACAGATATACCTACAGTGTGCATATATCATAATTATTGTCTTTAATGACTTCAAATAAATAGATAAAAAGACAACACAATTTTCTTCACTCATATAAATTCTTTACTTAAACTAAGTCGTATTATTTTCCACATTGAACAATTTCCTTAAATCCATCCCCTCCGTGGACCAAGCAAGGCCTGTTTCACACACGAATTGTCTCGGGGATCCGTCGCCAGTGTCCATAGCAACGGGGGAACGGTCCCACAGCACCACGGACGGCTATTTTTTATCATTACTGGGAATTCGGATCTGTCAAGATGTCCCGGGTCCGCGGTTGCGTTAATTACGGTCCCGGGGCCCGAGTGGAATAATTATAATAATCAGTGGCCACGCCCCTCGGGGCTGCGGTCGTGCTCTCCCCGCCCCCTTGGTCATCCCGGGGCTAGAGAGACAGATAGACCGGAGGTTTTTCGGGATCGTAGCTGCGCCGGTTTCGTCTCGGACCGTTTCGAGTGACAGGGACAAGTAATTATTATTTGTCCCACCCTTCCCCTTCTCCTCTCTGCCCCCCTACTTCAATTCGGGGCCCGATTGTGCCCGCTGTCAGCCGGTTTGACGGCCACACTCGTGCCAACTGGCCGATTGCGCAAAAACTAATACGCCTAATTGCCGGTCGTTTCTTCGCGTCCAGGAATCGAGGCCGTCGGCCGTTCGTCTCGCTCTTTCTCTGTCTCGGTCCCCACTTTTCTCTGTCTGTGTTTCTCGATCGATTCGCGCTTTAGGCGATTCTGTATGGACGCAACCGATCGGGACCAAAGACGACGTCTCGAGGCCTGACCTTTCCTGTCTCCGTTGATTTACGACGACCGGCTGCGAGTGGAAATCGAACTGGAGCGATTCCGACGTCGGGGCGGCATTAATTACGGGCCCCGGGACCGTACCGGACCCCGAATGCCCGGCGAGGACTGCTCCGACCGTCTAACAGCTCCTAGACCGCAGGTCCACTGTGCGCGCCACCAGTTTTCTTGCAAATGTCCATGTTCTTTAGCACTCGAACGGGGGACAATTTTTACTATTTTTTAATCGACGATGTTTACGATTGTACACTGCTTCTTTAATCCATTTTTAAAAATATATTTTTGGTGATACCTCTTGTGGAGAAATGAGTCTTTCTGTTGAACTATTTATAAAACAACCATTAGGAAATCCCTACCTTTTTTACTGCCTGGAATAATCAAAATTCAGGCCCAGAAATAAAAGGCCCGTAATTGGTAAGAAATCATATTGTCGGCGGAGGGTTAAAAAATTCGTCCCTGAAAGAATTCATCGCTGCAAAAATCCTCGTCGTGCCAACCACCGCGTGTACCCTCGCGTGACACTGAAAGGGCCCGGTCCCTTCAACCTCGTGGGGCCCTGTCACGTAAGAATGCAGTTCGACATCGTCCGCGACCGATCCCGCTCGTCGGCGACGAACTTAATGAAAACCACTGGGGCCCACTGTCATTAAGGTGCCCCGTAGCCGTCCCCTCCCCTCTGCCAGAGTGGGTCCGCGGTCTTTGTTTCATTGGCTGGTATCGGTGGGGCCCCGAGTGTGCGCGCGGTCCAGAGGGGGAGGAGCTGCGGGGGTCCGAAATCGTCTGTCATCTCCGAACGACTAATGGTCGCTTCACGCTGCTTCATTATATTTTCTAAATGTAAATTCGTACACGGTCCCAAAGGGGCCCCACTCTCCGTCTCTCCGGAGCGCCCGGAGGCCGGTGGGGTCCTTATAAAACTTGGGACTCTTCTGTTCCTGCGTTGGCGACCGAAAACTATAGTGAAAGAGGAGTAGGAGGACGGGGGGTGGGGGGTTAGGATCCACCCGCGGGCTAGAGTCGCGCATCGTTGATTGCAGGCGACAGTTTATGGTCCTGTCTCGTCCTGCGGACCAATTAGCCCCCTAGCTTCCAGGAACGGGCCCGTGGACCCCGTACTCCCTTCCCCTGGGCCTCTTATTCTTCCAGTCTGACTCGTCCCATACGCTCGTTTTATCAGTTTATGGGCCCCGCACGACGCGAAACCGTGTCGTTTTATTTTACGGTCCCACGGACAATTGGCTGCTTCGGGTTTTTGGGCCCTACATACTGTCATCGAACGGGTTATATGGTGACAGTGAGCTGTAGGTTGACGAGGATGTGTGTAAAAAGTTTTTTGAAGGTGGATTTTGAGGAACCCGTGATAGACGAAATTGTGTGGGCCTTATTTACGATATTATTATAAATAATATTCGATATAATTGGACTGGATTAAATACAATTTCGTACACCATTGAAAATTAATTTTATCCATGACATATTGATTCGATGCATTTATTGATTTGAACCATGAGTTTATTTGTTTTCAACCGACGGGATCATCGATCGAAACGAAGCCTTATTTGCGTCTCGTCGCTGACGGAGTCTTGCCGTTGAAAGTATTCCTAGTTTCACGCGTCGTTTCTCTGATAGCCGTCGAAAATCAAAGCAAATTGAACAAGCCTCGGCCTTGCGTAATTGCCGCGGACCCGTGCATCATCGCACCGAAATAAACGACATGTGTTTCACTCCGCACGATCGTCGACGGGATCCAATCTTGTTCGATCTTGCGGGAACGGTGCTGTACGACGCTCCTCGGGTTATCCATTTCAAACTATACACGTGCGCGCACACACGTACACGCACGTGTACATCATTTCGAACAACAAGTTAGTCGACGTACGACGAAGATTACAAGTAGATCCGATGTATTCGTGACAACAATGAGTGGTTGAATTTAATTTAATCTCTTCAACGGATTGAATGCAATCTCAAAAATAAGCCTTATAAATCGAGCACTGTTTCTCTTTGTACGAAAACAAAAAATCCGTGCAGTAATTTAAAAAAAATTTTCTTAAAACCGAAACTTGATGTTGTACCACCCTCTAAACTTGCAAAAGCAACTGCGAAGCGTTCACGTGCAGCGTCGCCAGTGAGCGGGAGGAATTCGCCGTCCGAAGAGAAACAAAACGAAAGCTGAAGACGAGGGTGAGCGGGGTGGAAAGAAGATGAAAAGAGAGGGGACTGTAGGTAGAGAGGAGGGAAAGAATCGCCCGAAGCGTGGTGGACGATGCGTCGCGGCTATTATCGGGCCCCGGTCTTTTTGCGAGGCGGACCGATCGGTGGGCCATTGTCTCGAGATGATTGCAACACGTTCGGGGCTGCTTAAAATATAGGGACCGAAGGGGCCCCCTATCTCTCTGTCCCCTTTCCATCGAATCGGTCCTACCCCCACTCCTTGAACTGCTCAGGCTGCAGCAGAAGCGGCCAGACCGGGGCCCACAGAGACACACACGGAAGGGCGGGCACCTGTGCTCCTCCCCACCCTCCTGCACCCTGCACGATGGAGAATATGGCCCTGGTTAGTGGGATCCTCGTGGTTCGACCTCTCGATCCTCGATTGTCCACCTTTCTTTTCCACCGAGACGAACCCGCCATCGCCACCTTCGTTCTCGTGACGAGATACCGGCACACTCGGAGTCTCGCATCTCCGAACAAATTATTTACGTCATCATTAACTACATCAATTGCAAAAAATGTGAACCAAATAAATGAATCAGCTGATATTGATAGAACCTTTTTCTTTGTCTTCGAAAGATATTTAAATAAGTAGATAATTTTGCTTGTAGTCATTGGCAAACAGGAATTGACAGGTTATCTGAAAGATAGCAACATTTTGTTACAAATATAATGGAAATTATATCATTGAATAACACATTTTTATAGATTGATTCAAGTGTTCTTTTTTTAATACGAAAGGACTTAATGTATTATATTTATTGTATTTATTTATCAACCAGTAGGCTCTAACAAAATCGATTTTAATTATCTACGTATAACATACAGTGCAGCACTAAAAACTCCGCAAAATTGTCAAACAGCTCGGAACGGAGCAAACGACAGCCATGCAATTATCGGAGCCGTCCGCCCTCGGAGCGATAGAATTGATTGAAATCTTAATTTTACCGGTGGATATTTAATTCCGAGTAGCCATCGAGTTTCTCGTGACGCGGAAAAAGAGACGGCTTAATAAAGATATTAAGAGCGCAACGCCGATCAATCTCCGTGCACAGGGAGAGACACTGACAGTGGAAGAGCCGGGAGAGTGAGCAGAGGGAGAGCGGGAAAGAGGATCGAGAATATCCTTTTTTTCCCCTATTATTCGTAGAGGATGTTCGAGGACCGTGGAAGGGGCCTGATTCTTGATCAGGCCGCAGGGACACGCAGCACGGGGGGCGGTGCCCTCCCGGAGACTCCCTTTGCCCCGTGCCCTTTCGCCGAAGAGGAACAGGGGACCTCGGTTAATGGGATCGCTGTTAGTAATGGGCTCGGGA
Source organism: Lasioglossum malachurum (assembly GCA_028455605.1). Lineage (NCBI taxonomy): Eukaryota > Metazoa > Arthropoda > Insecta > Hymenoptera > Halictidae > Lasioglossum > Lasioglossum malachurum. The sequence continues at coordinate 4,264,835 of CM052318.1, forward strand.
TGCTCCGGGCCCCATTCAACGACCAAATTTCGAAATTGTCCTGCGTCGATTGTCGGGGACTCGGTTCTCGATTCGTACGGCGAACAATCTTTTCGGCCTTATTCTACTAGAATTGTGCAGATGTTGGAATTTAATAACAATTTATTTTCTATGGAAACACCTATATGTTCTCGTTTGTCTTAGAGCTGAACTTTTTAAATTTTAATCTTAATGACAAGCAATTTCATTTTCCATGGGAACACTTTTACGAACTTTTGCGTGAAGATCCGAACTAATTACCTGGCCGTGCGAGACCCAATTGTAACCACAGATCACGTTCCGCCAGAATTGAATAGCACAGAAAGCAAAAAGGGAAACGTATCGCTGGCACACGTATCGCCGGAGCTACCAAAAAACCGGCGCCGGGTCCGAATCGACTGGGCATCAGCGCTATCATCTTATCCACCTCCTTCCCCGAGTCCTGGTCCTCGATTACTCTTTTCTTCGCTTCTCGATTTTGCTGGTGTATAGAGCGGGAGAACGAGAGAAGGTAAGAGAGCGGGAGACAGAGAGGGGGTCCCTGGGAGAGTCTCGTGGGCTACCCCGACGACAACACCCAATGAACGACCGCAGAAAAACTCAAGCAATTTGAGTCCCTCCGTTGCTTATTACCAATCGCCTCGTCAGTCACAAATTGGCTGGCTTGCCGGGCCTCGGACTCTCCCTCTCTCTCTCTCTCGCTCCACTGTCGTCCCTTATCCCTTATTCCCTTACCCTCCTTCTCTTCGTCTTCTTCTTTTCGATCTCTTGCTTCCTCGGATGACGCCGCTACCACACACGCGGCCTGGGACCCCGAGAACCGCATTTGCAAGTGAGATTGAGTACCGTGAGGTTGACGAGACGTTCGCACGTTCCTTCTCGCCGAAAACCTCGCGAGCCCCTGTCCAGGGAAGCTGCTGCAATCCCTCGGGTTCCTCCTTCTTCCACGTTTCAATCGGTTTCTTCTTCAATCGTTATTCTCCGCCAGCCTTCATCATTCCTGCACGTTTGTATCGCTTTCGGTATTTTTCGTCGCCCTCCGACTTCAACGCTGGTGGATCAAATTATCTGACATTTCAAACATCGACACGCTGTTTTGAGCAGACAATTCTACGAGAAAGAATGAGTCCAAAATAAAATGTCTACATTCGCGAGAGTCAACTGTTTTCTAGTGCCAGATTCAAGTTACTCCCTCCCTGCCAGTACCGGATTAGTCACGTGACATCGTGACACGTGCGCGGCAGAGTGGGAGACAAGTCTTAATCTGACGACTGATAAGATATGATATGTAATAAAACAATTGTGAACGGAGGTTGTTATTGTATCCGAAAAAACAATTTTTTAAGTTATAATTAGACTGCGGATCTCTTCATGCAAAATAAAAAATTTCTCCACCAATTGCAAAAAACAGGGACCACCTAAAAAATTTGTCTTCTTCTCATGATCTTCTAGAAACTAACACACTGATGTCCTTAAATCTTTTTAATTTGTTCACCGCTTGTATGTCCCTATTTTTGTCATAAAAATCAGCAGCATCTTCATCGAAAGAACAATTTCCTAAAAATCACTTTACCCCGTTCGTTCAGCAGAAGCCGGTCCACAGAGGGTCGAGAGTGGTTCCTTAATATTCGCAACGTGTCGTGAACGACTCAATCAATAACGTGGCCAGCGCGATAGTTGATTAGCAACGTAAATTCGCGACAATGTATAGCGTGTCGGTCGCGACCAACCACCTGACGCACCAGCGGGCCCCGGAATCGCCGGAGATGACAAACCGGGTATTGGCCAACTTATTATTGGTTATTGATCGGTTATTTATTCAAATGAATGCAGATTACCGTGGCGGGTTTTCAATGCGCGGCCAGTTAGCGGGCGCAATGAATAAATTGCTACCGGGCCAGAGCGAGCGCGCGCGCGCCGCTACTTAGCGTCCTGGCCCTTCAAGGTCCGGGACATTTAAATGCCCCTTCGCAAATCGATGCCCGGACGAATTTCAATCTTGCGATATAGCCCCCTCGTCATCTGATTCCATACCCTTTTGCTATCACGAGCAGGAGGAACAGCTAATTTCCGTGACACCAATAGTGCTCGACGGGAAACTTGGGATTTTAATTTGCAACACTGATTTCGAGATTTGAGTGTTAGATGGTGGCCGTTGATGAGGACTTTAATGTTGGAAAATTGTGTAGTTGGAAGATACTCATATTACAATTCTAATCAGAGTCGCCAGATCAGGAGAATTGGCTCGAATCGAGGGGAAAAAGTTACCCCCTCTCTGCTAGAAGACATGGGGAGACAAGTCGCAATCAGGCCACTCTGGTTCTAATAGTATCCGTACCAAAAACTCGCAAGATCGGTTCGGTGCAGTGGCGCACCCAGGAGGGGAGCCAGGGGGCCAAGACCCCTGCCAAGAAGAAAATGTTTAGCTTCCAAAATTAAAATCGCGGAATAGCCCTGAGTTCCGTTGACAGATATTTTGGCTAAAAAGAAGGTCATCGCGCTAGAGCTGGGTTCGACTCGCCCCCCCCCCCCCCAAGATTACATCCTGGGTGCACCACTGGTTCGGTGTGCCCTCGAGCTTACCCGAGAGAGGGTAAACTCGCGTGTGCTCGAGCAAAGTCAGACCCGTCCGATCGAACCAGGCGGCAGAGAAAAAGAGAAGGCAGAGTACAGGGTTAGAGGTTGTCCGGTTGGGACGCGTAGGACCCGAGAAACAACAGGTTACCGGTGTACCAGAAGCGTTCTCGGTCCGTGGCGGGTCTCGCAGGAGGCGTAGCCATCTCGGCCGCATAACTCTCGGGCACAGAGGGCAATCTCTTAGTCCGACAATGCGTCGGTGATTGTGGAGGAGACGTCTCTCGCTAAAGAAACACCTTGACGACGCGAGAGAGAAACAGAGAAAAAGATAAAGAGCGAACGCGGGCCGACATAGCGAGCAGAATGAACAAGAGGATCCAAGAGCAACGGAGCAAGCTCGGAGCAACAGAGAGAAAAAGAGTAACCGATGATCGAACGAGGACGATGAACGACCGCGCAGAAGGAGCTGCGAGGTGAAGAGAGGAGATCGACTCTCTCGAGAAGAAAGAAAAGAGCTGCAGAGAGGGGGAGAGGTAAAGTAGAGAGAGAGAGAGGGAGAGAGAGTCCAGGTGAGATGAACGGGATGACGGATACCCGGTTTCACCCCGTGGAAGTCACAACAATGTTTGTTAGCCGGCGTTAGGCACGCAGGGAACCTTTCCATCACGTTTCCCTGTTAGACTAATGGCTGGCACGTCGTGAGAGGTCCTGCGGGATGACTGGCCGCCGTGGTACACTGAAAACAGCGCATTTGTTAGGCCGAGTTTCTCGCGGGATTATTACCCCGCGGGGTGGAGGTGATCGAGGGGAAAAGGAGGAGGATGGATACGGGACCGGGGATACGTCGGCGACGAAACAAAAGAACAGGGATGAACGATGCTCGGGGATAAATCAAGACTAACCAGCCCATGCCTTTAATTCATAAGCGTGGGATGCGCCGAGCCCCATCAACCCACCCCGCTGCAACTAGCCTCGGACTCGTCCTTCCAGCCACAGACCCGGGAAATCGGCCTCTTTGCCGGTACCGGCCAATTCGTCGCTCCGGTTCCCATTTTCTGGGACCACTTTGACCCGAACATAGCCCGAGAGCTGGGCCCAGTCCGCGTTCCGACCGAATTCTCCAACAGATGGATTTAAACCGTGAGGGGTATTCTTTTCGAAGCCGTTTTCACAAATTTTTTCAGTAGGAACTGTTGAACTTTTGGTACTACGATTTAGCACACATATTTAAGGGTGTTTACAGTCCAGAAGTTATTGTTTTTTTAGTAATAATAATCAAAATTGGAGAACAAGGACTGTTGCTGTTAATGTGGTTTGAAAATTTCCGTGGTAAAGATATTATTTATAATTTAATAAATTGTGCTCGTAATAAAGAAATGATTGAAGTAAAGAATATTTAAATGTTGTAGATATATTGTATTCTCCATCAGAGAAAATTAGGTATTAACAGTGAAAACACGTTTGCTCAAGTATCAATCAGGCCTGCATTCCTCCGCCCAGCTCACTTGTCACTTCTGCACGTTACGAGCAAACACCTTATGTCATCTATTCGATGACTTTCGTTGGCGAAAGGTTAAGAAGTCGATAAAGCGACTTCGCGTGAATGATATGCTATTTTTGTCTTCGAGCGTGACACTCTATATTTACTGACGTGACACGAGCGGTTGAAAATACATGTCTGCGTTATAGCTTGATCATTATTGTTCTCCAAAATTGTATATTTTTGGATACAATAATGGATTAAATGAACAGGAAAAATACAATATGTGCTATAGGAAAATGTTTAAATGAAGCAAATTAATAATAATAATTCGAGAAGAATATCTGAAAATTGGTGAAAAAATTGCAAAATTTCGTGGCCAAAAGCAAAACCGCAAATAAATTCACTTGTAACATGGTTGTTGCACGAAAGTGTAACCTCTGATTTTTAAATTTCAATTTTCGCAATCGCCTAACAACGGCGAGTCAAAAAGTTTTGGACTGTTCTAAAGTCCCGCCAGTTCCAAGCCAAGGCCAAGGGTCAGACAGGTTCAAAAGCATCTGCAAGAGAGGCCCGTTTTCCCCGTTCCGGCTGGCAAAAACCGCGAAAGAAGTTGGATCTCGATCCACAGTCTGATGGGAGACACGTGCGTTGACACTACCGTCGTTGTTCGCTGCCGTTTGATGTCCGGTGGGGAGTATCGGCGCGGTTTATCGTCCGGGGTTATCCGAGAAGACACAACTAACGGCGTGTCGTCCGAGAGCTCTGCGTCAACTCTGTGTCATCGTTTATCGTTTTAATGGCTCTCTAATTAGCGTCCCCTTTGCTTTATTGACTGCCTTCTTCTTCTCCGCCGTCCGCCATTCTCCGATCTCTCTTCCCTTTGTCCGGTTGGCAGAGTCGCAAGCCGTTGATACACGCGAACAGGAAAAATATTCGCGGTGACGATTGAATAGATGCTCGTAAATTCGATGCGACGAACGTCCCCGATGAATCAGCCTTTCGGATTCGGACTAATCGTTAGACTATGGATCTTTATGCAAAATAGAAATTTTGCGCATCGATTTTGAGCAACAGGGGAGTTAAATAAAACGTCTGTTCTAAGTTAATTGAAAATGGTGCATTGATGTCTCTAAACTGTTTTAATTTTTTCTTTATTTTAAATTCATATAACTGTATTTTTTAATTCTTCTAATATGTCTACTGTTTTAAACGCTACCTACACATTTTTGCTATAAATGTATACGCGCCTGTCTACGCATCAGCAGCGATAGCCTTAAGCAGTAGATTATCGTCGATTATGGTGGCCAGTGGTGAACAAGACAGAGCACCGAAGCGAGCGGGTTCGATTATTGAAATCTCGAAAGAGTATCGTCGGAGTATGGCACCCGAAGGCGCCGTGATTGTTCCCATAGTGAGAGCGAGAGCCTAACCGAGTCATTCTCATCAATATGGAGTAGCCGAGTGCCCAATCCGGCGGCAGCCCTTGGCCGGCCCTTTCCGAAGGTTACGAGGCGGGCAGCGGACTGTCATTCCTTTGATTGGCTTTTAGAGTGGGCCACCTTCTCCCCTCGGCTCTTTGTTTCTCCTCTCCTTTCCTCTCCTCTCCTCACTTCTCCAGGTACCACACGAGAGTCCTTCTCTCACCTCCTCGTCTGCCACAGGTTCTTTTACTTTTAATCTAACGACGGACTCTGTTCAACTCCGAGGGACAGCGGTCCTTTTGCCCTTGATAGCGGGCCCCGTACTCTTTCGTCCGTCACGCGAGACACTCGGGCCTGTCCCGAGGGGCCCCGGGAATCATCGCAGACGGACCGTGTCGTCGGGACGCGGGCACAATGACAGTCGGCACTTTTCTTCGCTTTTATTCCCTCTCTTGATCCAGAATGTTCGAAACTATTTAAACAACTAGCCAAAGTATTTCTTTCCGAGTAGTTCCAAAATATCGACGGGTAGCTAGTAAAAAAATTTTAAAAATCGAGTTGTCCGATGTCTGAAATAGTTTTTGAAGAAGCCACGTTGCCTAAAAGTCTCATCGGAATCGGCGTCTCTGAGTTCCGCTCTGTTCCCTTGTTAGCTGAACTTTGTCGATCGAACAACAACCGTAATCCACGGTGTATTGCAGTCCTCGAGACGATAATCGGTAAAACGGGTCAAGAGAGCAGCGGACGGCTGCTGGTTCAACAGCTACGAACTCGAGAAACTCGATTCTCATGAATTATCGAATTAGCGGAGTTACGACCCGCGTACTTCGGCCCTTATTCCAGAAATCGTTTGATGCCAACGGTAGATAGCTGTTTGGTGTCCGGGACTTTGCGAGGGGAAAATTGTTTTCTGTCTCTGGGATGCTAAGAATTGGGAGAGGAGCTTCTGGTGACTGCCAAATTGCAATTCCTTATGCATCAGGATTTTGAAAGTTGTCAAACCATTGCAGTAAACAGCCAACAATTACATAATAATACGTCAGGCTTCAATGAGTATACCTTGTGCGAGATCAACTCGATTCTACCATTAATTCTGGAGGAATCTGAACAGACGCTAAGGGATGACGTCGCGAAAGTGCTGAAAAAAAATCATTTGTCACCTGGCCGGTTCCGGTGTATCCCTTTCTTGCCGGCCCCAGCAGCCGATGAAGTAATTACACGTGCGCATGCGACGCGACGCGATGAAAGGAGACGCTCCTTTTTTTCGTCCCCTTTCGACTCCGGCAGCAAGCAGCTGCGCACACCACTCTGTTTTTAATGTTCCATTATCGAGGTGCGATCCTGATTGTCCGACAACTCTCTCTCGCTTGCCTTCTCTCCTCGGCTCGTTTTTGCCTGTGCACGACGACCAGGACGCCGCGGCCCTCATGACGGAAGCGAAACCTCGCTTTTAATTGCCGGGATCGCGGATGAGTCGATGCTTTCGCGCGGGCTCCTCGTTTTTCAATTAACGAGTGTTTCATAATTCGCCGTTCCGCTTTTGGTCTGTCGCATGCGTCCTCTTTCTGCCCACTTGGCTGTGGGAGCACACTGCACTGCTCCCGGGAGCATTCCAGCATTATCTTGGGGCAAATTGTGTCGAGGAAGACATGGAAGAGTATTTAGCTTAGTTTTTCCTGTCTGGATTATTCTTTGTGTAGATTACCCCAAGTGGGCGTGGCTATTTTGCCCTGGGTGGGCGTGGCTTGTTGACGGAGCTAGTTCAATGATGCTATTCAGACTGCATTTTTCCTAAAAAATTTAAGTTTTGGTTTCATTGCAATAATTTAATTCAACGAGCCACTGATGAGCCTACACAGAATATGACCACCAGAAAGAAACCTCTTAGTTCGCATTTGCAGAGACGACTTCCTCGAAAAAACAGTTCAAAGCGGAATCCAGCTCCACAACAACATTCCGCATCGGAAAGATTATGTTCGAAGGGTTCGACACTAACAAGCTACCACAATAGTTGCCACCGAACCCTCTCGAGAGCCTTGTGGCCCTAAAACTGTCCATAAAACGAAGAGCAACGAAGAATATCGCGGGACAGTGTCAGGGCCGTTGACAAAGAGAGGGATGTGGTATACGGTGCCTGTATAAAGGATAGATTTCAAGAGATCCATATTTCTTTTTAACACCCGTCCTTCGGTGAAACGTACACGTGTTTGACGAACGGGACAAAGGACCGGCGCGGCGAGAGGGTTATCAAGGTTAGCGTAGTTACCTGGTAGGTAGGTCAGGTAGATCGGCTAGGTGTGGGAAGGCTGGCCCGTGCCCATGTCTCAGCTCGCGGAGAGCAGAGACGAGAAGAAGAAGAAGAAGAAGATCCCTATCTTTTTCGTAGCACGCGCCCGCTTAGCGATTACACGGAATCCATCGGCCAGTCGAAGAAAAGAAACGCGTGCGCCCCGAACGAAGGCGCCACGCTGATCGAACGATGCCCGGACGTGCCAGATGCTGTCTTCATCGTACACCCTTCAACCTTCCCATCGACCTCTGCGAACTCCCATGCCAGAGAAAAATCCGGTGACCTTCGTAAGTCGCGGATTTCTCGCTTAAACAAAGACTACAGTAGTCGAAGGGCCTTTGTACTGCTCATTATTGTGCAACGCGACTAGGAAACCATGGCATAGAGTGTAGATGTTCTCCAACCCTTTGTCCCACGATTTATTTTACGATTTCAATCATTAAAACTTTGCTTGTAATCCTTAATTTCCTAAAAAAAGAGAAACTTTATACCTGTTGTACGCATATGTTCTACAATAGCTGTACATTATGTCCTAAAATTCAGAATTGTCTGTTTTGTCATCGAAGAAGAAATTTGACTGTTTTACCATTATTTTTGTCATAAATTTCAGGATTGTCTGTTGATTCGAGTTCAGCATATGAGCCAGAAGAAACTTCTTCGAGCATCCCACAGACCATTTAGAGCCAGTTTTCCCCCATCTCTTCCGATTGGTCTGGTATAAGTGGCAAGTTTCCCAGTCGGCACCAGGAGATCATCGGATTTCTAAGTTTCTATGCCCGAAGTGAAGTATGCGGTCACGTCGACGGGAGGACTAATGACGCCACGGAGAATGATCCAACCCCATGCGGCTCCGCCGTGTTGCGCAGTCGTCGTCGGCTCGAACAAAAAGAAACGAGGTTGACTCGACCTGGAGTAAGGTCCGCGCCCCCTGGTGACATTTCCCATTCTTCTCGGCACGCCATTACCTGGTCAAAGCAGCCGCCCCCGCGGGATACCGTGAGCGGACCCCTTTCCCCGCCAACCCCAGACCAAGCCCACTTTTCAGCTTTTCTACGGGAACATATTCGAGCTCTAGCCCTGCTGTAGCTAACTCTAGCTTTCGATAGTACTCATCGATATTCGTAGCCAGTGACGATCATTCTCAGCTGCTCATCTTTTGTCTTCTCGCTTCATCTCGTTCGCTTCCTCATTCAATAATGTTCACAAGCTGAACAAGAATTCGTGAGTCGGTGGTAAAAAATTCTCGAGACTTTTTAAACTCTTTATAAATTAATTGTTAAGAAGTGTAAAAGTAATCAGTAGACTTCGGATCTTTATGCATTTATAGGAAAATTGAGTAGATGAAATTTAAAATTATAGAGGAAGTAGCATTCTATTTGGTTTCTACTTCTTGCAATCGACGCAGATCATTTTTATTTTGCATAAAGATTCGCAGTCTAATTTCTGATTCGCTTAAAAACGATTGTCCTAAAATTAGTGGCACTGGAAATCGGTTTATTCGTTTCGAGATTGACTAAATTATAGTGTAAGATGAAAACTTTGTTATCAAGTGACTAATAATAACTCCGATCGTTTATACAGTTCTATCAATAACAATTATCATTAATTTATACCATGCGCTGGAGGGTTGAAGAGTTGAAGGTACTCAGAAATTCGTAGGATGATAGCGAGATAGAGAGTGATAGCGTTCGATGTAGAATCGGCGAACGGTCACGCGATGATCAGCATGCATCGACATATAAAAAAAGGTTGGTCAGGGGTGGGTCGAGGGTGCTGGTAGCGGTCGACTGATAGAGCCATAAATAGGACCATAGCTCATTGATCCGCATAATCGCATGCATTACCGCTCTCCTCACCGGCGGCGATTCGCTCGCGGTTTTCGCTTTTCGAGCCGGCGGCGGCGGCTCCGCGCGCCGTCTGTATTATTATGCCGACGAACGAGAATGAAGGGCCATCCCGTGTGCCATGCCCTTCCTCCCCTTCGCCCCTTCACCGTGTTCCAACCCCCTTGCAACCCCCTGCCACCACCGCCACGACGAGAAAAGCTGGTTCGAACGATCCTTGTTCAAGTGATTCGCGCCACTCGATCGCGTAACGCTGATAAAAGCGTTCTCCTACGCTCGGTTAGCGCTGATTGATGCGCATTGTGACAGGTGAATGGCGAATACTCCACCACGGAATTTAATTGGCGACCGACCATACCTGTGGCCCGGATCAACCATATAAGGGACAATCGTCCATTTTGTCTTCCGCCAAAGCTTTTTCCACTCTCCTCCAGCTTCTAAAATTATCGTTTTGTTCGAGCTTCTTTCGACAGAAAATCTCTGCCACGATTGTCTGCATTCTTTCAAAACCAGACTTCTGCTATCAATTCTAATTTTTCTTGTCTCCCCAGAATCAATTTAATTCCCAAGAATGTCCCAACTTTTACAGAAAAATATTGGGCAATATTCGATGTAAGTAACTCTTCTGATTAAAATTGTGTTCTTCGCTCGAAGTACGAAGTTGTTATAACCACTGAATTATCTGAAGTGTTCTCCTTAATGAAGGACCTCCTCGTCGAAAGTTCGAAAATGTAAATGGACACAAAATGGCGGTGGTTTGGACGTAAGCATATCTCCGAAAATGGAAACGAATTCCCGTTAGAAAGTGAAGAACCGAACAGGTCCGGTACCGGTCCAGGACCAGGGGGCCTCTTAATACCTTTATTATACGAACGATCCTAATATCTTAATATTGGACGCGCAGGGAGGTACGCGAGTTACACGAGGGTCTAATGGTCGACTCAATTAAGACACCATTAGACCAGCAGCATTTACATGTTAACGATAATAGCCGTCATGATACATTCCCTCGGAATAATGTTCTCCCCGGCGTACGTACACGGATATGTGAACACGGGGATACGGTGTGTGTAGACGTGCTCAGCGTCCGGAAGTGTACGCGTCGCCCAGCATAATTTCTTTTAATGACTGGTCGAACCCTTCCGGCTACCGACGTACGACTGCCAATTTGCGAATCTTGTCTCTCCGCGGTGGCATTAGCGGGAACACTTTGTTGGCTCTCTTAATTGTCCAGCAGCCGAGCAACGTTTTACGAGCGCCAGAGCTGCAACGGGACAGTAAAGTGTGCTCCCGAAAGTGCATTTCGAATGCAACATGCACCACGTAGATTTCTCTGATTACTTTTTCGACCACGTATGCCAGCAATTTCACGAACGACAATCATTACAACACTGTAAAAATATAAATGATTTTCAACTTCAACGTGTAATATTTTGCCCAATTTCTCCTTGAAGTTTCCGATTTCTGACAAGCCGAATTTAAAAATGTGAAACCGCAGTACGTGTATGTATACCGGAGCTTGTTAAAATTATGAACATACAGAATAACCGCGGAAATAAAAGTGCTAATTAAATACGATACTTTGTGTTTTGTATTAATTGTAAATATTCGATTACAGATGAAGCGTCAGTGTATAAATTGATCAACATTCGTTTTAAAAATGAATTCAGTGGATTCAGTTTAACAACCACAAATTGCAAATACGAAAAATTGCTGAACGTGGAAATTTAAAGAGGCCAAGCAGGAATGACGTACCAAAAAATAATTATAAATAAAATCATATAATTATAAATATTATTTTCCAGAACACACACATTATATCGTACAATGTTGTACACAGTGATACGACACCAGCAAAAGTTTACTTTAAAAAAAAAATTAGCATAAACTGCACTGCTGTTGGGCCGTGTCGGAGTGGTCAGATGACCGAGCTTCGATTACCAAATTCTTCGGGACGCAGAAAAAGGTAACTCGCGACTGTTTCTCGTTAAGAGCCGGTCCCCGGGGCTCGTATTCGAGACAGTTTCCGAGGCGAGCTCGCCGTCGGCGGTCCGCAGCGAGCGCAACTCAATTAGCACTCGATAATTAGCGGGGCGACGCTTGATTAGCGGTAGACAGAGTCTCGATGGGCATTGTTCGCCGGCTGACAATAATATCCGCGCGCGGGTGTGCGTGGGCAGAGGCAGCGTTTAACAAAGGCCGTCGCGACGCGAGGCGTCGTTCCTTCCACCGAACGAAAAAAAGAAAATAAAAAGAGAGAAAGACGACACCTACATACACACGCGTTCCACCTGACGCACTCGAGTGGCTCGTTAAGGCCCGTTTGAAATTATCGTTCATCGGCAGAACGGGGGATCGTTAAGCCCTCGATTGATCCGCCACGGGTAATGCCGATTTTTTCCCCCCCCCCAATAAATCGTGCCCCATCAACTTTTTCTCTGAGACCAAGTCTTTCCCAGAACCAGCTGGGAAACCAACCGAGGATCGCGACGACACGCTGTCGCTCAGCTTGTCCTCTTAGCTGTCACGCTGAGCAAGAAAATTGAAGGTAGTATTCTATTATAGTTGTCGGTTTTGTACCATTTTTCGGAATTTTTTCCGGAAAAATCAGTGAACCTTTCGCGTCGGGATTTTGTACACATATTTCTTTGTAATTCACGCACGTGTGTAATTTTTTTAAAGTAAGAATAATCAAAATTCAGTGAGTTATATACATATATTTTTGTATAATAGAGATATTTTCGAATGAATATTTAGGAATTTTTTTCGGCAAAACTATTGAATATTTTGCATTGGAATTTTACACACATGATTATTGGTATTTTAAGTACACGTGTGATTTTTTTCTAGTAAAAATAATAACACTAATAAAATAGTAACAATTTTTATTTTGGACACACATTCGCGTTAAAAATCGCTTTAGACATTAGTAAAAGTTTGATAAAATCTAGGAAACTTTTAGAACGAGACCAAACCGGTAAATATTGCAGAACGGGGAACGTGCCGTTTACAATTGGATACGCGGGCCAAAAACACGGCTGAAAAAGCAAAAAGCATTGGGAACGGTATCGTTCGCGCGAACGCCGCGAAAAGTCTACGGGGGTGGTTATGACACCTGGTTGGATGGAGGTGGTTTATCGATGAATACTCGCGGCGTGGCTGCAGTTTTCCTCGTCAGCGCTTATGCAAAGCCGGGCTCTCGCGGCGGTGCAGCCAGTCTCCGTGGTCCTTGAATAATGCATGGGATATTCGCGCGGCCTGCTGCAGCCTGCTGCACCCGAAACGTACGCGGTCAGTTCTACAAGGTGTAAGAAAAGTACCGCAAGACTGTCACCTCATACGAGTTCTTCCAAAATTGTGTAAGTCGATTTAATGCATTCATTTATTATTTTCGAACAGACGGGAACAATGCTTAATTCAAAAGCAATTTCCAAAATTGATTGTTCTTCGATTTTTCACATTAATACAATTTTAAATACAATTCGCAGTAGTTAGCTTCACTTTACTTACCCCACATTTTACGATATTTCTGAAAAAATTGATATCTTCACTGTTTATGCTGAAATTTTTTTATGCGACTTACAATCATATTTGCGACATTTTTCTGGTTAATTAGAATATAAACACAATATAATTCAGATTACGTTTAGTTGTGCGATTCACGAGTTAGTAGAACCTCGATTATGCGAACCGATGTTTTACAAAATTTTTAGTCGTTTCTTAGAATTTTATACGGAAGTCTGCAGTCCACTTATAAGTAATATTGCAGCAATTTTCTTTCGCAAATAGTAACAGTGGGGTGTACATTTACCCTGAGAAGGGGTGGCTATTACTTTTCTCGCACCCCGTACGTTTCGTCGAATACGCAGGTGGAAACCACACGGTTATTACTATGATTTATACATTGTGAACTGTCGGCTGTAACCTGAGGAGCTTGGTGCCTACTCCAGGGTGGCGTGTCCTCCATTTTCCTACCCCCATTCCTCATCTCACCCCTTCCGATTTGCGAAGACTTTTAAGCATATAGCTCGCGCGCCTAAATTCTTCGTCGTGCCGGTAATTTGCGTCGCGTGGGGTGCTTCGAGGGAGGAAACGTCTTCGTTAAGGGGTGTTTTTCTTTTACCCGGTTCTCGGAGATCGCTCGGAGAGAGCAGAAACTTTTCCGAGTAGATGAAAACTTTTCACAGGAACCCTGCGATTTCCAGCTGACTGGGTGTACCTTTTAAATAGTAGCTTTTCTGTTCTTGCGCCCCATCTTTTGCTGATTCTTCTTCTTCTTCTTCTTTTTCGAACCGGTATAAAAGAAACAGCCCCCTTTGATTTTTCATCGGAGGCGGAAGTTCTCGAGCGATTGTGTAGCCTTCGTCTTTTAAGGGTGGCTACCTTTCGCTCTTCAGAATCGATGGGAACTTCGTGTCGACGATTGTGGAAATGTAATAATACCGAGTTTCGCAGTGTTTAATACGATTTTTACTGAGTTTTTTGAAATATTGACTTTTCTGGAATTATTCCATTATTTTCGGCTTAGTGGAATAATTTAAAAGAAATATACATTTTTATTGAATTTCTATTTCTGACGATTGAGTTAGAAATCTTTTTATTCCAGTCTACTAATAATTCGTCAGGGGTCAGTACAGTGCAGAACCTGTGTAAAACAGATTTAAACAGTTATTTTCGGAACAGTTTGAAGCCGTGCTTACGATTGTTGTTCTCGTCTTTGAATATCCACCCTCGTTTCCCAGGAACGGTGTAGCTGGCCGACAGCGTATTGTATTAAATGAAATTTATCAAAATTATAGCGATCGCGGCGAATAAATTTGCCCAGTGGCGGACGTGGAATCCGGTTCTGTGTTTATGCAATCGTCACGAAAGGAAAAGAAGGGGGTTGCTCGGCCGAGACGCGGCGCGGCGCACGAACGGGGTGGCGGCCGGAACAACGCTATCATTATGGACGCCGGCCGAAGTCGGAATGGAAATAACAGTATATATGGTAATACCAATGACGATTACGCACGCTTACTGCCGTAATAGTCGATAATAATTGCCAATCCTGGCAACATACATCAAACCCGGTGTGTCCGGGACCGCGCGTAAACGTCATGCGATGAAACGCTCGCTCTCGCGGAAATTTGTAACCGGCCCTCCGCGATTCGCGGGGAATCCACGGAATTTTAATGTGTCATCGGCCACGCTGATACACTGCCGGATTTATTTAGTGACCTCTCAACCGAGCTGCGATTTACACGCCTTTCACCCTGCATGATTTACAGCCGATCATCGAATAATTTGAGCCGCTGGGAACAGATTCGTTCTTGTTAAGAATCCCTACACGTGCGACAACTCGACTGAAGAAACTAGAAATTTATTTCAAGCAAAATAAAAACTGTTACAAATGTTGTTGCAAATCATTTCATATAGAATGTATTATCTTGGGTTTATAACTGTTCTTCATACAACGGAGCACCATAACTTCCATTATTTTTATGTTTTGTTCGACCACCGTGGCGCGAATCGGTACATTTCTCTATGGAGGATGAATGGAATGGACTCTAATCCGGTAAACGAGCATTCGACGTAAAAGAAAGAAACGCCGATAAATGAATCGGCGCTTTTTAATTTTCCTCGTAAAAATCGCGGTACACGGCGATCATCCCCTAATTCGCAAAACGCGGGGATCCCTTAAATAACAAGGTAACGATACTGGCGAGCATTAATAACTCCGGCCGGGCGAAATCCCCGTGCAATTTTACGCGTTCCAACTCTCCAAGCTCTCCAAGCTGCTTAACCCCCGACTTTCGAGGATTAACAACGCCGCGCGTTCCGCTCTCGTCTCTCGCGCTCTTCAATCGGATGAGCGAGAACGTATCCGTGTCGATTTTGACCAGAACTTGCCCCCTTTTCAAGGCTCGAGCGCTGCTTTCCCTTTGTTTCGTTTGTTTCGATCAGCTTCCAGTTGTTTCCTTTTTGGTAAAACTCGGGGTCTCGAAATAGATGGTTTTGTACGCGACCCAAATGGAACTCTGGTGAACTAGGTAAAAAAGTGGTGCGAAAAGTTCATTTGTTTTAATGTATACATTGTGTACACATTTAATTCAGTAGTTTACATTTTAGTGTTCGTTTTGAACATACTCTGAAGGAGAGGAAGGTCGCGCACCAGGGTCCATCGAAGACATAGGTCCTCCAGTCTCCAAGAGAGTTCACCACGTTCCATCGACGTCCTCAATGTCTTCCAGAGACCATCAGAGTTCATCAGAGTCAACCAAAGTCCATCGGCCACCTCAATATGTCATACAAGGTCCACCAAGGTCGACCAAGATCCATCAATGTCCTCCACTGTCTACCAGAATCCATTGGCGACCTCAATACGTCCTCCAGGGTCCATCAGAGTCCACCAGAGTCCATCAAAGTCCTTCGGCGACCTCAATACGTCCACAAGAGTCCATCGGCGACCTAAATGTGTCCTCCAAGCTCCACTCCGCGTAAGTCCCCCTGAAGCTGCCGAAGGACTGGTTGCCGAAGGACTCCTCTAAGCTCGAGGAGGAGGTCCGACACTGACAATTTTTGACAGCGCACCTCTGTGTATACCTAGTTATTCTCGATAGCCGTCGATCAATGGATGCGCTATCGACAAATTTTAGGGGCTTGTCGTAAACGCCTCGATTTTTAAAGCTGCGACAGATTCTTCTCCTGTTCTCAATAATAACTAACTTATAAAATTGTGAAAAGTTAATTGGTTTGTCCACAGACCTGTCGAGATTGCTAGTCGTTTTCCGTCGTGATTCAGTGCGTCCAGGATTTGGCTTCGCAGGGGATGACGTCGGCGAAACGAAGGAAAAGGTGGTGCGCGAAACGAGAGACGGGTTGCATGTGAGTCTTTTTGCTCGGACGGGTCGTCGAGGGGCTGCACGATCGGGAATTTCCGCGAGGGATCGTTACAAAACTTTTAACGGGTTCGAGAGGAAGCACTCGAGTGCTTGCGGGGAAGCTTTTCGCTGCAAGTTTCGCGTAGCGAGCTAGCCGGCTAGCCGCCGACGCCCGAGTGCATGCCAACTTTCGAAGAACAAAATCAATTATGGAACGGTCGTTTTTATGCGCGTCGGACGGAGGGGTGGAGAGGGCTCTCTCTCTCTCTCTCTCTCTCTCTCTCTCTCCTTCTCTCTCTCGTGAAAAAGAGAAGAGAGCGTGATTATCGGTCGGACTTGCGAGACTAAAGTAATTCGCCGCCGGTTGGCTCCGGTAGACGCGTATTTGGGATTACCGGCGGATTACGGGAACTCGGTTTTATTTTTCTCGGGGAAAAGTAATGGACCCGCGGATAGATCGATTGTTCGATCGACGCCTCATCGGATTATACGGCCGACGATTATCTCGCTGCGTCTTCCTGCTAGTCGTCGTCTAGACACCGGCTCCTCCGATCGATCATACTAATTTTTTCCTGATTAATACCCCGACGGATTTACTGGGTTTCCGCGGACTTGATTTGGGGGAGGTCAATTTATTCTGAGCAGGGGATTTTTTACCTTTTCTAGGGGTTGTATTATAGTAGAAAAGGTTGTGTTGGATGGTCCGAAACTGGATCTGACTTGTTGGTTCCAGGATTAAAATTGCTAAAACATCCAGGATTAAAACTGTTGAAAGGTCTATTAAAAAATCCCCCATAGACTTTACAAAATCACGAAGTAATCACCGGTAGATAAACAGTACTTGATCCCAGAAGAATTTTCAGATAGTCCCATGAATCAGTTACGCCAGTGTACATCACTCGCAGATTAAGACTCGTCATTGATAGGATTTGGCAAGACATATTTTTCGCTTGAATTCGTGCTCCCTCCCCTTATCTGGTCACTCTCATTACTCGTGTCCAAGGAGCAAGCGCGAAGATTAATTGCAGCTCGTAAGAGGTGTGTAAACAAAGGATTCGGATAACGATTTCGAACCGGTAGATCGTGCACCGATCGTGTCCTCTCGGACGGGGCGAGATCGTTGTTTCGTTTCGATCCGGCTATGAATTATGGGATTTTGTAACGCGAAGATTCTATCGGGGCACCAAGCTCGTCTAGCAACCTGTCAGATATCTAAATAATATTGGCGGTAATTCGTTCGCGATATTATCTGGCTCGCCAGGCTGCCCGTTTAATCGTCCGATTGCGTTGAATTTCATTGATGCGGACCCGGTCGATGGGGGGAACTGATAATTAATGATGCCGATGATATCGCAACAGTTATTACAGCAACTTATCGTTTCAGTTAGACCGGTCTAGCGTGATTTATACCGGGTCCGAGTCAATTTTCGATTGTTTCCCTCCAACCGAATGTCCTTTGCAAAATCGGGCACGCTCGGTTGCAATGCTGCATAGTCTTCGGCCGATTACGCTATGTCAGAACTGGACCGCGGATAATTATGCAAAATAAGAACGTTCTGCATTTATTGTGGGAAGCTGGAATAAAATAAAAATTTATTTCATCCCTTGATATGACCTACTTGAATTTTTCTAATTCTTTACTGTTTTATATCTTACCCAACCTATTTCTTCGTGAATGCATAAAGATCCGCAGTCTAGTCATAATGCGTAAAACCACTTCATTTAAAGCAATAATAAATAAATAATTATACAAAACACGTATCTCCGATTTTGGATAAAAAATCACATAAATAGGAGGAACTGCGAAAGAACATGAAATTTTTAATATATTGTTTAAACAAATCACTTTTGAATTTCCCGACCAAAGTATTCGAGGTGTATCGGGAATTTCGTCGGTGATTTCTAGCCGAGATCGAGATCAAAATTCCTCCGTGGCCGCGTTACGAAATTCGCGAGGATTTTCTCGAGTCGAATGCTCGGTAATTTGCGTTCTCCGTTCGCGCGGTGGAGGAGTATGAGGAACGAGGAGGAACGGGGAGGAAGAGCTCCGGGTCCTTCAGACTCCTTTCACGCATCCGTCAACGTATCCAGTGACAAAAAACCGGAGAACGTGCCCGGAGCGATGTATTATGGATGGGCTCGGACAGAGATCCGTTTGTGCTCGCATTATCATCGTGCACTGGCGTCGACTTGCAATCGAGGCTACATCGATTCCGCACCTCCGACCGACTTTCTCGAACGATACTCCTCGAACCGAGTCTTCGCGAAAACTGGCTGCACTCAGCTATTTTTCTACCGAAAACTGCTTCCCGAAATACACTGATTCGATTCTTTCATTGTTGAACAGGCTGTGACCCAACGTAACAATTTGCCAGCACTTAAAATTTTATTGAGTTGAAGATGCGGATGTAGGAAATGCAAGATAAAAATTGTCTGGATTCATTTCTTTGCTGAATTAATATTAGTGGTTTGAAAATGCGGATTTTCATGCAAGATAATTATAATCTGTATTAATTGCATTATATGGGAGCTCGATAAACATATAAGGTATATTTAATTGTGATGGATTTATTAATTAATGATTTTATTAATTTCCTTTAAACCTTAATCCTATTTTATTGTTATCAATATTATAGCCACTGGGGGGGGGGACATTCAGCACACAATAAATATAAACTTCCTCTTTCTTCTAAGAACTGATGAATAGTCATAAAATAAATTGTAGTGCAAGGGCTTAACATTTAAATTCTCCAGATGTTTTCACTGTTCTGCATTTTTTAACTTTTCTGAGAACATAAAATCCGCAGCCTAGTTATAATGGTATCTGCCACAGTATTCCGCAGTGTCTGAAAAACTGGTGTAGAGTATCGGCACTCCACAAGATCGATAGGACCCACAGTATCGAGCCACTCGAGATCCCAATGTTTCTCAGTGACAGGACGAAAGAAGAACCGGTGACCTCTTAAATCAGCCACGGGATCGTACGTCACCGGTTAACATCTCCAGCTCCGGTGACACGAAGCAAAGACACACTCGACAGTGACCCAGGCCATGTAAACAGACCCTAAATCACCGGAGAACAACCATAGACGTCGACGAGTGCATCGTGAAATAATAATTCCCGTTTGGCCCACAAACGAACCACTGTGTCCCGACGCCACCCTATTTTTTCTTGTCCTCCGATACGCTCCCGAATGATCTACGATCTAGAACAAGCATAGAAACGACTTGGAATCTGTTCCTTCGAGAGCGACGAGACAAGAATGGTCGCAGTTGTAACGCGAGGGGGCCACACAGAGAGAAAACGTTTCACTTTCATTTGTTTCTCAGATTACTGTTACTAATTATCGTTAGGCACAATAAACATTGTCTATTACACACACATAACTGGAAGAATATATACCTCTTAATGTTTTTACTATTTTGTGTTTTTCCTACTTGTTTTTGTCATGACAAGAATATGACAATAATTCATTTTCTCTATTTTTTTTACGAGACTTTTACCTTTTGTAAACTCATTTGTCGCATTTTCCTGATTAAAACGAGTCCAAACACGACACAATTCGAAGCACATTTGCCCGTTCAATTGGCGATTTTGTAAAACCTCGATTATGCGAACCGGTGATCTGAGGTAAAATATTTGAAATCAATCTAAAGCGATGTATATCAGTACGATTTACTGTGCAAATCAATAACGATTAAATAGTAGGTTCTAAACATGCCAAAACTGGAGCATTTCATTGATGAGTTCGCATAATCGAGGTTCTACAGCATCGTGGATTAAACGAGTATATATAGTCCAAACTGTGGCGTGTTTGGACTCATTTTAAGAAGAAAAATGTAACGAATATGTCGGTAAGAGTTTAATTTATAAAATTATTAAAAACAGAAATGTTTCTTATCTTCCAGACGAATGAAATTTATTGTAATAAGATAAAAATGCACAGACGCGTACCGTAGTATTTACACGCGTCCACGCTTCATGAATGGAGTCAGTATTCTGGCGTAGCCTTGTCCATACGCAGAACGTGCGTGAGGTTAGTTACGCACGGTTTCACAGCCGCAGGGGTGTTCACCGAGCAAATTCGCACCGGAGCAAAGGTTTCTGTGAATGATACTGCTTTGCTCGTGGTGCTGGGGCAGATTTCAACCTAGAATCCTAGAATCTAGTCCTTCGTTACGTAGAAGTCCGATTTTGGAAAATGTTAGGATATTTATTGCAAACTTAGTACAATTTTGATCTTGGTCAAAATTCGTTCTTTCAATTATTGCCTTCTAGAAAATGTTCTACCCTTAAACATCTTTTTAAAAAATTCTTTTTGAAGAGAAATACATTTAGAATTTTACTGACACTCCACATATTTGTGGTAAATGTATAAAAAAATGGTCATCTCTGTTAGCTGATTTTTAACAACCTCGAAAGCGGCCTGCTTGGCGTTCGATCATGCGACCGGCTTTATGCGCGTAAACAGACAGAAGCGGCGTTGCGTCGCTTCGCGGATAAACTTGTCTTGACAGAGTCCAGGTCCCCCAGGAAATAGCTACAGAAAATCCCGACAACCCGTCGAGAGAGAATGCCCTTCCTCGAATCTTCGAGTGGGGTAAAAAGAAAGAAAGAAGCGATCAATTTTCCAGTCCTCGAGGACTGCTCGCTCGCGAGGTGGTCCTCTCGAGATCCTCTTCGCCGAGAAGCTGACCGGATGCCTGTCACGAACCGTGAAATCGCGTTCTTCTCGGAATATTTGACCGAGAGGAAGGCCAAGTGTCCGAACGCATAGAGATTTCAGTGTCCACTCGAAATTAGACCGTGGGCACTCGAAATTAAAGATTCTCTATGAGCACACTTCAATTTCATTTTTTATCGACGTTGGGTTGTCTAACAGAATTCTTCTTTACATGGTGTTCTAACTCTCGGACTATTCTTATAGCTGTACTTAAAGATTAGACGAATCTATATGCGAAATCAAAATTTTTCCGGCTATCTAGATTATTTCCAGGAAAATTTTGGGAGTTCTAAGTTACAACTTCTAACACTCTCGGGAATCTCGAAAATCTTGGGATTCTTGAAAATTTCGGGACTCTCGAGATGGTTGGAATTCTCGAAAATATTATTTTCACGAAATTGAAAATTCTCGAACATCCCGAAAATTATTGGGATTCTGGAAAATGCCGGATTTCACGAAAATTTTCTAAACTATTCTGAGTTCCTGAACACCTCTTGATCGTACCACGATTTTCGTAATGCTCGTGTCGAACGCCTCGCGACCGAGAGATTACTATGGTTATCACTGGGCTCGGGTTCCGCCGACGAGAGAGGCGGTCGCTGAAAAGTGTCGAGCAGGCAATAATAATTAATGTTTGCTGATACGGGGTTCATCGAGCGACACAGACTGGTCGATGTCATGGGCCGGTTGTCTCCCGCGATAACCTCCTCCCGTGACATCGCGGACCGGCTATCGTTTCCACGAATGCCCCACGATGCATACCGAATTCTTTTCCCTCGACACGGACTTTCTACGGACCGATAGCCAGCGAACGTCACCGAACGTCAGATTACGTTGATCGCAAACAACGTGAAAAACCGCATTTTCTAATTCAACGATTTCGCATGTTTCACACTAAGCGAGTGCCACATTAATTGCTGATCTCGTTTATCCGAACCTCCGATATCTGAAGTCTCCACGATCCCAACATATGACTTTATGCATTCATGGCAAAAATGAAAAGATGAAATATGAACATCGTTAACGAGAGACTTCTTGGAATTATTAGAAGACGAAATACGTTGTCAGTTGGTTTCTATTTCCCCACCCTACCTTCACGTCACATGACGCGTTCCGTCTCCATCTTGCATACGTCACAATGTCACGAGACTAATCTGGCACCGCAGAGAGCGGTAAGCAATATAAGCGTGGTTTTTAAAAAGTTTTTTTCTATATTTTTTATTTTCTACTTTTATTGCCATCGGAAGCAAGTGTGTACACAAAATTTCATCAAGATTGGACTATGGGAAGAGGTTTAAAATTCGATGACAAGATTTGACGCATACAACAACAACAACAACAACGCGGCAAGTTAATATAAGCGTGGTAAAATGAACCGCATCGGTGAAGCCAGGTCACCGAAGGTTCCCGGTCTTCCATAGCAATCTGTTTACAGGAAGACGATATTCTATTAACCGGGGCCAAGTAGTGTCACGTCGACGGAAGCGTCCCCAGAGGATCAACCCTTTGCCGGTCCCTGCATAATGCACGAGCCCATGGAGACGAGCCACGAAATTAGTCGTGGCCCGTGGTCCGAGGGATGATTTAGGGCGGAATTATCAGGATGAATCCAATAACGAGGACCATGGAATATGTACAGCACGCTTGCGAATTAAGATGATTCGCAAGCTGTGGTTCTCGTACCCTTCCGCTTTGAAGAGACTATGCCGCGGGCGATCTCGCGCGAACGTTTTCCGTTTTCATCCGATATGGAATTGTTAATAAAGAAGGGGGCTAGAAGTGGAATATTGTTCGTGACAACCGATTTACAGGCTATCTTCCTCTCGCTCACGGATGGGTAAAGACGAGTCCACGAGTTCGTATCGATCAAAGACCCTTTGAATATGTATCAGAACATCAACAGGGGGTGAATTAATACTCTTCGAGGGACCGTCGACGTCGCCTAACCGTCTATGTCCGCTTGCTATCTGTACGAAAATGTCCGCTTTGTCGAGCAGTTTCAGAGTCGACTGAATCCTGTGTCGCGTGCTCAAAGTTGGAGCCGTCTTAACTTTTTAGCTGTGTAACTCGATATAAGTGTCTCATTCGACACCTCGAATAACTTTTTCAATGCAGAGTTGCGTCTTGTGCAGTGGGTCACGTTTAAGTGTCTCATCTGAATCATTTACTCTCGAAGTCTTCTAATCTTTCAAGTTGCACGTGCTCATTTTTAAAAGACGTAAACTCCAGAAAATGTCTGTCCTGCCAAAAATCGGTGATCGGTACACAGCGGATCTTTATGCAACAGAAATTTATTTTCTTCGTCAACATGGATAAAAGGTTGAAAGTAATACAACAGAATTTTATATGCTTTTAATGTTTTTTCACTGTCTGAAATTACACCTACTCATATTTGTTACAAGTGCATAAAGATCCGCTGTCTAGTCATCAGTTTCGCTTTATGTTCGCACAACAACTGGGAGTTCGAGGTTTCCGGAGTATTTAGAAGTTGTGACATTTAACGGTATGTATGCCGTGGCTGTGAGCCGAGTGCAATAAAGCGCATCTATAAACGATGCATTTTATTGCGCCATAATCTATACTCAGAAACGTGTGTCCGCGATAAGGTGGGAGCTTGCGGACTCGTCCGCGTTCGACTTTGAGATCGCGGCACACGATCGAGTTCCTCGAAAAGCAAATGACCTGGAATGGTGGTGATGTTTAATCGAACGGTTCTATGACACCGCGTGACGGCTTGGTAATTGATAATCATTAACGGGACGCAGCGCTCGCGCGCGCAGTCCCATAAAGCTCTCGGTTGCATCACCCGCCGCGTTTACGGCCCGCCTCGGACCCGCGCGTAACAAGCAAAAACCAGAGGAATGTAAAGTATAATAGTTAGCGGTGTGTGGAGATACATATGTATCGGGGCCGTCGTCGTTGTGGAAGACGACTTCACTAATAAATAGACTTTGCGGAAGTCTATACAAATCCGCTCGTTTACGAGCAAAATTAATCTCACAGGAATATCGAGCCGACGCTCGATGGAGATTTCAAACGGAATTTATGCTGCATGATAAACGTTGTTCTGTTCTTTCGTACCGATATTAAATTTTTTAATACGACTTCGGTGGTCGAGTAAAACAGCCGATGCTCGAATTATTGCCCGCTCACCGCGTCTCAGGTGCGGTGTAAGATAATAAAAATATAATAAGATGATAAAAATTTATCAAGCGCAAAAATGTTTCGCGTAGATTGTGAAAAACAGAAATAACATATAATTGATTTTATTCCTTAACGACTTTGTTACATTAAAAGCAGCACTATCACATTCTTGAATTTTTGAGATCTTTTACTGTTTTATATTTTGCCCAACCAATTTCTTCATAAATGCATAAATATCCGCAGTCTGCTTATTAATTATATTAGCTGTAGAACACACACACACAATGGTCAATACTTTTTCACTTGGAAATCAATGCTTTTTATGATATATTTATATTTTATTTCATTTCATTATTAGCTGTAGAACACACAATGTTCAATACTTTCTTATTTGAAAATCATCTTTGTTTCATCGGTGCGGTTCATTGCTGGTGGCAGCGCAATAAATAACGCGACATCCATTATTCGCGAACAGTCTGCGAGCGTAGTCGCATTTATGCGACCGGGCAGTATCGCAGTATCGCGTCCACCCCCGCCTCCTTTCTTGGTCCTGTAACCGGAGTTATCTCCCCCGCAAATATATATTAATGCGAGTGATATATCAGGCCGGCCGCGAGGGACAAAACCTTAAATATTGGATAAGTTGGTCCGCGGTCTCGCCCCGTGGAGACCAAATCTCGGTGATGGATTGCCTACCGCTGACTGTCATAACAACTTCGGTCCTGTTATTTCCCGATGCCTTCTGCGGCCGACCGCAGAGATCGAGAAACCAGCTGCCACCTCGACAATCTCGTTATCGATCCTCCAAACGCGATTCTTTAATTCTCCGTGACTCTTACAGAAGAGTAGAATAGAAATTCTATGACCTCGGTATAGTGGAGACCGATTCAAGGAAGGTGCCGCAATATTAAATTCAAGGTCTAAAAGGTCAACAATTCTTTTTTTATTGCAAGGATAAAAACTGCAACAGGAACCATTGGTCCAAACTTGTCCAATTGGTCCAATCGTTCTCTTACAAAATTACGGTAAAATTTTTTCATTGTCGTGAACTGATCTTACTTATATTATATTGTATCTTCATTTCTCAGTCAGATGAAGTTTATGTAACGTTATAAAATTATTTCTTCGCGCGTGAATATCAAAAAATTCATCATAATTTTTATCCTTGGGAGAGTAGAATGAGATAAAAAAAATTGTTCACCTTTTTGACTTTGAAATTAAGTACAGGTAAGTGGATACAGCTCGAATCCAGGCGAATCGTAATTTGTACGCATTAATTTGGTGCGGAAACGTTCCGTCGAAAAACAAACGGGTTAAAATCGAACGTGAAAAAAGAAAAAGCTTCGAGCGATCGAGCCTCCAGTGATTTCAGCTGAACGATCGAGAGGAAGTCTATAAAATTCTGGAAATGATACGTTCCCCAAATAAACTACTTGCTGGATCATTCGTCTTTTATTGCGCGGTTCGTTACGGCGCGTCACTGTAAACCAGAGTCGCATCCTCGCGAAAGAAGTTTTACGATCAGCGTCGCGAGATTTGCTTATGATATTGCCCGTTTACAAGACTCGTCTTCCCCTCGATCGCGATATTCAAGACGCCGACGACAGATTTACGCCGACCAATAAAACCTTAACAACTCACTTCGAATATCGATTCACGTTGATTGAATTTCTGCGCCGCGGCGAAGCACGCGGTCTCGGAACACACTCTGAACTGGTTCGGAACATGCGTTGAACTCGGATTCAATTGGGATATCAATGTGTCCGGATAATCGAGGTTCCACGTAATCGCGAATTGCATAAGCAAATGTGTTCCGAATTGTGTCACGTTTGAGCTCTCATTTTACTCATAAAAATGCCAAAAAATGTTGGTGGAAGTTTCATAAATAAATAGCGGAGATCAATTTTTCATAAATATTGTACGAACAAAGTATGTAACGCTATCGACCAATAAAATTAGAGCCCGCTAATTAAAACGTTCCCTACCAGCATTTGTTTCGTTGCTTACCTTCCTCGTTCGAAAGTTTTATGAAATGCAACGTACCCAATTTTGAATTATTAAAACGAACAATTATCGAGCAATAAAATTTAAGTCGGTTAATCAGGGGTTGAAAATGCTTAAAAGACCCAGTGCCGGGAGTCGACTGAAGTCCTTCAGGAGGCGTACAAAGAGGAAAGAGAGGAGGGACAAGGAAAATGGTTCCGCTAGGAGGGGCAGTATCAGCGGCCGATTTGCATTTTATCGTTTCTGGGACAACCTAATTGGCCCCGGGGAATTGGTTGCAATTTCACCGGGTTGCCCCGATAATACCGATTCCTCCCCGTTTCCACCTGTCCCCTCTTCGGCGTTCGCGTTTCTTGTCAACCCGAAAACTCCTATTCGTTGTGTTCCGTATCACTCCGAAGGCCACCTGTAATTACGAGACCCTGCAATTTACACGGACTTCCGGAGATCATCGGTCACCCTTCCCGGGCTTTCTTTCCCAAGATCCGAGGATTCGCGAAAACCAGTAATCGCATTCCACGAAACTAAATTCGCGGGATTAGTATTGAAATTAATTTTCAGGAACGATTTACTCTCGACGAAGAAGGTATTTTGCATTAGAACGATTTTTCTTATTCAATGCTGACGTAATCAATGTTCACAAATGATTTACTCTGGACGTTGAAAAAGGAAAAATTTGGCATACCAATTAAAAGATATTTAATATCAACAACCGAGAAATCGTCTAAACTCACGTTCACGAAAGGGTTAACAAATACAGGAACGAAGGAATCCTGTGATACTGAAGCCGTTCAGCAGCAGAGACTTCCGATACTTCTCCAGTAAACAGAACAACTCATAAAGACGATTGAAAAATTCCATTTGCAGGATCTCGAGAATTTCGCAGACGATCCCGAGGTGCTTCCGCGATCCCGTTCGCAATAAACGGTCGTCCGGGCGATTACTGTGAATATTAACGCGAGAACGTTCCGCGTTTCAGCGGAAACAATTAATCGGGATCGGGACGCATCCTAAACCGGCCCTGGCGAAAGTAACTCAATTACCGGTGGCCGATAATTACGCGTGCGTCGAGGCGAGCGTTACAAAGTGTTCCCGAGGCCCGTGTTTCTTTCTCCCGTCTGTGGGAAGACGTTGAAGAAGCAGAATTTCTGCCAGGTTTTTGCAGGTCTCAGGTTCGTCGAAGACGTTGGACGGTTCCTGAGCACGCGATGCTATTTTTTCGAAACTGCACCAGAGCTGAAATTGTCGGGCAGAAAGTTTCGGCTGCGTGTTATATGAAGGAGAGAAAGAGAGAGAGAGAGAGAGGTAGGAGAGAAACGTTTTGGTTTGCTAGCGACCACACGCGAAACTATAACTGTTGCCGGCACTCTGTGAAAGCGAACCTAAACCCGATAGGACCGAAGTCGCTCACCTTCCCGAAGCTCGGAACACCTGTCCGACAAGCTGACGAACGCGGACGAACAATTCGCCGGTTATCTATTAACTTATCCCAACCGGGGAACCGCTGACGAGTGACGGAGACACACCGACGAGAAAGTTTCCGTTCAAATTCTTGACAACGTGCTCGCTCGCTGACATCGCAGGATGGAACTTCTCTCTCTCTCTCTCTCTCCCTCTCTTGTTCCTCTTTTGATGGTAACTCGACGCGGTGCTCGGCGAGAGCTGATTTTCAGGCTCGTGGCCCTCAATTTTATATCTATGTGTCGCAATGGCTCCAATCTCGGTTTAACCCTCTGCGCCCGAAGCTGTTTCAATCCCAACACACTTTCTGGCCTAGAATATTTCGAAGGACATTATGTCGTATACGAATGAATTAAAAAATACATTCCATTTGAAAACTTGAAGGTTACCTTCACTTCCAAAAAAATTACAGACATCATTACACATTACTTGATAAAGGTATCACTTTCTCCGCTTCCATTTCTTTCTTCTGTTCGCTATTTCCAAGAGAACCGCTGGCTGGGGTGTTAGCGTGAAGACCCTGTAGAAGCCTGTCATGATCGCTGGCAGCCATAATTGGGCAGGGGATACAATTACCCGGAATCAAATGTTTCAATGCAGCGAGTAAAAGAACGTTCTTAAATCTGAGTGGAACTTGACCTAACTCCCGCCATGTTGGAATTAAGTACGGCAGAGTCGGGGGTGAGACACCCTGTGTAGATGGGTGTTCAGGTAGCTGGCAGCCATAATTCGGCAGGGGATATAATTATTCGGAGTCAAACGTCTTGATAGAGCGAGAAAAAGGGAGGAGTCCTGTTTCATAATTCCATCGGGGAACAATTTCCACTTTGATCCTTCCAGGGGGGGTTGCTGGGGCTGGAGAGGGCGAGAGGGGGAGGGAAAAATGAAAGGAGCTACCGGGGAGAATTGTTGGGGGTCGTGACGCAGCTTCGAACTCGTTAAGATCGTCGACGGAAGGGGTGCTTGTAGCTCGAAAAGCACCGGACATAACGCTAACGCGGCGCATACAAACGGCCGCTAATGGCGCGGATAGCTTTTGTTGTTTTTAATTAACCCTTTCTTTTAAGACGGCCGGCGGGACCGGTAAAACGGGGCCGTGGCAGGAAAAGGGTTCAGAAAGCAACGCCGATCCTCTTTCCCGCCTTATGTACACCCCCAACCCCCCACCCCCTTTACCGAACAACGTTCCCCCGGTTTCCCGTTTACCGTTTCCCGCGGGGGATGTAAATATGCGGGGAATTGCACCTAGGAGACAGAGCCGTCTCCTCGCTCCGTGCAATTAAACCGTCATCTAATTAGCGAGACTGATTGCCGGCCGGCCCACGGGATCGACGGGAAAACGATTCCACCTGAGAGCTTCACGATTTTTCCAATACGCTGCGAGACGCGTCTTGAAAACATTTTCAATTAAATTTTTTATACGCGTGTGTGATCATCAACATTTTATACAGGGTGTTTCGTTTATCGCGCAATCCTCAGTATTGTATTTACTAGTTGTATTTTATGCTTTTGGTTTTGTGCAATATTTGTATAAAATGGACTGGTGAAGTACAAAAATACTCACGATGGATTTTTAGAGTAATTTACTAATATTTATGTATTCAGTTAATTTTAAACAACTTCGCATCACCGTTAAACTCTAACGTTAAATTATGATAAGTGTTGTGAAATAAACACGATATCGATATCGATATGAGGAGATCGTGGATTTCGTACAAATTTTTTTACGACGACAGAAAAATTGTTTGAACCTTGCTTATCATTTTTGTCACTTCGTTTTTTTTTTCTGCTGGAACGTCGTCGCTGAACGTAGCAGTGATACGCCTGCAGTGGAATTGTTCCGAGAATTGTACCGAAACGGTCCCCACTATCTGTGAGAGATAAAGTTACTTTAACTGCTCGGTAATTAATTTTTTACTGCCGGCTGACCGATTTGGAATTTTATCGACAGCGCGGAATTTGTTGCGAGATTTTCCTCGCGACAGAAACTTGCGCGACTTCGTGAAATATTCAATATTAGAATCTCACAGTTTTTTTGTTGAAGTAACATTTTTTCTGTGATCAATTCTCTTAAAATTGAATTACTTTGATTTTTTGGTACTGAAAGGGGTTAATTAAATTGCACATTTTGTGATTTTTAGCCTTCCGGAGGTCTCTATATCGAGAAACCTAAACAATAAACGGTTGCCTCTAAATTCCCGTGGCATTATGGTTAGCCGAGAGATAAAATTTTCGATTAAGGATTGACTCGGTGAACGCGATTTTATTTGTCGTTCCAGGGTATTTTCGAGTCGGACAGCGCCGTCTGAGAGCTGACAAAAGCCGCGGTTGAAAGGCGGGGACGACAATGAAGAGGATAAAGAAGAATAGCGTTAAGAGTCGGCGCTTTGTCGCGGTCTCGGGACTGTCAATCACCGGTGATAGGAAGCGACACATTAATCCGAGGAACAGCCTGTTGACCGCACGACATCTTCTCCTCCTCTGCGGTCAAGCAAACCTCGTCCACGGCCGCCCATCTTATTTTCATGTCGCGTCAGACTTTCTTTGTCGGCAGGGAAACGGGAACGCGGGACCACCAAATCGATCAAATCCGAAGCCACCGATTCGGATTGTCAATCATCTCTTGAAACATTTCTTGGAAGAATGAAGAAAAAATAATGAAAAATAATTTTTGATTATCCTAAAATTTTATGCTGCCTCTAAGCCCATCTATAAGCTTTTCAAATGTTTCCTGATGCCTCTAAATGAACCTAGAGGTTTTTTAAAATTCTTCTAGTACTCATAATGGGTTCTAAATTCGTTCTGATTACCTTTCAGTTGTTCCAAGAATTTTCGAGAATATTCCACACTTCTGGTTCAAGCATTATACAATCTTTTACGCGAGGGGAATGCTTGATCGCGAATTGCGACGCTTGCGAGAACTGACCAGAGCTGACAAATGTTGGAGGAGGCTAAGCTGGACACGGTTTTCACGGACGAGCACCAAACTGTGGTACAGTTATCCGCATGATTAACTGCGTCGTTTCCAGCAGAAATAACGTCATTTGTTTCAGACCCGAAACATGTGCCTTTTACTACAACGCGTTTGAAGATTCACAAAGGCTGAACTAATTTCAGGAATTTAAGAAAATCCTTTCGTGCACTGATCCAATAACGCTCGAAGGAAAAATCATAAAATCGAAATTCTGGTTCGGAAGCAGATCGGGTGGAAGCAGTCTGTTAGCAAAGAGGAAAAGATTTATCAGTGGAGGCCAGCTCGAGGATCGAAGGAAGAGCCTCAGAGGCAGAGGCCGCGCGACTCGGGCCACCCATCCGGCTGATTGCACACCGATAAACGCATTATTTAATTACCGTGAGTAATTACCGATTATTACACGGCGCGGCCTGTCCGGGCGCACTGTCCCGCCATTAATTACACGAACGATCGGGCGAAACACTCGTTACGCAGCACTCTTTAATCGGCTGGACTCGCTGCGGCCTCTGCGTCCGGTTGTAACCGATCGCGGTCCTCTCTCTCTCTCCCTCTCTCTCTTTCTCTCTGTCTCTCTTGTTCTTTTTCCCTCCCGTTTTTCTTTGGGGAGGCGTTCGCGCGACAGGAAGGACTGCTGTTTCTTCGTCTCGCGGGGTTGTTGGGCCTTATAAAACTTTAATAGAAGCTCCGTTTAATTGGCGATTCCGAACACCGTGCAATAATTGGGCAACGAGGTACGTTTTGCCGTGCAGATCGCCTCCGACGATAAATTCGAGAGAAATGGAAGATAAGTGCTGTTTAGTGTTGCGAGTTTCTGGAGTTGGATAATGTAATTACGGTTGTAAAAGTCTTGTTAGCCTGTTGCCGGCCACCCGTGTCACTAACGGGCGTCGATCAATTCCTTTCGCCTCGGTTATTCCTTCTGGATGTTTGTTCGCAGTATTTACAATTTGGCGATTTTCTGTTTTCGTATATCGAGGAAGTACAACGTTTTTGGGACACCCTGTATAACGTTAGGTGAACTATAAGCATCGGTAGATCGATGCATCCAAACACCTCACGAAAATATTCATATTCGGAATTTCTCCTCATCTGTAAAAATTGATTTGCATCAATAAAACTAATGTTAATACAATTAGATTATTATATAGTATTCATAAGAATGCTTGATAATAAATCGCCGAGGTACCTCCGACCCTCGGTCACGTATCCAATTTTTCCTGAC
The DNA here is from genome assembly GCA_028455605.1 of Lasioglossum malachurum. Taxonomy (NCBI): domain Eukaryota; kingdom Metazoa; phylum Arthropoda; class Insecta; order Hymenoptera; family Halictidae; genus Lasioglossum; species Lasioglossum malachurum. The sequence continues at coordinate 4,296,860 of CM052318.1, forward strand.
CGCATCATTAACAATGGACGTCCACTAAGAAAGTCAACGTTGCTACATCATAACATCATCGTACAAGTCGACATGTCCGGGAATGACCGATCCCGCGACCGATCCCATGGAACAAGCAATTCCCGGGATTAGGATTAAATATTGATGGCCAGCTTGATACAGATTAATGTGGATTCCTCCGCAGACGAAACCGACAGCGATTTGTCACTGGTTGGGTCGAATCCGCCCCCGCAAAGGCTGATCACCACCTTGGACATCGTGCAGATCTTTCTGGCCCTCTTATCTGCTCCGTTTCTCTCTTTATCTACGAATTCGACCCTCTGCTACGCTATGATTAACTGCTCTGCCCGAGAACGTTTTTACCATGAGATACCAGCTCGCTATGGGAATCTATTAGCGCCGGGATTCGCGATAACACAAGATTAAGGGACCGTGTGTGAAAAATTTCGTCGACCAGCCTGCTGACTGAACGAAGTTCAGCAGATTTGTCTTTGTTTCGCGACGCACTCTGGCCGGCGATATTGTTCGTCAGGTTGTACGTACTTTTTAGTTAATCACACGTCTACAGTTGCAGCGAGTCACACTTGAGCCACATTGCAGACACAAAAAATTAATTTGCACAAAATCAATTTATAAATGATTAATTTATCATCTAAATATCTGCTTTGCACAGTTGCATTATTTCACGGAACATAAGCTTTTCCTCTCAAGGTGACAATATTTATGTTCCAAGGTCATCGGTGTTTGTTTTTCTGGTGGAACATAAAGGCGAGCTTAACTAGCGGAACTCGGCGAGCATAAAGAAAAATATTATTGAGATCAATGAACTGAGGATGTTTATGCGAATTGTAATTTTCGCAGAACAGTTTTATTTTCATCGTTAATGTGTGCCCGATATGGTACACAAAACTGGATTCAATTCTATCGTACTGATTTCGAATGTTTCGTTGGGGACGTTTTGCAAGCCATAAATGCGTAAAGGTGCGCATTACGTATGATTGTGAGACGCCTTATAATATAATAAGGTTTATGTTATGGGACTGCAGAAATAATTGCCTGACAAGATGAGGGGGTAGTGTAAGATACGCGCTATAAAATGAGATATGTATTGTTATTTAATCCTTCATGTCCAGAAGGTACTTTATTGCGCCACTTTCATTGGAATGCCGCTACTGACCAAATACGCCGGAGCTTTTTTAAATTGTTCAACTTGATTCGATTCCAAGTACCGTCGTATGGGTTCGTACCTTGTTGGTCGCGATGGCTATTTATACTTAGAGGTGCTGCTGGTCGAACGTACTTCGAGTGACCGAAATAAAAATTGCTATGAAGAAACAGACTTCCCCTGTATAATTTAGTCTTAATGAAAAAGTATTAGCCAGAGGAAAATCGATAGAAAATTATACAGGCGTACCTCAATGTTTTAACTGTTCAATAAAAAGAATGTAACCGGAACTATCGCACCAAAAAATTTCTAAAAAGGTTATTAGCAAACGGCACCGTTAAAAATATTCACGCACATAGCCCAGGCCTGACGCTCCTGCTAAAACAAATTTCTCTCAAATCCAAGGATCCTAAGGGTGCAAAAAAAATTCGCAAGATCCTCACGTTCCTTTTCGAGAGCCTAGTCCAGAATATTAAGAGGAATAGTGAAGGAAAAGGTCGGTCGTCGAATGTTTGCCACATGGAGCGACGGCGATGCGTCGCAGGTTTTCTCGCCGAGGCTGACGGTTTACGGAAGGCGTCGCGGCGCTGTTAGATTGTGGATGGAAGGATTGAGGGGGCGGGAGGAGGGGTTGGCACACGGGTCGTCTTGACGCGCGTGTCGTCGTCGAAGCGTTCGAAGCGTCGAAGCCGGCAGTGAAAATGGTTTGTGCCAGAAAGTCTCGGGATAAGTTAAACACGGGCCGCGGTCCGGGGGCGTCGTAAAGCGCCGCGGCGCCTCGGTGTTTACGCGGGGCGACGTCGAGGCCCACCAACCGCGTCATCCCTTTCCATCGACACCGATCGTTCGGTCTCGCTCATGCGAACGCGTCGCGTCGATTCACTCTACTTATTCCGGCCCGGGCTATTTTCGGGCGCGTGACAAATCTTCTATGCCGCGCGCCGGCCGGATTTATCGAGCGACATTCTGGCCCGTGCCGTGCCCATATGGTAGCCACGCGAGCTATTCTCGGCGGCGAGGTGCGATCTGCGCGATCCCCTTCGGCAAGTGTAACCACTCGGATCGACGACGAGGAAGATCGGACATCTTCCGGATTCGCTCCGGAACTCCGTCTCTATCGCGATCCTTTTATTGCATTGCTTGCTGTTCAAGTGTGCTGTGACTTTGCCCTTCTGCTGGACTGCGGATTTTATGCAGTTATGGTTGAAACGAGTGGGCGAAAGAGCTTCAATGTATCAGCTTCTCAAAGTCATTAAAAGGATCAACGCGAACAATTTTTATTTTCAAATTAACCCACTAATACCCCACTTGCGAAAGGTTTTGGTCATTGACATTATAAAAATGACATAAAAACGCACTAAGAAAATGCACATGAATGCATTATGTGAAATAATTCCTATTTAATTTATGTGAATACACACGCGCACCTAAATACAATACAATCTTTTCACATATTAATGTATCTTCTCTTCATAATCAGCAAGATCTGTCATTTGGAAAATTTTCAATTTTGCGTCGCCTCCGAAAAGATTGTATTGTATTTAAGATCGTGTGTATTCACATAGATTAAATGGAAATTATTTCATACTTTTAGTGCATTTTTTCGAAGTCGGTATGATTTTTTTTTATAAAATTTTTTCATTTTATTTTTTATCTCGTTACAATCTTGTTATTGAATAGTCAAATGAGATACTTCCTCAAAAATTTTTGATATCCTTTTGCTAATAATCTTCAGAAAAATTGTTCAGTTCAACAATCTTCGGATTGTACAATTTTTATACCCGTCTTTCGGGATACATCACCGAGGTACGTCCACAAAAATTTTTTACTGATGTCCTTCTGCTAATAATCTCTAGAAAAATTGTTCGTCGACCTCCGTGTTGAATTTTTCACGACAGTCCTCAGTGCTATTACGTTCTGTGGGAGTCCGGACGATCGCAGAGAGACAATGGCAGGCCAGATGGCGGAGAAAAGCACAAGTCACGACAAACTTTCAGCGCAGCGTTTCCCGGGGGTGCATTACACCCCATTAAGGACGGCCGCGGCTTTTAAGACCTAAAACACGAGGCCGTTTGCTCTAATACGAAACCAATGCCAACGGCCATACATCATACTCCCTCGTCCAACAAGCCCGAGGACGTCACCATGAATCACGGCCGAGATGCTAATGTACCAATTTATCTTAGCCCAGCTTTATTAAGACTTAGTTTTTCACCGAGCACGGGGAATGCTGCTTCCACGAGCTTCCTCTCTCACTCCCCTCTTTTTCTTGATTCCAATCCGTGTGATAAAGGAAGATCGATATCTAGAGGTCGGAGGAACACCTATGGCCAACCTCTGGACCAGCACTGACAAATTCCAACGACCGAATAGACGATTATCAATCATCGTCCGGTTTGCTGGCCCCGGGAACATCATTCTCGGTCTCTTTAGAGAGCCTCACGATTATTTCTTCTTCTCTCGATCGTTTTTTCGACTGTGATTAGATGCGGATGGACGCTGCGGTTTGATGGGAGGAGATCGATGGTGGCATTTGTTATTGTTACACAAGACTGCGATATACACCGTCTCGAAAGTCTCCAGTCGCTTGAGTTGTTATTAAGTGTTGAAAATTGGGTTTCTTCGCTGGCACCTCGTGGGACATGGAATGCGGGATTTCGGTTCTAATTTGCTATTCTTTCAACGGTTTTTTCGTCGAATTCTCGGGTGTTCCAGGCCGATTTTCACTGGTCTTTATAACAAATCTGTGAATAATCATGACTAGACTGCGGATTTTATGCGTTTATGACAAAAAGGGGTACATACAATTTAAAACAGTGGACATATCAAAAGGATTTAAGATCACCAGTGTGTTAGTATCACCTTGATAAGGTAATTAAAAGTAGGAAGAAATTTTTATTCGGTTCCAAACATTTTTTATTTTGCATAAAGATCCGCAGTCTAATCATGACAAATTAATTCTACCATAGTTCTCATTTTTCTATTTTGACACTTCCGAATTTCGACGATTGTTCAATTCATCATGAAGGTCCTCACTCTTGAAACATTGTGAATAAAAAAAACTTTGGTCCACTAGAATTCCATTTTTGAATAATTTTAATCGAGAATGTTGTATTTGATCAACCCTGTTTTTGATAAAATCCTCAGTCTACCGATCAGTATGCGAGGATTGTTGGTCAGCGACAGGGTTGAAACCATCTGCGTCTCCATCTGCGCCGTCGACGATTTGGCAGCTGTAAGAAACCGAAACGAGCCACCACCGGCAAGTTGGCAGCGAGGGTGGCAGCAAGGGAAGACAGTGTTGCGCCCATTGCAAGGGATTTACGCGTCTTGGACCGTGCACGATAAATCATCGAATAGGCGTCGCCCGGAGTGACACAGTTAATAAATGCACCGGCAAACCGTGAATTACACACCGAGGGGTTGTGCACCCCCTGTGTCGCGCCCTTTGTTTCGCACCCCCACCACTCTCTCCATCTCCCTCTCCCTCCCTTTCTTTCTCTCTGTTATGCCACGCGCGCAAGCGTTCGACCGCTAATATCGAAACATTGAATCTTTCGCGTTTACACGAGAAAGCCGAATAAATTTGCCTGTAATTGGCCTGGACACAAATCGTTGTTTGGAGAGTCGCGAGACCCCCGGCCGCGGTGATTTGTGGACGGAAACGATTATCCGGGGTCCTTTCGCTCCTGGATCGCTGGAAATTATGGAAATCGCAGCTGCGATCGATAGGCGAGCTCGATTTGAATTCTTGTTTTTTTGAAAATACATGTCTTTGGTTACGTATTAGCGGATTTTATGCATTTGTGACAGTAACGAGTAGCTGTGATTTAAAACGGTGAAATAATTAGAAGAATTGAAAAATATTGCTGTATTAGGGTCATCGGGAGACCGTAAGTTCACATGCTCGCGCAACACCCATTAAAAGGGAGAATAAATCTGGATTCTCGTTTCCCGGAGTCGAAACGGGTGGAATAGCAAGATTTCCTGGAGACCGGGTCGCAGTCTATTAATAACAAAGCGAAGCACGGGGCGGTAACTGTCGAGCAGTTTGACCCCGCCCGTTTCTATCCACTTTGTATCGACTTTTGAAATTCCTTGTGGAAGGAAGAAGAGAGGAGGAGGAGGGGGAGAGTAGAGTAGAGAGAACCCTATAAATTCGTTCTGGCTACGCGCAACGGCGCGGCGGTCATCATCATCGGAGAAGAGCGTAATCGATGGCTCTACGATCGAGGACCATCGCGGTGCACGCGATGCATCGGAAAGAGGTCGTGCACGGGGCCAGCCGGGCCGGACAGACGATGAAAAACAGTTAATTGGCGTGGATCGTTGGATCGTGGATCCCAGGAGAGCCGGACGACGTAGATGACTGGTTTCCAGGCACGTAAAGTATTGGAAGGCGAACTTCGGGAAATTCTGCTGGCCGGCTCGGGCTACGCTAAATTGCTCGCTATACTCCCTTTCTCTCTCTCTCGCTCCCTCTCTCTCGTCCTATGTCTTTCTTTCCCTCTGTATTACCAGGAAGGGCATCGGAATTTAAAGTATGCGTATCCGCTCCCGTCTTAGGTTATACGGGAGCAGAAAGAAATTCTGCGCCGCGCGCCCAGTTAATCGGCCATACACGCTGCAGCCACCAACTATTTATTAGATGCACGTACCACTACTACCTGCCGACTGAATTTCGCCGTTTCCGCGCGTGCTTCGCGTGCTATGCTGACGGATGCGTTCGACGGCTTTGCGAAAGCCTCGTACACTCTCCGGGAACCGTCCGCGATACGCTCCGCTCGTTGCCCTTACGGGAGCACTCTGGTTTCGAACTTCTGAAAATCAATTTCTTCTCTAGCGATCTAATTTTTCTATAGGTGGAGGCGCCATGGAGATATGAAGCAGTCGAGGAGTGACCCCGAGTCACCGATAAAATTGCTGTACCATTCTTTACAGTATTAAATATGTTCATATCGAATCCATTACTACACATTTAGGTATATTGTACGAGGTATAATATTAATATATCAATTGCATATCCATAAAATAAAAAAGAATCATATACAAATAGAGAATTACTCTAGGCTGGAAGAAATGTTTAATTTTCAAGTCAAAATATTAAGTTGGCAACTAAATTCGCAACCTTTTGTTTTGTATTTCTTTTATTGTATCATTATAACCATTCGCGATTAATTTGACATAAAATACTCGTGCTTAAAATATATATATATAAATGACTTTGAGAAAATGTGAGGTCTCGGACTTAGTCGCCAACCTAATAACTCCGATTGCAAAGGGTTAATAAATGGAACTGTAGGGTTTTTCATTGAATACAATGGCAAAGAAAATAAACTGTCTCAAAGCTCTCCTATATTTGCTCCTATATTGAAATGAGTTCGGAAAGAGGAAAATCGAACGCACACTAACTGTTTGCCTATGGGGAAAAGAGAAGAAAATTTTTGGTTTCGTCCAGCTGTGTTACTTTACCGTTCGGCCGGCGTGCATAGCTGGAATTTATATTCGGATTCGAACACGACGAAAGCCGTCGTTACGATTTAACGTGTCGCCCGACCGGGAAACTCGTGTCCCTCTTCCCGATCCAGTCCAAGTTGCCATTCACAATTTTATCGCCTTCGTTCACTTCGAAATAGAAACGGAGACGGTGTAACGACTGCGAGGGAATGCGCCGTTAATGCACAACTCGATGCACCGTGCTTCCTGCCGATGCTGCGGGTCATGCGGTCCGGTTACGCGTTTCCGAACTGGTCCGAAAATTTCCGTTCATTTTGAATTGTTGAAATTGGAATATCTCCTGAATTACTAACTTTTCGACATACGTAAGTACTTTTTAAAATACCTCATTCCATTTAAAGAAATGAAGGTGACCTTCATATCTCTAAAAAAAATTACATAAAAACAAACATTTTTTCGTATGAGCCCCATTTTTTTTCCATTCAACTTTGTCCTTCAGACGTCCGACGTACCTTCAAAAAGCAACAAAAATATTCAAGGTGGTCGTGTTAGCGCTGGGACACCCTGTATATTCATTCTTGTTATTTTCATAAATGCATGTAAAATATGCAAGCGGTGAAACAAATGCTGGACATGTTAATATAATCGAGCGAGAACACATTGTTTACATAGCGAAGCCAAGGCCGCGTTACCGCGAATAGAGCCGAATGTTTTTTTTTTCTGGAGTCTTATGAAAATCATCGACACAGGTTTCACCGACAATATTTCACCGACAACGACTTTGGCCGACAATGATCTTGACCAGCACACGACCTCCTTGATTATGTACTTTTGTCATGATATACTGAATGGGAGGGCGGATTTACGAAGAAACGAAGTCAAACCAAACTGAACAAAAATATTTGTATATTATTGTTATGCACATAAAGAATTAGATACAATATATTTTTCTTACTACTACATAGTATCGTCGACTAAAATCGTTGCGGGTCTGCTGAATCTGGAGTCGGTGAAATATTGTCGGTGAAACCTGCGTCGGTGTTTTTCACGGGCCCCCTTGTACACATAGGAGGTCTCCGTAGCTCGTGGGACTTCCGGGGTCGCGGTTGAAGGACGGAAGGATCATTAGCGATTTTTCGATGGTGAATCGCGGCCCTCTCGGAAGGACAGACACGTCCGACCGATATAAATAAAGTATCGGGGGATATATATGTATGTGTATAGAGAGAAGAGAGTTCTCCGGCGAGCCGGTGGCTGACACAACGACGGGCCAAATGAAAAATGCCGGGACGGACGATCAATGTAAATATATTCATGACGTGGGGTGGCTTGCTCGCGGCACGGGGATTCCCCGATACAAGCCTGTAATACATATGCACGGAAGCATGCATGTATGCATGCACGGACACACGCGTTTTATAGGATGGGGTGTGGGGTTCGTTCGAGGACTCGATGCCACTCGGACAACGCACATAATTCACTCTTTGGCAGCTCATTACAATTTAAAAAGGCCTTTGTCAGCGCGCACCCCCGACCGTGATTCCTTACGAGCTCGCGTGTCACGGCCCTGTCGCCTTTTCGGGATGCGCGACGCCTCCGGGACTTGCGCTGGAAGCGGAGCAGGTCGACTGAATTCGTCAGGTGAACGCATGGTGAGATGATCTGTACGCATTCCTTATCAAAAGTATGGAAGATAGCCAGTAACTTCATCAAAAATAGTCAAAATTCGTCCTTAAAAAAATTAAATGGAAGTGGTGTGTCAAATCAGAAGTAAAATTCATATTGTTATTAACAAAGTTGTTTGACAGATCCTCAGCTGCGAGTAATAAATTTGAAAAAGCAATGATCTATTCTATGAAACATCTGTCACAATTTAAGTAGTTTTATTAGTAACCCTGTCGATAATAGTCCTGAAAAAATGCAGAACTTGTGAAAGCTCCGAATGAATTACGCCAGACGAACGCAACGTTGCAACGAAGAGCACGCGAGATTTTTCTGGTGGGTCAATCGAAAGAGCCTGGCCCGCTTTCGTCCCGAAACGATTCCATCGTGCACTGTCAGCTGTGCCGGCGGTAATCAGCCCTCTGGCATTCATCAAACTCGCTGGTACAAAAGACGATCTCGGTAATTGCTCGGGATCGGTCTCGAAAACGCCGACGGAGTCATTTCTGTTTCGACATGGCCGATCGGACCACTGGAATTAGAAATCGAGCCGTCGCTGCCCCTTTTGTTCTTAACCCGGACCGGTTTCGTTCGGTCCGGCAAAAAATCCTGGTCGTTGTCTCGATCGAGGAGCAATCAGCCACCGGACCAGTTCCTTCGATGTCAAACAATCGGAGGAGACCCGAGAACCGACAATCTTTCCGTCGGTGGCTTTGCATAACCCGCAAACTAATAATTAGACAGCGGATCGTGCAAAATATAAATGTTATGCGTCAATTGCTGGAGACTCGAGTCAAATATGCGTTTTATTTTTTAATCATTTTAACAAGCTGAAAATAATATCTTACGTGTACTTGTTTCAATTGTTACATCGGAACAGCCTTGTTATAAATTATGTTTTGTTCTCTGGGTTACAGGGTGAATTTTTATACAAATGTTTCTCGACCAGATAAAAAAATTAATTAGTTTTTAGTAGACAGAAAAGAAATTTCTTCATGAAACTCGAAGGTCATGGACACCCTGTCTAAGACATAATTATACAGATCATATGAAACGTCTTGGTTCCGAAATTGAAATGGCTGCGTTTAGAAAGGGTTAACGAACTTAAAGAACGAGCTGCTATTTCGAAAGCAAAACAGTAAAAAATGTATCGAATAGACACAAGGGTTCGGCGAGGGGGTTAATCGACGCGATAAAAAAGAATGGCTGACGAGGCCACGTTCAAAATTCCCATCCGGTCGCAAGATGGACGGCTTTCCCAGCGACACATCCTTCCTCCCCGATCCTGGAGGAGGCCGGAGAAGAAGCTACCACACCATCGTGGAAAATGCAACTGCGTTCCCGGGGGACCGGAATTTATATGTATTCCGCGGCCCGTCCAATCTATCGCGGGTCAAGCTGCCGGAATTTTAAGCGCGATACACATCGGCTTCCAGACGTATCGATACGGGGTGCTTTGTGTCCGTAGTATACGGGGTGTCCTGGTCAATTTTCCAAAGTTCAAACGCATTCCCGAAACGTGGCCAGAAATTATGTAATTCCTGAATCCAACGCTCGGCTTATTTTAAGTTTTATCCGTGTCTTTGTTTAACTACATATGTATGTTTTCAAAATTATTAATCACAACTGTCCAGGTAAACCTTTTTGTCAATATCAGGACACTTTCAATTTATTTTAAAAAATCTTTCTGCGTTCAATCGCGCAATTTAAATTGTTTGCTGTGTATTGTGAATTGCGGATCGTGACACCCAGTATAAGGGCCAGGATCGCGACGGACGCCGGCCAATCGGTTCTTCCATACATTCGAAAGCTTACGAGGGCATAAAGCGCACGCCCTCTTATATCTATCGGCGATACGTATGCATACACGCGCAAGGAGAGCACCGAAGGGCGAAGGGCGCAGGGAGGGCACTGGTCATCGTCGGAAAATTGAATTTCGTCCCAGAGGGCCGGTCGGATGAAGTATGCTGACAGTTGGAAAATTTGCGTTTAACCGTGTGCACGCGGCCACCCCTTCGCGAATCCTTCGACAGCCCCTTCGAGGTGGATCCTCAAGCTTTTAATTCTCGTATCGAATTCCATTTTTTAGGAGCTTTCTCCCTGAAAGAATTTATTTAGATATCGCTCGATTCTTAACCCTCCGTTTGCAATCTTATTTTTATCAACCCCGGCTGCGTACTGGGGTGTTTATGCTCACCACTAATTTTTTCATTTGTTCTTGAGTCCCTATTTTAATATAGAATCGTTGGAACGTCAAATGTGCGGATCTTCATGCATTTATAGAAAAATTGAACAGATGATCTCTATTAAAATCATTAAGGGAAGAAATAACATCCAATTTGGTTGCCCTTTCTTACAATCGATGCAGGCAATTTTTATTTTGCATAAAGATCCGCAGTCAAATACATTCGTCAAATACATTCGTAGGAGAAAGGCACAAATTTTGAGTCCGGTAAAGTAAAGAGCAGCCTTTTTCTCTTCTGATTGAGTGGAAGGTGTTAATGTAAAAAACAACTTTAACAACAATTTTTTTCGTTATATACAATTTTGCGCCAAGATTCTCTTACAAATGTCCACCGATCCAAGGTGTTTTCACCCCTAAACCGGATGACCATTCTAATAGTTATCTAATAGTTATAGTGATAATGTTTGTTTGCACAGATTTCAGGATTTGTTGGTTCGAGTACTCACCATGTGGCACCCATCCGTGGTGACATTTCTCGCAGCACCTAATGTGGCGTTTCCCAGGGGTGAAAGAGTCGCAGGAACACCCGGTCACTGTACACCTGATGGACTGAAACAACAATGAGAATTTTTTCAAAAAATAGTTTCACCTACATATGACCGATATGGGATTCAAAATGTTAATTATTGTAAATTGTTCTGATTCTGTGGGATTTTTCGAGACCGGTTCACTAGTGTCACTAAAAGTCTGAGAAAGAGAGAATGTATTATCTTGTTTAATTGAATAATTTTAAGCGTATCGTTTACAGATTTACATTTTTCATAAACGCAACGATCAACTATTCAACGATATCAGCATTTAATCGTACTATAATAATCGTAGCAGTGTAAATTACACCATGCTCCCGCTTGTTACAGATTATTCGGATCGTTATTGCATCAGGTTACAAAATAGCTACTACTCATTTACATCGTTAACAATATTAATCGTACAGACTGTTCATTTTGAACATCATTCAAAATGAAGCATTATTATTTCGTCTTTATTATATCGTTCTGAAATTTTTCCACTCGGGCACAACAGTTCGTTGACAATCTGTCTACTGGTATGATGTACTATAATCAAGAGTACAACATAATAGTTATTGAGTGATCATTTTCCAGAGAAGCTGAAAATCTTATTCAACATTTCTTAATCATATTCCTACACCGAATTTCACTGTAAGCTGCTATTTTACAAAAATTCACATTCAGACGATCGCGATAGAAACATGCTTGAAAACTGTTACCCTCTAGGGAAGCCGAAAACCTCGTTCAACATTCTTTTAATAAATTCAAACACCGAGATCACGACAGGAAAATCTGCAAAATCGGCAAGTTAGGCTTGCACGATCCCATCGAGTCGTTCGTTAAGACGTAGTCGGAAAGGCGAGAAACGTTTTCAGGGGTGGGGAGAATTTTATTGGAATTTCCAGCCCGGAGAAGCGTAGGGTAGAAATATCCCGGACAGTTTGGCGCGGATTAAAGGATCGTTGCCACGGGCAGGAAAAAAAAAAGAAGAAGCATGGAGGGGGTGTGGTATTTTGAGTGACCGTTTGGTATAACACCACCCCAGAGGAAGCTCGTAAGAGACGAGGCCGCTCGTCGGATTTTAAGGAACCGTGAATATTTTCCACCCTTCGGCGCGGAATTAACCCCATGGGAGCCACCATCCAATCCTGCCCCCCGGCTGAAAGGAACCGAGCTACCTCTCCCCGGATCGAGTATTACTTTATGTACGCGCCGGAAAAGTTTATTTTCCGCTGTTCCGAATTACCTACAGAGGTATCCTTGGCCGTCTACCTTCCGCCTCGCGACGACCGGAAAATATTAATTCCTCCCACGAAACACACCCTCCGCTCCGAACTCGCTGAACAACGAGAATCAACCCTTAACGCGTGGGATTTCGATTCGCTATACTGCTGCTCGATTTTAATTCATTTTCTGCATTTATTGCAATTTATACTATGCTTCTGCAAAGATCCGGGCATGTAAATTGTTTTAATTATTCAGCCGTTTAGCTTGAATTATTTTTGTATCTATTTTAACGAGTTTTAAAGACTAGTAACACCAGTATTTGTGTCCTGAAGTGTGTTCCAGTTTTATGGAATATTTCATTGCTGCCACGACTTCGTAATGTAAAAGCGTTGGTCGATTTGTGAGACAACCCTAAATTCGAACGAATCGCGATGGACCTCGAACACCACATGGCCCCCGGCGTTTCGCGAGGACCTAACCGGATTGTCTCCTGTTCTTCAGCATATAGGAGTCGGTTGATGCGTCTCCGCGACTTCCGCTATCGCGGCATACGGAAGGCAATAACATTTTTACGAGCCACGAAACATTTATTGCCCCGGCTCTCTGGCGGCGCGCGCGCGCCACGTTTTATCATCGTCGTTCCTCCGCTTTAATACTCCCGCTTAAGGACGCCGCGAGTAGCTTCTGTATATTTTTCGCGGCTCTGTATCTTCCGATTAGACTCGGCACGAGGACATCGAACGAGTTCATCAGTTTCACCGGTTCTGGAAACCCTCTGACTGACTGATTAATTACTCCCCCTTCCTCTTTAAATTATTATAGTTCCCGCCATTTAAATTATTTCGATTTCCAAAAATATATTCTGATACCAACAAATCGAGTATCGTTTATGAATTTTCATATTTTAGAAAATAAATCCCGCAGCACAGAGAGAAAAAGATATTTTACAGTGCCTACGTAACGATAATAAATGGACGAACTTTCAGGGTGAGCAACGCACGGGGGATGATAAAAATCATTTAACAATATTCGTTCGGAAACGGGAGATATTTCCGTGGAAAATCCGTTCCGCGGAAGCAGCTTCCAAGGAAAACGCACTCGAGACTAATCTACCTAAAACTCGGCTCCGGGTTGGTTAAATTGTAGCCGAATTCGAGATTGATTACAGTCGGGGCGAGAGCGTGGCTGTAGAAAGAGAGATAGAGAGGTGGATAGACAGAGAGAGGAAGTATGATTCGAGGCACACACGGGAATACGAAAACTCGACAGCACTCGGCGACGATGACGTCTATGCGATCTGCCGCGGCCAAATCCGCGCGGTGGATGCAGCGCGTTCGTGTTTAATGAACGGGGCTAATCTCCCCCGTTCGAAATGCAACGCTAACAGCGCCGCCGCCGGGCGGCAACTCGTTCATCGTTTGCAAATTAATTTGACCAGCGCGATTTAAACCTCAAGTATAAAGCTGGATCGCGTCGACTGCTGCAGCCCATTAATGCGTTCGAGAGCATAAGCTGGTCTATGCGTTTCGCTGATCGGATCTCTCGTTCCGTTCCGTTCCCAGCCCCGCTGCATACCGTGTGGTACGTTCACCGAAGAATTCAGCGACATTTTCACAGTTATTCGCACACGCTTGATATCCGAAAATTTTCCGCAAAATCAATGTTATTCAATCAATGCAACCGAATTGTAGAAAGCGAAACTTTATCGTAAGGCATGCTACTTTAATCCTTTCGGTATGTGCAAGTTGCAGAAGTCGTACATTATAATGTGGATTTTATGCATGCATGGCAAAAATGGACACATGAGAAATGAAGCTATTGAAAGAATTTATTATCTTTAAATTGCTGGAAGAAGAAACACATTTTCTGTATTCATATTTCATAATATTCATTTTTCTGAATATTTCTGTTTTGAATAATAATCATATTTTTATCAGTTTGTTTTCACGTACAATGTAAATTTCGATTTCTGGCTGTCAAATAGAGCTTGAAGATTTACTGTCAATGCATTTTTCAAGGTTTTCATATTTTTCCGCGTTAGCATTTTCAATAAACTGAGAATAATATAAAAATACTGTGTTGTATATGTATATTCTCCGGTTCTCCGGAAGCCGATTCCTATCCACTTTCTCGAGACAAAACTGTACCCCCTTAGAGTGGCAGTTAGGGCAGTCTCGCTACCGTTGATTCATCGAGCTCTTGCATCGTGCAGTTGTGAAACTTTCATCCCCTTATTACACGCGTTTCGCTCGCGAAAAGAAGCAATTGCGTTGAGTCTCGTCCCCTCGTATCGGAAAACTGCGAGGACGCGTGTCGAAGCTAGGGAAACGCGTTAGAACGGAAAAGAAAACATAGGAGCGGCGTTCATGCACAGCCGTTCCTCATCCTGATACGTTCCTGTGGCGGAATAACGATATGCTAACAGCCTGGCTGAGCTTAGCATATTGTCGCGGCCACAATGGCAATTTGCGTGATATATCTGCGCGTTTTCTACGGGTGCCGTTCAAATGTACCGGAATTAACTGGCCGTGCGTTTCGCCTTGGAGACCGCGCTTGCCAAAAACGAGGAATAAATAATCCAGCAGGACGTCCTGCTGGCCCCACTCCATTCCCAGAACATTCTCTGCCAAATACTGTCTCTCGAAAAATTCCACTGGAACCTCCTTCATCCGAACCAATTAATGCTGAAACTCGTACACCTTAAATGTCTCACTTTCGTCGATGAAAAAAATATCGGAGAATAAAAAAGTTCAATCAAGGCCATCAGTGGTTTTGATTTTAATATGACTGTATATTTTCTTTATCAAAGTATAATATGTAGCTGAGGTCGAGACGAATCCGAAAACCTATAATACTATGACCTTCACGTGACCTTGAGTACAAAAATACACAGAAGTTGGGCAATTGATGAAGGAAGTAATTTTTCCTCATGACACCATAACGAATTTTTTAAATTTAACTTTTGGCAGAAATCGGAATATATAAATATTAAATACTACCCTTACGATTATTGAGATGCAAAGATGGATTCGCGAGGGATCATTCATGAAAATTAATTTCTCTGCGCAAGTCGGATCAACAACTGCATTACAGTCATTTTTAGCGTTCTAGCACAAAGCACGCATCCTTTACTTGCATTTGCATTCAGACGCTATCAAGGAAAATTAGATGATGATGTTTAGAAGCCGGACACATAATACACGATGTTTCTCGACAATGATACCAAGAGCCGTGGGTATCGTGTACCATGGCCAGAACACGAGCGAAACGTTCCCATGGTGGATTCGCGCTGATGGATATTACAACGTATCAGGGAACGATAATTAATTGCGCAGATATGGATTACAGAAAATTACGCGAACGTGTGTTGCCAGTCAATAACACCGGGCGATATCGCGGTACCGGCGATGATCATCATAATTATAATCGCGACCGTGGCGGTACAGTTACGCGAGGTACATGTGTGTGCGCGCGCGCGCTCATGCGTGTCCGCGCATTGTTAATTATAATACTGGAGTCGAGAATCCGGTTGCCGGTTTCGAACTCGTTAACAAATGGGTATCAAAATTCCGATAGGAATCGGAGAAAATCTGTCATTCGAGCCTTCCTCCCCCTAAACGCTGATTCTAAATTGTAATAGAACTAACAAACCAGACTGCGAATTGCGCGCAAGATTTCCTGAAAAATTGCTGGCCGTTGAGACCGATTAATAGCAATCAATCAAATTAGATCGATCGATAAGCAGGATTTTATTAAAAAATTAATTTTTTATAATTTTAGAGTAGTTTTATCAAATTATGTAAAAAATTCGAGAAATGCATATTTCTTATACAAAATGAAAAAATTCTTTGAATGCTTTCACAGTTTTAAATTTCGTCTACCAATTTTTACGATGAATGCATGAAATACTCGTCGGAATGATAAACGAATAATTGAAAGAGCTGACTAAAAATCGGAAGACATCTATGTATACGTGTGTGTATGTGTATACATGTGTACATACATAAATCGTACATAAAACGTTCGCACGTGTAGGAAGCGAAAGCCGAGGGAAGACGTTTCGTCGCCGTTTCTGACGGTGTTGCGAAGGGAGTGGCGAGCTATAGTATCGTTATAGTATCGCTATAGCGGCGTGTGCCGCTAATATAAAGACAAATGAAGCTGCCATAGTCGGCCATGTGTCTTTATACAGGCAGCGACCCGCGCCACCGTGCAAGCTCATTCGCGGGAAATGTTCTGTCGTCGGTGAGCATCGTGCACGTTCACAGTCTGGCTGACAAAATTTCGCAGCCGGCGAATTTTATTAGGTTCGCAGCGGGTTATTTATTCGGAGCGGCGACAGATTATATGGCGATATTAGCGGTTGCCTCCTAAGGCCGCGAGGGAGGCTGCCTCGCAAAGCATAAAACAAAGTCCCCGGCTTTTATATCCCGCCCCCGTGACTCTTTGAAATTACTTTTTCGAATTAATTGACCGCCTTCTGGCGCTTCTTGTTCTTTCATTTCTCTGCTCCGTCGTCGTTTAAAAAATAGAAATGTATGTATGCCAGTATGTAGAAATAAAATAAATGTATAAAAATGTGCAGAAATAGAGTGAGAATAAAAATAAAAATAACAACATGTGTAAACATAAAAAAATGTGTAAAAATAGAGTAAGTATAAGAACGTATAAAAATACGTGTACAAATAAAGTGAGAATAAAAATGTATAAAAATGAAATAAATGTAGGAGTGTATGAAGATGTGTCTAAAAATAAAATAAATACAGGAGTGTATAGAAATGTGTCTAAATATGGTAGAGTACATATAAGAATGTATAAAAATGAATACACATAACGTGAGAATAAAAATCTACAAAAATTAAGTGGGAATAAGAATAAATTATAAAACAGTATAAAAGTGTGTCGAAGCGGTATGAAGCTCCGAATGTATAGTAACAAAGCACCCACCGCTAACTCATCGAGGCATCTTCCGAGGTAAAGTGAAAAATTCCTGGCAGTCCGATTAGCCACCCCCGAGAGAGCAGGGCGCAAAGATTATCTCGAAGAAGAGATAGATAAAAGTCGAGAGAGAAAAAGAGAAAGAGCGAGAGAGGTGTATCGAGGGCAAGGTCCTGCGTGGACGATAAATATCGCGACGACAAAATATCGCGAAATAAGAAAGGCTCTCCGGCCCGGGGTTGACAGACAGCACCCTCAGGAGCACTAAGTCACGGGCTATGCTAACTTTCGGACCTGACCACCGTGTTGTATCGTCCCCCTCGCGCTATTTCCGACCGATGAAATAATATCACCCCGATTGCCGGTCTTGATCCATGTACCGTGAAACGTCCCGACGAGAAGGCTCGAACACAAGAGGGATGCTTCGGGAGCAAGTCGGCCAGGAAAATCGCTAAGGGATGCACACACGAGATCCCGAAGATGCACGGTTTTCAGAAGGGAGAAATTCCGCTTATGAAAAATTTCCTTTATGCTTTGATGGCTTCTGCGTGGGTGGGGGAATGTTTTCCGCGACGATTATAAATACTGCTGCTGGAACTTTAAATGAATAATATATACGGACTTGTGATATGAATACAATATTGTTGCTACTTTTAGACACTACTACTGAGATTATGTGTGTGAAATTTGGAGCGAATCCGCCAACATTTCTGCAAGTTATTGAACATTCAGCCCAAGCACATAATAAAAAATTTATTTTCAGGCATAAAGAAATGTCAAAATATCTCTTAAGACCCTGAAGATGCACACGAAGAATCTGATTTCCCAGAGACAACTATCCCCAAGAAAAGGCATTATACTCTCAGAATGATCTTCTGCCGAGTAAACACAAGTTCCTAAAGCCTTCTCCGGTGCATTCGAATCCCTAAGGGACGTTCAATTGCTTCCTCTTTCCGGTGACTCGACTCGTAAACGTTAACCGAACAATGGTACCCACAAGCAGCCACCGAAGGGACCATAGAAGAAACAAAAGCCGGAGAATTGGATTATCTGTCGCTTTGACGGGGGTGCAATCGTTTGGAAAATACTGTGTAGTCATAACTCCACGATAATTTTGGAAAATTGTCGAAAGACAAAGGGGGACAAAAGGAAGGATACAAATGGGGAAGAAGAAAAGAGTCGGTGGGCTTAAAAATTAGTTGTAGTTGAAAACATTCCTTTGTTAGATTCGTCAAAAATATCTTTGGACTCTGGAAAATTTCATGTTCATTTTTAACATAGCAAAATAAAAATTGTCAAAAGGCAATCGTGAGGAATTGAAGTTAAATAAAATGTATTTTCTCTTTTAATCACACCTTACAAAATCGAAAATAATATTAAGTTTTACCATTCATTCTCGTCATGCACTACCGATCTAGGAAACGTTTATTTTCCATTTTCGGTTTTGCAATCCGCAACAAATTCGAAAAATAGTGTTCAAAGGCTGGAGCCCATTGTCCATCGCAAAAGGGACACAAAAGAACAAAAGGAAAAGAATCGACGTGGTTCATGGCCGTGAGAGACTGGTCCGGTGCCATCGTCAGTGCAGAAAATTGCACGGTCCCTTTTTGTTTCCGCGTCGAACGGACAGGTAGCGTGTAGGAGTGCGCTTTTTAAATCTCATTATTACAGCTGGTGGGCAACGCGAAAAATAACGACGAGGGTCGTTGGTCAGGGGGTTCGTTGGCCACCAGGGGCCACCAGGTTGGTGGAAGGGATGAGGAGGTAGTCACGGGAGCATAATCCTACGGGCTCAGCTCGTAAAACGACGATCGCGCCACGGCCACGCGTCGGGGATTTCTTTTTTAATGCGATAAGGAGAACAATGCCACGATATTTCGCGTCCACGCCCGCCACCAGGGATTTAATTCGCTCGCTTTTTCCGTTCGGACCGCTCCCACGCCCGGAAATGGAGAGCCGGGGGTGGGTTTTTTAATTGAGAAAATCGCGCGCGATGGGGATGAACAACCCGCGCTATCTTCTTTCCTGAAACAATCGCATTAACGCGTCGGGAAATCGCCGAGACTACGTGTTTTCTCGTTTGTTGTGGCTGAATAATTGTGCAGAGCTCTCCGAGTGTAATTTTTTACACTGCTACTGTTAATTGTTTCTGCATGAAACTTGCATTAAACTATCTGTGACATTCTTCTAATTAAAACGAGTTCAAGCGCGGCACAATTTGAGTCATGATTACTCGTTTAATCCACGAACTTGGATCATTAATAATTATTTTAATTATTGTAATTTAATGCTATTTTAAAATAATATTAAATATGCAGAAGTTTAAACAATTAAGGCTGTTCGACTTATAAAATCTTACATGATTTGAGTTGAGATCGGTGTAAGCCAGATCGGTTTCTATCTTTAAAAAATTAATGTATTCTCGATGATATCCTAATTCTAAAGCGATCGATGTACAACTTAATTTGAAAACTCGGTAAATATGTAAGCCTACTAATTTCTGTAATAAATTTGTATGTGTAAATTCCGCGGTATGCTGATCACTCGTGTTTCATCAGAATAATCTCTCACAGAAAGGTACGCCGTCACGTGTCGCGTGTAACGACAGTGATTCCCGAAGCGACGGTCGCTGGATCGAACGGCGTCTATCGGCCATTAGGCTATTATAGTTCATTTTCGTCGAACGACCGGTGCGGTGGATGTCGAGACGCGTCGCAAGGTGTGGCCGGGTCTGGATGAAAAGTCAAGACCAGCCGAGACAATGGCGATCGATCCCCTAAGGGACGGCGACTCAATCGGAAATTGCCGATGAATAGGGACGATAGATGAAAACTCGCCCTATTAAAATGTCTAGTCATTTTTTTCGCCGCCTTCGACGCACGCTCGCCAAGATCGAGCGAGAAGATCCTGTCGATCCTCCCCTGCGGCCATCTGCTCATCTACCACGAAAATCTTCCTTCAGACATCGCGTCCCACGATTATTATTATCATTATTATTGCATGCTTGCTTTGCCAAAATGCTTGCCAGTTCAATTTTCAGTGAAAAATATTTTTGTCTGCCAAAATGAACGTTGAGAAATTCTCGTATTTTTTTGAGACGATATTTTAATTTGTCGTGTTTCAAAACGTTGTTTAAATTGTTCATAATATACTTTGAGCTAGATGTCCAGGATGGTCTATTTTATTGGATCGTACATTTAAAGCAGGCGCTGTTTTATTTAAATTTAATAATGACCATAACTTCAAGTAACTTTTCATATATTTATCCTGTAAATTTTGCCGAGTACTGGTTATTTACTCGCAACCTGCGAAACAGAAATGGATGAGAAAATTCTGCGCTACGCGAGGCTGGAACACTGATTTAAATGTTGATTTAAATATGGTATAACAAGAGTGTAGGGAATGTTTAGGGGTTCGTGAAGTTGGTAGTTGCACGGAGAGAATTTTTATGCTTTTGTGGCTCTCAAATAAAATCTCGGAAAAATCCGAAACGTTACTGAAATTTACAAAAATTACGAAATTGGATTTATTTAAATTTCGTACTATTTCTACAGTAAGGGAATAAATTCGGGCATCGCGCCGTACAGTTTGCTAAGGAACTGGAGAGTTCGGGAAGTGGTCTGGGTTCCTCGATCCGTTTCGCCCCGGCACAATTTCCACTCGGCTTCATTATTATAATTACCATCACCTCGAGGAAGTTTGCGTCGATGGTAGTTTGCATTTCGTCAATTCCGGCGAGTAGCATTGGAGGCCCCCCCCCGCCGATGTCTGATGGCTTCCTGACACGGGACGTCCTTTCCTGGTAAACGTGCCTCGCGAGAACGGATCGTGACTCCCAGCCTTTCTCCCGTTCGATCGGTTACGCCTATCGGGGGATGATTAGGCGAATAATCTCGCGAAGGACGTCGAAACGTCGACGCTTGACCTCGACGTAATTTTCATTATTTCTACTATTAAAAAATCACACGGGTACTTCAAACGTGAACAAACATGCGTAAAAAATCCCAATGCAAAAGGTTCCACAGATTTTCCAAAAAAAAATTCCTGGACATGATGAAACCCTTAAGATTGTGAATTTTTGTTTTGCACACTTATTTTCTACTATTTGGACTATATAAAATAATTTTTTGGAGTCGAGGTACCCCAAATTGCAGGAGCTATGATTTTTTAAAGAGTGGAGGGGGACGTGAAAACGTTCTAAATCATTTGGAAATTTTTTTATAGGAATCGAATGATCGTTTCGCATCGACGTTTTGCATAATTATTTTCTATTGCTTGGACCACCTAACAGAATTTTTTGGGGTCAAAATACTTAGAACTGCAGTATTGTTAATTCAGTGGACAGGTCACCCTATTAGCAATTTCAAAGAGAAGTTTTCCGCGAGCCGCACAAAGCAAGAACGCGGGTCTACGAAGTGTTAACTGGTTTGGAACGCGGAGAACGTGTGCCCGGCTGGCAAATAAAAATGTTAACGACGCGAAACACCGGCTGACAAGCGAATGGACGGGCGTCGATCCCGGACAACGGGCGAATATCGGAATTCCCGCGAGTAGAAAGGTCCCCGATCGAAAGGAACGCCCGTGTCAGCGAGCGGCAAATAAATAATAACCACCGCCAATTATGGCATTCCAGCGGCGGCGTGGCAATGTGTGCGGACAGACGCAGAGACGGTCCCCGATAACTTCCATCCGCGGAATTCCCGCGGGCGGAGCAAGGACATTGCGAATCGAATCGAAAGGTCGCGAAACAGTTCGCAACATCGTTCCAACGGTTCAACAGTTTCACTGTCTCGCAACCATGACACCCCAACAGCGTTTATTCATTTACGCTTTAATCTCGTTAAGCCCTATCATTTATTTTAATGATTGTAATGATTAGAACTTTGGTCGCAATTTAGACGAAAGAAAAAAATAGTTGAAGTTGATTCTTACACATTTTCTATTTGGGCTGGTAACAAAAATTTGAAATATGTATCTTTATCTTGAAATTTTCATTGAATTGGTGTACTAGTTACAAGCGATTAAAAATAGCGATGAAAAATTATTTTGATTTGATGGGTGTGCCGGTAATTAGGAAACTGACCACATAATTATAAAACCTAACAATAATTATGAGTTATAAAACTTTCACGATGTATTCTGTGGTTTTATATTTTACAGAAATGTTCGCTCTGCGTACTATGGTTGAAGTTTATTTTACAATGTGGCTTTGGATTAGCAATGAAAGAGTCTGCGTTAATAGTATGATTTTATGACACTGATTTCGCAAGATCTATGTACTAGATTTTAGAGAATACATTCGCATCTGTAGATCAGTAGGATTTCTTACTTTAGACGTTGCAGGTCTTCGCAGCAATGGCGGCCATCCGTCAACGCTCTAAGAAAGAAGGTTTCAAAATTAGTAAATAACTCCGCTGCTTTGGAACATCTTGACTAAAGAAAAATGTATAATATGAATCTGAACGTCGCGTTTATAACTCGCAAAAATTGTAATTCTTCAGAAAGCTCGCAGATTTTTCGAGGCGAAAGATAATTTTAGAAGATGGAGCGATGGAGGACACCGATCGATCGATCGGCAAGATCCAGGACGCGTCCATTAACGCGTTAGAGCGATGTTAATCTATCGGAGACTATTTTGACATTCACTGTATCCACACAATATAAATAATCCTTGACCGATCGGATATCGATTGCCATCGAGAAATCGTTTGCATTTACATATAGATAGCGCTGTCAACGTAAATTATTGCGGTAATAATCGACAGGTATATCAATTTATCCTCGTTTCCAGGCCTTTGTTTCCCGTCACCCTTTTTCTTCGGGAGCGTGCAAAAATCGACGACAGTATCGACGTCTCCGAAGAATTGAGAACCGTTTTAGGATGGCGCGGAGACGGTATTTCCGAAGGCTGTTGCCCGGCCAGCTATAATTTCATGTATAAACACTGATTTGGCACGAGCATCGTTTTCGCCGCTCTTTTCCGACGCCTCGTTTCGAACAATGAAGTGAATGAAGTCCGTTTACCGTGATTAACTCCTCGCGCGAACGAGAGCGAGATGCCGACCACCGGTCATCGATTTACACTTCGACTCTCCCGAGCGAGAGCTTTAAAAATCATCCGGATGAATCATCGCGTTGGTTCAACCTTGGAGCATCGTCTTCGATCGTATTGACTCTTCTTTGCGAGGGCGGGATGTGATAAACTAGATACATACAGTATCTGTAAAACACATTCGCACACTCTTTAAAAACAAATAAATTTTTTAAGATTCGACCGAACTGATTTTTTAAAACTAGCAAATTTTAACAAAACTCGTTTATACAATACCTAGTATACTAGTCGTTTAAGAAAAATCCGTTTCGACAAATTTTGAAAAAGATATTCTCGCCAGTGTTTGGAGTCATTTTAATAAAAGAATTTTCCAAAGAAATTGTTCATGGAGGGAACGTATATTGCGTATTAACGAAAAGAAATTGAAGTTGGACGGAGCACCCCTGCACGCTCCCCTTGGCAGCAGCCGGCTCGTTGTTTCTCGCGGGAGTGTATAAAATACGGGACTTGTTAACAATGTTCGCACCTACGGGCCCGTGTGCGAGGGCCCTGCATACGTGTACCTGGTCACCCATAAACGCGGCCGGCCGCGGCGAGGGGCCCTTTCGGCGACGCCGACCTTCGCCCCGAGATCCAGCGGAGATATTTTATTCCCGGGGATTTTTACGAGCCGATATATCACGCATCGACCGGGGCCGTTCGACCAGGGGGGGTTGCCGTTACACTGGTTCCAGGGCCCGCCGAAAAGGGCCGGGGTGCGACTCTCCTCGCCCTTCTGACCCCTCCGCGAACATCAGACCTCGCGAATGCCACGCTGATCGATCTTCCTTAACCGTAGATTACTTTCGTATCGTTATTAGTAGACTGTCGATCTTTATGAGAAACGAAATCACCTTTCACGGAGAATTCTGTGGCAGCTATACAAAGCTGGTGAACAGGTTACTGATTTTTATAAATTTATTTCCAGAAAACGGTTAGCAATTTGGGAATCAATTTTATTGTGCTTTATAGAGATTTATTGGGAGTTCAATTTGATTACTTTAAATCGTCTTTATCAATTACGAGAAGCAAGTGTTCAATAATAATGTTGTCAAGAGGAAGTCAGGCCAGAACCTCATGAAGCAAAAATTGAATAGAGGACTGGCAAAGGTCGCGACGTCATCGAAACAAAAAATAGGCGTCAACCAGACCGCCCCACCCTCCGATTAATCACCAGGTAGCCAATCACCAGGGTGCACCCTATCAGAGGGAATCGGCGCCGCGTATTTTCCTCCGGAAGCATTCTTTCATCCCGTCTATCCGTGGTGCCGTCTCAAAACGCAATTACAATCCTCGTAACGATCGGTCTCGTTACGGCGTACCACCTATAATATCGGCTCGGGCACAAAGTCGAACGTATCGGCGGTCTATCGGTATCGGAAAACGAGGAAAAAGAACCCGGTGATCAGCGGGAGCAGTCGGTAGAATAGCCTCGACAAAGAGGGAGAAAGAAAGACAGAGAGAGAGAGAGAGAAAATAGAGGGAGGAAGACAGAGAAATTGAGAGAGCAAGAGAGAATTAGAGAGAGGGAGCAGAACAAAGTAAAAGACAGAGAAGGGCGATAGGGTACAGCAGGGTGAGAGAAGATGGGTGGAGGCAGAGAAACCATGGCACAGCATAAGGATCGGAGGGGTTGAGGGGCAGGGATCCTTGTCCAGCGAGCCCCGGAGGCCACGGATACAAGAGGATCCGCGGCACTTACCGTCGATTCGCTTTATTTTACCGAAGTGCTTCCGGATATTCCCCGCACGTGGTGTTCGGTCAGGAGGTTAGGTTAAGGAGCACGAAGGCAGTTCTCTCCTCGGTCCAGCAGCCGCCGGAGGAGGAACCGGCGGGGACCAGAGGGGACCAGTGGGAGCTAGAGGGGACCAAGGGGGAACCAGAGGGGTTGGAAAAGGGTTTCACCGACGCGGAGCAAACGAGTTCGGTTCCACTCGGGTTCGAGGAAGGGGTGGCAGAAAGTAGGAGGACCGTGAGAGCCAGAGAGAGAGAGAGAGAGAGAAAGAGCTAAAGAGAGATAGAGAGGGACGGGGTGCTGGAGGGAGGAAGAGGAGAGGACGGAAGAGGTTAGAAGAGGAGAAAGAGGACGGCAGGGTCGATCTGCCTCCTGCACGCTGGCCCCTGGGGGGCGGCGTATTGATCCGGAGGCGGCGGCGGTCATCCGGCCGCTAATTAAATGCCAATCGCCGACCTCACCCCCGTCAACCTCTCCACCCCCATTCGTCCTCGCCCCCTCCGCCCCTCCTTCAGGATATCTCACCGGTACGGCACACCCTCACCCCACCCCCCCGACGCCACTCAATTCACCCTCCGCTACGGCTACCCGACGTACTACCCGAGGTCGCCCGTCTCCTGAACCCGTCCCCTTTGAACACGCCGCCATAGCCTACAATATGTGTCCTCGACACCCTCCACCCCGCTACCTACCTCCGCGAACTCCGACGGCAAGCTTCAGGCTGCCGCGATTCGAGAGCCAGCTTTTATTGTCATCGTCCGCCTCGAACACACCCCTTGCGATTACTCCCGATTGGGCGACGATTCGAACACAGCGTCGTGGGATGCGATAGCGCCATGTCCTCCACACCCTTCACCTTGATTGCTTGCTATAATGATCTCCTGCGGCAAGCTTCGCGGTGCCGCGATTTGAGACCGAGCTTTTATTGCCATCATCCTCTTTGGACACACCCCCTGCGATTACGTCCCATTGGGTCCCCACCCGACGGAGCTTTTTGGGGTTGCACTTTGCGTACTACGATTCAGTCGCTTTGATTTGATTTTCAATCAAAGACTCGATCAAGAAATTGATTTTTTGTCTGTGCAGCAAAGCTTTTGAGACGCGGTGGTTGGTTGGAGGGTGGATTTAGAAGAATTCAAGGATGTCTTCAGGGGTACGTTGTTCCGCGACAACTAAAATTGACGTCTCCAAAAATAATTCCAGGTGGAACAGCAAGTACAACTGGAGAAGACATGGAATCGTCTGCGAGAGTCGTAGCATCGACAAAACCCGATGAACCGGACTTTTCTGTCGGATTCGCGAGTCACCCCTTCGCGATGTAGCGGCCGAAGAAAGGCCGGTTGATTGACTTCCCGTGGGACTCCGGTTTCGGAAGAGCACAGCTGATCCCTCCTGGCTATCCAGGATCGGCCGGTGTTCTCTCTGTCCCACATCGCTCTCTCCCTTCCACTCTGTCTCTCTCTCTTTTTCTCTTCACCCCCGGATCCCTTTGGAATCCAGCAAACTCTATCCGAACGTGACCGGTTTACTTGGCTCCCCGTCCGCCGCGAAACTACTCGAGTAAATCACGAGTAGACGAAAAGCTTGTATCTACCGGCGATCTCGGCCGTCCTCCTCGCGGACGTCTCAGATTAACAGCGAACCGCCCTCCTCATATTTTTTCCGGTATCTTCCGCCGCGTATGATGCATGGAGCCGCTATCGCCGGAGCTAAGGGTCGAATCTCCTCGACCTCGATAACTATCGAAGCCCGCTGAAGGACGACCGAGGCCCCGATGAAAACGAATGCTCCTTAAACAATTTTCCCAGCTGCTCGCACTGATATTCTCTCGATGTTCTCGAAAAATTTGATTTTTACAAAATTCCCGTGCCGAGGTCTCGTTTCGTAGAACGTTTTGTTTGGGATTTCATCGGCTGGATTTGTTGGACAATGGATCTTCTTCAGTTACTTCATCAATTGGTTTTCTTCTACTCCATTCTCGTGTATCGTGTGCAGACTCCTAGATCCACTGCCGGCGGAGTCGAGCATAGGAAAGTAATTAAATGACAACCATCTTTTTTATTAATTTCTTTATGAAACTCTTGCGAACATATTCGCCACACTTTTCTGATCAAAACCAGCCCCCACACGACGCAATTTGGATCTCGTTTGTTCGTTTAATTCACGATACAATAGAACCTCGCTTATCCGAACTAATCACTGAAATATACATATTCAAATAATAGAACAGTTACCTTGCTGCAATTCTAGATTAAATCTTTACCGACTTGTCCAATAAATCATATTGTACATCCATTCAACATTGAACTATTTAGGTTGCATTCGGATAATCGAGGTTCCACTGCACCGTTTAAACTTTAATTAAACATGAAAATGAACTCCGATTTGTGTGGTGCTTGTACTCGTTTTAATCAGAAAAAAGTGCCGAATACGCCGATAGTCGTTTCATAAATAAATAATTGAAAATAATAAAATCTGTCCTTCCTCCCTAAGAATTTTTACAGATACAACTGTTCAACTACAACCACCACGCACGTAGAATACAACAAATTCAGTGCTCGAAGGCCACCAGCAAAATCGATCGTTATTCCAGTTTAATCGTCCATTAGAAAATCCGCGAGGAAGAAGGCAACGTCATCGACGTCGAGGGATCGATTTCGCGAAAGTGGCGGGCCACTCCTGCGAATACATGCACACGCACGGTGTACCGTGAGCCCACGTGCGCCCGTGCAGGCCCGCTATATTAAATCGAAAGCGAGTGCTTCCGAGGCAACTAGCTTTTTCAGAAGCGTGCTCCCATTGGCGGTCGAGTAGCCCCTTCTTTATTCGAGGCGGTGTTAATTGGCGCGGAAGTAATTAAGAGATGGCCACCCCCGGATGCCCCGCCAACCCCCTCGCTAACGAGCGAACGTTGCTCTGGGAGATGGCAGCGACGTGATTAATAACAAGGTCCTCTCGGCCAAACCTTGGCGCGCAGCCTCCGCGGTGAAAGGTGAAATTCCTGCGGACGCTTGCGAGCTCCGCGACTTTGTTTCGCGAGGGAAATCACTTCTTTTTCGCCGACCCTGTTCGCCGTTTCAGTCTCTTGCGCCCTCTTGTGCGATCTCAGTGCGATTCGGTGGGGGACGTCGATCCTGATGTTCTAGAAGTGGACTAGGAAAACTAATTTTGCAGGCTAACTATTTTTTATATACCTCCCTCGAACTCCTTTTTAATGCGAAGATTTCAAAAATTCTTAAGTAAGCGCGTTCATTGGAAGTGGATATACAAGCGCAACTCTCTTCAACTGGAAACGAAATTAAATCGTGTGTGTAGGAAAATCAATTTCCTAGGTTGAAAATTTTTTCATGCCGTCCTCACACTCTCGTCTAGCCATAGTAAAAATTTCAAAAATCCACACGGGCCCGTTCGGATATGAAAAATCCTCAAGTGAGCATTCCTTTCAACAAACCAACCACTGAACTAGAAGGATAAAATAAAAGCGTTTGACGGTCGTTCCGATGGATCAGAGAGCATCACGGCATCTCAAAAAATCGGCAGTTCAGTTCCACCGAGGCTGAATATTCGAGGGGCACGATCACGCGAACTAGGAATCGGCGAAGGCGGTTTGGTTCCCATCGAGCGGTATCAATCTCTTGGTAGTATCCGTGCAGGGATCGCAAGGGCTGCCGGGATTATCGCGGCTCTGGGCCATTAGAGAGCCACGGAGGTCACACCTGGCGCCCCCAGCTACGGGGCCCGGGTTAGCCTAATGGCGCGGCAGATGCGGATCATCGTTCGTTCTTCCCGAATCTTCATAAATATCCGATCGATATATAAATGTGTCTACGCCCTGGCCACGGGTACTAGCCTCTCTCTCTCTCTCTCCCTCTCTCTCTTTCGTTTCAAGATCCTATTGCCGATCTCCTCAGTCCCACTCGACCGCCCTCGAGCTTTCCTCCGATCGATTCGGCCGATCGACGAAATAACCGGGCCCAGAATTTCGTCCGATGCACCGATTAGGGGCCTCGATCCCTTCCTGGGACAATTCATCATCCTTTTTCCCCTACCGTGGAATGTTAAGGACAGCTCGGAGTTCGTTCGATCGTCTATTAAAATCGTTCCGGCAGGAATTCTTTCGCGAATAGCGCGCAAAAATATCCGCGCCCGGAATTTCAGACCCGTAGGGCGCGGAATTTCGAAATTGAGCCGCGCCCCTCTCGACCGGACTCGCGATCGGCGTGGAAATTGAAAAGTTTGGTGTCCGTGGATCCCGTGGCGGTGTCCTGGGATGCTTATTATCTCGTTATTATGGTTGAACGGTTTCTCATTTTGCTCTTTTTATTGTCAGTGGACTGGTGTAGCATTATGCGTTTCTTTAGAAAAGATTGGGTGACTGTTATTTGAAACAGTAGGAGGATTCAAAGAATTTAAGGGTGTCAATTGCATTTCTTACGTCGGTGGATCCCGTTTCAGGGTGGTCTATTATAATTTTTATTATGGTTGAACGATTTCCCACTTGGTTTATTGCTGATTAGTGGACTGAGGATTACAGTATGTATTTTCTAGAAGGGCTCACTGTAATTTGTCCTGTCCTGCTCCTGCATCTTGCGGTTAGTGCAATCAATTTTTATTAATCGAAAAAACCGCAATTTAATGGATAATAATTTTCATTAAAAAATCTTATTGATACAGTCCTGGTGAAATATAGTGACAGATTCGCGAACCAGTCTTCCCAGCGACGATTCTCTATCGAAGAGATTCTCAAGCAACGGGCGAACACGTCCTCGAACGAAATAGCAAAGCAGAATAATCCTCGTGACAAGGCAGCATCGGGAAAACCGCGACCAATCGCTGCAATGTCGTCATAATTCGACGCTGATTGCCTGTCGTTGTCGTTCAGTGGTAATTGATCGCTCGCCCGCCAGATTAATTGTATAATGGACAGGCATCTCGCTGGAATTGACATGCCGCAGGATGTTTTCAGGAAGATGGACTTCGTTTCGCGACATCTTCGATCGTTTAACACGTGACATCAATCTCGGCCGATACAATCCCACTCAGGAATCTTTGTAGGCATAAAAATAGATACGTCTACAGCTATAGAAATTAAATTCTGCAAGTTAGAATTATGAATTCTGCCGAGGAGCACATTTAGTGATTTTTGTGCAGAACTTTATCATTTTTAATGATGTTTTTATGTGAAACTTTTCATAAAATTATTCGAAACACTTTGCTCGTTTAATCTGCGGTACAGCCTCGATTATCCGAACTGATCAGTGGAAATACATCATCATGGAACAACTAGAATAGAACTAACTAAACTAACTGATAAAACGGTTATCTAGCATAGGACAGTACATAATTCATGAATAGTACAATTAACATTGAGAACTATGTTGAAAATATTGATTCGTTTCACGTGAGGAAAATAATGCTCCCGAGAAAAATGGCTTTCAAGCGCAGAATACCCCCTCAAAAAAGCGTAGAGAGATCGAGGATGGTTTTCGATCGAGACACAGCGTGCGTCGATTTAGCGCCGGTTTTTATTCAGCTGGCCGTGCCGTTCGGGCCGTTAAAAGCGATCCTGTTAAACGCCGGCCCTTAATCTTCCACCATGCGCTCGTTAATGATTTACCATGACTGCACGCGCCCGCCAGTGTGAATTAAATATCGCCTCTGTGTTCTTCTGCGAACACGCTCGAAAGCCGCGGCTCCGGCCGGGATTCCGGAAGCGGCGATCATGCGAGCCGCGATCTGAATCAGTCGACATTTCTTACCTGATTTTCTTGGAATCCTGCGATTCTATGGAACTGTCACATCGATGCATAAATATATATTCCCGTTTGTAAGAATTACCATTAACAATTAATTATTCCGAACGACCGTTCGATACATAATTTTAAATAGAACGCGACCGACCCCGCTGTAAATAAGGCTGTCAACCCCGGTGAAACGAATGATTTCGCTGAGAGAGACGAATGATCCAGCCGGCGAAAAATCGGCTGTCGATTCCGTCGGTGAAGGAAGAGGCCTCTTCCACGCGATCTCGTCATTGAATATGTATATCGAGAAGTGCATCGCCCTTGGAGCCCTGCCAATAGATTAATAGCCACGGAGTGATGCTCGAGATTTCGCTGGTATATATCGCATTACGGGAAATGACGTTTCAGAATCGTCGAATGACTTCGCGAAGGTGAATCCGCAGGGTCGAGCAACGGGAGTGGCGGAGAAGAGGAGCAGATCAACGAGAATAAAGGCACATGGGAGAGAGAAAGAGAGAGGGAAATAGGATTCGAAAGAGATCGTATATAATCGCTCTTTCTTTCATCGGAGATCCGCCCTTTCTTTTCTCCTCGACGAGGCACCCTCCCTTGTGTTTCTTCGTTCAACGATTTTGGGACATCGATTGCTTTTCCATTCTGTTCCTCGGAATTCCGGACGCTTTCGGGAATCACTGAGCGTGATGCTGCTCTTCCCGCTGTGCGGGGATTAGGATCAATCCAATTAAACCCCGTTGGCAATCCTAGCCACGCTATTGTCATCATAAGGGAGATCATTGACAATTATCAGTTGAAGAAGATTCTTGAAAGTGCAATTCTTCAAGTGCGGTCGAAATAAAATCGCGTGGCTAGGAACATCAATTTTCCGGGCTGGAAATTTTGTCATACCTTCCTCAGAGTCTCGGCTAAACATAGTAAACATTTAAAAGCTCCGCAATGAACCATTCGGGCGTTAAAAATTCTGAAATCAGTGAGCATCCCCTTTAACTGCTGACCCCTATTGACAATTATCAGTTACAATATGTCTGACCACGACATTTTATATAGTTACAGCGTATATTAAACTATATACGCTCCGAAAATTTCTTTGTTATAAATATTTTGAGTTACAAATGCGATCAAAAGTGGTAAAAATAAGGTCAATTCGGAGGTCCATTCATAAAAAAGTTATTCTGATTTAAAGTGTGTGCGATCAGTTTTTTGCTCCTAACTGTATTCAGAGACTTGAGAGGTTAATATTTCTTCACAAAAATGTGTCCTCAGAGAAACTTCGTCAGTGAAATTCATTGAAGTGTGTCAGAGTCGCAGAGTAGTGTTGGACTCCGTTTAGCCTAGTTTGGTTACCGAAGACGGCGGATCCTG
The DNA here is from genome assembly GCA_028455605.1 of Lasioglossum malachurum. Taxonomy (NCBI): domain Eukaryota; kingdom Metazoa; phylum Arthropoda; class Insecta; order Hymenoptera; family Halictidae; genus Lasioglossum; species Lasioglossum malachurum. Next base: position 4,329,013 of record CM052318.1, read on the forward strand.
ATCCGAGGGTCGCAACCCCACGGAAAGGGGGTGTCCCCTGGCCGATCCACCCTTGCGACGCGACGGATGCTTACGAAGCAGACGTCAAAACATTGGTGAAATATGAGGGTGCGAGAGGTTTGTTCCGCTCGCGGAAAGATCGATCCTCGGTGTCTGCGACCCTCGGATGAAGAGGCCGAGTGCCTCCTCGGATCGGCGAGAGGTGGTTCGCATTGTTAAAAGCCGGTAATAGATTATGCATTAAACGCGAGCCAGAATAGGAGAGATAGCGTAACAATGGATCAACCGCTGCCTGGCCCCCTCGGGGACTCCGTCGTACGTCATCCGTCGATCCTGAGATCATTATTATCCAGGGAGTACATCGCTTCCTTCCTTCCTCCTTGCCACCCCTCTCCCCTCTTCCCTCACCCCTCTTCTTCTTCTTCTTCTTCTTCTTCCACTTCCTCAACCCCACGATTTCGACGATCAAAAGACGCGCGTCACGTTCCACGATCCTTTTCGACGTCTCGACCGCCCTTAGTATAGCAAAGTATCCGACAGTCGCTGACGTGAGCGGAAACGGAAAATCCTACGGAAACTTTTGCCACCGACCAGCACGCCCCTCGATTTTTATTTAGGTTTGCCGTCAACTTGTACAGTCGACCTGCCAAAATTTGGTACTTGATTGCTTGCAGTGCCATGCTTTTAATTGCGAGATGGGGTAAACTTTACTTTAGGTGGCTCAAAATTGTGCCTTTCTCTGTATGTAATCCAGTAGATTTGTACCCGGGGCGGCTGCATATCGAAGTTTCGATCCTGTAGGATCAATGGTTCAGGAGTTATGCTTGCTTAAAGTTGAGCAGTCTGCAGTGTTTTTGACAGGTAAGGGAGCCGCCATATTGGTTTGTCGTGACAACCGCGAGGCGCTTACCTTACCCCCCCCTCCCGACCTAATCTCCGACCAACTACCACCTAGCGGCTCTGCTCGGTAATCCCTTACCTGTCAAAAACACTAAAAAATGCACAACTTTAAGGAAGCATAACTCCTGAACCATTGATACTACAGGATCGAAACTTCGATCTGCAGCCGCCCCGGGTACAAATCTACTGGATTACATAACAAATACATCGTAATTTATAGGAGAAAGACACAAATTTTGAGCCCGGTAAAGTAAAGAGCAGCCGCGAGATGTTAAATTGTGAAATATGAAAAAATATTAGGTCACACAATAAGGACTTCTGCACTGACCTAATATAAAAATATTGTAAATAGAAGATAGCAAAAATCTCAGTTATTTAATTCTCCATAAAAATTAACAATTTTCAGGTTCGGACTTTGTATTTCACAGTTATTGAGGTTCTAAAAATGCCTTCACAGGAATTGATTGAATATCTACATAAATTAAGTCTTGTTATTTTTATGCTGCATACTGGTCAATTTTAATGCTCGGTTAGTGTGAATAATGCTCAGACTTCTCTATTTAAAATTCCAAATGGGCGATGTATATCACGTTAAAATTGCAGTGCAACGTGTCGCACGTTTCGCAAAAATATTCCCCGAGCCAGGCACGGCGGTTCTTAAGTAATCATTGCCGTGCAGGAACGGATTGCCGGTGATTTATCGCCGGCTATTAATTCGGGGATTAAAAACCGACTGTCCCTCCGCGAGTTACTTAATCCCCTTCTTCTCAATGGTCCGATGCGCTCGAACAATGGTATTCACACTTTCGAGCGTGCCCCGTGGTCCCGGGTGAAAGTGAGAGCGCTTCGAACACCATTAAAAAAACAGTTGATTCCCCGACGATTAGCGAGATACCGGACAAAGTACTATCTTGAGCCGCTGGTGCTTGGCGAACGGTCACGAAACCCGACTCGCGATTCGGCTCTGAATCTTTGAATATTCCTAGTGGAAAACCAGATACGTATTCTGTAGTAGAAAAATTTCCACAATTCCCAAACATTTAAAAATCGCTGAAAAATCAACGGCTTTTCCAAAAGTGATGCAGAATATTTTTCGACAAATTCTGCTTCAGAAAATGAAGAAGAAAAATATTGATTGATTTCTCATATATTCAAAAACATTTTAAATTGACTTTTCGATCAAAGGGGACCGTGAGGATCATCGTGGATCATCCCGAAATCTGGCCCGGGGGGTCCGCGGGGGTGTAGGATTGTTCCGGCGCGAATTACCGGTGATTTCGCGATCGCGGCGTCGGCGAGTGCAAAAATAATGCATGTAATCTGCGACGGGCAAAGCCGTTTGACCTCTCGTCCCAGGGTACAGCGTCTAACCCTGGCATTACCAAAATCTGTCGGACCCTTGGACGATCGAGAGGAGTCGCCACTTTTTTTCGAGGGGACATAAGAGAGCGTCCTCAATCTACGGGGGTGAATTACGGCCCCATGGTCCGGGGCCCCCATACGCCGAGATATTACGCGAACGTGTAATTTCACTATTACGGCTAATCTGTTGACATTAGAGAACAGTCCGGCAAATTGTTGGGTCTCCGAATCGGAGCGACGTCCGTCGCTATTATGTTAAACAGTTTAAACTATTCCCGAAACGACCCGGCGCGACGACTATTATTCTAATCTTGTCCCTCGATGCTTTTTTCGCTTCCATAGCGAGGCTGATCGTTTCCAGAAGACGAAGTGTGTCTTTAAACTAGCGGCTGGGTAATAATCACCGTCCTAGAGCGGGATCGATCCGCGACCAATCACGCAAAATTCGAAACGACGCGTCTGGGTTAGGCTCTGAATGCTAATTTCGAGGTTTTGGGCCATTCGAATTCCGAATCGGATAGGAATTTTTCGTAGAACGTGTACGAGGAATCACGAGCTACTCTGGCTATATGAAGTCTCTGTTTCAGCTGAAATTGCGAATTTTAGTCTGCGAATATATTGGAACACCTGATGAAAGTGATATCACTTTCTTCATCAGCAAATTCGACAAAATAATCCAGAAAAATGTACGTCTGCATAAAGGCAAAATTAACTCTGTCAATATGCAAGATACCTCAGCTAAAATATATTTGTTGTATCTCATATTTTTGAGGTTAGATGAATTGTAATTTTCTTTTTTAATTATTAGCTACATAAACAGTGGTAGCTTTTCCAAATATTTTTAATTATGCGTTATAAACGCATAAGATCCACCGTCTAATTACGGCCACTATACTTAGAAGTCTTGTGCACGCGTCTTTAACATCGTACAGTCTCAAATCCCAGAACGAAATCAATAATCCAGAAACGATTTCGCGCTGGGTCCCCAGGAAAAATTTCACGGCCAGTCATCGGCCGATCGATTCTGCGGATTGGAGATGACAGAATGAGCCTGCCGGCTCCGTTACATTAAAAGCTTATTCATCCTGATCCCGACATTGTCAACCGTTTTCACCGTGACGACTGAAACTTCAAGGGGTTTTAATTGCGCGAAGGTCGTCGCGCCGCTCAATCGTCCCCGATGACTGTCGACAATCGATTTTGTTACAAGTGACAAGCGTCCTCGTGGAAGCGACAACAGTGACGTAACGACTCGACAATGAGACTGGTATTATAGAGTGAGAGAGAGAGAGAGGGAGAGAGGAGAGTGAAAAAGGGATACGGATCTACACGCACGGTTCTCGATCCAGTGGATCGTTGGATCGCGAGCCGTCTCCCAGCTGTCGCGCGTTGTCCGGTCCCCACGAAGCCGCCTTCTTTCGAAAGGACGATCGGTTAACGATTTCTTATTCTCATTCTTGTTATTATTAAGACCGTTCCCGCCTCTCGCATCCTCTTTGCAGACCGCGACCTTACCGACTCTGAGCGGCCAGTAATTGTTGGTATTTTTCGACGGTGACGCGTCGCGACGTCCGCACAACGAGACGCGATTATCCTCTTTGGAACGACAGGACACTGTCACGCGATCTTCCTTCGGACTGTGCGACTTTAAGACACTGCACAGTACCGTACTCCTCCTTTTCCAAAGTCGGTCAAAAATTACTCCAGTACGCCGAACAAAATTTCATAAAAAATTATTAAAAATAAACCAGCAACAACCTAATGATTTCTGATTCGGTATCATGTAACGCAACTTATCGAGCTTCCTCGTGCAGCTACGTCAAATGTTTCGCAAAGAGCGTGTCCATCTCCGGTACACATATCGGGGCATTACTGTAATTCGTTGAAACGTGTCGGCGGCCTGTGACCGCAAGGATCGACATTTATGAAGACGCTTTGACGTTCCCCGGGAGCGATATTTCGCAGATGGCATTTATTAACTTCTCACACGTTATTTCGAGACGCGCAGCTGTTTTCGGCGCGTTTCCGCGACGCGGATCCGCCCCTCTCCGCGAAAGGGGACGCGCGCGGCATTCGCGAGGAGAGGGTCCGCCAATTTTTCGGCTCCTTTGAGCCGGCTCTAATTACAGTAATCACTGCCTGAAAACGTTTCCGAATGATAAAAGAAATTGCACGGGCCGGTTAACAGGCAACACGCAGAAATTGAAATGTATATTAACCCAAATACATTCATTAACATGCTCCACGCAACGATGGACGCCACCGCGCCGCCACCGTAATGCGTATGGATATGTATGTGGAACGTTGACGCGTCAGATCCCCGTCACCGATCCCATTTTTTACTTTGCATTTTTATGGAACAAGTGTAAATCCTGCCTCGGAAGCACCGTATCTTTCAATCGTATAACCGCCGTTCTGTAATTTCGCGGGACCTTAAGGAGGGAGCGCGATGTAAACTGCTTCGAAATTACCGCGTTCGGCGCTGACGCTTGCAACAGTTGTTATATTCTACTCAATGGTTTATCAAATACTAATGCATCGTCTCCGAAATGCTGACGTATGAAATAACAACGTGTAGAAAATTGATTTAACTTCAAAATACAAAAACCGTGGTATTACATTATATGTGACTGGCAGCTGTGTCAATGTTTGTGAATCTTTCTGAAGTTATTGGGATATATTAAATGCACTTTTTGGTTAGGTAGAAAATTTAGTTAAATCATTTTTGTATTAAATAGAATATATTGGCAATCTAATAAAATTCACAGTCTTGTGATTGGTTTCCCAGCAACTTTGAGTCACGTTGACTGTCGGTGCATCTAACGTTAAGTACCCTGACGAATCCCTTTCAGACGATTTGATAAATATTGCTACGGTGATCGTTTCGAAGGAGACCCCGAAAAGAAAACGGGTCTTTGAGGTTGACGCGTGTGCGTGCCCATCGAAAGCGAGACGGAACAACAATGAACGCCATCGATGTCGGCCGAGGCACAAATTACAGGCGATTGCTGGCTGACCATCCCTCGAAACCACCGGCGTTCCACAGGGTGACAAGCCTGGTCGAGGATTCTTTCTTGATCGGCGAGAACCAATGGCGTCGAAATCTGGACCTGAAAATCCTCAGAAATGTCGACTCCAAAGTCTACTTTCTCAAAAGTACTAATTCAAACTAGATCTGACGATCTCCAGAAAAGTTGACTCACTAGAAATTTGAAGATCTTCAGAAAAGTTCCAATTCGAAAGAAAAATCTACATCTAAGAATCCCCAAAAAATTGACTCGAAAGATTAGCCTAGATCCCCATAAAAATATTTATTTAGAGGACCCTAGAAAAATCCTGTTTTAAACGAGCAGTCCAGCTCGTTTAAAAGTTGACTCGTAAGAGATGTGAAAATCCTCAGAAAAAAGTACCATTTAAGGAGCAGTTTATTAAAAATTCTAATTTGAAAAAACAGTGTAGGTTGAAGATCATGAGAACAGTTGATTCGTAAAAAAAGCCCCAAGAGAGTGCCGATTTGAAAGAGCAGTTTAAATCTGCATGTTCCCGTAAAAGATCCGATTTGAATTCGACAATCCAGATCGAAAGATGTCTAGCGAAGTTGAGCGAGAAGACCCTTGGTCCCTTGTTTGCGACGCCACTGCAAGGAAGACGCAGGGAATAGACAGTGCGAGGCGAGTGTGAAGTGTGAAGACGGTTACGGACTCGTTAGCTCGAATGATAAGTCGGAGCAATTTCACAGCTTGAAGCGCCGACAAAACAGACGAGCGGATGCCACGCAGAGATTCCTCTGAAACCTTATTCTTTGCCACCGTGCCGGGAGGACGGCCACTTAGACTGTAGTTATACTGAATAAGATTTTTGATCGCATGCGACACATACTGCATCTTCAGACTTGTCCGAGACAAATGAGGAATTGTCCTTGGTCGATCTCGTACGTAGATTGCTCAATTTACTTTAGAATTTCCATTCGTGGATCATTTGTCTCCATGTTGTTGATCACACTATTTCTATTGGCTCTCGTTGTCTGTCTTCAAAATATTCGTGACATTTTCCTGAGTAAAATGACACCCAACATGATACGATTCAGACTTCGTTCGATTAGACCCTCTCTTATCCAAACTGTTCGATTAAATAAGAGAAAATTTATTTTGCTAAAGTGATAGATTAAATCCTTACTGGTTTGGTTTAGTTAGAGTGAATTTAGATATCTTCGGTTCGGATAATCGAGGCTATACTCTATCGTGGATTAAACAAGCAAATATGATCCGAACTATGTCGTGCTTGGACTCATTTTAATCGGGAGAACGTCACGAATATATTTGAAAAGGTTTTATAAACAAATAATTATCACAAAGTCTGAACTAATTTTCGAAGAAAAGGGGTTCGATGACGCGAGCACCGTTGAAAATCGCTTCTCTCGAAAAAGAGAAGTTGCTTTTCGCAACTCGGGAATTCCGTTCGGACGTCGAACCAGTGAGTAATCGTCGGAATGGAAAGGTTTGACGAACTCGGACGGAATCGCGGATCCTTGAACAACGGATCGATGCGTTGGAACGCGGTCCTTGCGCAACCAGCTGAATCCACGCGACTAATCTGCTTTGCGAAACCTGGAGCCTTGATCCGAAACGGAGGAACATGCGGCACGTGATGGAGGAAACGAGGGATCGAGATGCGATCGCGTTAGCGGATCATTTTAACCGGAGACTGGGAATTGGTTGCTAAGATATATTAACGATTTTACTCTTATTTTTGTAATTGTTAGCTACCGACAATTATTCCACAGTTTTTCTAAGTCAACATTTGAGGTAGCTGATTTGTAGCTTAGTAAATTGTCCATTGATAACTGACAATTCAAGAAATGTTTAATAAATTTTTTAATGTTAGCAAAATTTTGCACAAACCGAAAGAGTGGAATTTTAGTTTGTTTCACCCGCAAGAACACGACCAACAATTAATTTCAAAAAGATGCCAAAGGTTAAAATTCATATTGAAATGTAACAGATTTTTTGATCGACGTTTTCGCAAGATCCTTTGTAATTTTTCATTCAACTCCGCGGGTGGCAGGATTGAATCGGATCCTAAAGTTCGCGATCTCTCAGTGATATTTAATTCCTAACCTTTAACGCAGGATTACGTACATATCAGTGTTACCTACACGGTGTTCAATATTTCAGCTTTGTTCTTGCGTTATGACTCTTTACATTGATTAAAAGAAGAAACACAATCTCATTTCACTTTCGTTTCTTCCAATTGATTGTTCGGTGATGATGTTCGGATAATCGAGGTTCTACTATACCGTGGATTAAACGAGTAAACACGAACCAAAATGTACCGTGTTTGGCATCATTTTAACCAGAAAAATATGACGAATGAGCCAGTAAAAATTTCATTAAAAAATCTGTAGAAATATAAAAGTTATGTCATTTTTTAACGCTGAAGCGGCAACCGATCAGAACAGGGTCTGTAGACGATGTAACTGACACTACGGTCCTGAAATTTTCGCATAAATCGAGACATTACTATTCGACTGAGTCTCTCGCAAGCTCTAGAGACGAAACGATCGGTTTGATATCAGTGGAGCAGCGTAAATCCTTCGACGGGTTGATCGTGGATTTTTCCGCGGCGGGCTAATAAAGATAATTTCCAATCAGTATCTATTACCGGCATGGAGTCGGCTGGGCCGCGGTATTACACGATGACCCTAGTTCAATTTCCGTCCTGTAATTAGATGGGGTATCGATGTTCGACGTAAACAAATAAAGGAACGGCTCCGACGAGGAAAGGAATCGACGAGCTCTTACGATCGAATTCTACCGCTCTCGATTGATTCGCGCGGAAAAGCCTCGCCGGGAAACCGAGCGGTCTCTCTCTCTCTTTCTCTCTCTCGATCGACGTGACCGCGTTGACTGCCGCATTAATGATCCTACCGGTACGATGTCACTACCCGGGTGCAGCCACTGACAAAGAGACCGGTGGACGGAGAGGAGAGGAGAGAGAGAGAGAGAGCTTGCCAAGTACCGTCGAGTATCCACTCCAAAGAGCTGGGTGGGCTAATTAGCGCGTTGCCTGGCAACCGGACGACGAGTACGATCTGCACTTTACTCCGTTCCGTCTCTCCTCTCTGGAATCTCTCTCTCTCTCTCTCCCTCTCTGAGAGAGAGGAAGAGAGCTATTCTTCCCTTATGCTGTCTCTTGTTTTTCCTTTCATTCGATCTTACTTTCTTCCGAATTTCTTTTGCTTGAAGCTTCAAGAGCTAGCTGCCTACTGTCTTTCTTGACTTTTAACCCTTGCCACTCGAATAGTAACTCTGAGACGTCACTTAAAATGATGATACTGTAACCCGAAATAATTTTTAATTTGCCAAATTGGGGTTCACATTGGTTTAACACTAAACTGTCAAAACTAACAATAGAAAATCTTTCTGTCTTTAATAATATGTTAATACGTACGTTAGAGATAATATATTAACGCCCTTAAATGTTTTTAATTTACACCAGCACTCCTAAATTCGCACTCCAGTTATTGAATCAATTTCTTCATTCAAGAGCAAGTTATTGTAAAAATTGTGATCAGTTGACATCTTAATTTTTATCAAATTTTATAATGTATTATCATATTATCGTTAATTTCTTATAAAACTTTTACGAACTTACTAAAAGAATGCAGGAGCAGCGCAGAAGGAACTTTGAAACATAAGAGATGTATTATTTCTTAATATAAACTGAGGAATATGTTGCTAACGCGTCGTGAAGATTAAACCATTTTTTGGTTTCTAGTATTATTTCGAATACCATTGTTGTACCGCATTGCAAATTGCAACAGCAGCCTTAAACTTCTCCGACGTTCCCAGCGCTTCCGGTTTAATCTACTCTCGTCACGAACGCATAAAATCCGCAGGTCTAGTATAATAATTATCAACGGACGTTTTATTCGGTTGCCGGTGTACGAGACAGTAAAACGCTTTTCCCACGATGTGAAAAACTGGAAGGGACATCTGCGCAAGTTGATTTCGTAATCGTGCTCGTTGTACTTGTGTCGGAATACAAAAGGCGAATGATAGAAGGTTTCTCGAACACGACGGTTTCGAGACACCGCAAAAATAAAGGGTCTGCGAATAGGACGTGAGAGAGACTTGATATTGGCCAATAGTAGTGTGCAACGCTGCTGGATACATTTACCATGATCCACATACGCACGGCTCATTATAAATGTAGGTACAAATCAGTAAAAGTTGAAACCGCTGTCACCAGTGTCACCGAATCAGGGGAATTGACTCGAATTGAGGAGAATACACTTATCCCCTCTTTGCCAGTACCGGATGAGAGAAAGGCCCGCGTTACTTCGTCTATTAAAACTTTGAGACACAATTCTTTGAGAACACTTGAAAATCCAATTTTAGTATACTATCTATTAACTAAATCTTCATTAGGATCTACAAAAGTTACAACAATCATTGCGACGAACTTTGTGTTTTCCATTCGGGCATTATAAAACATTTAGTTCTAAGTTCAAATTCGAAGAAAAAATGAAGATATTTATTCATTGATTTACTGAATAAGATACCCTCTGACCGACGATCTCTACACCTAGATCCTCGCGAAAGCTGCGCGATCAGCTGTTTGCCGAGCGAGCCGGTGTATTTGCCATTCTGATCCTAACCAAATGCGATCGCGGCTACTTCGGCACTGTTAGAGAACAGTATAGCAACGTGACAATCGGAGAGCAGCAGCGCCCGTGACCCGGCGCGTCGCTTTCCGTGAAGAATCTCCGAGTATCTCTCGGTGTAGTGGTTGGCCGATGGTTCCGAGGAGGATGAGGAGATGGCTGGGCCGATCGGGAAGGGTTTGTTTGCCGAGCAAACAGAAAATAAGAGCCAGGGCGTCGCCTGGCACCGGGAAGAAAGGCTGCGATTCTTCTCCGGGAACTCGAGAGAACCGGAGAAGGGCTCCTCATTGTTTATCTTCGGGGCCGCAACAGAATATTGTTTCGCGGAGGGAACCGGCGAGCGTGTTGCACGCGTTCAACATCTCTCTCTCTCTCCCTTTCTCTCGTTCTCTGTGGCAATCGCGGCTTTGACAGTCGCTGACGAGTCCATCAGTTCGGTGGATTTGCATCTTTACGAGCTGGGCCGCACCTGTACGACCGCCGCGCCGCAGATCGACCGACGTTTCCGACCGTGCGCGTTTCTGTCTTCGGGCGATGCTGTAACCTGGTTCTCCACAGAAAAAGAGAGAGAGAGAGAGAGGAGAAAGACGTGGCCTCTCCTCGCTCTCCACGGCCCTCGGGAGGTTTCTTCCTGGTATAGAATAAGCCACGGCTCTGTCTTCCCTCGTTCCTCGTTACATTTCCAGCGTTAATATCAATTTCCACGGCAATGCAGCCTAGCGATACCACTTTCGATGTGCTAACGATATGTGGATGCATTTTAAGAACTCTGATCGCGTGCTTAATGATTCATTTAGTGCGTTTTTGGCCGACGAATTTAGTAGCAATATACATACAGTTTGTTGAAAAATATTCATTCCAATTGGAATTTAATTAGTTTGGAAGTCCCCTACCGTTGACCCTTCCACGTACAAAGAACTATTTCACGGCCCCGCGCAAAACAAGGATGGACCACACAGCTAGCGTTATTATTACGGTGCTTGGAGGGCGCCAGCATGGCGTTCAGCTTGATTAATTATCATTGCCACGTCGCGTTGGTCACATTTGCCACTCGACCTGTACGTGTCCAAGTCGTAGCAGCCCTATAAGGTATCCTGCTTCATAAACCGCGTCCCTTTATTCCTCCTTTCGGCTTCGGTGCTGCTCGAGATGCTCCAGCTGGCGATCATGCTCCAGATTTTAATTGGAGCTAAACTATTTTGAACTATTTTGCCCTTATGCTGGCAAATACCGTCGAAAAACAGCTCTTGCATTCGCACATTAATTGTAATTTTCAACTTACTAATTTCATTCCACTTTTAATCATTTTAATAAGACGTTCTCGAATTATACTTACTCATTCTTGCCGTGAAATCGTCTGAGCTAACATAGAACCCTTTTTCTCGAGGAAATCTTATCAAATCAATTCTTGCAAATATATTGTAAATGTAGACTGGTCGCGTTCCGCGCTCGGTATATTCCCACTGTGAAAATCGAATCTGCAAGATCCGCACACCTCGATCCACGATCAGCATGCCCCGACAGGGATGATCTTTGTTCAGGGTTGCCCGAGTAGGTAAACAGACCAGCAGAATGGCCGAGTGGTGGCTTTCTGGCGTTCCCGTTGCCCGGGTAAATAAATAAATAAATCGGCGATTTTTCGGACTCCGGCTAGCAAAAGAGACGGGGTCCGGTCGGGTCCATCGAGTCGAGTAATCTCGCCAACGGCGGGTCAACGGCGATTGTTGTTTTAAGGGTGTGAAACATGACAGGTGCACAATGAACAGTGATGCTGCAGGTGCGAATGGGACGGCGCGGCGGCTAACGACGGAACCGTTGAACGTCCGAGAATCCTCTCTCTTTCTATCGTTCGGTCGCGGCTTCGAGAACGACGCGTGTAACACGAGACAATTTGTGGTTCCAGAGGGGAACAAAGATTCCGAGGAACCGCCGAATCACCGTCCACCGACCGGAGATACTCGTCACGCCGCGTAAATAACAGTCCCGGACCCCAGCCCCCCACTCCAGAACGGTTTAGGAGACGTCTAAATATCACCTGAACGGCTAACTGACTCGCGAGGAGTTGCGCCGGAGCCTGATGGGATTCCAGGGACGTTACTTTAGTAGCACAGTAATACCTCGATGAATGTGAAAGCGGTACGAATTCAATGAGGAAAATGTTTTGTTTTTAAATATTTTTTTGTGGAACGTTTACCAATAGATTCGTGACATTTTTCTGATGAAAACGAGTCCAAACGCGACGTGATTTCCAGCATATTTGTTTACTCCAGAATATAGTAGAACTTCGACTATCCGAACCGGGGATGTGACCCAGTTTAATGCAAAGTCCACAGCGATTTATTGTACAAATCACTGAAGATAATTCTCTATTACCTAACACCAGATAGCTTTTCTATCACGTACGTTCTACTGCTTGGTCTGCTTGGTTCGGATAATCGAGGCTCTATTCTATCGTGGATACAACGAGCAAATGCAATCCAAACTGTGTCGTGTTTGGACTCGTTCGAACCGGAGAAATGCCCCACGAATATATTAATGAACGTTTCCTACAGAAATAATTCCGAACAACAGAATGTTCTAGCGTGAATCGCCATCTTCATTTGCGACGAGTAACAACTGAATCGTTCAAATTAGTGAGATCGATCGACCGCGATAAATTTGTTCAATAATTGTATCTAATTCAATAAAATGAAAACGCCCGAATTCGATCGTCCACGTTCCAAAGGATTTCTCATGGAACGAGCAGCAGCCAATGGGAACCGGCGAACGTCACGCACCATTAAGATCCTTGAGATCCGATCGCGCAATTAGCGACGATCGCCTATTAATTACTCCGCGATTAACGGCGATGACGCGCCGCAGTGTCCGCTTGCTCGCGCTCGCGCCTCGCAGCCCGTGCAGGTAATTAGTCCCGAGGAATTTTACGAGTAACCCGTTCTCTCTCCGAGAGGTCGCTCCTCTCTTCTCCCCCGCCCCTCCTTTCCCCTCACCCGCTCCCTCGTTCTCTTTAGTTTACCTCGCTCTCCTCCTTTTCACCTGCAGCCTCGAACGGTACCTTTCCCTCGGCGAATTGAATATACCCGCGGTGCAACAATCTCGCGTATATCCGCGCCGACCTTGTTGCAAATCGATTACGGGATGCGTGCAACATTGAATCGCCGGGAACTGTTCTACGTTCGAAGTCTATCCCAGGGCGAGATCGCGATAGCAAACGCTCCGGCCCTTAGGCGAATCGTCGAACAAAGTGGATTTAGAGTGCTCGTTCGTCGCGTCACATCGGTCTCGAAAAATCAATTTTTCTTTGCATTTTCTCCGGGTGCAAGTATTCCCGAACATGACCTGCGACAATGTAATTAAATGTAACACGATGTAAGGTACGTGAATAATTGTATAGCAATTTTTCGTGGAGCCTCAGAGTCGCCATTCTAGTTGCTGAGGGCTAACCATTTGCCTTACGATTTAATTATGAATTTTCTGACTGGAACGTATCGTTCGAATCGAATAATTTGTATTGCTTTAACGTCAATGTAAAATTATCAAGTCGCTAATTAGTTAAAAAGTTAAATATAAATTATATTTTTATTTATTTTGTTTCGATTAAGTTTAACTATTTTAATTAAATTTTAAGTTATAAATTAAAAATGCTCATGTGTGTGTGCGTGTGTTTGGTATTCGAAAACGAAGACATCTGTGCCTGTTTGCCCTCCCAGAAGACGCAGAAAGATTTGAAGGAAACAACGCTAGGTCACAACGAAAGTAGAGATTCCACGCTTCAGAACGAGCGTACCCCGATGCCTGCACGATCTTTCGTTACAAAGTGAGACCACTCCGAAGATCGCGTACGTTCCGGTGAAAATGTGGTGCTCTTTTAATTCTGCACGGCAGCGTATTACACTGGTGGATCTCGGCGAGGTCGTTCGCCACCAGGCAGAAACCGAACGAAATCAATGAAACGGCGTACCGATCTTCTGTGCTCGCTCTGTTCGCTTTCGTTCGCCCTGTTGTTCCGCTTAGAATCCTCTCTGGGAGTGCTAGCTCGAGGCCTTGGGCCAGGAAGATCGCGGAGCTGACGCCGGGATAAATGACGACGGTGTAGAACGAAAGAGTAAGGGACGAGCAAAAAAAAGTAGAATGGAGAAGAAAACGAGGAGAAGGAATAGGAGGAAGACAAAGGAGGAGAGGAGAGATAGCGGGAGAGGAGTTGCCGAGAATAAGACCGCGGCCAGTGTGGGAGGACGCAGATTACGAGGCTGTCATTCCTCGTATAAGGCGTGAAAGGAGAAGCGGCCGCGCCGATGCAAATTTCGCCATCGTGACAGTCAGTTCCGTTGACAGTGGTACGGTCGGCTGCGTTTGAACACCCCTGTACACGCGTTCCTACGATGACAGCTCGTTTAAGCGTGCGCGCGAAATTTCACCGGGAACAACGCGCCGCTCTCGAGCTCTCTCGCAATTCGCATTTGCATCACGGCGCGCGACCATGCACCTTTGTTTACACACTATTCCCTCGTTAGGTGTTGATCCCTTCTACGCGAGGGTGGGCCCGCTGCAAACCGGCTGTTGACTGTGTCGCTCGATTATGCGATTGTTTCGGACAAGCCGTCTAGAAATACCATTCATAACACCATTAAGACACTGCTTGAACAAACCATGCAATCCAGAAATATATAATTCTTGAGTTATTCAAGAAATCCAGAAATGCAGTAAAGCCTCCATCTAAGAAAAACCGTCGGGTCCGTGCTGTTTCTTAGATCCTGTGGCTCTACTATTTCTTTATGCCCTCGCCGACGTATTATTCTTGGGCCATTCAAAAGTGTCCGATTACATCATAAAATCCAGAAATATGATTCTTGAACCATTGAAAACTGTTCAAATAAATCATAAAATCCAGACATATAATTCTTGAACCATTGAAAACTGTTCAAATAAATCGTAAAATCCAGACATATAATTCTTGAACCATTGAAAACTGTTCAAATAAATCGTAAAATCCAGAAATATAATTCGTGAGCTACTGAAGCAGGTCCAACTCATTAAGTCACAAATCATAAAATCCCCGTGCCATTATAAACTGTTCGGATAGAACCAAATTCGAATTTTCACCATAAAGAATATTTATAAAATCTGTGTGATTCGAGATTCATTCCAAGTTCGTGCAACTAACACAAGCACCGATGTGTCAGCGAACGTGTTAAGTTCTTCATTCTTGCTCTCCAAAAGCGGGGAATGGAATAGGTTATCAACTGTAAAAGGAACTGCTTTCTCTCACAGGAGAAAAAAGAACCACAAAATTCATGAATCCGGACCACTGTGCACCGCGGCGATTTGTAAGTCCCCCGAACGGACCTCGCATCGCCTATTAAAGGGTGAACGTTAAGAGTTTTCCCTTTTGTGTGGCACACAGGAGGTCCGGACAGGCCCGGGTCTGTTTGCCGAAGTGTTTAGCTCGGTTGTCCCCGAATCGTCTTGTCCAGAAACTGTCCAGGGCCTTGGCTCGCCGCCACCGCAATTAGCACCTTCCGGGTCGTTAACGTGTCCCGGGCTCCCGGGCTTTGCCTTTTCGGCCGCATTTTCTCCGTTTCGCCCGGTTCCTACTTTTTTTTCACTCTGTACACTGTCTCTCTCCTTTTCCTTGAACCAGCGGAAAAAAAGAAACGTTTCATTGTTACCGGTCCACGCCGGTTGTTTGATCGAACCGGTAGCTGTCCCGAGAGCGCTAAACGAATCTCCGTTTGCCTAGACGCTCTCTCTGGGACTCATTATGCGGCACGGCTCCCCAGAAAACCGCCTTATCTATCATTCATTATCGAGATTTACCGTTGTCGTTTGCTCGACCAATCATTCGATCGCCGGAGAAACAATTAAATTAAATTAATTACTAGATAGGTCAACGACACTTTTACCATCGTGTTCGTCTCGTTTTTCTGATTACAATGACACCCAACATGATACAATTACTGCTGAAATCGACTATAGTTTCGAGCTTAACAGTTACGGTAGAGGTTCACGAATTATAAACTTCGCTTGTTACACGAGTAATTGTAATCGTAATTATGTCGTGTTTGGTGTCATTTTAATCAGAAAAACGGGACGAATGCGATGATGAAAAATCCACAGTAAAAGAAAAAAATTATAAAAATTGCAGTCTTTTGACACGAGGATTAATCGAATCTATCAAACGTAAGTAAAATTGATTTATAAATTGATCGTTTGACAATTTCAGCTCTGGCGGAATCAAATGTTTTACGACATAAAATGTGGGACCGAATTCGCATGGTTAATTTTAGCCAGCCAGAGTGATACGTGCAGGAAAAATAATCGCGTATAACACAGATCCAGAATGCATGCCGCCGAGTACGTATCCCGAAAGTTTCATAATATTCGGAATTTCCTGGTTGTGAATCTTCCCCTGTCGGGCGAGTTTTCGCAACGGTTGCGGCCATCACGCGAAATCCATCCCTCGGTTTGGGGGATGAGCGGCCGAGAAATGGCGGACGTTCTTAATTTCTTATTGTGTATTAACATGCCACACGTGTGATCACGCGAGCAGTATTGCCTGCCGCGCGGAGTTTTGTTTTTGCGGGGGCCACGGAACGACGAATCTCCGTGTGGGAGACCGGCAGCTGTGCATTTCAGATAATGCGATCCCGCGTGCATACAGCGCTGCACTCTACCGATCTTCTGCATTACGCCCGGTCACGTTATCGATAAGGAGGTCGGCCAGCAACACACACGGCTCGCTCGTTCTTTCAGACGCCGCGCCGTCGTCGAAGACGTCGCGACGCCGTCGTGAAACTCGCCGAGAAATATTGAACTATTTGAAAACAAGAACACTTTCCAGTGACACTACTATTATAATTCTGGAGTTTATGATTTCCTTGAACCTTCTTGAATAATTCAACAATCATGTTTCTGGATTTTATGATTCACTTCACTAATTTAGAATATTTTTGGTCTTTCTTCACATTTAAAAATTATATATTCTCATTTACTAAATTATTTTGATTCTGTTGGATTTCCTGGGAGACATCCCATCTTCATGAAATTATGGCTTTTGAAAATTTCCAAAAAATGCTGGGATACAAAATATGACAGAGTTAAGTACGATTTTAATTTATTTCAGATCTATGAAGGCTACTACTCTCTCTCTCTACTACGGAAAATAAAATTCTATTTCATTCGACTTTCTTAAAATTCGTCTACAAAAATCGAAAATAGCATAAACATCCGCAGTCTAGTAGTAATAAACAATCGTTCGGGCAAACTGATCGAGCAAATTCCAGAATGTTCGTTTTCCAATAATATTTGACGAAAAATTCCTGGTCTTGAGAGCTGCGAGTCGTCATCGAATCATCGACTCCTGTCGGCGCACCCGTTCCAACGCAAGGTGCCACGGACGATATAATATGCATTATTCCCGGGCAATAAAGCACGTTTATTAATTACCGCTAAACGATCGCATCGTTGAATTATTGCGTCTATTAATCAGACATTAATCCGCGAAGCGAGCAACAGTACCTTTCCGTTCATTCCCCTGTCAAATTAAGGGAGCCTCGACAAAGTGAAGCTGTACAGCGACCCGTTACACGCTGTCCCGGGCCCGTTACATGTGATTTTAACTTAATTAATCTCCCGCCTAACGACCGGTCGGCGTAACCGTGCCAACGAAAGAGACGGACGGTCAACCGTGTGCACATTCGTGCAACTTGAAATAGCAACGGGCGCCGTCGATAGACTGCTCGGAGATGCTGGAACCTCTGTTTCCGTCTAATGCGACTTTTATTACGTCTATGATGCAACCTGGCAAATTGCGCGAGCTAAAAATTTGTAACGACTTCAGCGGGAATGTCTCCGTCTAATTTTTTGTCGAGATGCGTAGTGGTGGCGTAAAATGATTACACATGTGAGGCTCCCTTAAACTTTTCGAACTTTCCGGTATGGTGGTCCTACAGTGCGTACTTGGAAGTGGGTTTACAAATTTTTACAGAATTTTTTCACATTATTTACAGGTACAGAAATTACGACAAACCGGAGAGTAGTGGATAATAAAATGATTTCCGTTATTCTGACTTAAAATAATTGCAATCATGAAGTTTTTTATAGTTTTTGAACTTTCAGGTATAGTGCGGTCTTATTGTGTGTACTTAAGAAAGAGTTTCTACAAATTTCTGCAAAATTTTGTCACACTGTTCAAAGGTATAAAAATTAGGAGAAATCTAGAAATGACATGCACATTCAAAATCATGAGCTACAGTAAATTCTCAGAACAATACACACTGCGATACTGCAACTTTTTGACTGTCTATGCAGCATTATACAAAACCGACGGTAATAGTTAATAGTTAATAGGAACGTATTAGCGGCATTATGCAGTAATAGGCCCGATAATAATCGTTTTATGTAATGGTCCCTAGTCGATTGCGGCACCGGCTCGTTACACGTCTCCGCCGTGGAATGTTTCGTAATTGTAAGACACTTTCATAACCCGATACCTTATACTTTCAATTTCCGGAAATGGGGACGTCTTCGCGCAGAATGCTTTCCATGGATTCCGCATTTTTTCCAGAGGTCGCCGTAGACGACAAAAGAAAGCTACCGCCCGTCAATGAATATTCAGGCCGGGTTTTGCATTTATTAAAACAACACCGGGAAACAGTTTTATTCATGCCGCTCGCATAATTACCAGGTCTATCTGAATACATCTCGCTCTGTGTTTTCGGTATCGCGCGGACGCGCGACGTCGCCCGCGGACATCTTAAAGAAACCGTGAGGATTTTTCTTTATTCTAAATATTCTCTAATTAAAAATGTATTAGTGAAGTTTTTAGTAGCGATAGTTGGACATGTGTATGTTGTATATACATTTAATATTTAAATTTTTTCTTTATTTTATACATGGTCTAACAACGATTATTTAGTAATTTTTATTTGGGAATTTTCAAAAATCGATTACCTTTTGGATTATATATATTTTAATATTGGAATATTGAAGGGCGAATTATTTAAAAGATTTTCCAATTGGGTGTCACGAAATTAGAGCTTTAATTAAAGCTTGAAATTAGAAAGTGTCTGAAAAGAGTAATGAGCTTCAAAGAAATACAGGAAGTCTTAATGGATCAGAAGTACAGTTCTTTGTCCGAGTTCATTACAACTTAGTCCATAAAATTCTACAATCTACGCGCAGATCTACAATCTATTATACGTGTGATTTAATAGCTATAATCACTTGTAGAAACAATCTAATAGATATCATAAACGCTGATATAATAAGTAGATCAGCCGATTCATTGGGGTAGACTTTATCGACGATTTCTAACGCCCCTATCCACGTGCAACCGACCCCGATCTAGATAAAGGAAATTATAGTGTTCGAGAAGGTTACAATCATTTTATGACTATAACTAATCGTACCGTGGAAGCGATACCGACAGAAATATTTATGTATTCCAAAGATCCTGCGTTTCCTCGCGCAAAGACTGCGAACAATAAACTACGGTGTGGTTTACTGCAATCATTATTAACAAATGTACCGAAATATTCATTGTATTGCACAATTCATTATACAGACCACTAACGACTTAATCCAACAACCAGAACTGTTCTATCATCCCGATTGTTCTAGTAATCAGTTCGGATAATCGAGGTTCTACTCAATCGCGGATTAAATATGCAAATACCCTCCGAATCGTGTCGTGTGACATATCATTTTAATCAGAAAAATGTCGCCGATGATCTGGCGAAGCTTCCGTAAAAAAATATTCAAGACCAAGAAAGTGTCGTTACAAAATTAGTCAATCTCAAAACAAATCAATCGTTTTTATGTTCTAGTGGTAAAAAGTGGTAAAAAAATAAGAATAATTTGTGATCAGCGTATTTTGAAAAAGAAGACGAATGGTGAAGCGTTGAGGAGTCTCGATTCAATATTAACACGCTGCAGCGAGTCGCCTGACTCTTTTCATTTGCAATTACAACGTTCGAAAAATATTTCCCCGGGGAAAGCCGAGGAAATCGAGCTCCCCGGGCCGAGGTAATGGATACGCAACAGGCAAAGCGTCGGGCGCGGTCAGGCTAAAGAGAAAAACGGGACCCGAGAAATAATCCTTGTTGCAGCTTAATACAGCTCGCTTGTAATCGGTCGCGTGACACACCTATGTAACGTACACCTATCCGAGTCAGTATTATGACTCGGGGAGATCGCGATCCTAATCTCCCCGTTTGTTTTATTCGCTCCGGCGGAGAACGAATCGACGGCTCGCGGAGTTTTCGCGTTCCCTAGGAAATTATTAGTCTGGTGGGCGTGTAACGGTTGAATTCTTCTCGCGACCAGACAGGGTCGGTCGAAGGTGGCGAAAAAGAAAGCTGATCCCTCGCAGCCGATTAAAACACCTTCAACATGATCGAACGAAATTGATCGAAACGAGCTTCGACCGGAGTCGAACATATTCGAACGTTCAATCCTCGTTTTTGTACATTCGCCTGTATCTTGGAGAAGACGTGGAAATAAATCAGAGATGAACAATTTTCGGTGCATGCATGAGAAGTATTTTAGAAATCTTCTTAATCATTTAAACGATCCAAGAAAAATTACTACTTCTTCTTTGCAATGGGGCGATTCCCGAGGTGATCTCGGGTCATTCTTGAGTTACTAACGAAAACCAAGGGCCAACCAGAGCACAGTGATTGGTCCAAGTTTTTAATTAATAACTCCTTAACGAAGCCTCGAAGAACATTTCTGGAAAGGGAAAAGTTACTTGAAATGACGTCAAGAAAAGCCCCTTTCAAGGAAATATAATAATTTTCGGGTTAAAACAGTTCCGAGTGGAAGGGGCTAAGTTTGCTACGTTTCTGCGATTATCCAAGTGTCTCTGTCTCTGTTGTGGCGGACGTCTCGCAGAAGACTTCCGAGCTGTCTCACCTGTCCCCGTTGCGCAACAACTAAATACGTATCCGTCGCTGAGCCGTCACGGTTTAGAAATCTGTGCGGCGTCGGCGCGCTCGATTCTCGTGGCATTTAATTCGATAATTAACCGTTCGGGATCAAAGGTTCGTCAAATAAGCTGCCGCGGTAACGAGCGGCGAGCATTAATTTAGGCATCGCGGTGTCGGCGTCTCAGCGTCTCGACGTCGCTCGACCGAATCGAGAGCTCTGTAAGCTTCGACTTTTCGCCTCGGCGGCGGCGGCGGCATCGACTTCGTTTCGCGAACGAGTCATTTCCAGGCTGCCGATCCGTGAGAAAGTCCGCGCGATCTGCAACGCGATAATACCGATGATCGGAATGCATCGGCATGCGCGCGCACCGTTTCCGCGTCAGCGTAAGAGACCCCGCGTTTCCCAACGATTTTGCGTCGATCGACCGCTAAAATCGGCGCCTTTCTTCTTATGCAAGTGCAACGCGCGGCGAACGCGAAACTTACGGCGAATCCAATTCACCCTTGAATGGAAAATCATTATGTTCAACACAGTTTCTTTCTTTATTCGACCAATTTTTGAAACGTATCTTTGCGGACAGCTGGAAAAAGTTTGTTTTAATCGACTCACTTTGGTTGATACAATGTAATTTATTCCTGTCTTGTGATCGAGCATGAACAGCTTATTTTATAATTTCCTTTTATTCGGTGTAACGCCTTATCTGCATCGATAAGATAGCATTGTCTTTTCTGCAAGCATTGCACAGACCGTTGCCTCGAATAAATCGACTAATCCGAGTTTGGTCTGAGGTACAAGCCGGCGCGGATTAAGTCTAGAAAAATGATTTTGCCAATATACATGTGCCAACCTAAAGAAATTCAATCTTGAATGCCAAGCCAATCTCGAATAAAATGTTTTCTGTATAAAAATCAAATTCTACTCTCTCACTCGCAAAGATTACTATAAATTTCTAAATCCACCAGCCTTTTTCGAAATCTGAACAATCTTGACCTTCAATGGAAATGAAGATGTACACGCCGTAGGAACGGTTCGCTTATAAAATTCGCAAATTAAGCAGTCTCGCAGATGGCACGTGACCGGTCGAGGGTTAATTACAGAACGAAATTCCTGTAGTAACGGGTCTGACAGGAGACGAACGCATCCCTCGTCACGATGGATGGCCGATTTCCTGGAGGATCCATGGATCCTGGCTGAGGTCAGACGTCGATCCTCCGCGAGACACGCTAAAAAGAACGGAGCCACCGCGCGCTGCCAATAAGACAAAATGGCGCGGCCGGCCAGGCTTGTTAATTGCAGTTTAGTGTTCTTGCTCGTAATTAGGTGCACTCGAGCAGCTGTGTGGACGGCTCTCTCTCCTCTTCTCTATCTTCCCCGTTCTGTCTCTGTGTCTCTTTCTCTCTCTCTTTTGCACGATTCCTCTGCTCACAGGATAATTACCGCATCGGCATCGGCATCGGACGTCATACGCGAGTCAGCGAGCTATAGTCAGCGAGTCTAGCAGCCGATTCTGCTACCTAAGCTCCCACCGATCTTCCACACAGCGATGCTAGATGCGCGATTCGCGTGATCGCCGCTACTCTTGCTGTTAAACCACCTAACGCGTAAATACTCGCGGGAAATATCCTCTCGAGAATGTTTCACCAACTCCCAATTTTATTGATGCCGATGTTTGCAACCGGGTATCGCTCTGTAATTATTGGACGGCGGATTTCTGTGCAAAATAAAAGTTGCTTGTATCGTTTACAAGACTACTTGGATAATTACTTTTATCGTTAATAATTTTACCGGGTCGAAAACAGTAGAACAGTGTCCCTACATTATGTTTCTACTGTTTTGCGTACGATCTACTAATTTTTCTCGTAGATGAAGACCTAGCATTTCTGACCTTGTGTGACCTTGAAGGTCGTTACATCGTATACGAGGAATTCGTTATAAAAGCGACATAAATACGATATTACGATATAAAAGAAGGATAGCATTCCATTTAAAAAATTGATGCCCAGCTTCATGTCCGAAAACATAATGCAGATAGAAAATCAGTACAGGCTACAACAACATAGATTGCGACGGGAAATGTTGGCCGATGGGCGGTCGAATATTCGCGGGTGTTAGGAGGAGAAAGAGGCAGGTCCGAAAGGAGAAAGGATCGAAAGCAAGCAGAATATCTGATCGGGCGAGTAACACACGGAGAAACGGTACCACCCGGGTTTTAATGAGCACTATACCGGCACCGGGCGACCCTAGGTCATTGTTCGGCTACGTGGGTGGAAATTAATGTGGTCTTACATTACCCGATCGCCGGGGATATAATAAGATGTTTAAATATGCGACTTCACACCTGCGCCACCCCGGCCGTACATTAGCATTTTTCACTTTTACCCGGGGAACAATGGGCCTGTATCGTGACGTTCGCCTTTTACCGTGGAAGCGGAAACCACCGATACCGATATTACCAATGCGAAACCTTTTATCGGGATAACCGGCTACACGACCTGGGCCCCGTGAGTCATTTTAGAGCGACGGGACCGCCCCTGAAAAATCCCGAGCCCCGGATAAACGGCCCCTTTGTTCCGAACCACGGCCTCGAACCAGCGACAACCTCTTTCTCGACCTCCCGCGGAGAAAAACACGATGGAAATCAGCGTTACCGTTTGTACCGCGGGAAAATCATTTTTATCCGATACTTTTATCAAAGTTCCCTGCGAAATTAATCCGTTCAGCTTGCTGATATGATGTGTATGGCTTTATTATGTCCTGTAGTCTCAGGCTAGTTAGACAAATCTTATTCATTTGCTCATAGATTGCTGAATCTATTGTATGATTTCGCGGAAAAAGATCGGACAGCGATCTAAAGGTGGGATCTCCTTTGCGCGTCTCGACGCACCGTTTTGTTATCCCAGCGCATTTATACTCCATTCGTCATACTTTACCAGAATTGCGTCTACGCCGAGAAACAATATTTCTTGTGGCTTCCCAAATGTTTGCTTCGCAAATCCCTTACAGTAGGATCATTTCACGCGAAAACGGACACTTTTTGAAGTAAAATTTCGGAGTTTTAGTCTTTAGTGACCTATGGACGAATCTCAAAGGATTTTTCGATATCTTAAAAACGGTTGATTTTACACAGATGGAAAAGAACGTGTCAACCTTTAACTAGGCTCACATAATATGGTAAAGCCTCTGCTTTAATGTATGAATATAAAATCTACAATTTCTGCGCGATTCTTCCTATGCGATATTTCCGAATTTATTCGAGCGACGATGGCTAGACCACCTATTCGGCGATGCTCGTTCCGAAACTCGGGCTAGTCCGGTAATCAACGGGTAATTAAAGCGGAAAGTAGGTGTTTCGGGTGTCGGGGAAATGTTTAACGACCGGATCGTTTGGTCTTTTCGGTTTTCGGCTCGCGAGCGATCCTTTCTAACGATAAGATTGCTGGCGTCGGTGCTTCTACTCGAATTTTATTGGTGATCGTGTTCGCTGCAAGTTGCATCAGTTTTATGCAACTCTGACGTAGCACAATACGATCTGGATAAAACAGATTCGTTCAATTATTTATTTCAATGTGCACCCAAAGCGTCGGGCGCAAATCGGTTATAACTGAACTGCGGATTTGTAGGCAAAATAAAGATTGCCCGTACCAATTGTAATAAACAGATGTTAGGTGAAAATGTATTTTCGATTTTAATAGTCTTGGGAAGCATGTAACTAGACCGCGGATATTTATGCAAAATAAAAAATGCATGAACAGAAAATCTGTTGTTCTTTCTTTAAACATTCTGAATCAAATTTTTTAGAGATGTCATTTCAATATTTTTATCCATCATGATAGTTCCTGTCTTTAGTAATTCAGTGACCATAATTATTCAAGGTCGCTCAAGATCACAGCCAGAGGAAACGTCTCAAAAGTATATGTGCTCTCTCTAAACGATTTTTGATCTCGCTGTACGGTACCTTACTGTGCACAACAGCGGTAAATCTGAAACCCGAAGAAACTCGTGAAACAGCAATTCGCATTCCGGCACAGCGAGCGATAAATTGATCAAAAATGACAGAAGCGTGGAAGCCGAATTGCGAGATAAAGTAACATGGTAGAGTGGCGGATCGTGTTTCGCGAGCGAAAAAATTCGCAGGATAACGGAACGGACCGTCGAGACGACGGAAAACGTTTGAGCCGGAGCCTGAGGAACGGTTTTGTGAGTATCATTAATTCGCAACATAGTGGCAAGGATGATTGTCGAGGCTTGTTCACGGTAGTCGAGTGTCCCACCGACGCGGAATAATCGCGAGCCCGTGGAACGGGCTGCGAAACGATTAGGCGTCTAGCGTCGTTACCGTGCAGGCGTTCGCGTTAATCTTTCGCGAAAGAGCCGGACGATCTGCCGGTTGTTAAGTCGCGCCGGCTAATGCCCGAGGATCTATTAAACCGGCCGTGACCGACGAGCCGGTGTAACGCGCGCGATTAAATTAAAGAATTACCAGGGAACGGGGACTGATGCCGGTGAAAAATCGAGAGTCGTGAGGGGATGGCGTTGAAGTATCGCTGGGGAGGGCCGTGGATCAACGCGATTTCTTTTCTGCCGCTCGACACTCGAAATGTTGGATTCGGTGCACATTTTCTGTGCACTCTCGATACTCGCGATCACAGGAATTGATGAGTCTCGAGCGCGGAGAAAGATCGACCGATGTACACCCAACAGTTTTCTGATTTAGATCCAGAAGAAATTGTTGATGTTCAAACAATAATCTCACTGAAACAAATAGTACAATAATACTAACCATTTCTCCACGACTCCCTCCAAAAAAGGAAGGTAAGAACGAACCTGTTCTCCAGAAATGTTTCTCCTAGGAGAAGTCCACAATTTGCGAAGAAAAAATGCAAAATCTAAACTCCGAGGGTATCAAGAGGAGAAATAAGAAATAGTCAGGCCAAGGAGGAAGCGAAGAGAGAAAGAGTTTACATTGTTACAACGCTGCTTCGCCGAGGGCCAGCTTTCTCAGACTTTCAGTCTGGTGGAAAAGTTCAAGTATAAGTATACACAATAATTAGACTGAGAGAGCGGGTTCATGAAAATTCTTATTTTCATTCGCAAGTTTAAGACGCAGCTGAAGAGACTTTCTGCAGCGATAATTTACCTTGCGTCCATTACTACTGTTATTACAATTATTAGCAATTTCGAGCAAGTACGTATGTCTTTTTCAACCGTAATTCATTAAAAAAATGTTTCTAAAAATAGGAATTTACATTCAAATCGGAGCAAACTCAAGTTACCCTCTCTCTGCCAGTACCGGATTGGTCACGTGACGTTTTGACACCCGCAAGGGGAAGGTAGAGCCGGGAGACAAGTCTTAACCCATCGCTGCATAGTGTATCATATCTGATACAGTTAACAAATCTTTTTAATTAAATATTTTTCGTTAAATAAAGCATAAAAACTGACCTCCTTTCAATATTTTCATCCGAATGAAAAAAATCACGCAGCGAAGGGTTAATCTGGCAACCCAGATTCGGAGGGTTAAAGGCGATATTCCGGGTAGAAAAATCGGCGTGGCATCCAGATAGCATCGGCATAAAGTGCAGATCAGGAAGAAGAGACTTGGTTGTTTTTGGCGCGGCTGAGAGAGCCGACGAAAGAAGCGGTAACAGTATTTGCGCGATGCATGGGTAACGAAGCCATTAACGGGGGTCGGAAAAAGCGTATGGCGTACGGCTGGGGATATTTGTCAGCGGGACACGGTGGAAAAATGAGATCGGACAGGAGGCCTCGGTTTGAGGCCTCGTTGCCGTTTTCGCAGAGCGTTCGACAGTCCGAGAGACCCGGGCCGGGAGAGAGAGAGAGAACGAGAAAGAGAGTGAGAGGGAGAGCGAAGCTCGACAGCTCGGACCCACGTGCAATTTAGCGGCGGCGCCATTACTCTTCGCGCGTCCCTCCGCGTCGAACGGGACAGAGTCTAATTGCGTCGAGCTGCAGAAAAAGAATTTGACGTTGCCTCGTTAAGCACCCTGCCAGTATCTCTAGCCGGAGGGCCTCTGATCTCCTCCGGTGCTTCTTCGACGCGTCGATCCGCTCCGTGCCGAGAGCGGACGAAGATGCATTTCCCACGCGAGGACCCTGGCCGCTCGTTAGATCCTTGCACTTTCGCGCCGGCGGAGAAAGTGCAGCGTGCGTTGGGGATGCTCCCGAAGCCCGCGATTTGCCACCTGGGCGGACGACCTTATTGGGGATGCTGGCGAAGTTCGCGATTCGGCGCCTTGAAATTATTCGAAAACCGAATCAGCACACACACCTTCCCCGTGCAAAGGAGAACGCAACGTTCTCACCGTTCGATCGTCACTCGAACAATACCATTGTGCTCGATCGGAAAGGGCTGCGAATCGGCGTTGCTCGGCGGAAATGAGAAATCCTGCCGTTGATGTTCTCGCATATTATCTGGGCGCGAAATAAATCGGAATCGATCCCACGGCGAGTCGATTAACATCGCGGTACTGAAAAGGTCGTGAAGGTGTGCACCTCCTCCGTCGAATCTGTCCGCGTTAACGAATAGAAGTGCCACGCCCTGCGCGAACGGACCGTACACCTGCGCTGCATCCTCCGCTGCACGCTGCACGCTGCACGCTGCGCACCTCGTTAAAGACAAACGCCGAATCGGCCGCGGGGCATCTCTCGCCGTTTCTTCCAGTTTCCGTCTCCCTTTCTCCGATTCCGAACCCATCCAAGCGGATCCGAGAGAAAGAGAGAGAGAGTAAGAGCGTGGGCGTCAGCGATCCACCTTCCGTGTTGCTTTTGCAAGCCAATACGTTGATTTGCGTATTGTTCGCAGCGCCGTTCCACCGGGCGTGTTTTTTAAATTGTATACGCGTAGACGTACTATTGTAAAATCGAATAAATTGTTTTAATTACTACGATAACAACGTTGCTAATCCTAACGCAAAAGCGTGGCGTCTTTCCTACGTTCACCCTATCCAAATCGAGGAATCTCCGCGCATCGTCGCGAATTTCACTGGCAAGGGTTCGCGGCACGATAGCTCGCTCGGGGAACGGGCTCGATTATGCTGTCCCATTAATAATTATGGCGGCTCGTAACGCGCATCCTGCCGCGAGGCTCCCCTAAAAACGAATCCCCGCGTCGCAACATGATTTTTCAGATCCCACGAGTCGGGTTAAAAGCCAATTCCAGGATCGGCGCAGCTCGAAACGATAATTGCGAGCGGTCGCTATCAAACGAGGAAGTATCCCCCATGAATTTTCCCAGGCTACGCAGCTACAATGTAACCACGTGGACCGTCGATACTTGTCTCGCGTCCTAAAGCTGCGTGCACATCTCGAAATTCCGCATCCTTGCCGTACAAATTAATCCCAAAGCTTTCGATTCGAACCGACAGTTCTACTATTTCCTTGTGACCTCCCCGAGTGGATATTCGTTTTTCTTCGATCGTGTAGTTTCCATATTTTCTTAGATCGGATATTCACTCTATATCGTTTCGTCTGACGCTCTAAATACGCATCGATGGGATTAGGTTGCTATTTGATAAAAGTTAAAAATAATCACTCGCAACTTTATTCACGTCAGGTACCACTTCTGCGGGCACACAGCTTAAGGATCTCTCGCTCTCTCTCCGGTTTCGCATTCTCTCCGGCGATTCGCTAAATTCGCGAAACGTATCGGGCCGCAGGATCGCGGAGGCTCGTCACGGATCGTCCAGGTTAAACTGGGTTATCCGCTGCAGCGGAGCGTCTTTATTTACGTTCCCGAACCCGATCACCGGCTCGGATAATCCGCGACTTTTCCAGATCCCGTCCAGAGATAGGGCCCCGGGTTTCATTAAGAGGTCCGTGGCCAATTAGCGTCGGCTTCGTGTGCCGGGTTCGCGTAGAACTACGCGCGACCGGTAGGAAGTCGTGCCGCGAAGGAAATCCACAGTAATTGATATTTAGGATATTACTCTTAAGAGCCGCGGAGACGTGTAATCAGCGGATAACTGTATCCGCCAATGAGCGTAACTCTGAAATTACACGTGGGATCCAGTGAGCCAAAGCCGATGGCCGTCGATCCTGCGAGCCCAGTCGCCGGCTAAATGCGGCTGTTGATTTTTAATCCTGATCGGGGAACCGTACACCGAAAACTGTGGTGAATTGCGTCAATTTTTTTACGATGATAAGAAACTTTTTTTTTAAATTGTATAGAAAATAAACATGTAAGACGAATTTTTTTTCAAAAAATCATGCTTATTTTGATTGTGAAAATTAAACTATTCGATTTTTAGAATTTTTAGAATTTCGATAAAATGTAAAGAGTGCATGTACACTCGCGTGAAGTAGCGTGATCCAGACTCGATGATTTCCGCACGTTAGAATCGCACGTTCGGCTAACTAAGAAAAAATGATTCCGCAATTGAGCGGACGAATGAATAGGACGAGTCCCATTGACTTTCGATGAG
Source organism: Lasioglossum malachurum (assembly GCA_028455605.1). Lineage (NCBI taxonomy): Eukaryota > Metazoa > Arthropoda > Insecta > Hymenoptera > Halictidae > Lasioglossum > Lasioglossum malachurum. The sequence goes on from CM052318.1 coordinate 4,358,311, forward strand.
CGACAGAGAACATTACCGGCAGGAATCATAATTTACGCGGTGGGGATCAATGAAAGTAAATCGGGGTAGAGGGCACGAGCCATTCATATCGACATTTATTCGCATCGGGTCCGCGGGTAGTCTGTATTCGGCTTGCGATTCTCCTCGAGAGGGTCTCGATCGGCCCTCGAAGGCTACTCGTAGCCCTTTTTCCCTCTTCTGCGGGAATTTAAAAGGATTTCCATCGAGTATCGATGGTACTCGAAGGGTCGCCGGGGTGGTTTGTAAACTTTCCGAGCTATCGAAACGTTTGCGCTTTCAAGACACTCGGAGACGGCGTTGGCTGTCCTGAGGAGAAAGTTGAGGACTGGCAGACCGTCGTGTAACGACAATGGAAACAATTGTGATTTTTAAGAATTTATTTTAGAGTAACTATTGGATCTATGAAACTAGGCCTTTTTGGACTATAAACAAATTCTCTCGCAGTACAAGTACTTTCTTTTTAGTTAAATTCTCATTGTTTATTTTTATAGTTACATACTTGCTGGGGTTGAACCTATTTTTAAAGAAAAGTATGAGAAGTTGGAAAAATTCTAGGGTAAATGAAAAATCATATTGTAATATTTTAGGTCTACACCCTAAAGAAATATGTAAAGAAATGGATGATCTTTGTCCGAAATTGATTTTTTTAAATATGGTTCGATTTTTTCCAATTTCGTGCGACAGTGGCAACGACTGTTAGCAGAACCATCCCCCCGTGGTCTTCATAGAACAAAGGGGTCGGGCACCGCGCCGTATCTCGATCGATTGGCGCACGCAGTTTCGCAAAACGGGCAAGACGAGCGGGAAACATGAAACGGGCCGGTGCTCGTCCCGAGGGCCAACACGAAACAATGAGCTCTGTAATTTTCTCAAGCAACGACGTTCCCCGGGACCCTTTTCACGCCATAGCCACCATAGCCCTGGGCTCCCAGTTTTTCAGCGGAGATACGTCGATCGCCGCGGAATTGAGCGATCAAGAATCGATCCGCCGATCGATCGGTGCCGCTCGCTCGCTTCTCTTAGACGCCGAAAAAATCGCTAACAGGCCAGAAAAAAAATTACTTCGAAACTCTTGCACACACTGCGGTAGTCCTTCGATAAATGATCTGCGGGCTTTATGCTCCGTCAACTATTAGGTTGTTCCATGCGAAACGTCCTATTTGTAACAGTAACATTAAACGAACTCCTCTTTTCAGAATGCAAAAATGTAAAAACCGAATTTTTTTGCCATTCACGTTTTTCATTTAGAACGGCAATTAATCACCGTATTTTGAAAAATATCCAGCCCGGCTCGATCCAACTCGAAATTTCGGGATTTCGCACACCCCTAAAAGTTATACCTAAATTAAAATCGCGCGTATTAAGAATTTGTAGTGGAATGATTGCAGATAACGTGAAGATTTCGAGGTATCGTTCGACTAACAACTGTTTCGATACGAAAGCTCGTCGCGCCGCTGGAAAATAAAGGGACGAGGGTCATCGAGCAATTTCGCGGATTGATTTCCCATCGCGGACTTAATCGTGCTCGCGATTCCGAGCTTGTGGAACTCGAGGTTAGCGCGTCGAGCAATTCCACGAGGCGGGATGGGGGCGGGCTCGCTGCCGGGTTCTCGATTTATTTACACGAAATTCTCGACAGGATTTTCGGCCGGTCGAATCAAATGTTTCGCGCGCTTTATAGCGGCGGAATATCGCGCCGGCGGCGGCTGCGATATTAATAAGCGACGAGGGCCGCCGCGCACTCGGTTACACGATCCTGATCCGATTCATTTCGCTGCCAGAACTTCGTAAAATCTTCCGCACACCCGACAGTGCGGATTTCATTTGTTGCGCGAGTCGATTTTTTCCATGGATGGTGCGCTCGTCGATATCGCGTTTCGAAATGTACGGGTAACGATCAATAATTGTGATCTTCAGTGACGACGAAAACCTGAAGAAATAGTATACCGGGTGGGTCACTTAAAACAAGTCACCTAATAATTTCCTTGTTTTTGAAGGTAGAAGAATATGATAATCTGATGTTACTAATTTGTTTATAGATGGAGATATTAAATGGTATGATTTTTTATTTGAGACAATGATCTACCAAAATTTCAAAAAATGCCAGAGTATAAAATTCGACAAAATTTTGCATGATTATTTATTTCAAATCTGCAAAAATTTCTACCGCTGAAGATAAGATTGCACTTGATTCCACTTCCTTAAAGTCCAACTTAAAATTGCATGAACACACATCCGCAGTCTAATAATAGTGCATATGCATATAAGTTTCCGTAGAACAGGACACGGTGTGTAATCTGAGTGCAACGTTGAATTTCCAAACGAGATCACTGTCAGGTTGTCGCCGCGCAGCAATTGGAACGCGGAAGACATTCAACCCTGTCGCGCTGTATTTTTTTTCAGTTTTAAATGATATTCTTCGAGCCGGGATCTCCCGCGAAACCGGATACATACACCTATTTAACTACGGTTTAGAAGTTGAAGTCGCGGGACATCTACTTCGAACAAACTCCATAACTTCGTGAATGTATTCGCGCTGAAGCGGTGTCGTTTATTCTTGTCTTTATTTCATGGAGAGGCGTGCAACAGTTTTCTAGTATGCATATAATGTTGTCTTAGAAACTCGTAACCATGTACTTGTCCTATTTCCATTGCAAAAATGTTGTTGAACGAACATTTTCATTTACAAACCAGAAATTATGTGTACCAACAATGTTGTCCTATAAGCTACGTATCCTCAGACTTGTTCTCTTCCCATTGCAAAAATGTTCTTAGAAGATGATTAAAACTTATGTCTATCAATAATGTTGTCCGATAACCAAAACATTCTTAGACTTTTTCTACCAATTGGAAAAATGTTCTTAGAAAATGATTTCAATTAGAAACTAGAGATTATGTGCGTATGTTAGAATTGTTATTATATGTCTACAAATAGATGCTTTTATTTTCAATAATGTGATACTTTAACGAACGATAAAACGAAGAATCTTGTTCGACGCTGACAGAAATGTATAAAAGAAACGTTCAAGAAGGTTTTCTACTAAAAAAGAAAATATAAATGGAATATCCTTTTGTAGTACAAGAATACACGGTCCTAATGTGTACAGCTAATAAGGCCAGTTCGAATTTGGTTCACATTTTTACGGTTTCGGCCCACTGTGCGTCGGTGTGCTCGAATCGAGAGGAGGATCGAAAGCGAACTAAAAGGATGGGAGGAGAGTGGTAGAGAGATAGAGAGAGAGAAAGAGGTAAGAGAAAGATAGGGAGAGCGGCATTATTATCGGGGGTATTTACGGGAATCCGCGACGGAATCGTTGCGTGTCCGGTGCCGATGCAGTCATAAACAAGGGGCCATTAATTTAGTCCAGGAAGAATGCCCAATATCCTTCGAAAGCTTTTGCGGCGATCCACCGATAGGCAGCTAACGCGCGGATAAAATAAGTTTAGGGGCGTGAAATTGGCAGTAATTTTACAAGCCATAACGATCTACTAAATCTGTAAAATAATTAAGGGCGCAGATGTTCCCGCCGCAGCACACCAGACACCGACACCCTCCCCTCTCTCTCTCTCTATCTCTCTTCTCTCCTTTCTCCTGCAAAGATGCCCTACCACCGTGTTTCGTCTTTCGTTCGCTTCGTTATTTTTCTAACGAGAAGAAACCCCCGCCATCGCGTCTTCTGCTTCGTCCGTTTATTGCGAGGGTATGACCAAGTATGGCAGCGCGACGTTGCCCCTGTTTACACGAGTACCCTATTTCAATTATGGTCGATTGGGCCTCGTTTCGAGAACGAGTTGCGCTCGCTGGATCAAACGCGAGCCGATATCCGACTCGATGGAAATTAATTGGATGATCTCTGCCTCAAGCACGATGACAGATCCTTGAAAAATTTTTTCTAGGTTATTAGATGCTTCGGGTTAGGTTATTCTGCTTGCAAGGTGGATTAGATTTTTTTGGATTTTCGCGGAAAATTTTCGCAAAATGGCGAGTCGCGATCGAAATCGAAAAGACCAGCGGGAAACGATGCGAACGGGGACGCGCGACTACCGGATGCCCGGAGCCCGGCCGCGAATCACTGTAATTTAATAAATTACAAGAGCTGCCGTCCCGGGGCAAATTGTAGCATAATCATTCATTAGTAGGTCGTGACTTCGCGTCCGTGTGGACGAGAGTACGATATACACGCGGCCAGCCATTACCCGCAGCCTTCTTCGGTTCGCGGGGAGCTGGACCATTCTCTGTTCGCTGTGTGAAAATCTCTGTGGCTGTAGAACCATTATTTCTATGCCTAAAATCACTACGAACTTGCAGACTGAAGCTTCGGAAAGGCTCCTTAAAAATTGATGTACGATTTTTCTTGAATGATGTGCAAAAGAATGATTGTTCAAACGATCAGACTAAAACTCATACAATATTTATTTTCTTGAGGTCACGCTGGAACGATTTCGTAGATGCTCGCGGGTACTCACGAGGGACAGAGCTAAGACAAATCCTCCGGCCGAATCGCCATTACTCCCGGGCGGAAGCGTAGAGAGAACGGGCTCGTTCGTTTGAGAAAAAAAAAAAAAAAAGAATGATCAAGGATCGAGCGAAGACTGTAACCCTTTTAACGCTTTATTTTCTGGTTCGATCGGAGGGGCGAGCTCTCCTCGATGCGCCGCTCTCGGACGGTTAATTTTATGGTGGTTAATTTCAGCTTGCCGGCTGAAACGGACTCGTCCGGGTTCCTGAAACGACGCCCGCCGTAGAGGAAGCCGCGTTTGTCTTTTTCGTGTCGCTCGCACCGCGAATCCACGAGAAATTGTTTAATAGCACGATCCCGGGCTACTTAAGGCGATCGAAGGACGTGTTGATGGCGGTAATTCCTTGCGATGGACTCCGAAACGCAAACTGTAACGAATCGCTGCCAGACCGGTGCGGGACTGAGCTTTCTACGTCCAGGGAACCGATGATTTCGTGTACACGCGCTGTATCCTGCGGAAAAATTCGAAAAACATAACCATAAGAAACGAAAAATTTGTTGACCTTCCAACCTTGAAGTTTATTGTCGAAGTTAAATTTTGCGGCAGCTTTCTTATATCAATCTCGCCGCGATAGTCGCGACATATAATTTCTATACACCGTGTGCAGGGCCATTTTGCATGTCGGTCACGCTCGGCGATGTTTATGCAGCCGATAAGGGCACGAATTAATGCTCCGCTTTTAGCTAATAACCTTTTTCTGCCGTGGATCGGGGTCGTGCGTGTAATAATACGGGATATTGCGTAATTTAACGGGCCCGATGATGCATCCCCCGTAGTTTCGGGGCGAGAAAGCGACCGCTGCCGTTCTCCCGGAGCACTGGGAGCGCGCGTGCGAACATCGCCCTGGAAAACAACGCTGTTAGCTAACAGCGATACATTAATTCGGGCTTTATTAAATTTGCCTGGCGACCCCCGTAATTTCGCCCTGGCACCGAGACGTGTATCCTCTCCTCTCGCCAGTTTCTTATCAGCAGCGCCGGAAAGAATTCCACTAACCGCGGAATCTCGCCATCTACCGCTGCCTTGGGTTACTGTCCATGATGAGACGGTGTGTACAAGCCGACGCATACGTGACACCATTAATAATACGCCGCGGCCTGCGAAAAAACGGCCAGCATCCTCCGCATCCTCCCACTCCGCGATCCTCTTGCGAAAGATACGCGGCGATACCGCGGCGATAACAGGCTACGCTGCCGATTAAAATGCCGCACCGGAAACCCCACCCGATCGCGGACCACACGCGGGTCTTTCCAAAATTTGCTATAACTCTTTTCCCGAACCCCCGTTCCCTACGGTCCTGATTTGTCTTTGACGTGCAGGGTGTGTAGAAATTATACAGCGAGACTCTGCAACCTCGGCTTGTATTGTTAGTGGAAATCCATGTGAGAAAAGTGCTGGTAAATCAACTTATGACGCAAATCAAGAAGATTGTTGACCTTTTGACTTTGACGTTCAAGACGAAAGTTAATTCCCCAGCACCTTTCTTGCCAGGGAAACGCGAAGAGTACCACTAAATCGTCAGAACGACAACACACGGATACTCACAGCGGAACGAACTTCCATTAGAACCGAACATTCTAATTAACGCGCAAGTGGCAGTTTCCCAAAGATTTCCATTTCACGGACGATCAATTAGGCTCCGCGGAGAGCAAGGTGGAGCTCCCTGCTCCGGGAGAGTAAAAGGCTCGGGACAGTCGAGAGCAGCAGAGCCACGTTCTCGGAAGAACGAGCCGAATTTACGAGCGCTGACATTAAGGCAGGACAGACGCGAATCGTTAGCAGTTAGGTTTTTGCTTGCCGCGGTGCGCGCTCTCGTCCCTGTCCTTCCGCGGTTAATCGTCGCGCATCCAGCGCGAAGAAGCGAGCTGATTGCCGAGGCAGAGGGCCAGAGAGTGCCTGCCGTCTCTCTCCGTTTCCCTCTATCTTTCTCGGGGACCGACGCTGGTTTTACGAGGCTCGCGTGTGGTCGATCCTAAGCTAATTGTACGGTTTCGCGAGCTCACGAAAAAATCGGAATTCCCCGCTCGCACGAACCCCTTGATCTACGGCACGGCGCGGTGGAAAAACCGGGGGAACTGTTGTCGAGTTAAAGGGAACGCACCGTTTCCGGAATTATCGCGATCGTAATCCCTGCCCGGCGGAACGCCGATTGCGTCTATTTATTTATCTGCGAGGATTACGCTGTGCGCTATTACGGCTTTTAGTAGCGCTTTAACCTCTTGCCTTGCAATGACGTCTCGGGAACGTCATCGGTTGCGTACGCGAAACTCGAGTATTTTTACTAGTCTGCCACTGCTAGTTTGCCAGTCCTCTCCCAGCAGGTTCTACTCGTCCTCTAACAGTTTCTAGCTTGTCCTCTAAGACAGTTTTTCGTCTTCTGGTAACCTCTCGTTATCCTCCAGGACGATTTTTCGTTTCTTATCACCTCTAGTTGACCTCTAAAATTGTGTAGTTCTCTAGTTGTGTTCAAAGACAGTAAGCTGTAATCCTTCTCCAGGACGATTTTTCATCCTCTAGCACCTCTAGTCTCCTCTAGTTGTCCTCTAAGACCATCTGGTCCTCCAGTTGTTTCCCAAGACAGCTTTTCATGTTTTGATGAACTCTAGACAGACTTCAGGGCAATATTTCGTCCTCCACTTGTCCTCTAAAATCGTCTAGTCCTCCAGTTGTGTTCAAAGACAGTTTTTCATCTTCTGGTAAGCTGTTGTCATTCTTCAGGATGATTTTTCGTTTCCTATCACCTCTAGCCATCTTCCAGCAGACTCTAGTCATTCTCTAATTGTCCTCTAAGACCATCTGGTCCTCCAATTGTTTTCCAAGACAGCTTTTCATCTTCTGGTGAACTCTAGACATGCTTCAGGACAATATTTCGTCCTCTACTTGTCCTCTAGCTGTTTTCCAAGACAGTTTTTCATCCTCTGACAAGCTCTAGACATCGTTCAGGACAATTTTTCGTCCTCCGGTACCTCTAATCGCCATTCGGAACAGTTTTCCTTCTCCATCAGGCTCCATTGGCCTGCCAAGACGGTTTTTCGTCACCAAGGAATTGCCGCAACGCGTCAAGAGCGTCTCGCATCTCGTTATTAGTTATTCGACCGGTCGCCGAACAAAAAACCCAATAATTCCGGCACGCCGTAGCCAGCCCTAACGACGACTCCCTCGACAAAAAGCTCAATCTATCAAATTGTCACTGGCCTTTCTATTTGATCGCCGGCCGGCTTCCTAATAAGCAATCTCCAGCTCCGGTACCGTAAATCGGCGGTCTCCGAGCGAACGGGCTCTCCGACCGGTACTGATTTCACCGGCGTTCGATCGTTGAACCGGATGTCATCCTCGTAACTCATGTCCTCGGACCAGTCCGGGGATCATTAGCAACCGAACAGTCGTCCTCGATCCTCTTTTCCAGGCTCCCTCCAACCGAGCAGTTCCTTTCTTTTTGGCGAGAAAGATCGGTTATCTCTCGCAGGAACCTGTACTATCGATATTTAGAAATGACCAGAAGTTTTACAAGAAATGAGACGTTTCTCGCAACTAGTTGATGCGATGAAGAAGAAAGCGTCGGACTACACGTTGAAGAAGAGCAAAACAAAATTAATTGGTTACACCTTTCCACTTAAAAGAGCACAAAATAATATTAGTGCTGCTCGCCAAAAATTTATTAACCATCAGCACAAAGCTACACCCGGGAATGTGTAAACGCGAATTTAGAGAGGTAAAAAGGAATTTCTCAGTGAAAATGAAACATGGAATTCCAATGCTTAATGTCCAAGGAGCATGCGTGTTCTTCAGCGTCACCTAGAACACGCTAGATGCCGTTTAATAAATTCGCTCGAATAATCTCCGCGGACTTGTCCCATCTCGATCGACCAGAGACGACGACGCGTCGTTTGCTCGCGGTGGTCTTGTTTGAATGCTTTCTGAAAGCTCGAATCAGCATAGCGACCGGCTAGCTAGCGCATCAGTCAATGGAACGGGGAATGGTTCAACGTCCCCCATGAACGATCATCAGCCGTCTCGTCTCCTCCCGTCACAAATGATGCACAATCAACCTAGGAGTCGCGGCGGCTAAGCGTCGTCATCGTTACAAGATCGGAACGCGACTAATAGACGCTCTTGCGGATCTCGCTGGCCTCCTTCGCTCTCAAGAAATGATCCTCAATCCTACCGACCCACGTAAACGCAATGGCGACACCTCATTTGTACGAAAACGTAATTTAATGAGCACTATAGTTTGGATGCGAACGCTTTATAAAGCTTAGTATAAAAGAGATGTAAAACGAGGAAGGAGGTAGCTTCTGCATGGATTTAGATTTAAAAAATGTTCTACTTGAATTGCAAAAAGTGGAGTGAGATAGAAATTTATTTAATCTTTCTCAATATTTTTAACATGTTGGAAATAACAGTTGTTTTTGTCAGAAATGCATAAAATCCGCTGTCTAATAATGGGTATTGATATTAGAACTTAGAAGGCACTATAAGTATTGAAAATAAAAGATATTGAATAGTAGTTATTGACCACATTAACAGAATAACAAATAGAACTTCCAGTATAGTCAAGGAGTTCTCGGATTTTTAATGGAATATTTTACAAAAATTCGTGGATGTATAATGGAAAATGAGCACTGTCAATGTAAAAACATTCTCGTACATGAAAACCGCAGTCTGTTAATACAAGTTATTTCGCTCGGATGTCGCCGTCCGCTCATGAACGCGTCCGTTCATGGTGCTCGCACAGAACGACGTTTCATCGGCTCGGGACACTTTATCGTGGTTCGTTAATTATTTCCGAGAAAACGATATCAAAGGACGGATGCGCGGGACCCGATCAAAGGACCCGTCGAACGAATTATCTTCCTCGCTCGATCGCGTATTGGAGTCTCTTTGCCGCGAGGAAAGCCGTTCAACGAGACAGTTACTACAACCATCTTACAGCTCTCCTTTAACTACCTATGAGAAGAAAAATTTTTAATCGGTTCATCATGCACATGCGTCGCAGCAAGTACTGCCAATTACATAATTAACAGAGCTAGTCTGGTTTTTAGTGCCACCTTTTTACAAAACTTTAGGAATTTTATTCTGAGAAATTATTAAACTTTTTGCATTCAGATTTTCCACATATGTACGTGGGAATTTGGAGTAGATAAATAATATTCTTGAAGTAGAACAAATAAAAATTCAATGCTGTTAATAGCCGTTTGGTGCGGTGTTCAATCATGACTTTCATCGCTTCAATGCGTGTTTTGTTCTATCTGAATTTTGTTTCTATGTCAACAACCAAAAATTTCGATTATATTCATTGATGTATTTTGTAGTTAATAAAAAACTGTTAAGAGTCGTAACAGTCGATGTGTCTATGCCTGTGTGGCGCGTGTATGCTCGACGAATTAGCGGGCCTCGCTAATTTTAGCGTGGTTCCTCGCGGAGCGGAAGTGAGATTAATGCCGCGAGCCGAGGAACGGTGAATTAAGGCTGATCCGTATCGCTAAGGACAGGGCAAGTTTGATACGAAGGGCAGCACGCGGTCCCGCGAGTAAGCGAGCGAGCCAGCGCGCAAACGATCTAATTAAACGCGCCGTGGCGCAATTAGATCCCGACTCGACTCGACTTGGTCTCGCGGACCGTTCTACTTCGCGGCGCGATACGACAAGTCCAACCAAACTTTCGAAACGCTAATTACTTCGCCTCTACTTCTCGCCCGTTCCCAGGGAGAAAGCGAGAAAGAACGCGCGGACGGAGCCGCCCCCGCGTGTTACAACTGCGCCAGCATCGTTGCGATTCCCCGACGTCGATCCCGCAGATCGGATTTTGCCGCAGTGCACGCCAACGATCGCACGGTATAGCGCATCGGGAAACACTGTTTTCTCCGTATAACTCCCGGCTAAGATCTAGGGTAAACGCAAAGTCGTTATTCGCGTAGAGGACATTTGAAGGTCACATCAGTTTTTTCAACGGAGTCGTATATTTTTTATCAGGTTGGTCGATCCGGGTCATAATTCTGTTGAAGGAAGTATTAATCTGTAGAAATTATTATTTTGGGAGATATGTTAATTGCAACTATATTCATCGATAAACTTGTTTTTATTTTCATTATTTTCGCTTTTGCTTTTTTAAGCGGCATGGATGCACTATTGTAAGGAATAATGAATTGTTCCGGGTACTACGAAAACAAAGTTGTTATTGGCTCCCAATGCGAAAGCGTGGCGGCCTCTCCTACGTTCAGCCTATTACGTACACTTCACAGCGTGGTTGTGCACATTGTTAACAACAATACGAGTAACATTTCAATACCTTCATGAACACTCGCGGGAGAACGTTCTGGATTCCCAGGCTCGTTTAATCGTACAAAGCGTGCTCCGGATCGGATTCACTCGTCATCGGACAATGAAAGGAGAATCCACAAACCGCGTCGTAGCTCGGCTCGTAATCGCGAGCGGCCGTCCATCGGAAAAAGAGAAAAAGGTAGAGAGAAAGAGCGAGAAGCATCGCGGCCGAATACGGAAGTACCGATCGGCCGGAGAAATATTTTCGTAATAACTGTAATTAGAGATCGCGTCTCATGGGGACGAAGTCGTTCCGTCGGAGGCGCGCGGTGAAAAGCAGAGCCTGGTTGGGCGGGAGAATCGAAAAAGGACAAAAAAAAAAGGGGGGAAAAGCAGAAGAAAAGAAACAAGGTTCCCGTGCCGACAAAAAGTCATCGTCATTAGCCGTTGGTCACTGGTCGTCACTGCCTCGTCACCGCGTCGGTTCCTCTTTGAATCTCTCGTCGCCCCGGCGAAACGAACGGTTAACAGTTAATGATTAGTTAATGATTTTTTTTCTCCCCGCTCTCTATCCCATCTTCTCCCTCTCTCTCACTCTCTTCCCCTGACTCGCTGCGCGGCCATCTCCGTTTTATTGGCCGACTTCTGCTGGCGAGATTCCTTTCGGTTGCATGCCACCCGACCGCCGTAGATCCGTCCCCATGAAATCGTAATTGACATCGTGTAATGTGAATTTAAGCGGCAATTAAGCGGCCTCGGTGCACCGGGAGTGTCTTATTAAATAGACACCTCCGCTACCACGAAAAAGCTTTAGGGCCTACGAACTAATTGCGGCGCCTACGGCGAATTCCACGGTGCTGGAGAACCAGTCAGAGTCTGGGAAAATTACTCGGAAACGACGAGAAAATTTGCTGGATTTCAAACGAATTGCTGGAATAGCAATTTCAGGAACATTTCAGACTCGTCCAAAAATTGTCGGACCCAAAGCTAATTTCTGGAGCTAGTTCCACAGCGCAGAGAAAGGAATCAGAATCGAAGCCAATTAGTCAGAGACTAGGAAAAAATGTTCTGACCGTAAAACAAATTACACAACAGCAGGAAGGATGTCAGAAGCTGGAGAAACATTTCGGACTCGTCCAAAGAAATCATCTGATCCAAAAGAAATTTTTGAAGTCGGAATCGAATTACTCAGAGACTGGGAAAGATTGTCCGACTTTAGAACGTGTTGCGTCGACGGTGGCCGCCATGTTGATTCCCAAAACAGTGGTTCACAGCAACGCGGCTCGCCCTCTCGATTTGGCTCGCGTGAAACGCGTGCATTAACAGTTTTATGTACAAATCGTTCGTTCCCCGAAGCCCCCGACCGGCTTGTTCTCGTTTTAAACGTCTTCAATTTGCCCCCTGCACTTGCGCCTCCTTAAATATCGGCCGCGTGTTCGCAGGTGCACTTTCGCCACCTTTTTTCTCCGGTTTTCTGAACTCTCTATACGCTGCTTCTTTGTTCCGAAAAACAAAGACAGGTCTCGAGCAAATATTAACATTTTACTGCCGATGTAAGAGCCTAGTGCATTATAAATGGCTCTGATATAATTCACTTTGTTATATTTCACACGGCCAATTTATTAAAAATGCATAGAAATCGAGTCTACTAATCATACGGAATATCCATCATACAGAAAGAAACCTTTGTCCTCGAAGGGTTAAACCGTGGTCTGGTTAGCAGGCGATTAAACGCGAGCTTTGAGCACTGTTTGCACCTAGATCCGCAGTTCGTGAAAGCCTCGATACTCTAATGGCGCTATAAGACCGATTACTGCTCCCCTAATGAGGGCCGGTGTTTTCTCATTCTCATTCGAACCGACTTCTTGCGCTCGATCGACGAGCTGCCTACATCGCACTGCTATTTTCTTTTGAATTCTCGAAACTTGCCCTCGTTACGGCGTTAATGGAGACGATTTTCGCCTTCCTCTCTGCAACCGAACGACCGATACCGCTTGCTCGCTCGTTAACGATTAGCTTCCGTTATGGTGCTCGGCACGCCAACTACAATTAGCCGGCGCTAAATCGAGCTGATCGTTGGCCAATATCAAATTTATACTCGATGCCACCTCCCTTTCTCTCTCTCTCTCTCTCTCTCCCTCTCTTTCTCTCTGTTCTCTGCCTCTCGGCAACGCACTATTCGCGGATCAGCGCGAACAAGAACAAAAGCGTGGGCGTTGCGCCGCGGAGGAGGCTGGGAAATTGGTCGCGAGCCAATTATCGAATCTGTCGAGCTGCCGTTTTTAATTCCCAGGACCCGTTTCCTCACAGGTACGAATTTATTTGAGACTCAACTCTTTCATTAATTCATTAATATTGTTTTTAAAAAACAAAAGAAGTTCCAAAATACGAGAGAATATGATCGATAAACACAAGCTCGATTTTCGAACGAGGTACTACTGTATTCTGGTTTCGGAATTCGACATTGCGCGAACTTTGAGAATTTTTTCCTGTAAAACTGTTGGATATTTTGTGTCGACATTTGACACGCCTGTCCATTGTCATTTCAGGTACATATGCAATTTTTTTCCAAGCGGAAATAATAAAAATTGCATGGGTTATATATTTCTTTGTACAGCACCTTGGGGTTAGTATATCTAATTGAAACACTACAACGGGTTTGCTTGCACAGAACGTGCCTCGGGAAAACGCAATCGCCGAGTAAGGTTCGAGTAAACCGTGGGCCAGCGATTCCTCGAAAAGCGTCGTCGTCGGTTCGATCGGTTCGATTGGTCGCACACGAAACTAATTTTCGAGGTTCCACGTAGGGAGGACGGGCTTAGTAAAAGCGAAGGCGAGGGTGGTTTAATGGCCGGCGACATGACACAGAAGGCCAGCAAGCAAGCACAGGTCGATATTCAATTTACAGTTTTGTCACAACGGCATTACCGGGTGGTTCGTGGAACTGGCGGAGGTGGTTTTTAGTGGTGGGTGAGAGAGTGGCGTAGTCATTCGTCAAGATCGAAACCGACGCTTACCCTGAAACGATAAAACCGCGTGGGCGTGCACGGGCTCGTTAAGCCGCTGTCGTGGCCCCCTCGTTAGCACCGATGCACCGGGCCCGATGCAACAAATGATTTAAATATAATACTTAATAACGCGCCGCGTCCCCGGGTCCCCTGGCTGCATTCAATGCACTTTTGTTTCTCGATTATGCATTATCCCGCCGCGTAAATCGTGTCCCGCGATATTAATGGCGCGTACCGGCAGAGCAGTCGCGGCATCGATCAATCTCGTTGTCACAATTAAATGCACGGCCACGGACAGTCGAAGAATAATTTATGTTGGGCTACCCACGTGAACCACGTAACTCGAGGTATGCATGCGCTCTGTCGGGATCGAGATCGAAAGACCGTCTTCCCGATTGCAACGTTGTTGTACCCTTTGTGAGCATGCGATTAGGATTTTATCCGGAGGTTTTGTTCCACGGTTCAATATACTCCGACACAATGCGATACACCGATGCGCAATACCAAAGGAGTGCCGAATTTTTATTGAATTTTCCAGACCCATAGGTTTCATTCCAAGCTCGATAAAATGGCAATGAAAAATCAATTTCAATCGTGAAAATCATCGTGGTTTCAGTCCGTTAAAAAATTTGCTAATGCACGGTTTTACTGTTCAAACAAAAGATCGCTAAACACGTATCTGAAAGACTATAATAAGGCACCGTTCGCGAGACTATCGATCACTATAGGGACACCGTCAACGCTGCTTGCTCAAGCAAGAATGAAGTATCCATACAACCATAATATTCCTTCTAATCCGAGCAGATACAAGCCACGGAACCACTCGAACGGTGCACATGCTCGCCGCCGCTATCAATGACAAGCTATAACGTTAATATCCGCACCTGGCGACCAGGGAAAAATCACGAAACGAATGTGCTACGCTCGCCGATAAATCACAACGGAGTGTACGAACCTACCATTCCGAATCGCCGAGCTCCGGCGACTTTTCTGCCGATTCGCCCGGTAGAACGATAACACGGGTATAGTATACGGTAAATACGATTGGAAACAAAGACGAGGTAACCTCGTCGCCGTGAAAAATTCGCGGAACAAAGGCAGCACGCGGCGCGAACGTGCTCCGACGAAGACAGCTCGCGTTGATCGCGAAATTGGTACAGTTCCGAATGTACAGGGAGCCGATCGCTCGTAAATCAACGCGCAAATTAGACGCGAGGGAGAAACGTCGATTAAACGCCGAGTGAAAGATCATGCGTGCCCACTAGACGCACGCTCCCGTCTGAAACGATCCCGCGAAACGCGTTCCCGCACAACCATAACTTTTCCTCGAAAACATTTTCACACGATGCTGCAAGTGGGAAACCAAAGACCCATTTTTCCTGAGAAGTTGCGCAACTTCAAACGCCTCCAGACACTTGAAAAAATTTTTCCCGTGAATGAATCTTCCATGGATTTGAAGAATGAAGCCTCAGCTTTACAATGACTGCTTAGAAATTAATGTACGATTTTTTTACACTGTTTTATGCAGGAAAAAGAAGGAGAACAAAAATCGAACGTCAATTTTTAAAATCTCTTTCTAAAGAGGAAGCTTCAATCTTTTTATCCACGGTGGTTTTAGCGACGAGAAAAAGTGTACAGCAGTTTTTAGAAAAATCACGTCTTCGGTCTCTCGCTCGATACATCGTAAAAAAGGTTTTCGAATAAAATCGTCGAGCTTTAAAATGAGTCGAAATTTTATTGTCGCACGGTCATTTTTTACGAAATTATCGGAGTTTAAATGTAGAAAATTTTTCGAGAATTGGGTGTTCAGTGTTCAAATTATAAATATAGTTTTCCGAGTAAAAATATGCGACTGCGTAAATTACAGTATAAAACTGAGTAAACGCAACATTGCAGAGGTTATTACAGCCCAGAATAGCGATGTTGGACAAGTCTCTACCCAGCCGTTCCTTTTTCCCATAAAATTGCATGCGCTATAAAACGTGACTTTAAACAAAGTTCAAATTTACCATCAATATTTATTATAACGCGGAACGCAACTCCGGTCGCATGTACCAATTATCTACCGCAAGATCGAGCTCAATGTAACGTTTCAGTCCCTCGCCCTTTTTACACCAGCCAACATCATAATTTCTCGGTGAACAGCGTCGCTCGTGTGACTCGTCGCCGATGGGTAATTCATCGTCTGCGACGATCATGTTCGTGGCAGCTTTCTTCGAAGAAGACGATCGTGTGTTCCGGTTATAGTGTCAGCTGGCTGGCGATTATAAAGAAACTGCAGAATGTTTAATAAGTTCAAGTTGAAAATAGAGTCAAAACGTGAGAATATATTATTTCACGATCAAATCCGCAGTCCACTTATAAGTGAATACACCTACGAACAAATATCTTAATTGAATCTCTAAATGTTCATTTAAGAACCCAGCCCAATATTTATAATATCAACTAGACTATTTCGCGTGTTTCCACAATGATTGAAAAATTCAGACCAGGATATTATCAACTGACCGTTCCATATCAAGGAAGCGTTTTCGCGTTCAGATAGTTTCGGTGTTCAGTTAGGGACCAATCTCGTTACGTCTGGTAGTTGTACGCACAGTTATCCGTAAAATCTCCCGAGGATCAATCTGCAGGGTATCTAAGAAAATCAAACCGCAAACACGGGCGCAGTTTATCCTCGGCGAACGCGAAAGACGCCGCGAGAAACGGCCAGATGAGACTCTAAAGACGCGGGCTATACGCGCTGCGGACACGCATGATCGTCGCAGGCCGGCTGGCAATCAACTGGCAATTTCCCTCGGCGACATGTAATTTCGTCAAGGTGGCCGCCATCGCCAGGTGACAACGGAGAAATTCAAGAGATTGGATTCTTCCGGGCGCCTCCGAGTGTTATAATTATACTGTGCGGTACTTTATGCAGAACCGAAATTGTTTGCGTCGGTCGCTGCAGCGGCGTGCACACTTATCTCTTGTCCGTATAATTTCAACGGGTCGATCATATGTATATTTATACATTTTTTAGATGTTTTTATTGTTCAGAAATTTTGGGGAATTTCTAATGATTTTTTCAATTTTTGTATTACTGGAAATTTTGTCTATTTTCGGGTCGTAAATGTATGCCATGTGCTGAATAATTTTAACGAAAAAATATATTGTAAAATTTTTTAATGTTCTACTATGTAGAATTTGTTAATGAATTTAGAAGTTGAAAAATAATATCCTGTTCTAATTTGTTCAATTGCTCCTATACCTGAGATTATAGATTTTTAAGATCTTTCAGAATTTTTGAATTGATAAAAGTTTGATGATAATATTCTGCATTGCTTTAGTTTCCTTCATTCCTGGGGATTTTTTAATTGAGAAATGTTTGGAAATGGTATCCCGCTCTGAATTCCTTCAATTACGAGAAGTTTAAAGATAATACCCTGTTCTGAATTTGTTTAGCTTCTTCCACTCCTGCATTTTCCAATTAAGAGGAGCTCAAATGGTATATTCTGTTCTGAATTTGTTTAGCCTCTTTTAGTACTGCATCTTCTGAATTTTTTAATTGAGAGAATATGCAGTTCTGAATTTATTTAGTTCTTCCCATGCGTTCATACGTGGCCTGTTGAATTGATTTAAATTGTTTCAAGAGCCAGTTCTGGATTTGTTAAATGCTACATGTTCAAAGAGTTGAACTTTCTGTTATAACTTTGCTGTTATACATTCAGATCTGATAAGGAATGTATAGTTTCTCGATTTTGGAGGATTCCTGTGAAAAGTATAGTCCGTGGAGAAACTTACCGTGCATATTGTTGGAGTTTGTCCATGGATCTTGGTGCCGTCGACTAAGTCCGGTGCCTTAGGCAAATCAGAATGTGTCCTGGAGGATAGATGCGACGACGTAGGTATACTGCTGGCGTTGGACACGTGAGTGGTTGCTAGTGGCGTGCTGAGAGGAAGTTCTGGTTGGAAGAACCATGTCGGCCACTGTAACATCAACATCACACAGTGATCACTATTCAATAGGTTTCTCTATTTCAAAATAAACTAAATTTAGTTACTGGTCTTCGTATAGCAGAGAGCACTGCCAATACAATCCTTCTTATTAACAATCTTACATTTTGTTTCAGATTCCTCAACACCCAAGTCTTTATTTTTCTACACTATAACCTGGCTTTCCGATTTCAGTGGAATTTAAATTATAGACTGCTGTATTCACTGGGCAAGTTCAGGCTTTTGTAATTTTTTTAAGTCAACAAGCACATTCATTTACTCAATTTCTTGAATTCCACAAGTACAATCTCATTGGAAAGTGGCTGGTTTTGGAGATTGCAGCCTTCAGGACATGGCTCATGATATCTGAGATTTACGAACCTTAAAGGTGTAGTATCAAATGCATTGTTAAACTATCAAACTCTAATTCCATGAATGTCGAACATCTCCGAAGAAGATATTCTGAACATTTTGGAAGATTGTCGTCCTTAAACAGCCCTAATCTAAAACTGTGGCATGAAACGCCTCGAGTCGTACCACTCTTCCACTCGTCAGCACACAATTTACGACCAAGATAGACGCAGATGACCTAAAAACAGGATAATCATTCATCCCATCGAGCGAACTGTGGCATACAGTTTGAACTCTTTGCCTGTCATCGAGCGCACTTCCTTCGTAGTAGAAAAAATGTGGTAAGGGTTTCTCCAGACTCCGCGTTCCTGAACGCGCAGATAAAGCTCTCGCTGTGACCGAGGACCAGGCATTAGTGTCACCGAGTGAATATGAACCCCTCTAAGATAGATGACAGAAGCCCCTGACCCCGTAAGAAGCGTGTGTGGTCCATTGTAAATGCCCGCGAGGAGGAACCCGGGGAGAGGATGAAAAGAAGCCACGGCTTGTTCCGTTCACCGTGGTACGTAAAGACCTTTTGATCGTCCTGGCCAGGCCGGGCGACACGAATTCCTCGCGATTCTTCGCGAATCCGATGCTGATCGCGGCGACCGATGCAACCCGCTGCAACGAGGTGCATTAATGCTGCGCCCGCCACCTGCGTTAAGCCCTTTTTGATCGGGGTGTCGTGCGATTTATCCTGCGAGCGACGCCGTCTCTTCTTTGCGCTTTCTTTAAGCACAAATGTCCTTCTGCATAAAAGGATTTGTTTGAATTCGTAAAGTTAACTTAGTTAAACGAATTTATGTTTCGCTAGTTATCTCGATTTTACGTCAACCTTCAATTTTCAGATAAAACAAGATTATTATTTTTTATTAAATTAAGCATTTGACAGAATGTAAAAACATCGGGCAAAGAATCTCGGTTATTTAAAAATTGGAATTTACGAGCACACCGGCTGGGTGTTTGTAAATTGATTGTGGATTTAATGGAGTTATAAATACGATAAACTGAACAGCTTTATTGAAATTTGAAATGCGTTGTTTTTGTAGCTGCGTCGTGTGTAAAATCCGCCGTGAAAGAAAAACACGAATCGGAATATTGGAATAAAACGAAGCTTAACGTTCGACCTCAGTTCCTATGAAACAGTTCGTAAAAAGCTGTGATCGTGATTAAAATGCTGATTCCAAATGAGAAGGTTCCGGTACAATCATATTGAAAGTGAGAGCTACATGGGAAGCACCGAATAACCCCATTAGGTCAATAAGATCACGCGGCCAATGATAAGCAGAGAGCAGACGAGCCTTCTAAAATCGGCAGTAAATTCAGATTTATTTATCAGGCCGACGGATTTGCCGAGACCGTGCGGTAAACGCGAAAATGTTGCGTCACGCGTGGCAATATCGCATGTTTTGCTTATGTTTCACCGGCGGAGGTAAAGGAAGTTCGATCAGCCGGTGCAGGGTGGTTCCAGGGTGGTCTGGCGAACGTCTCTTGTCGTCGGCTAGCAGGAGTTAACGGCAAAACCGAAATAACAAACTCCTAAACTCGATGAGTTAACGCCGGCTAGCCGACTAGTCTCGGCGCTCTGTTATTTTCTGTTTACCGCGGCCATTCTACGAGCAAACCGTTTACAGTGGATCGCAACCGGCATCCTTTGCGCGGCCTTGCTCGACAAGAACACGTTTCACGCGATCACTGTCCCACTTATGCTTACGTCCGTATCCACGCTGACGAACTTCTATTTTTCGCCAAAGTTATTCCACGATGAATAACTAAGTAATTATCTTTTTACACATCTCGATAATCCATAATCAAATGTGTCAACGTTGCAAATAATATTGGAGATATTTACTGACTATGGAAATAAATAAAGGAGCGAGATAATATTAGAGTAACTTATAATTATCACTAGACAGCGGATCTTCACGCAAAATAAAAATTTTCTACGCGAATTGCAATACGTTGAAGATAACAGCGTTTTTTGATTATTAATTATTACCAATGTTAAGGAAACGGTTTCAGAGATCGCACCTCCGCTATCCGGACACACGAGCCACGTGTGCGCGGACTATTTTCGTACGATTTCGGGGGAAACTAGCCGCGGGATTTTTCGAATTCCACAGCACGGAGTCATCGAATGCTCAGCTGGAACTTTCAGCTGGAAGTGAACGGTGCGCATGGATCTTATCGGGCCGGAGAAAAATATTTGCGTTCGAATTAATCACGGGTCCCCTCGGCGACGATGCTCCGCGACAGAGTTCACAGAGAGCCTGGATCATAATCGTGATCTACGAACGGGATGGCTCCCTTCTTTCGCTTCGAGGCGATCTAAAAGTAGCGAACGACGCTCGTAATTATTCTTGCAGGCGCCACGGACGAATATGGGCCATCCTTTGATCGCGGTAATAATAGAGATCTCTGCTCCATCGATCCGATTGCGAAGCATTGTTCGCACTCGGAGCAGACGAGACCCGCAACGTTCGATTTCTGTTAAAATTTTCTGAATTTATTGCACGGTTGCATGGCGAGTGCGGAGTTTTATCCACAAAATAAAAATTGTCTGCATTAACCATTCTAGTCAGGTGGAAACGGTACGTCGGTATTTGTAAACGCTCTCAATGTTTTTACTGGTTCGTGTTTCTCCTCATTTTTGTCATCAACGTATAAAATCCGCAATTTACCAATTATACAGATACATGATTTCGTGCGGAACATTCTTAAATCTCGCGGCACTGGTTTCGATAGGTTTCGCGGAGATTTCGCAACTCGGCCCGTATTTCATCGGGCCGCGGTTGCAGACGATGCAACGATGTAATTCGACGTGTCCCCTAATTTATCCGACGGGAATTATATATCATTGTGTCGCGCATAAATTTCGCCGATCCGTTTCACAGATGTCTTCGTCCCGATCTCGATCGGTTCGCCAGTCCCTCTCTCTCTCTCTCCGTACGCGAAATACGATCAGGGCTCGTTCGATCGGGCTCCCCGAATCAATTTGGCCGATCGCAATCGATAACCACACGGTTCCCCCGTAACGTGCAATCTGTCCCGACGCTGTAATTACGCGGTGGTGCCCGTTTAATGATTCTTAAGCGACGATTACTGATTACGTTCGAACCGCGGGTCCTCCGGGTCAAATTGGCGACCGACGGACATTTCTTATCGATCGCAATTTCCATCCGGTCTTTTTCTGCCCCTGACGTACTTACGCTGATTTTCATAATATCAATTTGCCCTGATCCAAGAATGCGGCGCCGATCTTCCCTTTTCTCAAAGAAACGCGGCAACGTCGAATTTTCGTTGCGTTACGTGACCTAATGTTTGCATTTATGTTTGTTCGAACTGAGCAACTTTTGCGAAGGTATTGTACAGGGTGTACGAAATATAAAAATTCTTGTTAACATTTCTTTTTTACGTTAAAGTGAGTCCCGCCGATACTCGACTGGTTCCAAAGGAGTTCCCACAATGGGGAGGATAAGATGTGGACAGTTACGAAGAGAATACTGTAGAACACAATGATGCACCTTAACTGGATGATTCGTGGAACGCTGAGAGATTCGATGCCTCAATCAAACTCTCGGATAAGACCGGTCGGGTTTCCCGGTGGGCCGAAAGAAAGTGACGTGCCATCGCGTCGTTAGTTCCCCGGCCGTTTATCAGTAGATATTGTAGGGGGGGTTGATTACGCGTTTTACCGAGCATTACGCTCGGGACGATGCAATTTCGCGACAAGCATCAATTTCAAGAGGGGACACGCTACCGCCGCGCCGGTTGATGTCGATGGCGCAGAGAGAGAGAGCTACGCCTAAGAGCCTAACAGCCTAAGAGCGTCGAGGTTCAGGCTCGTGTTCGACCTATGCAAATCCCGCGGTACATGGGGCCGCTCATCATCGGGCTCGGGCCAGAGGTAAACACCGTAAAGCCCGATCGATTCTGCTCGTTAATGTCGCGGGTTCCCTTGTTCCTGGCCTCGTCAGAATATTTCCCTGTCGAGGAGTCGAGTACGCGATCGCGCACGCACGATACCCTATACTCCTAGGCTCTTCGGGTTCTCTTACTGTCAGCCCAGAAGGTCGTCGCTCGATTCGATATATCCTTCCGGAGGAACGCTACCTTGCATCCGAAGAATCTCACTCCTGGATCCCGAACCTTAAAAACTTCACCCTACATAACCCTACTTGAATTTGTTTCTTCCATTAATTTGTTTCCATGGTATGGAAATAATCTGGTATGGCTCCAAAAAAGACACACGTAAGTTTTATCGATTAATATGAAAGTAATTATGGTAATTATGGAAATCGATTGAGATACATTAAGGGCCCAAATAAAAAAGTTCTAAAAAATGCCTTTATTACTCTTCCATGTAACCTTGTAAATTATAATTTTTCGAAAATCTTTTTCGCACACCATTTAGTAAACCGATGCTTCTAATTGCTTACAAAACATCAGGTCGTTTGGTACAATCATAAAACTGTTATTCAGTATATCATCGACGTGACAGCCCAAGTGTTAACCGCGTTATGCGAGTGTAGGGTGCAGTTTCGTCGCAGAGTATGATCCTAATAGTCTTCCAGGCAGTACAGCATTAATTCGAGCCACGCCCCCGTCAATCCAAGCCGATTTTCCTGGGCGCGAGGTTTCGTGTCAGCGGCGGCGTCTGGAAAAAATCTCGGCAGATGCTAATCGCTAAAATTGCGCGTTCGCAAATTAATTCGTCGCCGTGGTGCGTGGCGGATCGCAGTGCAGAAAGAGCTCGTTCCGTTGTCACGTTATGCTGATGGCCCGGTCGCTTTGTCGCCGGTAATTACGGGACACGAAGTGGGCGGCGCGTAGCGTGTCGCACGTGCGCGCGCGCGCGCACTTCTCGCCAACTATAGCATGGTAAATAGTATGTCGCGGACGACCACGACGCACAGTCACGAGAGTGTGACAAGCGTGTGATATGACACGACGGTGTCACACACCGGCTGGCCACAGACGCTATCAGATAACGCTGTATGGCTAACTGCTCGTTAAACCAGTCGCAATTGAAAGCCATAGGTGCACACCTAAGCGTGTGACGGAGCTGTCCCTTGTGCACCTTGCATGACGCTTCCCGTGGCTCTTGTCGCTTTTATCCCTCGAATTTCATGCTCGTTAGCAGATTCCGATGTGTTCGACATACTCTACCTTGTTCGGGAATCCACGACGTCATCTGTTCCCATTTTTCGGTACAACTCGGACCAATACACCGCCCCTCCTGAACGAAGACCTTGCCGTTTATTTGTCCATTCCCATTTGCAGTTTATCAGCCCGAGGTATTTGCTTCGTATCAAAATCAAATTTTTAAGCATCAATTACGAAAGCCAAGTGACATTATGAAAATAGCACATCGACATTCACGGATTCTTTTGCCATAAACACGTAAAATACCACATCCCGACACACGAAGTTTCTGCAAACCGTTGCAAATCAACGACAGCAATGCATAAGAATTACAGGCCGAGAGCCCGAAGCGCATTCTCACGGAAACGAAAAGTTCAAGCTCGGGTTTCACTGATTTACGCGTAGGAAATGACAATTTAAATCCATCGCGTCTGAAAATCCTAAGGATTCGAGTGCCCACACCTCGAGGAAATATGCAGCGGTGACTACGGAAATATCGTATGAAAAGCGTGAAAGCGTAAATCAATAATTTTAGGGGCATTCATCCACGCGTATCCTCCCACTCGACGACGACTCCGTGTCTCACCTTGCGCGATCTCCACGACGTTTGCCAAGAGGAACCGAAAGGGAAGATCGCGTCGTTCGAGAACGAAAATAGATATATGCTGTACGCGGAGTCTCGAATACATCACCAGTCGTTCCGCGAAGCGGAGATACATTGAAACTTCCATAAAGCCAGTCGATTGTTTTTCGTGGCAGCCAAGATTAACGCGGCCCGTCACCGGCAATGTATTAATGACGCGGATGATGGAGTGGCGCAATGATCGTCGACGTGCTTACACGTGCAACTATAGCGAGCGCTGTACCATTCCGCGTTGTCCTCCGTTTGCCACGGCTCTGCACTAATTATCACAGCTGTTTTCCTCGACCAGCTATCTTTTGTTCGACGAAATCCCTGAAACAACTGGACCGGTCTTTGAACCCGAACTTGGAAGCTAGCAAAATCCATCTTTGATCTAGGCGTAGAAAGAAGGGGACGTTCGAGGCACGATGGGAAATCATTAATCAATCCGCATTAAGAAGGCGGAGAGTTACGGTATTCATTGGACTCGACAATTTTCTAACCCTTTGTAGTCGAAGCTATTTTAACTTGAAAATTAAACGTTTCTTCCGACCAAGAATAATTCCATTGTAAATATATAATATGATCTTTTTTATTTTACTTACTATTTTATTTAATATTTAATGTTTTAATGTTTTTTATTTCACTCACCCAATTCCTTCATAAATGCATAAACATCCGCAATCTACTCATACAACACGTAAACGTGTAGTAATTGATTAGATACCAACATATTTAATAATGTAAACAATATTGCTAAGGGTTAATCAGCAAGATTGTTTGACGAATTCCCTAGAACAACTGGACTGGTGTTCGAACCGAAATTCGGGAAATAAGAAGCGTTCTCCATCTTTGATCTAGGCGTAGAAAGAAGGGGTCGTTCGGGGAATGTCGGTGCTGTCGAGTCACGTCCTTCGGGTTCAATTAATTGCAGGCAGGAATTCTACGCGGACAATGCTATCACGGATCTCGCGGGCCCCCCAGGGCGCCGCGATGCGACCACACACAACACGCATTAATTCTCCTATTACGGGCATTGTGGCGGACATCGCGTACACATCGGCATTATTGGCATTGTACCAAAGCGAACACGGACGCCCACGGAACGGCGGCGGGCAGGTTATCGAGTATCGAGCGTCGCGACGTCACTGCATCCCCAGCAGCGCGGTGCTAACGAGCTGTCGTCGACATTATCTATCCGCGAGTCTCCTGATACCGATGCGTAACCCCCTGTAATCATCGCTCGTCCCTCGTTCCACTGACAAACCGTTCGTCGACGACAGTGCCCGGAGACCCTGCTGATCGGAGGACGCGGTCGAGGAGGAAACCTGATGGAAATTTAATGGCGTCGCGTGGAACGCGGCTCCGAGATGCAGCACCGAGGGCTGCGCTCCTTCCACCCATTCCGAAATAGGAGACAGCCGACAATTCTTTTCTTGCACGAAATTATATGTCCCTTTGGAAAGTGTCTGTGTTGAAAAATTGAGCTAGAAAGATTAAACTGGAATTTGTACAATATATTTCAACAATAAGAACAAGTGAAAAGAAAACGTTCTCGGCGCAACGGTTCGATTCTAGAAAAGCAAATTGTGCAAGTTTAAATTAAACTGCGTCTGAAACGATTCTTTTTATACAACAAAACCTTCATATTATTATGATAAAAACCGAGAACATTTCCTTTTCATTTGTTAACTATCGTACGATCGATAATAGGAAAAACATTAACAAAAACAAAATTCAACAGTACAAACAATACGAACAGTAAAAATTCAATATGTTTGAGCAACATGTTCAGAAAATTTGAGCTGCATCTACTCCAGCCCTGAAGCAACTTCTTCGGGCACACTATCCGATAAAAATCGTTTTAAATAATTCTGAAAGTCCGCGCACTATGTTTTCCATCGCATAGTAGTCCCGCCGAGCACCCGGCTATTAGGGCATGAATATTTCCCCGCGTCTTTCCGCAAGGAAAATCTTTCCGTTTCAATTGTTTGCGCTCTTCGATAGGGTTGATGCTAACAATATGTATAACGGCGACTGCAGTCGCGCCGCTGCTATCGCCTTTCAACGGTCTCGCCCTTATTCGCACGCTTCTTGCAATATTGACGACGCGACGGAGAGAGAGAGAGAGAGTGGATCCTCGCGTGCATACTCGAGCGAGTATGCGAACGCGGAAAGGATAACGAATAAAATGGCGAATGGAGTTCGGGGGAGGATCGACGGCGAGGTGACCGGTTCTTCCCTTTTTCTCGACTGTCGGCTTCCACTCGACATTATCGTATCTCTTATTTAAGCGGACTTAGAGATAGGTTAGATAGGTTAGAGAGAGATAGAAGTCACTCTCTCGCAAGAGAGGTGCCTGGTCGTCCTCGGTTAGAGGATAATGACCGGCCTCGCGGTAATAATGACGAGGAGCCCCGCGATGAAGGCCTGGCAGCCGCGTCGCCTCGTCCGACGGTACCCTTACGCTGGAAATGTATTTTAATAAACGCGAGAGGCGTGTCCCCTCGCCAACCGCCGTCCACAGATCAGGATAAAAATGGAAAAGTGAACAGAAAGTTGAACGCGTAATCTCGTCATGCTGCATTGCTTCAAAAGGGTCTAGTCTAGCCGGATTAGGGTAGTCAAAAATATGCCCTCCTGCCGAAAGAACCCTTTCTACCTCGCCTGAAAGGGTAGCTACGGCGACCAAACCGAAAAACCAGTTTCTACCCCATTTTCCCAATTGAATCGCATCTAAAAATTCTAGAAAAAATCTGACGCATTCAGCGTATCGAACCACACGTACGAGAATTTTTTCCGATTTTTTAGTTGCAGGTCGTAGAAAATGAAAACCCAGAAAAAATTTTTAAAAATACAGATCTCGTACGGAAGTTGAAAAGGGTAGCCCGGAAATTAATTTAATAATGAGGTGTTCCCATCAACACTATCTCCAATTTTTCTTTTTCATATTTGTAGCTGGAGTGCTTCATAGTTGAAGAAAATAACAACTAATTCGTTCGAGGCCTGGCGTTCTGTGCTCACGCGGTTAGACTTAAAATCGCGGAAGCGGAAGCTGGATATCCTTGCTCGAGAAAGCGGGAAAGAGAAAGAGAACGATTCTTATCGGGTAGCCGTAAAGTAGACTAAGTGGGCACATTTGTAATGTAACATTGAACTCCGCATTATTACCTTTGCCGTGTAACCGGCCATTTATATGCTCGGTGCCTATAATAGCCGTAATATATCCAGTGGACCAGTGCGTTAATAGCCAATAACCGGGACCCGACACGAGGTTCCCGGCTTGCTCACGGGGGAAAATTCCCGTTTCCCTCATGGTCGTCGTCGCGGTCGTCGTCGTCGATCGGCGTGCAAGCCGCCTCGGTACAAAGTAACCTCTAGAACCGGGAACGCTCGGGCAAACGAGCGACAAGCCGCATTACGAAAGATAGATAGAGAGAGATACTCACCTGGACCAGGTATGACTCACGTCCGAGCCGATTGATTACGCTCGCAGGTGACGCGAGGAGGTGCGCCGCCGCGCCGCACAGCTCCGCGTTGGCGCTGGCGCTAGAATTTTCCCATACGTCTCCCGCGAAAGATAATAATTATGTTCCGCGTCGGGGAAACGTCGATCTCACCTTCTGGCGCAGCTGCACGGGGGATTTACCGTGTGGTGGACCGTGTCGTGAATTATTGCGAGCTCTCGCAACGCTCGTTTGCGAGGCCGATCTCCGCTCTGGGATCGATTACCCGAGTCACCAACGATCTCAGACCGCTTTTTGCTCTCCTCACGCCGCGTCAGGTACCAGACCCGAGTAATATTAACGCAAACTTCGACGCAATGCGATTTGTTAAGATTATACGAGTTTGTGCCTTCTTTGCTATTTACGAGAGAATGCCTTTCCTCAGCCTTCTCTCATCAAAAACGGAAATAAAAAATCGACAAATGGAAAGTTTCCAACAATTTTCTAGAAATGATGTCTGTCATATGTTTCAGATTTTTATAGTATTGTATACTTATCAAATTTCACAGATACTTATGCAGACAAACTTTTTCTTTCATTTTGCTCCAAAATTGTATGGAGTCCAATTGCTAGGCTGTACTCGGTTAACATTAGAATAGCGGTACACAGAGAGAAGGTTAATGCGGTTAGTTCTTCATTGATTCATCTCGGTGCACGGAAAAAGGACTCGGACTTCTTTCTGTGCCTCGATAGCAGAATATCGAATACTTTTCGCCAGGGGTTTTGTCTTGAGACTCTTTCAAACCAGCAGAAATAAAATCCCAAAATCGAAGAATTCCCGAAACCGATAGTGGATGTCGATCGGGCAACCTGTTGAGAAGTCGCGAAAAGCGCGGGGCCTCGAATCGGAATAAGAGACCGCACCAGAATCGGACCGGGAGGGGAGCCCAATTAAAGCACCGAACGCGTCCTAATTAACTCCTCAATTACGCGATTCCCCTCTGATTACGCGGGCAAACAAAGAATACCGGCGCGGGGCGGGTCGGGTCGGGCCAGGCCGGTTTCAAGAAGCAGGGTCACCGCTCGGGCATCGACAATGCGTTCCAACCCCCTCCAACCATCGTCCCCCTTCCCTAAACCCCGGGGGGGCTTCTGGGTACACATTATAATTGCGCATATTAAAATGGCGTCACGACTCCGCCAGCCATCCATCCGTCGAGAGCCAGCCTGCCATCTTTAATCAATAATGGAGCATCAGGGACCATGACAACAGATACGCTTTCCCGGGGGCTTCTGTCTCGCGGACCCTTTCGCCGAAGGGTGAGAGGCGAAAGGGTTGCTTGCGAATCTCTCTCTCTCTCTCTCCCTCGGCCCCTTCCTCACTCCCTCTCTACGATCCTGTTGAGCTTGGCTCTCGGGTATTTCAGCGTCATGTTACGTCAGCCGTACCAACTATCCTTCTAAGAAATTCTAGATATTCTAGCCCTTCGAGATCGGCCCGGGCTAGTTGCGCTCTAGGGCCGCCGGTTTTTAGTTTATCGCAGGAATCTCTGGCAATTAACGAACTCGTAACACCTTTCATCGCACTCGTGAATTTATTTCGCTATTTGTATTTAAAATAAAAAATATGTAAAGTACAAAATCATAGTTGCTTCTGTATACATTACAAAGAACCTTGTGTCAACCCTTGAACGTTATTTTTTCGTTTAAGCTGCATTACTGATAAATTAAAGTTCTTGTTAATCTGACTCCCTTATAGCTCAACAATTATTTACGTAGTCTACACACAGTCTAGAATGTCTCACAAGAAGCTCAAGAATTTCGAAACTGAGCAGCGTGAATCTCCACACGCATGCTAACCTAAATCGTGTCCGGCATGAGCAATGCAGGATTAATACGAATTGCGATCACAGGCCACCCTAGTTGGAAAAACCGATATCGACAAGAGTTCCCAAGACCCGGCGCTTTTCTGCGACTTCTTCGTTTTCCCACGATAAAAACCGGCGAGGATAGGATCGCGAGGAGTATACAGCAACCTTGTAGCTTCCTCGGGTACAAAGACTCGTTCCCGAAGTGCACGAGCGTGTTCCTGGAACGCATGAACGTCGGCTCGTAAATAGCAAGAGCGGCTCGCTGGCGATTTTTCCGCGGATCGCGTCGTCTTTTCGAATCGGCCCGTCGTAAACGGAGTCGGAGGACTCGGCCGAGCTTTTATTGCCTCGGTTTTGCGGACGTTCAACATCACGGGAGCCGGACCCCTCTCCCTCTCTCTCTCTCTCTCTCGTACATCACCGCAAAGTACCATTATTTCCGCGAACAACGAGGCGGGCCTTGCGCGAAACAGAACTGCCGGACGTATAATGATACGTTGACAGGTGTGTACAGCTCACGGGGGCTCGATATCGGGACCTCGGATTGCGACTGTGTTCGAGACCTCGAATGGGAACCGTGCTCGAGACCACCGAGAGACACGCGCGTGTCGATGATGCGTGTTGATGATGGATGCGTGCGAGGAAACGCGTGTGCGCCCGGTTCGCACGTGCCACGCACGCCGTTACGCTTCGGAAGATCCTACTGTTACCCACGGTGATGTTCGGACACAATGCTGTTCCGCCCCTGAAGTGTACATGTGTGTGGTCAGCTTAAATTATTGAAAAGTGTAAAAATTGTAGTGGAGTTTCTGTAATATCTAACGTGGACCACAGCGTCGCCAGATTAAGACTTGCCTCCCACCGTTTCCTCTACGTGCTCGAACGAAACCCGAAGAAAAAGGACGCGCTTCATTCTTTCCGATTTTTCTAACTATCCTATCGTTTTGTGTGGTACCAGGACTGTTCAAAATGTTTTGACCACTTCCAGTAATAACTAACCAAGAATAAGTAATAACGAATTTATTTGTGTGAAACTACGTTAACACTAAACCTAGCACCGCCGGTCAAATGACCGGTTTTAGGTTTCTTATTTTACAATTATTGAAATTATAAAGGTGTTTTCGTGGGGATTGATTGAATCCTTTTTTTATTCGAGTATATATTGTAATTAAAATCATGTCAGTACAAAAACGAGAAGGTGCAATTTAAAACAGTGAGATTAGAAGAATTTGAAAATATTTTTATATCATTCTCAACCAATTAAACGTATTAAGAATGAAAGTAAATTTTTATTTGACTCCAGTTTGTTGCAATTCAGGCAGACAATTTTTATTTTGCATAAAGATCCGCTGTCTGCACATCGGTCACTTTTAGTCACACTGTGGAAAGTGAAGTGGAGTTTCTGCAATATTTAACGTGGACACCAATTTTTGTGCTGCGGTATAACATCTAGTTTTAAGTTCGCCGGTTGCGAACGAGCTATTCGATCGATCTAAGCACGAAGTATGTTCCCGGAGCGAGGAAATCGGTCGAGGCCGGCGCCGTTCGGAGGCCCCGACGAATTAATTTCGCATCGAGAGTTCTAATTACAGGCGAAATCGGCGGAAAGCAAGATAAACGAGTCAATCGAAAAACACGGCGTGGTAGGGTTCGCGGCAGCGCGGCGAGGGACACGAAATTAATAGTATCCGTGGCCGGGAACAAGACCAGACCCGAGAGATTATCGTCGGCCGTTTAGGCACGGGTTACGACGTCACACGCAACACCGCGATCCTTTCCACGTATAATAATTATGTGTAACGTTCCCGATATACACACACGTACACACATACGCGGGGTATATTCAGGGAGCGCGGGCGCAGTTTTGCCACGGCAAAAACCATTGCATGCTACGTTATTAATGGAATTTATCGGAGGAGAGACAGCCGGCCCAATGGGAAGCCTTTAATCTATCCGCATTAAGGAGACCGAGATATACGGTATTCATTAGGCTCGACAATTTTTTAATCAGCGCCATTTTATCCTGGGAATCGTTTATCGTTATCGTAGGACTCGTGTGGGGTAAATATTTTGTAATGTGGAGTCAAGAAACAAAATTTCTTACAATTTTCTATTATAAGATTATCTACGATATTAAATCTTGAAGATTTTCTACGAAATTATTTACGATTTGCTACAAAATTATCTATGATAATTCAATAAAATTTCACTTTATAGTTCCAACGCATATTTTTATGCCTCGCAAATTAATTTGTGATCACTCAACAAAATAAAAATGTGCTAGTAAGGTCTGAAAAATATTAGACTGTGGAAGTGTGAGACAGTTGTCCATGTTCCACGCAGCTTGTGCCCTCGAATAATTCCCGATCAGCCTTGGGGCCGTGTCGGAACGTCTTCATCTTCCCCGAGGCCGTTGTACGTCCTCGCGACATTGTCTACCCCGCGGAGGCCGTGTGTATCCTCAAGATTTAAAGACAGAACCGTAGGACCGCGTAGGCGTCCGAGCCTAAGAGCCTAACAGAGTTCGGGGCTGTATCCTCTCACTGTGTAAGTTCACGGTGTAAACCGAGCTTTACGGCGCTCGTGGCCCCGTCGATCGTGAGAGACCGTATTAGAGCGGCGCCGAGTTTTGCTTAGGCCAACGGTGTCGGCGATATCCTAAGGGGCGGGAGGGGTGCAAACGGGGTGCAAAGGTAGTTGATGCTGCTCTTCAGTGGGTTCGAGACCGGGGAGGACGGTGGGCTGAGAGGGGACGACTAGGGGAACGAGAGATTCGCCTAAATGAGAAAGAAAGAGAAAGCTGGAGTAAATTTTTAACAAAGAATATAGAACATTTATCAAATCTTTACAGTACAGTAAGTCAGGAATTCCGAACTGTGAAATTCGGTTTTTGATTGCCAGGATGGCATCTTTAAACGTTTGTAGCCCACTGTCGACCGGTTTTGACGAAATTTTCAGGATATGTTTAATTAACACAGATCTACAAAACTTATTTTTAAAATTTTCAATATAGGCCCACATAAAAAAGTTGTAAAATGCAACTTTTAGTATTTCCTCTACAAAAAATTCTTTTCTCATCCTGTAGTAAACTGATTGCTCTAGCTTCCCAAGAAAGTTTAAATCGTATAGTACAATATCAAAAAAATTATCGTCTTTTTTATAGAGTTCGAATATTAATTCGACTAACTGTATGTGATCAATTTTCCATGAACATTGTTTGTTTATATCAGTTTTCCTTACAGATGAGTACAAACTTAAAGTACGTACAAAGCAGATCGTATCAATAACATTTAGATCAGGCTCCTGACTCGAAAATCCAAATGTTCTAAGATTTCGGTGGGGTCAAAGTCTTGCATTGCACTGTAGGACGGAGAGGCGGAGAAATGGATCGAACGTCGGCGGAGGAAGACGCGTGGATCTCTAGAGAAAGAGAGACAGAGAGGGTGTGGGGGGAGGGAAGCAGGATGGAAGGGCACATGGAAGGAACAGCGTGTAACGATGTATCAAGCTGTTGCGCCCCTGGCGTGTCCGGCGATGGTGGATCGTCGCTTTGAGCTGGACCGCGCCGCTCTTCGGCTCTGCATCATGCCTTTACACGCTCCCAATGCCCAAACGAGGGACGATAATGCCTCGCTCTCGTCTTGTTCCCGCGCATAGACACTATTAATTTCGTATCCCTCGGCTCGACCCGTCTTAAGGGTTAACACACAGCCGACGCTCGGCCACAGCTTCGATTGACTCGTTCTCCTCCTCTCTTTGCCCTTCTATAATACCCGACGTGGTGCCGCCACGTCTTTTTACGTACTCCCGGTGGATCCTCCGCAAGGATTTTGCGCCTCCCCGCAGCTCTTGATCTCTACCCTCCCGACTCGAAATCCTCGGTGTAATGCGCCGAGATTATCGGGATACGTGGCGATTTTAATGATTCGGGATGAGAGACGCGAGCTCCGAGAGCTCCGAGGACATAGTAATCGATGCATTCTTCGGTTGTCTTGCTCTCTGCATGCAGGAATGCATTTGCTACCGGTTGGCTAGCCTCCCACTGCTTTCGAGGATGCGTTCAGCTTTAGTTGCAAGTGTGCGAAACGTTATGGAAATTGTTATATTATATTATTTCTGTATTTTTCAACAGAGACATTTCAAGAGAAAAGTGTACTTTTCAATTTGAATCTCGTTGGAAGTTCGCAATGTGCGGAACTCGTGTTAGACACGAAGTGTCCGCCACTTTCGAGAATCCTATAATTCCGACTGTGTAATAGTATGACGAAACGTTTCGTCGATGCGTTAAATCGAGCACCGCGGGGACCCGGAGCAAAGGAACGGCGCAGGGACACCGGAGACGTGCCGCTGTTCGATGTTTTATGGTGGCATCAATTACTTTAATATTCGAGCTGGAAATATCTACGTTCGCGAGCCGCGCTTGCGATCCGCTCCGCTTTAGCAAATGTTACGGGTGCGTTTTGGCCTCTCGAAAAATGAAGTTAAAGAGGTGTGGATTCAGTATTTAAAATATTTTAATCTTCTTCTTGTTACAGTAATCGCTACTTCGTTGTCCTGAATCGTGGGCACGATCGTTGTCCGGTGCCTACCCACTCCACTGCCTGTCAACGAGAGGATTAGACCTGCCTGGATCTGAACGGAGAACAATAGGAAAGGAATATGGCAAGGAAAAAAGGAGTTTTCTAAAGCCAGACAGTTGACTGCTTTTTAACTAGCCGTTTCATTAAAATCACTAAAGTCATAAATCAAAAATAGTGTCCGGGCACGGTCGTTGTCCGCTCGAACCCCCGGCCTTTGGACAACGAAGGAGCTTCTACCGTAGTCAAAATCTTGCTTGTCCCCATGGAAATCTTCCGCATCATCACGCGGTCGCCTACAGTGCTCAGCTTTTCAATAACCGTTGTAATTGCCTGATAACTGATACACCTATTCCCGTAGCATTCCGGAGGACACCGGCGTCCAGGCATGGTCGATACAGATTACTCAGCCCGAGTCGGCCGGAGGCGGCGTTGTTCGAGTTCGCCGAACGAATCACGCGAGTCATCCGTGTAACTCGGCCCCGAGGACAGGTTTAACGTTTTTAACGTCAGCGAGATTTACGGGACGGGAGGGCAGGACGAATCGTGTTCGAAGGGACAATTCCGGCCCTTAACAATTTCAGTTTTTCATACGCGTAACCAGAGAGCAGAGGGTTAGAGGCAGCTACATAGGATCTCCGGTCCTGGTTGTTCCATACGGCTGTGTGCGCGAGAGGAGGTTCCCGCCTCGACGCTCTCGTTCGACGCCATAACGAGCAGATATGGTGGCTGGTCAAACACGACCCGGTGATTCTTTATGGGGCCATTAAAAGCCGCGAGGAGTCATAGTCGCACGGTAAACATTATTATAATCCGACTAGCGCACCGAGCCGCGCCGATTACTTTGCGAAGCCGCGCCGGGACGACTGCTTTAGGGTCGCGATTCCGCTTTACGAGCGCTGACACCAACGATGGGACCCGAGCCCTCTTCTTCCTCGCGAGGAGACGTCTTGATTCATGGACGGAAACCGAGCTGCCTCGGGACGATTTGCAACGCTGCTCTCTGTATTTCGCTCTCTTAGCTCGTCCTTTGCTGCAAGCTCCGCGGCCCGCAGAAAGAACGCTGGCGGTTTAATTAAAATGCTTTTCTGGCAGAGTGGTCGCAAATCCGGATTTAGCAGTTCAGGGTCGCGGTAAGCAATCGTTTCGAAAAGCTCGAAAGAAATACAATAACAGAATTATTTATTATGCAAAATAAAAATGGTCTGCATCGATTGCAATAATATTAATAGAGGAGAAATCATATATTGACATCTTCCATTTTTTTAAATTTTCCAACAACTCTATATCTCATTTACTCAATTTTGCTCTATAAATGCTTAAACATTTTCTTCTATGATCTTTTGCGATTTTTCGCGAGAAATGAAATTACTTTCCGAACGACGTAGTACATTGGAAAGCCTTATTATTATTATTTGAGTTACAACATATGACGTTTACTGCCAGCAAAATTTCCTAACAGAGTATCGAATGAGACAGAACTACATTTCCATTCCCATTTCTTGCAATTAACACATACTGCATAACGACCAGCAGTCTGCTCATCATCCTCTCAACAGAATCAGCTGTAGCGGCATTCCGTCAGGAAAATCGCTAATTAAAAAATTCTGAAACAGTTAGAGTATCGAGCGAAACATCTAAAGAACCTTACAATAGTCCCTTTGTTTAAGGATTCAGCTCCTAGGCAGAACAAAGAGGGATCGATATCACTGTCCTGCTGGCACGGATCTCCGATCAGCCTAACGCTCGGCTCGTGCAAATCGGGATTCACCACGGTACGCTCTAGGATGTCACGCGGGTCAGCGTATGAGAAGCGTATCTGCCTCTAAATAGCATCGATTACTTTAATGGCCGCGATCATAATGCCGGTGTGGATCGTGGAGCGCTCGCGGGTCGGTAGGTGTCGGGGATCCGGTAAGCGGCCGTTCCGTGTCTTTGTAACATAATCGGCTAAGTGTGGAACGTTAGCCGCATTACAATAACGTTGAGAGGATCGCAGGAGAGAATGAGAGAGGAAGAGTCAAAGTGGCCTCGTAAAGAATCAATCGCGCATTGTCCACGGTGCTCGCCGCGGATCCTCTTCGAGTCGGAAACCGTTTCGCGGAAGAGAATAAGCCACTATCGCAAGGCATTGTGGTCAATTATATCTGAAGACGTGTATAATTTCATATCTTGCTTGGGTATACGCTAGTTGTATGATTTCAGGCATTCATGACGAAATTGTGCAGCTTGCAAGATTTTTGGCTGATGCAGTGTGAGAGAGAACAAAAAATGTTGCACCGCCTTGAATGGGGTGATCCCTGAGGTCCTTCGAAGTAGGGTAAATTGCCCAAATATGAACCACATTTTAGAATGCTTTTTTTCGTCCAAGATATCACCAGCATTTCCTCCCTGTAAGATTCTGGGGTCAAGTTTGTTAAAAAATTAATACAGCTTGGAAATTGGAAGATACCTAAGTTGTTAACACAAGATCAACGTTTTAGACTTCTAGAAAGGTGTTCATTTATGAACAAGTGCAAATTTCTTTGTTCAAATTGACCACTGTCCGGTTAGCACCATCGCGCAGAATTTCCAAGAGACTCTCTCCGCCGAGATAGTAGTTGGTGGCGCATAGTTGCTCGCGGATTGCGTTCCGTGACGTCAATATCAGCTCGCAGAGATAGACAGGAGCGTGCTGGGGCCGGTTGTGTGAAAATATTTGCGAGCGTGCGTGTTCCGATCGAGGAGGAATGCGAGTGCGTGCCGGCTCGGTCCTCGCGGAATTTCTGCGAGCGATTTCTATGTTGTACTAACGCCGAGGAGCTTAGGGTAGCTCCCGAAGAGGAGAGGCTCCCGGTACGGTGGATAGGCGAGCGAAATAATTGAGAGGATGCATATGGGAAAGTGTGCCCGCCATACTAACCAAGTATCCTCGCTCGGGAGTCCCACCGACAAAAACTTAATTACCGTTCGCCGCGGATAAATGAATGGTAATTGCCGCGGATAATCGCGTGCGAGAGCCTGGCCGCCGTCGAACATGTAGAAATTTTGCTCGGTATCGAGGGAATTATGCGAGAAAATTCTCCGAGAAGTGGACGCTCTGATGGACAACTATGACGATTATGCCCTCCGTGAATAAACTGCTCCGTAGCTCCCCGAGAGCTTAGGCCGTTGCATCCCTTAACAGTGCCTTGGAATGAAATATTCATAATTTGTTTTAATTGTGTAGGGTGGCGATACCGTTGTGAACTCCGCTGAATGTTAGATATTAAGGGGCCCCTAGATGTTCAACAATATTGCCAGTGTAGGTTAACAATAGATATTTACGAATTGCGATTTAGATTCAACGTTGTGTTTTCAAACATAATAGTTTATTTAATTTTTAGTGATATAACTGCCTAACAAATTGGGCACGTTATAGTGATTGGTCCTGGACCACCGTCATCGGGAACCATGACAAATTGGGTCCCGTCAGACCCAGTTACCTCCGGTACAACTCGATGAATCAAAGACGGACAAGCTGAATGACAATCAGAATGGCGGAGGGTTGAAGAGTTAATAAAAGGCGGGAAGTGGACGACAATGACACAAGAGACTCACAAGTGGCGGCAGCCACAGAGAGAGAGAGAGAGAATGGTCACGCTAGGCCGAAAGGAAGGCATAACGAAGAATAAATAATTAGCGTGCGGCTTTAGGGTTGCGGTTTCGGCGCACGCGCGTCGGCTGTCGACGACTGACGTCCGGTCCTTTAATAACGACGCGAGGGCTGTCGACAGAGCCCTTCCTCTTTTTCTCCCTCTATCCTCCACCATAGTGAATTGTGGCCAGCAGAACGCCTAACAGATCGTTCCACCGCGGAGGGAGAGAGAGAGAAACCTTCGAGAATCGCCCCGCTTTTTAATTAACCCCATCCTGTTTGCTGAAAGGGTAACCTGACTTCGAGCTTTTTACAACTTGTAGAAACTTCGACTTCGTTTTTTAATAAAATTCCCCGGCTGCGGGAAGCGTCTAGGATCTGGTAGACACTTGTTTATACATCGAAGAATGGGTCTGGATTTTCCCAGCGGTTAATAGTGCGTGAAAATGTGCAAGACTTCAATGCACCAATTTTATACGATACGGTTTTACACGAGTAATTTTTACATGAAATGTAAATTTTATCATTAGGTTTGTAGTATGCGTTATTTGCTTTTATGTGGTTTTTCGGGTTTATCGATTTTTCAGCAGTTTTATTTTTACCGGCGCTATCGCGCTGTAAAGCGAGACTCCAGAGTAATTGCGCTGAAAAGTGAATTTGCCCAATTTTTTTGCGGAGGATTTCAACTTTTGTAAATATATTTTTCACCGCGGTTCTTCATGTATGATAGGCATAATACTTCGTAATAAGTTACAAAATAAATTGCAACTGAAGTTGCTTTCTGGCAACGGATCAGATCCTTGTACGATGCAAGTGACATTTCGCTCACGGAATCAGTTTCCTGCAGCAATCGTTAAACATTTATCTGCAACCCAGGTTCTCTCTCTTTTTCCTCCGATTCTCCGCGGCTTTTTGCCTCGGCTTATAATCCGCCGATACGGTTATCTCGCGGCCGACGTTTACGACAGATGAGTCCGGCCGGTCCGGCTAAACTTCTGGTAATTAGGAGAACGTTGTACGGTTTAAGTACTTTCACTTAAAGTCGAATATACGAGGCTGTTGGCCACCCTTCACCCGAGTCTCTATTTCCTAGCCGCGGACCAAGTATCCGGAACGAGTCATCCAGCCGCAAACCTACCAATAAATTGCCGGCCATTTTTTTTTTTTACCAGCAATCTGAGCCGGCCAAATTGGACGAGAACGCCACCGGTCGAAAGTATTCGATCGGTCAATTGGTAATAAGAACGGTTTTTCTCGAGATATTACCATTCGAGGATAACGATAGTTAAATAAAGATCGTTCAGGTGGGTCAAAAGACCCATTACCGGTTTTTCGTCCCACTGTTATTGAAATCAGGAAGCTGTGAGCAATTGTTAACTCATTCTCTTCTCATTTTTCAGTAATCAACAGCGCTAGATAAAAGATCTATTAAAGTAAACTTAAACACTAAATATAAATGTGCTATTTTTACGTTTATGAGGCGTAATTTTCATTATTCGGCAACATAATTTCTATTATTCGAGCAGTTAGCAAATTGCTCGAACCGTTCGCCGCAAGACCAAACCGGAAACTGAAGTCATCCCAGGGACGGCGAAAAAAGCGTCCTCAAAGAGGTTAATCGATCAGCGAAAAACAAAAAGCGTACTACCTCGTCCCGCGGATAGGCGAAGCCTGCTGATTAGTCAGACACGATGATTCGACGTCGGTTTCTTTTTCTTCGTTCGATTGATAGCGATCTACGTGTTCTCGCGACCACGATGAAAAAGAGGCGAAGTGCCTCGTTCCTCGCCCGAGGCGACCACGAGGAACGTGACATCGCATCGGCTCGCTAAACGGACGCGTGTAAGTATAACCTGCCGAGATCTGTGACGCGTTATTTAACGCGAAACATCGCTGATTTGCGAACAAGATGGCACACGGCGCTCCTCTGGGTCTGCCAATCATGCCCGAAAAATTGCATTTTCGGTCATCTCAATTTGATCCGTCGAAATTGACGTAAGAAGAGTTTCAAGGTCAAAAGGTCAATTATTTTTCTCGACTGCAGCGTATTCTTTTCATGACAAGGCTGAAAAGCGATGGAAGAAAAAATAAAAAGTTCTCTCAAAAACTTATGGTAAGGTTTCTTCATTGTCAAACCGATCTTATTCAGATTTGAAACTTTATCATAATCCATTAAGAGAATGGCGACTTTCGACCCATGTTTTCTTCTGCAATTTTTAGTAGAACAAGATGCGATAAAAAGATTGTTGACCTTCTGACCTCGAAATAAATTTTGCGACGTATAATTTCTTTTTACCTTGTACGTTCGCAAATTACAGGACATCAGCGTGCAGCGACCGATCGAAAGAGCAAGGATCCCGGGCGCGGGGATCGAGAAGTGACGGGGGGCAGAATCTACGGGCCGATTCGGCGGTCCGGAGCGCAGGTGCGCGCGATTTCGCGGCCGCTCGATTTATAGACCGATCGGCGCGAGTTATCCGCCTCGCGGATTGCGGGATCGGCGCGGATCGGATCGGGCCCTGACTCTTAGACCCCGCGGAAAGCCGGCCCGAAGGGATCGGCTTCGATTCAATGCCCTTATTCGCCGCGGGTATACGTTACGCCGCGTTATCTCGATACAGGTGCGTACGTCCTACCGCGGAAGATGAACGGTCGTTAGAGAGAGGAAACGGTATGCAGATGAGAGCCCGAGAACGAGAGAGGCTCGCAGCAAAAGCTTGCTGCTGCCGGAGAGATCCTGGACACTTTCGGCGCACAGAAAGAGAGGCCGGCTACAATTTTCTCGCCGGGTTCTCGCTGTTTTGTTCGTCGCCGAGTCGGCCGCCCGTTTTGGCGAGATCTCGCGGATAAACGATCGCGGAATGACGACCGACACGCTAATTCGCGATGTTCCAGGGACAAACGCAGCGCCGCGCTGATTTATTTGTTTCCGTTTCCTTGACGCCGCGCTCCGAGGTATGATTTATCGCCGACCGGTGGCCTCCGAGCTGATAATATCGACGCTAGGCGTTGCGGAATCGGTGCTATCGTCTTACCGAGGGTGAATACGATTTAGTGAAGAACGGGCTCGAGGTGAAGAGACTTTAAGGATTTAATACAGCCGAGTCCGGAAAACAGGGCGAAGGCAATTCTAGATCGCGCTGATCAAGTTAAGTACACCCTGTCCCCGAAACATCGCTTCTACCACTTTCCATCGACGCAGAAAAATTTTATTTGCATAAAATTCCAAGAATGTTTCGCGGAATTAAATAGTTCGTAATGGAGTGCATGTTGGATTCATGTTAAAACGCACCATTAAATAATGTAACAAGAAGCTTGACGCTGTTTTAAGCGGATAATGCAGAAAACAAATACAAGTAGCAGATAATCGCCGATCTAGGAATT
This sequence comes from Lasioglossum malachurum, assembly GCA_028455605.1. Classification (NCBI taxonomy): domain Eukaryota; kingdom Metazoa; phylum Arthropoda; class Insecta; order Hymenoptera; family Halictidae; genus Lasioglossum; species Lasioglossum malachurum. Next base: position 4,399,150 of record CM052318.1, read on the forward strand.
AAACGAAGGTTCGGCTCGACCGTTTCGCGCTGCGTCCGCCTTTCGCCTTTCACCGTGAGACACTTGTTACTCTCACCTGTTACTTATTCGTTGCACTCTATTTCGACAGAGCTGGAGCGGTGTCTAAATTCGTTGTCACAGTGCAACGCCAAATGCATCCGGTAAACCTGCAACTGGCAGTGACTTGTCGAAATGACAACGCTAAATTGAAGTTTCTCGCAATTTTTATCACGGGCCGTACTTGATTAAAATTTAGTCCCTTTACCGTAACATTTTCTTCACAGTTACAATGATTAAAACGTCTTTATCCTCAATCAAACAGAATCTGATTTGATTTCATGTAAAAAGAAAAGCATATCGTTCATATCTGTCAGACCTTGTTAAAATCTTCAACACGACTCTGTCTCGTTAAAATATTGGAAGGGGTTAATTATAAAAAAATGGACCTTCTCGATTTTGGAACTTCGAGTACAATTTGCTGACAACAATAGTGTTCGAGAAAAACTGAAGCTGGTCATCAGATCAGCGATAGTTGATTTAATGTTAAAGCTCCGCGCGGTCCCACAGGGAACAGTGATCTAATCGATCCCGTTAGTGTGCCACGAGACAGCCGGTTAATTAATAATTTCGTTGTTCCATTGTCCCGCGGATAACAAGAGGATAACGGGAGCAGGGACGAGCACATGGTCGCGCAGAGGACAATTTGTTCTCCCCTATTCTAGGTGGTTCGAAACGCGCACGCGCGCTCGCACGCACGCACCAGATTTCCATAATTATATGCACTTAATTACGCGCGTAACTGTAAACATTGCACCGTGCCCGGCTGAGTCGAACTCGTCTGCGAGGTAATTAGCGCGACCATGCTCGGTCTGCCTGACGACGTAATCATTTTTGCATAGCTATCCGCACGGGATGACGTACGAACGTGACATCGATTCGAAACGGAACATCCGGTGTGCCATTTATCCGTTTTGCTTGCTGATTTACAGAGACATTACTGAGACTTCGTGACAGAGGTACAAAATTTATGAAAATATTATTCAGACATTTTATCGATGCCCTTCCCTATTGAAGTAAGAAGTAAAAATCATCATGGAAAAACATAAATAATGCACACTTTTCCGAGAACATTTAACAGAATTGGATAAATAGATGATCAAGATAATTTAAAAATATTGCCAACTTGACACAAATATTCTAATAAAAAGGAAGAGTTTGAGGATCGATATAAGTTTTGGACAGATGGGATTGAAATTAAATAATTCATGAATTATAACAAGTTAGCTGTTGGCGCAGTGATTGGGACAAGTACCCTAATTCATAAAATAGCCGCCGCCGTGTCCAGGACAGCGTGGATTTTCAACAAGGCCGAAAATTCGATTTCGGCTCGCGTTTTGCTGCGCTATGCGTCACACTATGACGGGGCCCGGAGCGATTCCGCTCGCCAGATGCGTCCGTGGCCTCTGGGCCCCTGGGCCCGGGCCCCGCCGCGTTTTTCTACCTGGAGGGCGTCCAATTGGGCGCAACACATGGCGCCGCCGATTCGTCTCGACTCGTATCCGCCGTGAAAACAAGTCTTGCCACGTTACCGGCACAATGCAGTTTTGTACACCGAGCCGACGTGCATTTAATTGAGTCGACGCACGCCGCGCCACGCACGGGAAAAAAAACTCGCCGTGGACGGGGGACACGCCGACATTTCCGAGGAAATGAGGCGGAATGAGTGTGCTTCTATCGGGACACGCAAATATCGCTGATTATTACGTTGTCTTTATTGTGTACTCGCCTTAACGCTAAACCTGCCACCACCGGTCAAAATGACCGGTTCCAGATTTTTGATTTTACAAGGAATGACTAAATAATAATTTAAATAACAAGTTATTTATTATTTGAGCAAGAGAGTCTAAATGAATTATTTAAAGTACTAAAATACCAAAAACTGTTTATTTGATTTCCAACTCAGTCCAAATAATAAATTAATCTTCTATTTGCAAATAAGAAATAATAATTTATTTAAATAAAAAGTTTAGTTATTATTTGCAATTATGATAAAATCACACGTTTATTTATTATTTAAAATAAAATTTTCCCAACACTGTTGACAACCGGATCGTTTTGCAAAATGAAAATTGTTGGCATCGATTGCAAGGCACTGTAACCAAAAAATGTGTCCTTGAGAAGGGTTTATTCTTAAGGACATTTGAAGTAACTTTCGAGGAAGTTCATTTTTGGGACAACCTGTATAATTGATTAATAAAGTCGTTATTTAAAAATACGACACAAACCTTTGGTCTAAGAGTAAAAATATATTTTCGAATTTAGTCGACAAAATTGTTGGACTGCGTTCGTATCGAGGAGAACCTCGAGAGAAGCAATTACCCGGCGAACGAGGAACGCAATCGCGACAATCACTTGTTCGCAATGAGCCGTGACGGTCGAGTCCTCCTATCCGGTTTTTTCCTCTCCGCTTTGCGGAAACGCGTCGATCGCCGGTGATCGGAGTCGGGAATGAAAAAGAGAGCCGGGGTAAAACGCCGCGTAATTCGTAGGGGGAGGGGGTCCATTAATTATTCATACGGCGTGTCGAGTGACATGCAAAGCGACCGCGAATAGTATCGAAAGGGGTGACCGGGAGAGATAGAGTGCGTACACGCGTACAAACAGCCGTCGTCCCCGTGATACGTGGGATGGTATATCATCGGGATGCCTCATTTCGAGGTAATAACACCGAGCACACGCTTTTTGTCGTACGCCTGGTTGTCGTTAACTCGACGATCCCCGGTGGAATCGCGGCAAATGCGAGCCGATTCCGCAATCACGAGCGGCGCCGCTCTCGCGCACTCTGATCGTCGGCCTTTTCGTGCGATTCTTATTACGAGGTTGGTGCACTTGTTGAATTCTGGTCGATTAACGAACAGATCCTTGTTCTTAACTATGGAATTATTGTGGATTACACATTTTACATTTTACACGCTCGCCTATATCGTTCTGCGCATGATCGAACCCTGGCGAAGACCTGCAGATGTCGAACAATACTCGAATAAAGAAGTGGGTATAATAATTTCCAAGGACGCACCTTTATAACTTCAATAATTGTAAAATAAAAATCTGGAAGCAGACGTGTAGCTTTAGTGTTAAATACAAATATAACAATAATCTCGCTGCCTCTCGGTATCGAGTAAATATTGTTGATGATCCTAGTTGTAAGTGTAATTATACCTCCGAGGACTTAGATCATGTTCTGTGGCAGTGTCGTCTATATGATTCCCAAAGAACTAAATTAGTGCATAAGCTGAGCAAAATTAAGTTTCTTCTACCATTAGAAGTGGACATTCTCTTTGCTGAACCAAACGTTAAAGCCAGCGAATTTATCTTCCAGCTATAAACGACTGCAATCTAATGTAAGCCTAATGTATAATTGTAAAAGCTGAAATAAACCTATAATAGGTTTCAGTGGCTCAATAGAAAAAAGAAACAAATATGGCAATTTTTAGTTTGGGCCTTAGAGCAGTAAAATTTGATGAGATAAGCTTTGTCCAATATGATCTACGCGACAGTCAAAGCATTATCTATCAATGGCTGACGGATTCTAATGCAAAGTAAAAATCTCCTACGTTGATTCTAAGGAATACAATCTGAATGGCACACTAACTTCTTTTAATAATTTCAATGTTTCTTATTGCAGGCAGTCGTGTTTGCCCTAAAATCCGCGTTCGTCGTTGATGTTCCTGCGCGTGTTCTCGCCCCGACACAGGGATCATCCGCTGGCAAAGAGAACCGAGCAATTTATGCTCGTACGAAAGAGAGTCCGATGCACGGAGGATTATGGCAAAGCGATGAGTGTATCGCGGCGGGCAATTTGAATTAATCGAAGCCCGCCTCCCCGGCATTTGGCCGCGGGCGTAATTTGTAAAGTAACCACATTACGCCACGCGTTATTTGGTACAACACATTATATAACGATAGAATACGTAATGCGCTCGGTGGCAAGTCGCGGGGACCCGAGAAGTCCGGCGGAGAACGCGTCTGCCCCGCATCTATTTTAATACTCCGATATTATAATAATAATCGTTGAGCAAACCGTTCCGCGCGCTCGCCATTTCCCGCTCGTAATCGAACGGCGTTCTGCGCTGAATGGGCCCCGTGGATCTGGGCACGCGGTTCCGAACAGAATACAGGCGAAAGAGATAGGGAATAAAGAGAGAGAGAGAGAGAGAGAGAGAGTCCTTCCCGCAGGGGCCAAACCGACACGCTCTCGTGTAATCACTGTAATTTCGGGCGCGGACCGCCGGTAATTTTTGGCCGAGCGATCGCGAGCTTTCATTCGATTTCATTAATACTCCCGTGGTATACACCGCCTAACCCTCGTGGCAGTTCTTCGCAGGTCGTGCGACGATAACGCGACGTGACCGAGAACCACGCCGCGCAAGACCCTGTCCATCACGGGCCACGTTACAGCAGCATCTCCTTAACCGTATGTCGTCGAATCTGCTCAGCGACAGTTCTGGTTGGCCAAAAGGCCAAGAACAGGAGTGGCGCTAGCCCAAACTACAGGGTGTCCCAAAATTCCTTCAACAGCCGGAAATAGGAGGGTCCTGAGATCGTTTGAAGCAACATTTCCCTTTGCAATAATGTTATCCGCGGCTTTGTTTATAAGTTATTAACGAAACCAATCAGAGAGCGACCTAGACGCGAGTTGGCGCAGTCAGCCCGGCACGCCAACTGTCTATTGGCCGGCTGTGTCAACTCGCTTTGCTCTTAGCTGTACTCTGAGGGCCGATCGATCTAACCACTGTGATTTAGAGCGGAGGTTTCGCGGGGATTCGCTAAATCTCGACGCCGACGTCGCCCTCCGGCTCGCCTTTGTTTTACCAACCCGAGAAAAATGGCACCGGGCCAACTGCAGGTCGACCAGGCTTTCTGTCGCACTGTTGCGTTTTACCCTGCGTTCTGCTGCAAGCTTTTTCTGAAATTTTATCATCGACGGTGACTAGGACTGTTAATAAATAAATTTAATAATAAAATTTTGTGGGACATCGTCGACTTTGTATAAACAGGTGGTTATGTCCTCCAATTTTTTACAATTTTGATATTATCGAATGTTGTCTCTTTTTATAGGGAATGAAACCACCCCTTGCAAAAATTTAAATGTTCTGAGACTATCTAACAAGAGGTTAATTAAAATCTACGTCGTTTTACTGTCTATTAAAGTAAAAGAGTTTCTTACACAAAGTTTATAAATGTTCAAGTTTTACCGGATTGTAAAGATATGAATTTTCCGAATGGAATGAACGCAGAAATGTCCATTACAACCGATATTAAACAATCACTCGAGTTAAAAAATGTCCATTTTAAATGTGGAAAAGTTAAACTGACTACAAAATTGTACATGCATTCGCTAGAAAGCTTTATGCGAGTACAGCGCACGCGAATTATAAAATAGAAATGTAGTCAAATACATAGAATATAGCGTTTCGTTTTATCCTCAGCTGAGAATATGCTCGCGAAGGGAATAGAATTTCACTTGATTGTAGTTTCTTTGAATTTGCGTACAAAAACGTGAATTTGCATGAAGTTCCACAGTCTAGTAATAATACAGACGGGACTGCCGTTCGTGTAGGGGTTGAACTAGAAACGAAGAAAAATATTTTTTAGTTTGTACAATTTCAATGACCGCTGTTATTTATTTGGATTGAATAAATTCTCTAATTCCCTAATAGATATTGCTTCTTTCTCACTTGTAGAAAAACAAATACTTGAAGTTCCTAAATTCTTTTATTGGAGAAGGAGGGAACAAAGTGGAGTGGAAAATGAAGAGAAACGTGCTGGAAAAAAATAGCTGAATTTACAAACTTCTGACGAGCTAAAAAATAATTGAAATCATTTGTCACAGTGGAAAAATAAATACAGTTGGATTTGTAAGTTTCATTATTAAAAATAAAAGAATAAGATAATCTTAAAAACAAGGAAGAGTGTACGACAAATCGATAAGTAAAAAATTTTACCAAAAGATATTAAAAATGAGCTTAATGCTGCAATAATGCTGCACGCTGTTTACAATGCACCGTGTCGAACGCAACGAAAGAAAGCGGCGTTCAATGGATTATTAGCGCGCGGGGCGCAATTAAAACTAATCTGCAAGTAAAATCGCCAACGTTTGTGCTTCCGCGTCCCGGAACAAAAGGCATTCTTCAGGTATGTGTCGATATTAACGAGTTGGTATCGTAATCCAAAGCGGAGCAACTCGACTGAGAACACGGACTCTTTTGCGTTTCGATTTCGCGCATAATAATAACTGCACCGCAAGCGCATCCTGCAAGCCTGCATCGAACATCATTAGCGGTGGGATCAAGTTCAATACGTGATACGAGCATCGATCAATTAAAGTTCTTGTCCTACTTCGGGACTGAAAACTCGGCGACAAAAAAAATTCATTCCTAATTATAATACTTCAATTTCAGTCACTTAACCTTATGGCGATCAGTTTGACACATTTCTCACTGACTCTGAACAAATACTCACATATTCGTGAGAACTGCTCGAGAGACAATTTTAATTTATGGACAGAACTTTTTTATTTTTCATTGTTCCTTTATGCAACTATTGAGAATGTATTCGTGACATTTTTCTCGTTGAAATGAGACCAAACACGATGCAGTTTGGGTCATGTTTAATTGTTTGATCCGCGATACAGTGGAGCCTCGATTATCCGAACTGATGTCTCTCCGCTTTCCCAGTATTTTCTAAAAAAATCCTACAATAACAAAGACACCATACACGTGCACTTTGCTCCAGTAGTCCACATATTATGGATACAGACTGGCCGTGCGAGGGTAGCTACGGAACTATAGGCGAGCCTATTTAAAAAGCAAGCTCCACTCGCGCGCTCTAATAATAGCAATCAAATGCAAATCCAGCGGACACTTATACGAAGCTATGGGTCAAGTTAACAGCTCACTTTCCACGACCTATCGAAACCGTAGGCCTATCGAAACCGCGTTCCCAGCGCTGCTCTAACACCGTTGCCATTAACATTCCCTTCATTCTTCCTCGGGACTTGACGCCTGCGTTTACATTATCGATTCCTAGCACACAGGTGGTGTTCCGTGATTGGACGTAGTCCAAGCAATCAGAGTGAAAGTCGGATAGAAACATTAGCCTATTGTTTGCGCTTTTCCTAACATTGTCCGCTGGGGTCTCGCTTGGTAGACGCGATAGCAAAAATCGACTCGACGATTCCAATTGTTTGCAACCCTTAAACCACCCAGCGAGAAATTTTATCGAACTTGCGACAATGGTTAGAGACTCTTTCTTCAATTGCGCTGGGGGAAACTGTGATTGCGTGAGTGGAGAAATTTACTTTTATGCTATCAGGAGACCCTAGTTTAATAGTGTATATTAATAATATTAAATACCACACTTAAATTGCCATAACTTCTCAATAAAAGCTCATTCCAGAGCTCAAAGCTTCCACTAAGAGACCCCCGAGATTCCCTGTGGAAGTTAAGATTGTTCATTTAGAAAAAAAATGCGCAACTCACAGGCATGGCAGGATGCATTCCCCTCAGCGCAGCGCCACTCCACTTATGTCTGTTCTGAAAGTGCGCAGCCCTGGCATAGCTGTTGTTCTGATGTCCAGCGTATCGTTGCTGAATGGACGGTCGAAAGTGTGGATAAGGCATCCCGGGGTATCCAGGTGGTTTTCCATGATGATAATCACCGATATCGTACCGCTGATGCTCGTGGTGCAGAAAACCGTCACCGGGCACTCTCAATCGTTCTTGCTCATGCTCGTGATCCTCTAGCTTGACCATCGACCGGTCAGGAGACGGTCTGGCACCTGGGAAAGGGGGTGGCAGCATGGCCGACATGGAAGAATGAGCGTAAAAGTGCGGGAAGCCATAAGAATTCGGCAAACCCGTCATCGGTCTGTATCCTGGATGCTGGACGTGACAGTGACCTGGGATTTCAGGGTTTCCCTCGATTTTAGATGACACTATTGCCTTCCTGTCGTATTGGTAGTCCTGCTGACCAACTGGACAGTCGTCTTGTGGCTCTCGTTTCACTTCGAACACCTTCGACTCGGGGACCTCGACCTTCACTCGCACCCTCTCGGACTCGCTCCTACCGATTTCGGACTCTTTGTAAGAGGCACGCGATTTGCGAGCTTCGGGGACCGAGTCCCCGTCGCAGCTACCCACGCTGCCCTGCTGCATCCTCGGGGAGCCACGCGCGATGGTTCTGGCCTGGCCTAGTCGCGGGGGACTCGCGTCAAACTGTTTTCGAATTGACGGTGGTGCGAGTGTTCAGCGGGTGCGATGGAACGCGCATTTTTCTGCTCAGAGGATTAACTCAGGTGATATCCTCGGGTCGACGATCTTCGTTGATGGGAATGTCTTTGTGACGGCACTGGTGAAGTTGGATCGTTTTGGCAATTGATGACGATTGGGATCGCTCACACTTCTGGATCAGTTTGAACGGGTCCGAGAAGGCGATTGATGATGGTGTAAGAAGGTCACGATCTTCAAAGAAGTTGAATTAGTTTTGTTAAACATTAACACTTTCTTTAAGATTATTCGTGTTCGATTATGTTTCCGAGCTCACGATCTTCAACGAGAATTGGTTTGGGACCTTCGCACACTTCAGGATCAATTTTGTGAAAAATTGAGAAGGTGTCGAGGCTGACAATAGGATAATTCAGTTAGACTCGCGATCTTTGACAGAATTGTGAATCTTGATGGCAACACTGTCGAAGAATCCTTGCACTTGAATCCTGAATCACACTTCTGAATCGGAGAAGGTGCAAGAAGGATGGACGTCTGAACTTTTCCGACACTTTTTGTTAGTTACACTGTCGAGAATGTTCAGGATCATTTGCAGCCTTGTTTGTCGATTTTGTTAAACGTCGATGGGCGTATCAAGCGGATTCAATCGAATGGTCGAGGCTAAGTTGCGAATCGATGGACGATGCCCCTAAAGCTTTCGATTTTTTCAACTGCATTCACGATTGGAAATTGTTGAAGATGTTTAGGAATGTTTACACGCGTAATTAAACAATTCTTTTTAGCGTCTTCTTGAAGATAGCATTATTTTTAATGGACTAACAATTCATATTGATCGTCAGAAACTGAGTTGAAGAACGATTTCGAAGCACTGCATCGAGGTCGACTCGAACACCACTCTTATGCTATATTTTCGAAAGTATTTCTTCTCAACACATATCAGTCTTTCAATTATAGCTACAGTAAAGTCGGTAGCAACTTAAACCAACTTAAAAAACTATTTTTAAAGTCTGCATCAAAATACACTTTAACCTGTCTGTCATACGAGAGAAACTTGTTTTCGACACGATAGTTGTTCAATTCCTCCATCAATAAATTCTTCGTCAAATCAAATCGACTGTCGGCAACAAGGTAGAAAGACGATTCTCAAACTTTTTCATTAAAATACACCTGGACACCGCTACCATGTAAAATCGTTCAACACAATAATCCCGTTCAGCACGATAGTTCATCAACTATTCCCAACAAATTCTGCATCAACTAACCGCCAGAAGAACAGTTAAGCAACGCCCGAAATTCTTTTCAGAAGCCTTCGTCATAAAATATCCACGTTGCTCGCTAGCCTGGCGGTCACAGTCTCCGACGGCAGAGAGTCTCCCGTCGTCCGAACCTTCTACTTTCGATAAAAGAAGAGGTAGCCTAAACAACGAAGCATAATCATCCAGCTAGACTGATCACTGTCTAGTCGGTGTTAAAAGACACCGGTTCAAAGTCTGCAGAAGCTGGTCGAACGACAAATCACTGTAGAATCATCCAACCAGGAGAGAAGCATCGTTCTCCTACTGGGTGCAGTCGTTTCTGCAACATGTTCACAGGCATAGGATCACAACGCGTCGCAGCGTCGCGATGGTCGTCGTGGGGTCCCCTGAAAAAGGTAGCCAGTGGCTCGACGGAGGTTGTAGAAGCGCGCGGCGGCGTCACGCAGTCAGTCGGTTGGTAGAAGCGGCGCTCGTATAGCCAGGCTGGTTTTCGGTCGAGTGGAGGGGGTCCGAGGGAGGAGGGGAGGCGACAAGGGCGGCGTGACAGTTTCCGTGTCACGTGTCCCCGACCTTAGGCCCCGCCTACGACCGCGATTTTCCTGCGGGCGGCGGACGGATCGTTAGCTGGACCTTTGCCTCCTCGTCATTCGCCGTCCGTCGTTCGCGCGATTCGCACACGGAGCTCTCTTCTCGTCCTCTCTTGCGGACACAACCGAGGTACAGACAGAGATAGACGACTATGGTACGAGACGGGCGAGCGAGAGAGAGAGAGAGAGGGGGTATATCTCACTGGGGCGGGGAGAGGGGTGGGGGTTGACACTCGCGACCGAACGGCACACGGGGGTTGTCAACGCGCGCCGGGCTCCTAGGCTGCTCTCTCTCCCTCCTACCGGGCTCCGGGGCTCCTCCTCCTTCGTCCGGAAGCGGCGACGAGACGCGACGATTCTCGACAGACCGCGCGCGCGGCGGTGCGGTCTTTCCTTCACCGTGGTCCGCGGACTTTTTACGGTACACTGGCCTCTCCGGGCGCGCTGCCGTCCGATACCAGCTCGCGACCGGGGCTCCGACGCGGCTCTGCGCGGGGGTGGATCGAACCCGAGACCCGCCGGAAACCCGACGAACCCGCGACCCGCCACCTTTGTCCACCCCGGTGTGTATACTCTCTTTACGTTGTCGTACCGTTCGAACCGTCGCGCCGGTCAACGGGAACACGAATATCAGCGCCGGACACACGACGACGCGGCCATACGCTGTATCCAAGGATCCCGGGATTGCGGCCTCGGTCGGGCTGATCGCGTACGAGTTTCGTTCCACGCAGCGTGAAACTCTTGGCGGAGGTGCGCGCGGCCACCACCAACCACCGAGAACGCACGAGCCCGACCGAATACGCCCGAGCACCACGATATATCTACACTCGCCGGATACCGAGACGGAGTCGGAGCCGAGGAGGCCTCCCGCCTTCCGCGGCGTTGCACGCTCTCTCTCCTCGAAACGATAGAACCGCGGCCCTGCTCTTTTGTCGGACGGACGCCGACGGGTTCTATTCAACCAGTGAATTCCGTTCTACGGGATGCGTGGAAGAGGCTGAGCCACCGCCTCGGCTTCTGGGTATGGGCCAGGGGCCGGCGAATCGGCTTCCAGGCTGGGAAATTCAGGTGGAGATTCTGATTGTTGCGTAGGCTGCTTAATTCGTTTAGGATTTAATTATTGAAATGATTTGGCGTCGTATCTCTATTTGTTCCCAGGTTTTATGACGCTTGTGTACGATGTTTGTTTAGATAATAAGGATGGTTTCATAGTTTGGACTATGGGGACCATGTCTGATTCCTAAAGCTACAAACTGATCATTTAACACTACATTTACCGAGCACTAACAACGATTTAAATGTTTTAGCTTACAGAAATGACAAGAGTCTAATTTATTGTATACTTTGTACAATTTTTATTATAATATTTGTGCTTGGATAAAGAAAATCAAATCAATTTTCACGTAAGCTGCTTCATGATTTCAATAATTGCAGGAGTCCCAAAGGGTCCATAAAATCTCAAACTAATTTACCTAATAAAATAAAATTGAAAATTTAAAATGTATGATGGTGAGCAGTTCTTCAACCTCCTAGCATTTATTACCAACCTCCTAGCAATATTAGTGTAAAAATTCATGTTTCATTGCATGCACATATGACGAAAGTAGCTAGGAAAAATTCAAAATAATTCGAACTGCAGGTGTTAAGGATTGAGTAATCAGAAAACTGCAAAAGAAATGTTCCGACTGGATTAGGCCGCAGCAACCACCGCGTGTCACTCGGTGCACAAGCGATGGCCGCACGCTGCACAGTGCACACGCGTGCACATCAAAGGGACGCCGCCTGTTTCGCGTTTCTTGCGCGAGCGCGCTGGATCGCTCGTTCTTTTTCTCTCGCGGTGTGCTTCGCCGTATATTAATGATCTTTTAATGGAATGGGAGTGCTCGCTAACTGCTCGCGCTCGATATTTCTTTCCGTTAAGTTGGCAGCGGCCGGGCGTGCAATTACTCACGGACGCGCACTCGTCAAACCTCCCGAGCCGATTCCGCTCTGGCTCTCGAACTTATCGCGACCCCCACGATCTCCGTGATCTATCATTCTGTTATAGTTTATCATAATTCACTCGTCGACGCGTTCGCCCCGCTGAATCACCCCGAAAAATCATCTGCGATCATCGCGATTCAGTTGAATGCGACCGGAACTGCCAATCCCGATAAAGCTTCATCACTATATTTTGCAAATTTTAGTTTTTAAACGTAAACTGAGTATTCATGGTTATTATTACACAGCGGATTTTATGCACTCGTGGTATAAACGGGCAGGTGCGATTCGAAAGAATACCAAAGTATTTTTCTCAGCTTTCTGAAGTTGTTAAAAAAGACATATTTTAAGAGACAATTTTTATTTTGCATAAAGACTCGCAGTTGTATTAACGGTTACCTGATTCCAGCTGTAAATTGTTCAGATTATTTGACACGAGGTTCCGCGCGCGTACGATCGCTGTGTCATCAGTTGTCGAGCGTGCACTGTCAAAAATGTTTCAGAAAACTCGTTCGTCGTGACAGTTTCAGCGCGAGTCGGAAACACGAGAACCGTAGCTTGACCGGTCGATTGCCCACAGGACGGCCAATTTGCAACGTCCCGTACAATGTAAACGTTCCCCGAAGGCAAATTAACGACGGTCTTCGCGAAGAACGTCGGGTAAGAACCGTGGGCCGCTGTCTACAGTCCTCGCAAAAAAGTCCAATTAATTCCGGCGTATCGGGCCCGGATAAAAACAGCGTGACGACTCTTCCGTCGGGGTAAACGGGTACGCGACAAGTTAAACAGTCACGGGCACTCCGGTTCTACCGGCACGGAAACCCGCTGTACCCGCGCCACTGGTTAATCGATTCTTCGAACGGAGCGTAATCGGGTCCATTAAGTTTTTTGGCGGCGGTGCGCGTAACCGAAGTCCTCTCGTTTGACGTAATAGTCCCGGACACAAAGGGTAGCTTCGAGCAAAACGACAGGTCTATCGGCTGCCCCGACCCCTGCAGTCCCTTGCAGCCCCCTTTCGCTCTGATGCGAAGGTACTCGCACGAGATTCGATGTCCGCCAGGAGAAAAAACGGGGAACGGGCAGAGAGTGGAAGATGGAGGCACGATAACGACGGTGGAAATTGAATTCTCTCACCAGTCATCCTGCTGCGAACATACACGGTGTCCCTTTCGTCCTGGCGAAGGGGTAGCTTTCAAATTTCAAGGGGCGGCATGCAAATTTTACGTTTTACGAAATGACGTGCTATTAATAAAAATAAGATGACTGATTATTACTGGTCTCGAATGTACATGTGCAGCCGTAAATTAATTGTAAGATACACACTTAATGAAAACGTTCAAGTTGGCTGACTAATGGAACTGATACCCCCATTTATTTCCACTGATCAAAACGGTTAGGACTTCGTAAGAATAACAGTTTGCCAGTAACGTTGATAGATTTTATTTCTCCTAGGGGCAAGCATCGTTCATTCAAGGATTACCTGGACACGCTGTATAGCTACACCCCAGCCAATCCCATGAGCCGGTCTACCGAAGGGAGACCAAGGGTCTCGTCCCTTTTGTGCTGAAACCGGAGCACAGGTAGGCGTACGTAGGTTACTTGCAACGAGGGCCCACCGAATATGTGTGCCCCTCTTTGTAGGGAGTCCAAAAACGCCATAATATAACATCGTAGGCCGACAGCAGGCCAGGAAGAAGGGGAAGGAAGCTGGCATAGTGGAACGTAGCGGGACTAGAAAACTGGGATAAGCTTCGAGGGCTGTAGGTGAATGGGACGCCATGGATCGCGCTGCGGGTTTTGCGCGATTTTAACATCCAGAGTTGTTGGATTTTTATTTAGCGTGGCGACGATGCCCTAAAATTTGTAACTTTCTGAGCAATTCGCAATCAACGCTCGCTGTTTTTAGATGTTGGCTTCAAAGTTGGTTTTCATGGGCACCTTTTAGTCGCAGTAAACAATTATTAAGAAGATTATGCGGATGTTTACAGTGCCGGCAATGCTCAGCGAAGGTTCCACTGTCCGAACACTTCCGGCAGGCAATGCATAATAAACAACAGCAGTATGAGTTTGAATCCAGGTTCCTCTAATTTTGGAGCACCGTGCGTCGCGTCCCCGTTGTCTCCGTCCCGCAGGGAGGCAGTTAGGCGCCCGTTCAGGTTAAAGCCCGCCCCCGCCGACGTCGCCCGTGCGATCTAGTTAGCGAAATTGGAATCGAAAGGATGACGGTTCAACGTTACGATAATTTATCACGGGAATAAACGCGCGCCGCGGGTTCGAGTATCAATTTACTGGCCGCAACGGATGTGTAATCTGATATATCGTGTAACGGCGCGTACGAAACCGCGGATGGGGGTTCTCATCGGCAAAGAGGAATCGAAAATGATGGATACCCTGTTCCGCGGGTCGAGGTTGGTTTCCTTATCGACTTTTCCAACCCGTCGTATCATTGTTCAAAATTAGTACGAATTTGAAACACGTTTACATCAGCCCCTCGAGATAAATTTATATCATATTACACTAAAGATGTGGGGTGATTGATTCGCCGGACAGGTCACCCAATCAGCACGCATTTTGCGAGAACGTAATCGCCATCGGGCTAATAAAAGTCGCCGGTCGATAGAGGCTGTCTAGCAGCCGCAGATAAAGGTTGACAGCGACGTATCGGGACCGAAAAATGCGAGAGGAGATCGGCCGCGACCTTTAAACGTCTTCGCCGATTTTTCAGTCTTGTTTCCGCGCAGCCAGTCGCTAGATAACGCGGTTTCCCGCGCGATAAACCGGGGATCGATCCAAGCAAAACGATTATGTTTTACGAGGCCGAGTTGTGCCGGTCCTCGTTACGCAATCGGGCCACGCTTCCCAGCTGTCCGATCGCAGAGCTCCGGAAGGGGAGCCGAGGGGCTGCGTGGTATCGTACAGCAAAGAAAAACAAGCCCACGTCAGCCGCGTACATCGATTACTGGCTTGTTTAGATTACACGGTGATACTCTTCCTCCCCCCATCTACGTCCCCCCGCCCCTCTCGTCGCGCCCCGCTTCTACGCCCACCCGATCCTCGGGAAATTAGTCCTATTTCCGGGCTGACCGCCTTTGCCTCCCCGCTGACGCAAATTTTTAATAATAACTGCCGTGTTTACCTCTCGGAAAGAGGTCTGTGGCTTCTGACTGGCCGCACCGGCGCGGAAACTTCTGTCCATTTAGGCTCCATTTCAATCGTTTATCAGCTTTTTCATTAGCCCGTCCGGTCCTGTCCGCAGCAATTAATTTATAAATTTTTTAAACCGATTTTTTAAGGCTCTTCGTCAGTCTCTTTGTTGTTTCTAATGTAACATACATTTATTTCATTGTAATTGCGTGACAATTTATAGTAAATTGACCAGAAGACAAGATGCAACTGCATCAAATAGTGTTGCATATTGGAGAAACTCCCTAATAAATTGCTATTAGGTATAATTCTGTACTTCGTACAACAATTTTGGACTCCAGAAATCATGCCATACACACATTTACACTCAGAGAAAACGTGAACCCTAAACCACATATCGATCTTTCAAATGTTCTTGGCCCCAATGTTCTCCTTTAATCGCTTCAGGCCTGGTACACTGTGAGTCGTAGACTAGACCTGCCGCTTTAAAGAAATTCCGACACTACATTTCAAATGCAAAATGAAAAATTTGGTTCATTGGTATAATAGATATTATTTTCCACAGTAACACAACGCAGAGAGAAAGTATTTTTAACTGGATCAAATCCAGTCGAGGGTTGGTGGCTTTAAAAATACAGAAACCATTAGAGAACGTCTCATAGTAATATGCTCACATTCTTAAAACTACTACCATAAATAACACCAGCTCATTTTTCCAATAAATGCATAAAATCCGTCTAACCTTCGTTAAATCACGTACAATGGAAATCGATGAAAATTGCACTTCGGGTGCAACGGGTTAACAATTAGAATAAACCAACAGGAAAGTAAAATTCTTCGAACGGTAGCAATCCCATTTCTGCAGTCTCGGGACCGGCGAGATCGGCTTCCCACCGTTCGGGATGCTCGCAAATCCAATCTCGCCGGGTCAGAAGCCGTGGTACGCAAGCCGGAGAGCATTCGCGGCCGGGAATTCGCGAAGAATCCTGTCCGAGGGGCTCTCGGGTCTGATCGAGCGTTTCCTGGAGAACGCTCGCGAATGGGCGTGTGTCACCAAGCGGCCGGGGGACAGATCGAGCCAATGGGAAGGTGGGGAGGCGTGGATGGCGGTGGCAGAGGACAGCAAGCGGACGACACCGAGAAAGAAGGGGACTCTCGAGCGACAGGAGCCGTCCCTCCTTTCCTCTCGGCTCCTCGGCCGCGTCTGTGTCGGTGACCACGGTCACACGGTCGCCGGGCCATTTGGTGGGGAGAGCGGCGTAGGGGTCGTAGGGGAATCCGCTCAGAGGTGGGGGACGCCCGCACACGCCCACAGCAGGTGTGGTGGGGGACGTCTTGGCCTGCGCCGACCGAGGCGCATGTGGCGTCCGACTCTACGCGTACGAGAGCTACGTGCGCCAGAAGCGGCCGAGCAAACGAATCGCTCCGAACCGTTAGGCGATCCTCCTGCACTGAATTAGGGACCCACGGGTCCGGAATTCCTTTGTCTCGAGTCGAAACGTGCTCTCATTCGATACAGGGTACTACGATCAAAATTTATGAGGGTTATCATCTCCATTCTTCAGCGTTTTCCATCATTTACTACCACATTTCGAGCAGTCATCACGTCATGTTTTCCTCAATAAAATATATATATATATTCTCACTCGTTGATTAAATGATTGAAATAAAATGAGATATCTTAATAAAAATTGAAGATAAAGCTCTAAAGATCAACTTTGTACCGTATACGTAGCATAATCTCGCGAACGGAGCAGTTTCGAGGAGACTTCGGAGCAAGAACGAGCTGCCCTTCGCGTCGATCTGCTTTCGCGCGTGAAAATCGCAGGAGGATTTGTCAGCAGCGAGTCTGGTTGCGGAATATCTGTCCATGGGCGCGCACAGTGCCCGGTTCTAGTCGGTAGCTATGCGCATAAATTTCCTTACGGGGCTTCTTCGTCATGGCTCGTGGCCACGGACGTCTACTCGAACAAAATGACCGCTCTCTCGTTGAAAAGAAACCCGCCGCTCTGCGCCGACACCGTTGACCTAAGCGAGACGCACAAGGAATCGCTGCACCGCAGCAATTGCCGCTGTTGGAAGTCCGCGGGCTCTCGTAAAACCCCGACCGGAAAACTTTATGCATAGCTGTGCGCGCGTTCTTTCGTTGCAATCGAAGCGTCGTCGCGTGCACTTGCTGCAATGCATTTCGCTGCTCGCTTCTTGCCGATTAGATCGGCCAATTTCGCGAAACCCGGCGAAAATTACGCTTGCCGTGAAAGGACGACGACGGACTCTTGCAACATTGCGCGGTCCGAGCTTCTGACGCGATCGCTGCTCAAACTTTCATCCAGATGTGCAAATTCATTTCTAATCTGTCGCGTGCATTCTCGTCGCGTCCCAGAAATTTTCTAATTCGCATTCTGATTAATTAAAGATTATAGATCGTTGCATATTAAATGTGTGAGTCCTTACAGTAACGTTAAAGAAACATTTCTACAACAATTTTCACAAAAATCAGCATTCATTAAAGATCCTACGTACTTGCCTCGTAAATTTTATGTAGTAGCAAAATATTTTTTTCTTGAACTGTGGACCCGCAATCTATGCCATCACAAACAACTTGGTGCAGCATTCAAAAATTCTGGCCGAGGACGGTCTAACCCTTTAACGTGGCGAACAATCTCCGAAGGTCGCTCTAAAAATCGATCGAGGGCTCGGGACAGCTATATCCCTGGGGTGTCGGTTTTCGTTTCGGGCTCGGGCCGGTTGTGGAACTTCGGGATGGAAACGGAGCCGAAAATGTGCCGGGTACACGCTTCAATTAGCGATTTCGCCGTTCGAGGACTTCGCGGGAGACCGGATAAGAGAGGTAAGAGTTGCCGAAACGAGTTCCCGAGTCCCGTGTTCGACGGATCCGCTCTCCCACGTTAATCCGTCGATCGATACCCCGACGTACCTAATACCTGACGGTAATTAATTAGAGGCCACGGAATGGCGCGCATACATTCGACGCGCAGGCGGACAGACGGACACGCCGACATTTGTCTAGAGAATTCCTTCGAGCTGGAATGTATCGAGCAAACCGAGTGACCGATCGATACGATATAACCTACCCTTCCCACTCTCTCCCCTCTCTTCACCCCCGCGAACGGAGAGAGTGGCTATCGAGGGAAAGATTAGGCGTTCGACGTGGGTCGCCGGTGATAGAGAGACTAATCCGGGGGACTTAGCGCCGAACAAGGGGATAAGGTGACAGTAGATAAGAGAAAAGCCACAATTAAGAGACGTCAATCCTGCGAGATGCGTTCGACGCGTGAACCTCTGGAAAATCGTTTTGTTGCAGATTTAGGTGCGAACCAATACGTTCCGGACTGTCTTTCTCGTCGGAACAATCGTTTTGTTGCAGATCTCGGTGCGCAATTTAGGTGCACATGCACCGCAGGCTGACAAAAACAGAATTCGAACAGCTGACGAATGGCAAATTCCCAAAAATTTTCTAGGTATCCCATCAGTGATATTTTAAAGATCAATAAAATTTCACAAATATTTATGCAGACTTTTTTCTCGTATTTTGTTACACTTAACATTAGAATAGCAGTACACAGAGGGAAGGAAGAGAATGTTTATCCGGTTATCTTCAATATCTTCTTATCGTTCATCAACGAAGTACAGAATTACAGATCGTTAATGTTCAAAAGTGGCTCGAATAATTTAATCATCTACATATAATTTCCAATTGATTTCCCGAAGTTCCAAGGCTAGGAGGGAGCTAAAAAGAGAATCAATTTTTGGTAGGATGCTCGACGCTCGAGTAGGTCTGAGGTTGTTCGAGGGACGAAACAGGGTCCAGTGGTATAGCGGGTGGTATTACCGGCGTGTTCACCGAGTTTCTTTTGACACTTGACATTAAAAGTCACGGTATTCGTGCAACCACGTCCCCGTCACGTCAGGTTGACGGATCGGCGTGCGCACTCAGGAAATTAGGCAATTTCCGGGCTGTGCTCGCTCGTGTCTGCATTTAATAGCGGCAGCAGTTACCAGTTCGGTGGAGGCAGCCCAGGACGACCAAGCGGTATCGTTACAGGCGAACCTTTCGCATACGTACTTAGGTATCACACTCTTACAGCCGTCCCATGCTGGATCGATCGCCACTCTGAATTCTCGGCCAGCTCCGAAAGATTTTCCATCCCTCCGTCTTCGTCTCTTCGAAAGTTTTGTTGAAACTCAAGTTCAAATTAGTACAAATTAATTTGCGGTTCACACAACCAATCTTCGCTAATATTATTAGATCTAAATTTTTTATCCATCAAAATGGAAATGCATTAATTACATATGAGATAGTAAAATGTGTTTTGTGGTTGTTTCTCATTCTTAATAAAAATCTTCCGTTCACCCTCCCCGAGAACATTACAAATTCCTATTTTCGAATTCGCTTTCAGTCACAACCGTTGACGTCACGAAGCCCCCCTAATGCATAAATAATTCCGTAAAAAGGTGGTATTCTATAAAAGAGAAATAAATTGAGACCTCCGCGTGGTAGTCTCTTTTCTCGAGACTGAATTGCAATCTATATCCATAGGAAATAGAGGGGTCGACTCGGCGCGGAACTGGATTTCTGAAGAGCTGTATTATACGTGTATGTGTGCATGTGTATTCCCGTGTGCACGTGTGTAGAGTGTGCGTGTACGGGGCTGCGTATGTCATTAGTGACCCCGGCGATGACCCGGGGATTCGCTCTCACCGTGGCAGGGCTATCAACACCGACCACCGTGCACACGGGCCTCCATTACGCCTTTTCTAACGATCCCTACTGGCACGACACTGTCGCAGATTATAGTTACTCGCATCGACGAGAGCAGTTCGAGGTTTCCCTTCGCGTTTTATCACGTGTTGCGCGGGTAATGGCAGGATGCGAGCACGGTGAATTGTTTCTTGCACTACTCCCAGCCGGCGGACGCGGCGATAGCGTCCTCGAAATCCATTGATTCCAAATCGCGCTAAAATTTACATTCTTAATTTGAAAATCGCGTTTCATTGTAATTATTGTTTGAAGAACCTTTTTGCTAGGTTTCATATTTTTGTCAGCTTGCCATACTGGGCGCTTTGTAATCGTATAAACTTCATTGTTGGTGTCAAATCGCGAAAAATTTTGGATTTTCTCCACAGTATTCATTGTTTTGAGGAGCTTTTTGTTAGGTTACAGATTTTTATAAGCTTGTTGATGCGACATCGACGATACCATTCCCATGGTATTCATACTTTTGGGGAGCTCACCACGGAAGTGCCCATAAAGCGGTTAACGAAACAGAGAAACAACGAAACAGAGTGGCCGACCGAGAGGAAGAGATTATGGGCTCGCGCCTGGAAGACGAGTTACAGCCGCGGAAGAGTCACGGTCCATTGGTTCGCGAAACCATCGTTGAACTCGCGAAAAATGGCACCGCGAGTCGGCGCGCGATACTGTTCGCGCCTGGCATTATGATTATCCCTCGGTCCCTCAGCGGAAAACAAACAAGGGTTATCGTCGGAGGGGAGGAGGTGTATCGGCGCATAAGTATCGGCGGATACCTACATAGAGGCGAGCTATGTAGTGAGAGAAAGAGGGTAGACGACGACGGGAATCGCACAGAGAGCGTTGCATCGCGTTGCATCGCGGTGCAGCGCGGTACAGCGCGGCGCCTGGCCGGTACATCGAGCATTGTTCGGCATTCGATGTGCATCGGTGTGCTACGTGCCGTACGGTGATTTGGCTAACCACACGTTGTTGAGCCATCGGCGGCATCCAGCATTGTTTGCTCGCTTTGATGAGGCCAATTCGCGTTTCGCTTTTACGTTTGCGTTTCGTATGGGATGCGCGCATGATTCCCGGACCCGCTGCTCTGCTCTCCCTCTGTACCCTCTTCTACAACATCCCTCCCTCCCTCTCCACTTCGTTTCACGTACCCGTCGTACCCGGCATCTATTTACGCGTGTAGACCCGTTGCCAGCGTCGCTCCACGCCCCGACACCCACGCCCCCTTTCCACCATAGCATTGTTCAGAAATTCGCGCGGCGTCGTGTAACGCGGTTTCCATTTACGTTTCGCTCGCGTTTCCACCGCCCAAACGAGACCGAATGACCCGGAAAAACGGACCGGCCGTGCACCGACGGACGCCACATGCATCCTGCAACTACCGAAACCACCGATCCCTCTACGGATTTCGGATCGACAAGGTCCTGATTTCATTCGAAATCTCGCTTCTTGAAATCATGGCTGTTAGACAGAGGAATGTGTGGGAGCATGAAATAAACGAAAGAGGCTCGGGCTTCGATATGAAAGAGAGGAGGAAGAGGAGCGTTTCGTCCTAGGCCACGCTAAAGGATCAAGTAAGGCTATCTAGGGGGCCCTGCCTTAGGCGTTGGGTGTTGGAAGGCGCTTGAGGACGGTATATATACGAATCATTGAGGAATCGAGTACTTGCGAGAAAGGTGGAAAGGTCATCGACTACCTGTCCCTCTTGTGGCGCATGTAGGAAATTAAGCCGCCACAAATGAAGCTGTTTTCCCTAGTTGTCTTCAAGGTGATCGATGTTTGTATGACGTTCCATGGCACGACCTCCAAACGACCTTGAGCTCCGAAAATGAAGGTCAAACTTAAAATTCTTTCGGGACAAAATCTATTAGATTTTGCACGGACTTATGCAGGCTCGCAGGCCTAGAAGTCCTCTCAAAGACGAAGTGGAAGGAGACTTGCCGCGGGGAACCAGTCTCGCATGATGGATCTCCACGCGAACCTAGAAGTAAACGATGACTCCTCCGAGCAGAGGAAATATTTTAGCATCCCGCCAGGAAAAGTGTCGATCATTCGTACTCGTATCTAGATCATCAGTATCGATCGGGGCGGCGTGAAAGTCGAGCGGCCCTCATTAGGAGCGCGGTTTCCGGCTGGTGTTCGATGTAGGAAACGGGCGAGAAACGTAATCCAGATTCCTCGTCGGGCCGGGACGGGCCGGCGATAAATAATCGTGGCCGGGAGGCAGAAAAACCTCGGCCCGAAAAGCGAGCAAAACGATGAACGTTTAAAGGCAAATACTCGCGGACTCCCCGCGAGGCGACCCCGGCTCTGAACTTCTAGCAGAGATCGCGGGGGGTCTTCTAACGAGCCGTGCAATTAACATTTTTATTAGATGGCCTCTCGTTCCGTCGGCTCGATCTCGACCTGCTCCACATGTGCAGCCGCCCCGGTGTCGATACCCTTCGACGACACGGAATAACTTCCTACCATCTGCAGAAATTAATTGGAAACTCCAGAACTGCGAGATCCATGGGCTCCTATGGACTCCTCGGATCTGCTTCCTGCGACAATAACGTGGTCGAAGACATCAAGTTCAGGAGTTGTTGAAGGAAGAAAAATTTGTTTCTCCCTTCAACCCCTTGCACTGTTGACTTTACGATTGCAGTGGAAATTTTGCATCATTGTTTTCCAGGAGAAAAAGACCGTCGACAACGATGAAATAGAATTTCATTTCAGTTTGAAGGAAATTAATAATGAACATATTCATTGGATTCTGCAATCGTCTATAATTAGACAGCGGATTTTACGCAAGAAAAATGAATAGTTTAAAACAGCAAAGACACTAGAAGAATAAACGTAATAAACGTAATAAGTAGACAGCGGATCTTTATGCAAAAGAAAAATGTTTTACCTCAATTATAACAAACTGGAGTGAAATAAAAGGTTGAAAATAATATGACAGAATTATTTAAATTCTTCTAACGTTTTCACTGTTTTAATTTCACCTATTCATTTTTCTTATAAGTGCATAAAGATCCGCTGTCTAACAATAAGAATGGAAATAAATTGAATAACAGATTGTTGCTTTCGAACATTTCCATTTTGCACGAAGATCCGCTGTCTAATGATAACTGAAACCCGATTAATCCTCCTACATTTTTGTCATCCACAGCCACAACCATAAAATCCACAGTCCAGTATTCTTCGAGCATGCAGAGCTCCAGTTCCAGCAGCCTTGCGCATCCAATTTCCAAATGACCATCGCCCACCCTGATTGGAACCGCGGTTTCTTCATTCGCCGAATCGTCTGTCCCATTAATCAGCGACCGTGGCGGGCGCGTGTCCAGTTTAAAACCATTCGGCACAGGGTTTGCATTGTGCCTCTTGTTCCAGGTCCCTCGGTCGCGGCGCGCGGGGTTCAACGTCTTTACATCGGCTTGTTTGGACACATTTTCGCGATCGGTTCCAGCTATCAGCGAAATGACCATTCGGCAGGGTGTGTATCGCTGTCGGAAGAGCGGTCTCGCGCACAGTTCGACAGAGAGAAAGAGGCCGGGCAGAATCGGCCACCGCCAATCTGTCGCTGGCTGCATTAGCCCCTGCGGGAGTTGGTTGCCTTTTGAAAACGCGGCCGTTTGATGAAGCGGAGGCAGCACCGGGCCGGGCCGGGCGCGGCGCGCGGCCGGGATACTTTTAAAGTAAATTAGCTTTTTAGTTTTCTGCGCCTAAAACCCGGCGAATATAACATGTATAAAAGGAAAGGGCCGACCCGCGAGGGTTCAACCTTCGGCCCCCGGTGAATGGCTGAATGGCTCTCTCGCCACGCTCTCCCTTCGAAGGTCCGCGCGCTGCCAGTTCTTCTGTCAGTCGGCGAGAGACTCTACCAACTTCTCCCTCCCCCCTCCCTCTCATACCGGCAGTAACGTGTGTGTACAGAAAACAGTCTCGAAGTCGCACCAGCACACGGTCTCTGAATGGCCCCGAAACAAAATCTGCCTCTTGCATCTCTCGGTTCACCGTGAAAGAAGACCCCTGGCTGCCCCCTAGATCGAACCGACCGCCCTTCTCCCGGAGAGCTCGTCGTTGACTCTTTGCGTTTGACTTCTTTGGAAAAAGACGGCCCCGGCGAACTCCGGGCTCTCGTCGACCTAACCGCCGCCGCCGAAAAAAGTCCAGAATCTCGCGGCGCGGCGCGGCGCGGCCGCCAGGCTCTGCTCCGAGCTTTTTTCACCATCGGGAAAAAGGAAACGGCGCCCCTTTTTCCCGCAAGTTTCCAGCCAAGGAAACGGGATGAGCCGGGTCCTTTGTGAGAGACGGTTTTTCGGTTTCCGCCGGTTTTTTCCGGGTCAGAGCCGCGGATCGAGGAACGGTCCGGGCTTTCCGGGAATAATGATACTGCGAGCTGCATCGGGGCCATGGCGGTTGGAGGATCGCATGGGGGAGGTTGTGCCTACTGCTTTCGAGCCAGACTGAAGTGTTTAGAAATGGATGGCGATTCCTTTTGCCGGGAGAGGTGTTCAGGTTTCTTCGACGTGAAGGAAATGGATTTGCAAAAATGTTTTCGGACGCACGTCGATGAGCTTTTCTTTCAAACAAGCGTCTTGCTTAGAGCCTTGTTCTATCCGTGTATCCCGAAAGTTTTGTTGAACTCTGTTCGAAATTAAATAAGCCTTGATTAAATTCAATTAAGAAGTGAGCCAAAGATTTTCGCGCTAACATCGGGAATAATTTTCATCTGGAAAGCCAGGAACAAAAGTGAGAAGCAACTTTGTAACAATCACCGACAGCTTGGCTGACGACGGGAGTCGGTAAAAGTGTAAGAGACAGCTCGTAGGACGCCGCGATTACGTTAGAGAGGTATGATTAAGTCTCGGGGCGAGCAGTTTCGCTGATGGCCCGTGTCCTTGCTGCGGCACGAGTAAAAAGGTTTTCGAATATTCTTAGACCTTTACGAGCGGTCCGCATCCCGTTATTAGTCAAGCGTTTCGTTTGCAGGCTGTGGTTACGTCGAGCGTCGTTCTCGAGTCGCTAGCAACGCCGCATTGCAACTAACTAACTATTAAGTGGGTGTCGTTTTCTTCGGGCGCAGTTTAAACGCGCGTTCCCGGTGCCGGCTTCGCGAAAATCATTGGAAACGAGTTTCCGTGTTAATTTTATTGTTCGATGCGATGACGGGGGGAACGGTGGAAGATTCCGCTTCTCTCGATTTTTGTTTTTTCCCGGTTCGTCAAACAGCCCGTGCACGTTGCAAATAACTTCATCCCCCGTGGAACGCGATGCGCGGCCGAGCTCTCCTGGAAAGTTAATTAATCGCTGGAATTACATAAACATTGCGCAAGGATTCACGTGAAAACTCAATCGACTGGGAGGCGTTCATCGCCAGCCAATTACAACGTTCGCGTAAAGAATCCTTCGTTCGTCGAACGTTAGAAAGCGTTTGCCGGGTTTAATTGGCAGCTGGTGGCAATTACAGGATCGAAGAAAGTAACCCACGGGCCACGCGGAAAATCTGGTATTAACTTTATAGAATAATTGAGCAGCAGTATCGTGGCGGAAATTAAGCAAAAAGTTCCGCGGTGCGATAAGATCGGCGTCCACGTGCGGCAAGTAGAATTGGTCTCCGATGGACAGACACGATCTGCTCGACAAGCGTTCCTAGTCTCGTTCTATCGACTGGCTAGTACTTTGTTCCATGGAAAATTGACTTCTTTATGTCGTATTTCATTGATGTAACAAATTCCGATGAAAATCTTCATAACAATATTAAAGGAGACCGTAGACCATAGTTACTCTCACATAAAAATCGAAGACACGCTTCCTGTAAAAGCTGTTTCAGGAAATTACCTACCCTGTTAATACCAATAGTTTTTCTTTTTTAAATACTTTTATAATATCGAGATGGAAGCGCATACTTTGGAACGTATATACCAATTTTCCAACCAACGGCCATGATGAGCCCAGAAAAATTGTCAAAACTCACCCCACTCGCTGGCATAAAAATCGTCGAAAACACAGTTCCCGTGGACCTGTTTCAGGAGATCATGTGCCCCATCAATACCTTTAGTCATTTTTCAACAGAAACTCTCAGGACCTATAGACAGAACTGCATGCTTCAGACCGTATATACCAATCTTCCAATCAGGGACCATAGTGATCCAAGAAAAATTGTCAAAGCAGCCCCCACTCGTCTTCACGACTCGGCTCTCCCGCTCTCCACGTGGCAGTATCGATTTGGCGAAGACACCAATTTCCATGAAAATGATCGCCACGGTCGTAGAAAGCGGAGTGCACGCAATCGTCGAAGCCGAAGCGGGCTAATCGTCGGTTGGTCGAGTGTTCTGGCCAGAAAAGCGTGGCTCGTAAAAGTCCGTCTCGTTGAATACGCAAATGCCGGTCTGCCGGAGAGACAGCAGAGGATGGAGGAAGAGGACGAAGAAGCAGACGAAGAAGAAGAAGAAGAAGAAGTGGGAGAAGAAGGAAGAAAGAGGAGGACACGCGGAGACGGCGAATCGGTCCCACCGGTGGCAAATCTCGTAACGAGAGCCCGTATCTCGGCGGATCTTTATGGCCGGCAATTACGGGCCGGTTCCGGCGCGCGCGTTCCGGAAAAAGCTGCGAGTAGCACGAGCTCTCCGCCGCTCTATGACCGTGGAATTATATAAAGATGAAAAGTTAATGGCGGCACGGGAGCACCACCGCCGTCAGACGGCATATCGGCTCCCTCCGCCCTTAACCCTCAATCACTGGGCCCTCTTATGACCGCCCACGATCCACCGGGGAAAATTTCTGCCGATCGTGGAGCATGCGACATCAAATATGCAACGAACCGCCGGCCGAATCTACGATTATACCTGTACGCCGCCGGCCACGGACCCGCGCGAACGATATGCTGCCCTGCCTCCAAACTGCCACGGGAGAAACCGCCCCTCATAGGACGCGGTTTGTCAAGCGCCACCATCAGTCCGACCCTCACTCGTTCCGACGAACATTCGCGAGAACCTGCGATGTGATTCCACGTAAACGCCGTCTGTCCCATCCACCACCCTCGCTTGCTTCGAGGGTCTATGTTGGCCTGCTTTCAATCTTCGCTACCCCAACTCACCTTTCATCCACGTGGACAGCAGTCTTCTGTAAGCTTCTAGCTTCTGTAAGTCCGATTTTGGGTTAAATATGAATTATGTGTGATTGAAACGTCGTCTACAACCCTCTTCTTAAGAGGGACGCCATTTTTGAAGATAGAGGAGAATGCGTCAGGCCAAACTTACTAATTCTTTTGATAGGTGGAGGCTTCAAGGAGATACGAAGGTCAACTCTGTTTTTTTTTTCAATGGAACTGTATGGATTATTATTTACATTCTGATATAGTGTCTTTCGAGATGAATACAATGATTTATTATGACGTTCATTCAAGGTCATTCAACATGCTAGGTTGTGCGGATTTTTATGGGTAATAGTGTGGCAATTAATAGTCGATCATTCATGAAGCAAAATGTACAAAATGCGCGTATTGTGTAGATCGATAAAGTTGCTCGAAGGAGAGACATACTGACCTAGTAAAAGGATATGTGGCATGACGTCACTCCGCTTTCGTACGTAGGGGTAATTCAGACCCGTGGGTACACACCATGGTGGGATCGATATTTTGGTCCATGGGGTCTGCTGGCATTAAAGAGGAGGAGACGTCTATCAGACTTACTCGTATTGTAACACGAACGTCGACTGTTCTGTAAACTTACAGAGAATATCGTCAATGGCAGTACATATTATAGAAGCATTTCTCTAATGTGAAAAATAACGAGGAAAGGATTTTTTGCACGCCATAAGCCTTCCTTTCAATTATCTTCGTGCGTCGAAAGTTCCGCAGCGCATTAATAAAAATGATATCGTTTTTACAGGACTGTTCTTCAACCAGAGCGAGGCGATAAAGCATGATCGAAGTCGCCGGCCGAAAAAATGATCGAGAGCGAAAGAAACGGAAGAAACTAGCCAGGCAATCCCACTAGCGGCTTAGTCGCGCGAAGAACCTTATCGCGCAAAAACCAAACGAACGGAAACTCTGTCGCTGTTGTTCGGCGCCTTGTGGCCAATGAGCGAGAACGTCGACCAGAACTTTTAATCGACGCTCGTCGTCCTGCTTCACCCTAACCGGATGACGAAGTGGCTCGTTCGTTCTCTCGGGCGAGCAACTTTCATCCCCCGATCGAGCCTAATTTCGCAAAAACGACGCTCGGCAGCATTTCGCGAAATTGAAATCGCGGAAGCTTTTTGATCTTTCATCTTCTTCAGCCACGAATGAAGCTGAATGGATTGCTTTTATTCAATGACTTGTCCTACAATATTGAGCATACATGAGTTTTATAGAAAACGTGGTTAAAATAATGCTTGTTTACTGCGTTAAACAATTTAAAAAATTAATTTACAATGTTTTTTTATTTTTGAAACTAAAAATTGTTTCGTTCTTGAATAATCGTATTAATATATATTAATATAAATTATCTACGAGCTCTATATATAAACCATTTTTTTACCAGAAGCAGTATGATACACTTCCATTGTACATTTTATTCCAGCCACTTCGTCGACTCCGATCATCCCCTATCGAACATTTCCCGCCAGAAGTAGTGTAATGTACTTTCATTGTACACTCCGTCGCTGGATAAAATAAAAACGTGGTTATCTCATCGAATATTTTAAATGGTTCTTTTTCAGTAAACGCGAGTACAAAGGAATGGATACCGATAAGAGAGCGAGGCTTCGCGAAGCGTCAGGGGCCTTATAATCGCGCGGCAGTTAGGGTAAAGAGACCGGGGACTCGGCGGATACGTGGAGCGTGGTAGACGAGGGGCATTCAATTAAAATATTCCTCCATAATTCATTATCGCGGAGTCGTTGAGCGTGTCGGGCGAGATTAGTGGGAGTAGCCCGCTCGGATCGAGGCCGACAGCCTTGGTCGCCCAAGTCGTGCGTTCATCCTCCAACAGGTGACAAAGCTCATTGCGGAACAAAAAACTGTGGAAGAAAAAGAAATTAGGAAAAGTGGTGGAAATGAAATTCTATTTATTCTCTGCTCTCTCCACAATCGACGAGGAACATTTTTATTTCGCATAAAGGTCTATTTGATTTCTCTTTGACAATTATTGAAATTATAAAACTGCTTTCACAGAAAATGACTGACTTATTTAAGCACGAATTACGATAAAACCGTTCAAGGTTTAAGCGGATTCAATCTCTATAAGGGTTAAGTGTTAAAAGCGGAGCGACTTTCCATGGGCACCGGTCGGCTGCAGCGACGGGAGTGCATGTGCAGTGGCGGGACAGGACGACCGGACGGCATTACATTGTAATTAGCATCAATATTCGCGGACTCGTCGCGTTCCAGTGGTGTCGGTGTATCTCCCGTAGGATGCAATTACTTGGCACTTTCTTAGCCGGCGAATCCATGAATTATTCGGCGAGCGGTGCTCGTTAACGAGCGCGAAAACGCGAACGAAAGAAGAGCGAGAGAGCGAGGTAGATAGAGAGAGAGGAAGGCTAGAGGATCATCATCGCGATGTCAAAGCCGATGCAGCTGCGGCTGCAAGTCTGCGAGTCTCTCCCGAGCTGCATCGAGTCTCCCGAGGTGGGTCGAAGAGGCGACGAGCCGCGCAACGTCCGGTGTGTAATCTGCCTAACGATCTTCCTCAGCTCGGATTAATAATCACGGTCGTTCCGAGTCCTACGAAACAGTCCGGCCGGAATCTTATTTAAAAATAATTGCGTACCCAGTTGCGATGGTTTCCTGTGCTTGATTACGGCTAATTGTTCGGAATTTACAAGTATAATGGCGCGTTTAACGCGACCGACTATGTAACGGCCGTGACTGCGACTCGAGAGGGACAAAGAGGGAAAGAGAGATGCGGCACGGCTCTCTGTCGTCCCGCATGCAACTGCAATTCCTGTGCGGGGAGCGAAAAATGTTATAAACTCGTGACGCGCATCGACCTCCTTCCGCGTTTCCACGAGGACCCCGTTGCGAAACCACAGAGGGATCCGCACCACGTGTAATTGTCGACCGATGCGCCTCGTGACTCGCGCCTGCTGCGGAATTAACGTCGACGTATCGGGAGCGCGCACCTTCTGCTCGCCGATGCGCTGTGCGAAAACGCTGGACAAGGTTTCGGTATGCTAATTCGGGACGTCGGCGCTGATTCTTGTCGCAGAAGTTCTGCGAACACCTCTGCCAACAGCGTAGCGCGAGCTTTCGCCATTTTTTCTGGTTTCGCTGCGGTTCTTAATCGGAAAATTGGTATATACGTTTTATGTATAAAGGGTTTTTCAACATAACCTATAACTTTTTTATGATTTGTCAATATCAAAACGTCAGTCGAGGCTTACATTTTGATCACGGTGAAGTTCACGAACGAGCAACGTTTGGAGGAAAAGTTCTGAGTCGGTAGTCGCAGCTTTAAGAGCGCTTATTCCAATTTTTATTCTGTGTTTTATTTAAATACAAAATTGTTATGTCCTTCTTGAAAAACCCTTTAGTATGCACTCTTTTGACTGCGTACTCTGTAAATTACGTTGAGAAAGGACTCGCGGTATTGGTGGAGCAGGTAATTTTCTGAAACAACTTCTGCGGAAAATTGTTATTACACCTCCAAGTATATGTTTTAACGTAAAAAATCGAAAAAGTTTCGTTAAGAAATGGAAGACATTAAAGATTCGGCGTTGTTTCCTGAAACTAGTCCTACAGAGATCAAGTCCCCGATGATTTTCAAGAGAAAGAACTTGCTGAACTTTGACCATTGTTTTGGAATGGAAACAACAAAGATTCTGCACATCACATTAGGCCGTCGGTGAACTCTTTAAAAAACAGCGTGACCGCAGGCTTCGCCTCTCATCCCCAGACAGCATGAGAAGGGGGCAGCGATCGCAGGGGGCTAAGGATCGGTATGAAAACCGAACAATTTCGTGGAACAATTAATTATGGGGTCGAGGAAGGAGGGCAGAGCGTACCACCTTGCGCCGAATGGCCATCGCCGTTGCCAAAGCGAGCAAAAGAGAAAGAGAGAGAGAGAAAAAGGGAGGGCGAAAGGAGACCGGGGCCAGCACCGCCGCAGCCCATTTCGAATTTACGACAACAAAAGGAAGTCGACGAGCGACCGGGAGTGTATCGACGGGGTAAAAGATACGATACTCCTCTCCTTACAGCTCGGCAACGCTCCGCACCGTTTCGTACAGCTCTGAACAGCTCCGGAGGACTTACTGCGTCGTCGTGGCTCGGCACGAGGGCCAGGGAGAACCACTTCGAACGAAATCTATTGCATCCGTGGGTCGTGTTCGTGTCCGGGAGGCGAGTGTGGGCTCAAATGACACGGAATAAAAGTAATGCCCCGCGATACACACCGCCCCTGCTAAGAACACCCTTCTTCTCGCCCTTCGCCCCTTCGGCGGCGTTTCCCAGTGCCACCGAGCCCCTCGGGGCTCCCGCTGGGAACCCGGCAATCGATATCCGGGATAAGAAATGTCTGCCTCGCCTTTCCAACCAGACCTCTACCCCGCTATCGGGCAACGAGCCCGATTATTTCACGATACAATGAGACCGAGAGCCGCTAACGAGACGAGCCTCTTCGTTCGAAAGACACTATCGACTCCAACAATTTTTTTGAAACGCGCCTAATGGAAGTATTGTCGCAAAAAAAATATAGGAATGTTCCTTAATGTTCATTTTAACAGACATGAATATTCCTTATCGAAAAGTGAACGGGTTCGATAGCAAAAAAAAGAACATGTTTCAATTTACATCCCACAGTCTCGAACTACCGAAGCATAATCATCTTCAAAAATTTTTTAAAACGAAACTATTGGAAGCATTGTCGCAAAAAAAATATAGGAGTGTTCCTTAATGTTCATTTTAACAGACATAAGTGTTCATTACTGAAAAGTGAACGAGTTCGACAGCAAAAAAATGTTTGAATTTTACATTCACCGGAGAGGTCAGCCTACGGGGTCCCAACCGCACCGCGAAAACCACACGACCAACAAACAATTGAATCGCGCAGTGGAAACCGAATGAAACAGACAAGTTAATAACGAAAAGAACAGTATAAACGAAGCAATAACGGCAGCGATATTAGCGCTAGAGACTGGTCAGGGCGCGTGGGAGACGATAGATTGCAACTGGCGAGGCTCTCTCCTCGCACGGATCCGAGTAAGCTTATTAACAAACTAAATCCTCGGTAATAATAGACCAGCTGGAATCAGTCCCGACGTCTCCCTTTACAGAACAAACAATCCAGAGAAAGGGAGAGAGAAAGAGAGACTAGGCGCGTCGGCCCAGCAATTTCTCGCCGGTTTCTCACGTCTTTCAACGGGGACCTGAGGAATATTATCCGCGTTCGCGAAATCCACGCCTGTTATCGGCCAGAATGATCGCCCCGCGGAGTGTCGATCGTAACGAAACACGTAATCGCGCTCATGCATCGGGACCGCCACCGCCGGAATGGTAATGACGTTTGCCCGAGAATTCCCCTGGCAATTTAGTGCTGTTTTCAGGATCCCAGAAGTTAATCACGTTCTTGGATCCCGAGGAGGGATTCCCGGTTGTGGGACCGATAGAAATCTTAATGCATGGACTGTGAGGAGACGACAAGTTGACTGGGCCAGGCTGCTGGGCGCTGATTGGCCGATGAACTCTTCCCACCACTCCGGGGACCCCGCTGGACACGCCCATTGTGGCTTTTGTTTTCGTTGCTAAGCGAAATCGTGTCGTTCGTGATTGTGATTGTGAATAAGAATGTTATTATTATTGCTAATCGTCCTCCACCACACCTAGGATTTTGGGAGACCCGCCCACTGTCGCTTTTGTTTGTGTTATTGTTCGAAACAATATTGTTTATGACATGAATCGATGATGGAAGACGAAGAAAATATAAATTGTGAAAGTAAGAAGCCTCGATTAACCACAAGAATATTGCATAAGAACGTTATGAGAAAATGAATAAAGTGTTCAGCTAAATTTTTGTGATATGCTCGTTTAAAATTATAGTTTGCTAATAAACGACGTGTCAGAAAATGTACAGAGAGAGTGGAATAAAATTAGTACCGCGTCCAGTATTAACTAAATTACTTTGATTTTGTTGCATCATTTAAAATGACGGCTTGTCAGTCAACGCGTGAAAAATTCGCTTCTGTGGCAGGGAAAGGTGCAACAAAATCGACCAGGTTCAGCGATATCCAAACAATTTCGATTCCGCAGGTATCGTTTAAAATGCCGGTTTGCCGACGCGCGTGTCAATGCATAGCCAGTCGCTCTACTTGAAACAAGTTATCCTATATTAATTGGCAATCGTCCCCGCCCCTTGATGCGAACGCACGCGATTTCTCTTCGGGCGCGAGAGATGCACGCGAGTCTCGTCGGAGAAGCAGAAGAAACAGAAGAAGGTATACATATCCCGGAGCAATCAGATGCGACGGATCGGCGCGGCCGGCTAATTGAAATCCCCGGGATGATTTTCCAGGACGATGCCGTTCCATCGGGAGTCGGGGAATGGGTAATTCCGTGGGTATAATTAGCGGCGGCCACCGATGCGATGGCATATCGGTAGCCTAGGAGAGCCGGGCCACGTCTTCGCAGAAAATGTCCGTCGGTCGTTGTAGAACGTCGGGCCAGATGTTTGCCAGCGGCAGCGATGGCGGACGGTTCATTAATTAATAGGCTCCGTAGTCCACAGGCCCACGGACGTCTCTCCTTCTGACATTTCGAGTGACAAGCCGGTGTTCCTTGGTAGCGTGACCGTCCCTGTCCCGCGCATTTATTATTCAACGATCCGATAGGTTACGTCCCGCCACGCCGGTTTGCTACTTGGAAGTAACGTTGCCAGTCGGCTTCGCCCTGTCACGCTTTCCTCTCCGTCGAAACGACGATATCCTGCCGAATCGGCACATGATCTTCAAGAACGCAGATAACAGCTGCGGCCAAACACTTCAGCTAGCTTCAAGAACGCAGAAGAGCGATCAAAATGTTACTCGTTTGCGACAGCAAAACGAAAGACAATGTTTGTGGTAAAACCTTTCTGTGAACAATTGTTTTTTTCGATGAAACTTTTACGAAAGTGTTGCCAACACTTTCCTGTTTAAAACGAATCCGAACTCGACACAGTTTGGATAGACATTTGATTAGAAAATGGAACCGGGAACAGTCTTACAAAAATAATATTTTTGTTGCGAGATACATATGCACGTAGCAGCGATCCTAATTATTTAAGAACTCATTGAAAATTTGATCATACAATTTTACCAAGTGTTTCCGTTATTTATACCGATTTATCACAATTTTCGTGCATCCTGTTATCTTCACCCGATTGAAACGATTCGAGAAACGAACAAAATGGCTGCTGTTGCACACGATAGAAAAGGTGAAAACGATGAGGGAAGGATGGTCGCGAGGGAAGGATTGCGTCGGAAGACGGCCGACTTCTAATTTCGTTTTCCTCGTGGAGTCTTCCGGCTCGGCCTCCTAATGAATAGTGATTAATTGCCGGTGCTCCGAGACCGAGTCGCTGCCATTAAGCCCGTCAGAGCCGATTCCGTCGAAATAATTACCGCACGCACGCGCTGTCTCGCGCACGGCTCTCGACAAATCGCGGCAACCTCGGCGAGATCTTTTCCTATTCGTTCCCGAGCGTGGCTAATTTTTTAATTACGCGGGGCGGGAGAGAGGGGAGGAGGGCACTGCGATCATCGTGTGAACACGAACACCGACGGCGAACGATCGTCAACAATGTATCGTCTATGAAACGTCCGCGATTATTGTCAGGTGAGCGTGAACGCATCCGGCTACCTCGCTGCACTTGCGCGCTATAACGTTTCTTCGATTTATGGTCGTTGCACAATTTGATAGTGATTGTGTGTGTGTACGCGAACCAGTCCGTGTTCCAGCTAATTAAATCCACAGTGATAGACGAAGAATTTATTTAATTTGTACATTAGAATTGCATGTAATAATTAGACTGCGGATTTTATGCATTTATGACAAAAATGAATATGTACAATTTAAGATAGTGGACCCGTGAAAAAGATCTAAGGCCACCAGTGTATAAGTTTCACGTTAATGAGATCATTGAAAGAAGAAAGAAATTTTTATTTGGCTCCTGTTTCTTGCAATCAATGCAAACATTTTTTATTTTGCACAAAGATCCGCTGTCCAGTAATAATATAACGAAATAATTCAATTATGACAGTAACATGTCTGTAAATCGAGTAATAAACAAGATTCAATTTATTTCAATTCTATATTAGGATTGTATGTAATAATATAATGAAATTAATTCAATAAAGGAAGTAAAATTTCTGTAAACGCGCGAATCTGTCCCAATTAATTAAATCGAGTAGCGAACGCATGATGGACGGAAATGAGGTATTTATTTAAAAATAACAAGACCCGATGTAATTAAATTGTGTATTAGGATTGTATGTAATATGCTCGAGTGAAGAAGTCCATTGAATAATTTCGTACGAAAGCATCCGTGTAATTTCTGTCGGCGACCGTGTGTCCCAATTAATTAAGTCGAGTAGTGAGCCGATGGCCGAAGATAAAGTACAGGTTATTTTCGCTTTCAGATATTCAATGGATCAGAAAAATTCCAGTCGGTCCCGACGGGGAGGGCTGATAATTCAATCAATCGTAGCCAGGCCATAATCGATAAATACCGCGGGAAAACACGGATAACCGAAAGGTTCCGTAAAAATCCATCGGCCGATATCCAATTTCCCCTGCAATTTACATCGAGGCGAGAGAAACTAATGCTTCCACTCTGTGCCATTCGATATCGACTTTCACGTGGGGGCCCGGTGCTGTTCGACGAAATCGCTACTCTTCCTGATTCGATAAAGAATTAATGGACTCGTTTGCCTCGCTTTTCATACGATATAATTTATGCATCGAAACCAGCATAATTGTTTCTGCCGCTTTCTTGCCCGAACGCTGTGTCGCGTCGGGCTTATGACAACGTTCGTCGCTGACCGGTTGACAATAGGAATATCGGGATTACCAGTGCTTGATTTTATGACACTCAATGTAATTGTGACTGTTAAGATTACGTCGGATTAATCATTGGCTAAATTTCCGAATTTTGCTCGCAATTATCACGTCACAAATTAATCTGGAATTAAGCAGTTAATACCTTGCACACATAAATTTAGAATTTAGCTTGCAGTTAATATGTCACTAAGTAATTAATTTAGGATTTAGCTTCCGGTTAATATGTCATAAATAAATTTAGGATTTAGCTTGCGGTTAATATGTCATAAATAAATTTAGGATTTAGCTTGCTATTAATACGTTGTAAATCAATTTAGAATTTAGCTCGCTATTAACACGTTGTAAATCAATTTAGAATTCAGCTTGCAATTATCACGTTGTGAAAAGATTTACAAGTCGGTTTGTGAAAAATTCCGAGATGTATAAAAATAAAAATTCTCGTGATTCAACAATATTTGATTCAATTTCAACATACAAATTCTGAAACATCCAAGGATCCCAGTGTGCTATTGTTAGTGGAGCTAATAAAATATGTTCTCCAGCAAATATAAGGAATATTATTTCGTACTCAACAAACACACAACTGGCGTGTTTTATTAATATTTTTCATTGAAAGTGCGATGAAACAGCGACAAAAAATAGCACCGCAATTTTTCCAGGGTCGTTGTAAACCAGAGGCACACCCGTACAGAGCTATTGTAAAACGAACAAGGAAAACAATTTTTTTAAACTCTGTGGAATCGTTTGAATGTGTAACATTCGTTAAAACAAAAATCAACTTCACTTTACCACCCGGTTTTTTTATAAAATGTAAACGGCTTCCGAAAAAATTCGATACACGGACGCGGAAATAAAGGTTTAGCCCTTTAAAATAAAGCCGGGCATTGTATCACATATTTTTTCGAACAGTTACATTAGCTCAAAGATCGACAATTATTCGGTCAAAACAAAACTAAGACACCGTCCTCCGCAGGAAATACAAGACTATCAGTTATTATGTATAATTATTATTAAATTATTTTCGATCAAAGATCACACATTCAAGGTTATATTAAAACGAATTAACAATAATCCGATATTTTTCGACCTCTGGTTTTCGACCCCCATTTTTGAGGGCTGTTTTCGCCCCGTCGATGTGGATGGTTGACGATAACAAGAGCATGTGTCAAATATTAGATGATTGTTAAATTTTAAAGGTTGGTTAAATTAAAATTTTGAAAAATGGTTAAATTTTCTATAGTTCTTTAAAATTTAACCATTGAATTTTATTATCAAATCGGGAACGAACTTATGCAATGAGTGTCTTCAAAGTCGGCTTGTGTAACTTGAATATGTTCCCTTTAAGATCTCTTCAGCAACCCACAATCTTCCGGGGTCTGAGTGGCTGTATCACACAGCTACCCGTGATATCAATAAGTCATTCTGAACCAGTTCCTTGTCCCTAATAGATCATTCGGATTCATCGGCGCCGAACGTGCAGCGACTTTTCCCGTGGATCGGGAGGATCCTTGTCGCAGCAAGTGTCGAGGTTTCCCCAAGGCTTTTCGGCTTCATCCTGTGCGAGGGGATTCGAGACCCTTCTTCCGACCGCTTTAAACAATTTTAAGGCTCATTTCCCCCCTTAAAGCGAATATCCTGCTTGGGGGACGTGGGAAGGTAGAGGGGAGAAACATCGAAGGAACGACCAACGTAGGAGATCGTGAAAGAGAGAGATGGAGAGAGAAAGAGGGGAAGAAACCCGCGAGGCATCTTACTTCGGGCCAGCAGCCATCCGGCAACAACCCCTTGGTGAAAACTGGAAGGTAACCCTCGTATTTACCAATTACCTAAGTAATCTGCGGCGGCCGGGCTCCGTCTCTGTCCTCACGACTTCCCGCAGCTCTCCTTCTGCGGTATCCGAGAGTCCCTTGCTAACTTTAACTAGCCCACGGCGGAGAACCGGCTAGAAACGTGGTTTCGGCCCTCTGACAAACAAGGGACATTACTGCTCGCCACTTTAAACGACGAACGACCGTCTTACGCCGCCCTGCTTCCCTCGGAACGCTGTGTCTGGTCATCCGGAAACGGGATCCTTAGCTGGAGCTGGCCAGACACTTGTTAGAGGTGATGCCCCTTCACCTGAACCTCCGCTGAAACATGCCCGGGACATTTACTCGATTGCCAAAGCAAGATTAGGCTACCACCCTTCAGTGGCATGTGGAGTTGCGACGAAATTCTTGCGAGTCTTTTATTGCATTCGGAGTTTCTTCAGCTTCTGCTAATTTGACACTTGCTACAGGTGATTGGACGTTTTACAGTGATTAGCATTCCTTTATCGTTCATAGATTTTCAGAAGAAGCTCATGTTTATCTCGAGCATAACTGATCACACACACACTTTAAATCAGAATAACTTTCTTATGACTGCACATGACCAATGCATTTTCTCAACATATTTTTTAGACGTCACTTACTAAACTAATTCTTCTATACAGAGAAATTGAAGTAGTTTGGTCCAGTCATAAGAAAGTTATTCCGATTTAAAGTGTGCGTGATCGGTTATGCTCCTAACCGTATATTCGACAATAAAATAGAATTTTGATTTCGGTATATAGAAAATTAATAACATATTTTCTCACAAAGTTCAAAAATCAAGCTTAACACCAGCGAATGCCGAAAATTTGACAGAACTTTCAGAAACTTTGTACATCAGGACTTGATTTTACGCATTCAGGGGGAGAATTGAAATAGGAGACTGTAGTGACCAAAAAACTCTGACAATATTATCAGTTTTTACATATTGAAAATATTTCCTAGCAGTCAAGTTACACAGTTCTGCATAAAAATCCACAACGTGCTCGATTCTTTTTGTTCCTCCTCGGAAAATAGAGGGGTACGCGAAGAGCAGCTCCCCACCGGGAAGAAAAAAGATCCGGGCAGAAAAAGCCGCGCGGCTCGCAGCGAAACGGCCCGCGATTTCAATTACGCTTTCGCCGGTGTATCTCGCCTTGATCTAATCAGAAATTCTTCCGCCATTAGCTGTCGGCGGCTTAGGGTAAACGACACCGGAAACCGGATGGCTGCGCCGCTTGATTCCTGGGGCGGCCTAGGATACTTTGCGCGATACTCTGCGGATAACTGGAGAACCGGTGAGCCGATTCTTCTCCTCTCCCCCCTCTCTTTCTTGGCTTATTCAATGAGACCTTGGGACCGTCATGCGTCTCGAGCCAGCTTCCGTGAGAAACGCCGGGGACAAAGTGTTGCGCCTACACTGCCGCGCAGAAGTATGTAAACAATAGCAATTTGTTGCGGATTCATACACGATCAACCATGAATCTATTCGAGTGGTGTTCAACCCCTTAATATCCTGGCTGCTACCATTTGTTTCTACGTTCGTCATTAAAATATTTAATTTCAAAGATTGTACGTTATCCATTTAAATCATATCTCACCTTGCAACATTGTAACACCAAATTGTAAAGCGAAATGGACGCATTCAAAAGGGTCTGAAGAGCTTCGATAAAAAAAAAAATTGTTTGATTCAATTCGACGTTTTCAGCAAACTCTGAAACAATTTGGGATCTTGCATGGTTTTTATTTTATTTTATTTATATGGTTCAATAAATCTGAACACCGGATTTGAAATATTTTGAATATAGTCTCGTAAAACAGGAAAGCCTTGATCTGTTTTTTACAAATAATTTCGTTAGCCACTATATGTGCACCTTCTGTGGAAATATGTACAACACTTTTTAAGTACAGCCTGTTTAACACAAAATGACCGGTTTTAGATTTTTCATTTTACAATTATTTAAATCCTAAAGGTGTTTTCATGGGAATTGATTGAATACATTTTTTTTATTTGAGTGTATATTATAATAAAAATCGCACAAATAAACGCATAAATAAATTTAATTATTACAATACACATCACAGTCACTTTTGATGGTCGGTGGGTTTATCGTTAAACACTTTCTGCACACTTACTGGCACGATCAAATCACATTGAACAGTTTTCCGATCGCGTTCAGCGCGAGTGTAAAAATTCCCCGCGATGGAGGATCGTTAATATTATAGAATACGATCCTGGTTTAATAATATCGTTTCCGCGACCGGTAACCGTGTACCGAATCATTTCTGCTTCCCGTAAATCGTTCCGACCGGTTGCATTTACGGCGGGTTATCATCCGCGGAACTTGGGCGACCTTTCTTTCGCGTTCCTCCGGGTTTCTGTGTTTCGAAGTCCGAGGAACTCGGCACGGGCTTGTAATATTGAGATTAATTTCCCCGGACGTCGGTGGTCATGCGTGAAAATCGAATGTATCGCTCGCAGGAAAGCGGCCCGCGATTTATTCACCCGCCGGCGACTCGCACTCCGCAAACAGTATATTCATCGGTTGTCCGCGGTCCTTTTCTCTTTTTTCGTCTGCCGGAAAAAGCCAACATAAATATTAGTTATTATGATCGCGTTAATCGGCTGGTTAAAGCCCCCGTCGATTTTACTGCGGCGGGGAGGCCGTTTCGAAACGCGTGTCTATTATTATTTGTTGCATAAAAATCCGCAGTATAATTACTCTCTACAGGGTGTTCAGGATTTGAACTAAAGTTTATCTCGTAAGCATTGTTGCATATGAAATATCCGATTTTGCATTCTGATCAAGAAATACTATTACAGTCGACAGGTTCATTGTACGGTCAGTTTGAGGTACAAAGCTTACGATCCTATCTTCCATTTTAATTTACATATATAATTTTCTTTTTAAATAAATATGATTTCAACGTAATTCTCTCTCACACTCTTTTTGTGTGTGTGGGAAAGCAAGATATCGACGATTGCATTACGTGATGTTTGGTGAAAGCGTGGTGACTAATCGATAGACTGCGGATTTTATGCATTTACGGCAAAAATGATTGGGTGCAATTTAAAACAATGATTTGAGAGTGCTAATATTTTAATGAATTGACATCCTTTAAGACTACTTCAATCTCCCCACTGTTTGTGCCAGAATTGTTCAGGGTTCGATCGTCTCTTCAGGGCGCGATAGCGGTGCAACGGACCTGCTCTCAGAAAATACAGGGCACGGCGTGGTGCACGGTCACGCGCGTAGGAAATCCGGAAGCGCATGCAACGTTTCACGGTGAAGAAGTCTGTTAACCCTTAGGGTCACCCGGAGCGCGGTAGTTGCACGGTGCATCGTGCATCGTGCATCGCTCGTCCGCAGGTCGACGTGCGAGAGGAGCGGTTCCGAAGGAAGATGCCCGGTGTCGGTGATTATTGCGTAATCAAGGCTAATTATCGTGGCATCTCGCCGCGCTTTCCGCAGGAATGGTCTCGCGGGGCCCGCTAGGGGTCTCCGGGCCCCGTGGAAAAGGGGGGAATCGACCCATGGGAGGTGTACCACGCGAGAACATGGAAGAATAGGGGCTGACAGTGCGAGGAAGACACGTAACTCCGGCAATCTGCATACATTACACGCGTGTGCACTGAGACACGGTCTTTTTGCTGGCGAACCTTCTTGAATCCAAATCCCTTTCTCTTCAGTGTGACGCTCTCACGTTGCCCTTCAAATTTGTGTGGACACTTTATGAATAGTTTTGTAATGTTATAATGTATTTATTTTTTGTAAAGTTAAAAACATATGGTGCCAATTAATAAAACATCGGTGACCTTCAGGAGACATTGAGCATGACAACATTTATTCTTAAAAGAAAGGTTATTTTAAGGGTATATTTGATATATTTGATATAGAAAAACATCGGCAACCTTCAGAAGACCTTGAGCACGACAACAATAAGGAATCTTTTTACAACTTCGTATTTACCTTTCTGAACAGTATCACTGTTTTTTTTAGCATTCTTTTTCAGAGCTCAAAACCGTTCCCCGATGTGTCCACGTCCACAGCCAGCGCTGGCCATCCCAGCTCGCTGATAACAGTAGCCAGCCTTTTCCCGAAGGCAGCGGGCACTAAAAAACCAACGTGTGTCGTTAGACGAAGTTCCGTATCGGCTGGTCGGTGGCATAAATCGTAAAGATCGCGACCGTAAGCGACCGGCCCGGTGGATCTCGGTGTGCAAGCTCCTCACGGGGTGCACAGGGGTACGAAGGGGCGCACGATCGAACGGTATTTTATTTACGAGATGCAACGTGCAACGGCGGGCGTTGCAGCGATGATGCAGCGTGCCCGTACGGGTCGTTTTCCAGTCGAGCGATCGGCCGCGAGTATGAACGCTCCCAAGGATCGGCTCCGGCTCTCTAAATAACGCGCCGGTAATAAAAGGATAATGACCAAAGAGAGCGTGCGAGAGAGAAGGAGAGAAAGAGAGAGAGAGATCGGGGTCGGCACACGATCCTCTTTCAGAAGACCGGAGCGCGCGGAACAGGAGAGGAGAGCGAGAGAAGAACCGAAGCTGAAGGCAGAAAACGATATCGCAACACGCCCGACAAATTTATATTACTCCGCTCCGAGTTCGTGGCTTTCGGTAAAACTGCCCTGTTTTATGGCTGATCCTCGGAAGTCGTTACTCTCGCAGACGTGGAATTATCCCTGACGTCCTCGCGGATCTTCCTGACTGCCCCCATACACCTCCGCGGTACACCGTACGCCTAACGTCGTCGTAGAAGGCCGATCATGCCGAGTCGAAACTTTCATCGAGAAAATTCCAACGACCCCCGTTTTCCCCGTATTCTCCCGCCTCTTCTCCGAGCCTTCTTCCTGGGGAGCTCACGTACACTTCGGGAAACGATCCGGGTGCACCGAATCCAGACCGTCGGTCTCCTGGTCCTGCTACAGAAATTTTTTAGTGTGATTTGTTTGGTGTTAGCTAATTTTGAGGTTAGCGGTAGGGAGCATAGAAAAATAGATCGGATCTTTATGCAAAATCAAAATTGTTTTCATCAATTGAAAGACACAGAAGCCATATAAAACTCCTTCTTTCTATTTTTAACAATTTTAATAAATCGAGAACGTGGGCGTTGTTTAATTCTCTTATAATGTTTTTACTGTTTTAAGTTACACCATTTTTGTCATAAATGCATAAAATCCGCAGTCTATCGATCACATTTCGTGCGAGTTTGATCATGATGTTGATCATTAAAAATGGGACGGAAAATTTCACTTTCTGCTTAATTCCTCATTGGAATGAACTTGTCCAGTCAACTTATAAAACAACACGAATCTTTTCCCTCCTAAACTATGTATGCTGGAACTGGCAAACTGCTTCTGAGGAATTGCAAAGGAGCATCATTGGTCGGTATAATAAAATATTTTCCCGCGGTCGCTCTAATCATCGGAAAGGAGAGCATCGATCCCCGGGTTATCTTCACGCGGTTAATTAATATTAATTACACGAGCTCGTTCGCCGGTATCAGCGCATTAGACGTATCGCCCGACAAATAAAGCACCAAGCGAAAGAGACGATCTCCGGGCGGCGGATTAAATGACAAACGAGACCAACACGATGTTGCACTATAAATATAAGTATATATATATATGTGTGTAGATGTACCACGGGTTATGCAGGGCCACTCTCCATCGAAAGGCACGCGCGCACAGCTACTTCCGGTTCTACCCTCTCGAGCGTCGAAATATCCGGCCCCTGCTTTGGATCTCCGTCGTATCAATCCGGGAGCTCTTAAGAGGATCTCCCTCGAGTGGGATCGCGATAGCAATTAGCGTCGAAAGACGCCAGCGCAAGTCCTGGCAAATATACTGGGTGTGGCAGCCGAAACCGCGAATCTACAGCGACCAGGTAAAATTAACCGACCCTTTGTTTTTTAACCCTTAGCACTCGGAGCTATTTTAACTGGGAAATGAAACATTTCTTCCGACCTAGAATACTTCCATCGCCTATGATTTTTGAAATTTTATGGATATGAAATTGGTATTAATACCTCATACAATACCTAAATGTTTAGTAATTGATTAGATACCGATACATTTAATAATGTAAACAATATTTAGGATAATGGTACAGCAATTTTTGTGGTGCCTCGGAGGGGACAACCGAGTGCAAAGGGTTAATCTTGCTATTTATTCAGAGTCTCAACAATCTGCACCCAGCAATCGGGAGCCCCTCGTGCTAATTTCAACCTCGTGTCCACGGTGGTCGCTGCGAGTGCAATTTTCACGGTTAAAAAATTAATAAATACCTGTTGCACGCGGATTAAGGAAAATAAAAGGAAGAAGAAGGCTCTCTGTTAAGTGTTCCCGCCTCTTCATGGCTGGGATACTCCCATGGAAAAATAGTCATCGTCGGCCGGGGTACTAACGGGATCCGCCGCGTTTTCTCATTATCGCCGGTATTACGAGGCCATTCATTCAAATTTACTCCGATTCTGACCGGGAATAAACTCGGGATACGCATACCATCACCGTGAGTCACGGTATTATGGCGACTCAATTAACCTTCTCGCCTGTAAATCTCGAGGAAAGCTGATAAACGCCCCGGCGCGTTTCCGCAAGTGAATCGGATCGGGGAATTCGCTACAGAAGTCGTCCTAACTCGCGATTATAGAAAGAGTATTCTCAAATTGATAAATAAAACTGCGAATGGGGTCTTCAGCAGTATTAATTTTATCGTTTTTACTCCCCGGTGTGCTCTTGAATCACGACGATCGCGAGCCGATCGAGGCGCGAAGGAATTCAGGGTCGTCAGCGGGAGATCCATGCCGCGTCTTCGGGGTCGTATCAATCGCATAATCGTTGCGTGCTTGAGGTCACGGGGATCGTGCTGTCGGCGGAGAGAGAATGAAAGAGAGAAAGAGAGCGAGGCGATCGCTCCTCCCACAAAAAGCGAGCAAAATCGAAGCAGGTGCAATTGGCCGTG
Organism: Lasioglossum malachurum; assembly: GCA_028455605.1. Taxonomy (NCBI): domain Eukaryota; kingdom Metazoa; phylum Arthropoda; class Insecta; order Hymenoptera; family Halictidae; genus Lasioglossum; species Lasioglossum malachurum. The sequence goes on from CM052318.1 coordinate 4,443,983, forward strand.
CGGACGGAGCAGTCCGGGGGAATCCTCGAAACAATTATAGACCGACCGATGGACGGGGCCCGTGTTGTGTGCAGTATGCAATTCTGTCCGGGGCTACCGTACTTGTAATTGCTTCCGAAGCAATAACGTCCCGCGGAAAAATCCCGCTCGAGACCACGGAAGACGAGAGATCGCGTGATACCCGCCTCCGGTTGCGTTTTCTACGTGCGCTCGCAACGCGCGGATTTTTACGACTTCCGTCTTTCGGACCAACACGACGCCCGCCAGGATTAATGCGAGCTTCGAAATCGGCACGCCCCGCAGCCGCTTCCGTGCCTAATTGCACGGATCCGAGCTCTCCCACTGTTTCCCGGTCGCGACTGCACTCCTCGTCGCCTCGAAAAGCATTCGCCTGCAGTGTTCCGATACGGGGCAGCTTTTCTCGCGCATGCGCTGCCGAAACAGTAACGTGTCTATATTAGGATGATGAGTTAGCAGAGCCCTGAGGCAGTTGTACTGGCGAAAATGTACTGAAACGATCTGTTCCGGATCAAAAAGACTCCAGGATATGTCCTACGACTTACAAAATATACAGAAACATTCATTTTTCAGACTCAAATCACATACCAATTTTTTAAAATTCTGCGGGGTGCTCAAGGTACCCCGTTTTATCGAGAATCTTACTTTACCGAGGCTGAAAGCGCCACCAGCCACCATCCATCCACCTGTTTGCTTGTCCCAACATTTCTTTCTATAACACCTCCAAAAATTCCAACAAAATCAATGTAGTTTAATCATTGTAGTCAAACCTAGTCTGCGGTTTTGATGCATTTTAAGAAGAATTTAGAGATATTGACTATCAAACATGCCATACACAAATTGCATACGAAAACCCATATAGACAAACGATTATCCTCCCCGACTCCAAAAGTGCAATTACGGCACTACAAAACCCCTCCTCCAACAATGATACCATCCTGTAAATCCTTGAAACATATCACGAAATCACCGACACTAGCCTCTACATACTCCAAATATATCTATGACTCCTTTTTTGAGGATAAAGAAGCAAGACGCGTCCTGAAAAGGAGGGATCAAGTTACGCTATCCAGAATTAGAATAGGCCACGCTAAGGGAACACACTCGTACCTGATGACTAAGGATCCAGTATCATTATGCGAAACATGCAATATACCGACATCAATCGACCACATGATATTATATTGTCCGAAACAGAATACATTACGAGAAGAATACGAAATTGGAAAGACACTGGAAGAGAATCTTGACGAAGATAAAATACCAGACCTACTGGAATTTATTAAGGAATCAAAAATCCAGGAAGTTATACTATAACCTTACACCTCCTCGTCGCTAATAACCATGTAGTTGATGCGACGTAAATCCTTTAAATAAAAAAAAAAGAAGATATTGATCGAACAAGATCTGTTCTTAACCTATTTCATGATGCGAAGGTTTTCGAATTGATTCCACCGATTTCATAGAACCGGCCCACTGTGCCACGGTATCGGGAGTCCGAGGATCGCGGGGCGGCGAGCGATTACGGAAGAATCCGCAGAAAATGAAGCAAAGAGGCCCACAATGTAAGGACGCGCGCTCTTGCTCGCGCGCGCGGGGCGTAATTGCACCAGGGGGCCAGTGGGGTAGCCCGTTTACTTCTATTCCCGGGAGCCGTCGTGAGGAACGGACAGACGTGTCCCGCGTCGGGGAGCCGATCGGGCGGCGCAGCGTGCGAAAAAATCCGGGACGCTCGGCCGCTACCGATCTGCAAAATCGTCCGGTAATCGCAGGTTGCCCGCGAGAGAGACCGGTGCGTGCTCCTCGGCTCTGCCGGAGCGCTCTCTCGGGCGCCCGAGCGACAATCGCCGGTTCCCAGCGGCTCCGGACGACCTCTCGGCCTCTGGAGTGAGGCCGCGCCCACCACCGACCGCGGCCGATGTCAGCCGATCCGCGAGTCGAACCGATCTCGCCCGATCCGTGCCGAGCCGCGCCGACAATTGCACCGACTCCGCAAGAATCCAACGACCTTCCCTTTAATGTCCCGCCCGTGACCGAACCTGTAATGACCTCGAACACGGACGTACTTTCGGCGAACGATTTTTACGAGCTCGAAACTACGTCCCGCGGAATGCTCGACCGCCTTTCGGCCATTGCCTGCTCTCCCAGCGGGCCCCTGCGACTGTAAGCATCAATTCGATTTCGGTCGCTGCGATTTCCACCGATTTTTCACGGTTTTCGTTTATCGTCCATCGATCTGAGTCTCAGTAAAGACACATAGTTGTTCCATCCCTGTCTTTAAGGCCGTTTCTTGGCCAAAATTTCTGGCAGACCGTTCCGCGAACGTTGCAGGAAGATGCAACGTTTTACGTAGATCGGGGAATAGAATTGCATCGGCGAAGCAGCCGATCCCGCACGTCCACGCGATGCAATTTTCAGGATCTCCGTACGCTTGTCGAACAAGGTACCCGCGATTCATTATCGGCGCTCGGTCGTCCATTTGCTCGTTTCTCGCGCTAACGATCGTAATTTGAGATTATGTATCGGAAAATGTGTATTCCTTCGGGATTCACCGCGAGGCCGATGCAATCTGCGATTCGTACGGAATAAGAAGAAAGAAACGCAACGGAGTGCGCGCGGCTCGATCGATGGCCCTTCGCGTTTCCGTTCGTTCTGGTGCGTCCGACGATTTTAATGGTTCGAGAGAGATTATTATCGCGTTTGTGCTATACCAAAGTTGACATAAAGTAAGGGGAGCAAGAAAAATGGTGAAATAGTGCAGTTGGGTCATTTACAACTAATATTAACGGTAATCATTATTATTATTGTGTTTTTACTGCGCAGACATTGGCGTAAAATGAGAGCAAGATAGGAAAATGGCAACAGGAAAGAAAGAAACTGATAAAATACTGCAGTTGGGTCATTTATTATTATCGTGGAAGGTAATTGTTGCTATTATGGTGTTTATACGATACCAAAGATGATATAAAATAAAGCGTAGCAAGAAAAATGGTGATAGAAGAAAAGAAAATGGTAAAATACTGCAGTTGGGTCAATTACAACTAATATCAACGATGATCGTTATTATTGTGTCTCTACAGTACAGAGATTTACACAAAATAGGAGCAAGAATGATAAACGGCAACGGGAGAGAAGAAAATGGTAAAATAACGTATTAAAGTCATTTACAACCACTGTCAACGGTGATCGTTATTATTATCTGCGTTTGTTAGCTGGACCCACGATCGAGGACGCGGGATAACAAGATCCGAGTCGATAATTGCAGTACCGATGGTGTTCCACGTCCCACTAACGATTGCATCGCATTAAGTTCCACGATTGATACGTTATAGAAGATTTCCAAGGGGACCGTGCGCCGGTCCCCATGGCCGGCCGTGCAATAAATTCCCTTCGATGTCGGAAACGCGAGAAGTTTATTCTACTACGGTGGTTAAAACCAGCAACGATGGCCGGCCAAGGCGAGCGGAGACCTTTCGAAAGACACGGGCCACAGGGTTTCCGGTTCTCGCTGGTGACACTAATTGCGAAGTCAAGGAAATATAATTTGATTTAGCGGCGGCGTAAGACTTTGAGCAACTTCCACTAATGGGGACGTTTATACTGTGCAGCATATGCTCGTGTTGCAACAGAATCGCCGCGAGCGGGATGTAGTTCAGCTTCTTTTGGAAAAATGTTTGGAGAGCTTTCCGGGAACTTGCGAAAGCTTGCCTCGGAATGAAAGTTGTTGTAAATATCATAGTTGTTGCAACAGAGTTGTGGGAGTCTGCGGATATTTAAGTAGACATGCAAATTGATAGGTCAGCCTATGTAGAATTTGGATGAATAATTCTACTTGAAGAAGTAGGGCCTTTGAATTAACCCCTCAGCAGCGACACCTGCTGACTCTGAGGAATATTTCATTAATACACTGCAGTTGTTCTTCGTTCCTGAAGAGTTAATTAATTTAGTGAGTTCAGTCTCGACTTTTAAAATGTCTCAGGAGCGACACCTGCCGACTCTGAGGAATATTTCATTACTAAACTGCAGTTGTTCTTCGTTCCTGAATTAATTCAGTGAGTTCAGTCTCGACTTTTAAAATGTCGGGGGTCGCAGCCAGGCTCAGGTTTCCTTTCGATGATTGACGTGCAAGAATGATGTCCAGGTAGCAAACTTTTCCTAATACATGTTATCAACGCGTCGAATCGCATTCGCAGCTTGTTATCACGCTCCCAGCTCGCATGTAGCGATCTAGAATTTCGCATGCTGACACGAAACACGGATCAGAGCATCCAGAGCTCGATCGGACAGCGAAAGCAACGTGGAAAGAAAATGATTTCTCCTGCTCGCCGGAAGAGTTTCCTCGGGACTTTACAATCTCGCCGACCATTTAGCCTAAATCTCGAGCGAACAACGTGTAACGCGTGCACACACGAACAACGCGAAAGCTTCCACGTGTGTGTAAGTAGGTATCAAACGGCGGACAAGCGTAGAATGTACGATCGTTGCCGATCGTTGGTTCGGGAACTTATTATGACGAAGATCTCGCGGAGGAATGGCTCTTATTGCGGAAATTAAGTGTGCAAGTTTATGGCGGACCCCGAGCACGCTTGCTTTGCTCGTAAAACTGGGAACCTGTAAGTCACGGGTCACTTATCGAATCGAGGAAGAAGAGGAAGTCAGCCTCTGGAATTCGAGAGGTTCTAATTAACCGGGATTTTTCCTCGCGGTTTTACGAGCGTCGCGTGGTGAAGGAAATTCGGAATGGTCGAGATTTTGCTAGTTATTAATTGATTTAATTGGTTTATCAATTGATTTATTAGGTCAAGGTTTTTTCGCATAACCCTTTGAACTCGACAGTTCTTTCTCAATTCTTTCTGTGAACGACTCGTAGAGCAAAGACGCCCTTTTGAAATAAAGTGAACTTCACGTATACAGTAAAAGTTGAAATCATTTATAAATCCAGGACCACATAAATTCGATATTCCAAGTAGAGGGCTGCGGGATCCTGGAATTTCTCCCGAGAATTTTGAGGAAACATCATCTCAGAAACTGGTCTTTTTCCCTAATTCCAAGAGTTTATTTAATATGAATGAATTGTTCCTAATTCTGTATTACTTTCGCTACCTGAAATCCCGAAGAGGAAGATAAAATCGCAGAGACCTCGCGATAGACAATTTCTCGTCCACAGTAAAAGTTTAATGCACAATTTTGTTGCGGTCGTGTGCCGCTTGAGTCCGATTAGTTTTAATTGCAGGCTGGTCCGGTATCCTGATTTCGATCGGTGCTCGAGGAAACAAAGTCGCGATCGTAAAACCCGTGGCGCAACCGAATCATCTTGTCTCGAAGGGCGGTCGCAAAGGGAGGAAACGCGGAGGCTTTACAGAGGGAACGCGCACGACGACGATACCAGGCAGCCTTCATAAAATTCTTCTGCTCCTACCGGGAAACACGACGCAGCCTGTAATTAGCACTTGACGATGCATTAGTACCGTGCGGTCTCCCTCATCTCGCCGGAGAACGCCCTTGCAATAAAGTTGAAATGACCAGAGCCGTTCGTCGTTAGCCGGCGACCACCGCGCTCTCTTGGAAAACCGGCGCCCTTCCTCCGTGCTTTCTGAACCTCGTTCCTCCTTCTGTGTCCCCTACCATGGTCTTTCTTCTTTCTCCTATCGATCATTTCTGTGACTCCTACTGATATTCGGACACTCTTAAAAAAACGATAACTTTCTTAACATTGGATCGTACAACCTGGATATTTTCTAGACGTTCGAACAATTAGTTTACTACATGGGGAGAAAAAGAAATTTTGAAAAATTTTCTATCGGTAGGAACTGTGCAGAGAAAATACACTTCAATTACACACGTTCAGAAAATTCCAGATTTTATGCATTTCTGGCAAAAATGTGTACAATTTAGCAAAATTATTTCCAGCTGACTGAAGTTATTAAAGAAATAAAATCGACTAAAACCTTCGCAACTGATGCAAAAATTTCAGGAATCCAAAAATACTGTTCTATTATTTTCGACTGATTAAAACCTATTAGTCCCTGTGCACCTAATAAACGCAGACAGATTTTATTTTGCGTGAAAATCCGCAATCCAACGTGCACGGTGCACCGATTATTTAAATCTCTAACGATACGAACTTCCTGTTCCGAATGAAATCGCGGTGGCCCAGTAATTCCCGGAAAATCGCGAGCAGTTTTTCGCAGTGTGCTATCTCGGTTAGGTTCTCGGGCCAGTTAATCTCTGCATCGGCGATGAATCGTCGCTGCAATCCTTCGTGTGGCTCATCGGCAGGTGCGGTTCTGTGTACCGAAGTTTAATTCCAGCAGAAACGACCCCGATGGGCAGAGGGATGAAGAGAAAGAGAAATAGAAAGAGAGAGAGGGAGTAAAGGAGAGAGAGAGTGTGTGTGTGTGGGAGATACGGAACTGGAGGAGCGGCGCGTAGTCGCTTTAACAAGCCGAACTCATTACCATTCGTCAATTTGAGCTACGTTCCGGCGGAGTGACCAATGGCTCTCTATTCCCTGTAATGGGGTACGGTCCGACATCCGTCACCGTGGCACCCGGGGCCGTTATAACTGGAGCACCCCGTTACGGAGCACCGACCACCATTCTCCAACGACTCTGGAAATCCTTCTGCCCCCATGGAAAGTGTCCAGCTACGTTCCGAAAGGAGAATCGACCTACGCCCTCGTCTGCAGCTGTCGAAGTGGGGCCATGATCGTCGAATTTGGATTCCTATGCAAAGCTAAAATTGTCTGCAGTAATTGCAAGACGTAGGAGCTACGTATTCATCTCTGTTTACAATAATTTCATTAAGCTGAAAGTAGGGTAACTGCACCAGTGAATAAAGCCAATTCAAGCCAATTACTAGAATGTAGTGTTCATTGACTGGTATTTTTTATTTAACGTTTAATAATAATTTCATTTTATTTGTGTGTTCATTTATTTTTGACAAATTAAGTGTAGGGAGCCATTTGGCATATATGAGATTCCTTTAATTCACATATCTTTTTTTTAAATAAAATATCTTCCTGAACAATTTCTCAAATGTTCGTTCACTGGTGCAGTTACCCTATAAGATCTTGTGCGAGAATTTTCGCGGTGCCAAAATAAAAATAGTTTGCACTAATTGCAAGCCACAGGACATACTATGCAATAAAAAAGATTTAACCTCAAAATTCAAGGTCAAGGATCATTTTGCGGCAACTTCTTTTTTACGCCTACGTCAGCCGAGATGAAACATTTCTTTCCACCCTATACCTGGAAGCAATACAAATTATTTTAGCTTCCATCGATGCATAGAGTTTTAATCTGAAACCCGGGGAAAAATTGTTAAGGTTAAACGATTTGTCAGATAATTTATAATTGAGCCATTTGCCAGATTAAATTTGTGAAAAGTGGCAAGAGAAGAGTAGTAAAAATTGTACAGTATGGGATTCTGTGGAATCAACAATAACTGAGAAACTACTTTCTTGTTTAGCGTCAGAAAGGCCTGGCCCGTTATAAACGCGTAAAATCTGCAGTCTAATGGCATTTCACGCAAAGTTTACGTCATTTCGTCTCGAGCACAAGGATCGTCTCTGTCGATCGTCTAATTGTACACACGGGATCGAAGACCTTCGACGAAATCAACGTCCGGCGAGCGTAGCGACAATCAACGAGGATGACACGGAGGTATTAAAACGCTGTTTAGATCCAGCGCTTGACAGTGACGACTGCTTGTCAACGATCGAACGTCGCTGTCGTGACACCGGGTCCTAGGAAGTACCTGTTCGTTCTCTACGAGCGTGACATTACGGCATAGTGATGCGACGGTCTTCGGAGGTGAACCCAGAGAAAGCGTTGTTCCTGATTTGTTCCGAGATAAACACCGTCCAAGTTGTCCCGAAGACAATCCTCCGTTTGCGTAATACCTGTCAAGAAATGATTTTTCCACGTCATTGTTCAATTATAAAATTTATGTTATGTCTATTAATTTTCGTTGCAAACGCGTAAGATTCCCAGTCCACTTATTTACCGCTAGTACCATCAAATGGTAATTTAAATATTGTAAGAGGAAAGTGACGTTATTAGCCAGAGGATCCTGAATCCAGCAAATAGGCCGAAGATATCTGTTACAAACGTAGACTTTCCAATATTTATTTATCGACAGCGGAGTCGGACAACAATTTTATTCAACTTGTCTCGGCGTTGGGACCTAAATGGCCTAATCCATCCTGTCACAGACACCACACGTCATCCCCGAAGTGGATAAACACTCTTCCAGCTGTCACTAAACAACGCAGCATACATTTCAGCATTTGTAGACCGCTGGATCGAGGTAGGGAAGAGAGACGGTTGCAACAGGGAATGAAGCAAGGAGAAGGAGAGAGAAAGAGAACGGTCAGCGCCCATGGCACGAAACGTGGCCCCGGGGTTAAACGAGTTCCACTAACGAGTTGACAAATCGAGTCTCGGGGGGGTCGTGCCGAAGTAGACCTATAAAGCGAAGGTCGTGGGGGCCGGGGGTTCACGTCGTACGTATCACCCGTTACTGCACTCCGACACGTTTATTGCTCTTGTTCGCGGCCTCGTAACGAATGACTCGACGGCACCAGCCACTCCACGGAGAAAGCTGCCGGAGGGAGGAACACCCGGGGACCACGAGACGGATGAGGGAGCAAGACGAGACGAGTTCGTTGTTCTCGTTAGTGCCCTGACCACGGAAGGACTGCCTTTGTTCGGGGACGATTCGACTCCTCGCCGATCTCCTTCGAGACTCATCCTGGTGGAGCTAGATCTTCACGGAGCTGGGTCCCAAATAGGCTAGACACCAAAGAGATAGATCCTAATAGGGCTAGATATTTGCGGAGACAGGTCCTAATAGGGCCAGATACTTTCGGTGCTAGATCCTCCTCAAGACACCACGAGCACGGAGCTAGATCCAAATGGGTTCTGGATACTTGTGGAGCTAGATTTTCACGGAGCTAGGTCCCAAAGAGGCTAGACACCAAAGAGTTAGGTCCTAATAGGGCTAGATATTTACGGAGACTGATCCTCCTCAAGACACCACGAGCACGGAGCTAGATCCAAATGGGTTCTGGATATTTGTGGAGCTAGATCCTTCCTAAGACCTATCCTCGCGAAGATAGATCCTGATGGAGCTAGATCGTAAGGAGGCTAGGAATCAGATATAAAGCAATACGAATTAGAGTTTCAATGCTTCTAGTGTTAAACATTGATCGCAGAATAGTAGAATTAGATCTTGACCTAAGAGAAAGTAACATTGATATTTCATAGACCCTCTTCGAAATCTTCACGATGAATCCTCGTCACGACTCGGTATTCCGCGGAAAGGGGTTATAGAAGCAACCATCTCCGTCATGAGTCTTCTTCACGACGTATAATAATACGGAAAGGGGTTAAAGGCGCAGCCACTTAGAAGTTCACTTAGGCGGTGGAGAACTGATGTAGGGACCCGGTAAATTTGAAAATAGGTGCAACCGGAGGAGTAGAGTGTGCGAGGATTGGCGATCGATGGGTTTAAAAGCACGGGCTCTTCTGGATCCCCTTGCGGACCGGTCCAGGGACGGGCCAGAACGGCCGCAATACCTAACGGAGTTTATTCGACATTGTTGAATGGCGGCAGTTGTAAAAATGATAACGGATGACCCGTGAGGCTCGGGGGCCCCTCTGGATAATGAAGTACGGTCAGTACGACCTGCCCCTTTACCGAATGCCAGGGCATCTCCTAGAACGCGTTCCCCTTGGACGACCTACACCCGGATTTACGCCCCCGCACCTCGAACACCCGTCACTTCACAGTCCTTGGAACTGGCGATGATGACGCCGGGCACCGCTGTCCCTTGGGGACGTCCCTGCGACTCTGTTCTTACCGCTGCAGCACTCGAAAATCGGATCATTTCGATTTCTAGCAAAGCCTGTCTTATGAAGCTTCAGGTTTGATGAATTTTAGGTTCCTCTAGAATATTCATTACTGTGCACGTAGAAAAATGTATGTAATTTAGCAACAGCAACTTCTAGATATGAAAATATGAATCAGGAATTACGTAGCTATTGCTTTTAATTAAATGGAGGATCTTTAGACGAAATAAAAATTGTCTTTGTGTTCAAACATTTCGTTATCCGATGATAGTAAACATCTCCAGCTCCAAGGTATTCGCAGAATGAAAATTGTCACTGCGGATGCAACGACGGACTGCAGCACTGCATCCGCAATTCCTGTATCAGTAATCCAGCCTGGTTCCCCCTTTGTTTCCCGGGGATACGTAAGCAGATACGCAGAAACGTTCCGAGCGGCCGGCGCGTCGCTGCACAGTGCAGAAGACTGCACAGGAGAGTGCACAGGCGACTGCAGAAGAGTGCAGAAGAGTGCACGTCGTTCCTCGGCGAGCGTCCCAGCGCCACCCTGTTATTTTCTGGAGGGCAAATTATCTCGGGGCCGTGGCGCGGCGCGGCGGCGGCGGCTGCTGCACCGGTGTGCACCGTGCTCTCGATGCACTTGCCGCGGTGGCCGGTCCCCCTGGTGCATTACCCCGGCTAGTTGCACATTGCACAGAAGAAGTAGCATCTTCGCGCACGTATCTCGAGCCAGCACGGCGCATCAAGGCACGTCCTACTGGATTGCGGCTCGAACGATCTCGCCGTACTGCTACCTGCTCTACGTATCTACTTTATTTCTCTCTCTCCTCTCCTCTGTCTTCTTTATTTCCACTGTCGATGCACAACGTTCGCGGCAGCCAATACCTGGACGGTTGATTCAAATCTCCGGGAAAGATGAGAAAGAGGAAATCGGATGATAGCCTTCTTGATTGATAGACTTCGTTTTTCTATGATCATTCTATTTTGCGGAGTTTATGTATTGCTTCCAGATCATACTTCATTGCTTAATGCTGATGCTGCGTGATCCACGGTCTCTCCAGATTAGTATTTATTTATTGCTGATAGAGTCTCGATATAAGGTTATTGTTAAGGATAGGTTGGTGTTTTTTAGATTGCGTATCCTTGTGAATTTGTTATAAATATAGAGCTCCTATTATTGATTTATCTCTAGCAGAGAAACATCGTATTAAATTGTCTAAGAACATTTTGCTTGCAGGCGAGTTTATACCAATTAAAAAATCGCTTGTTGTCCCTTTTCGCACAAATGTGAAAAATCAGTCTCTGACAGATAAACTCCATATCGATTCATAATAAATTTTCATATAGTCAAGCTTCATGAAGTCCGAGAGACTCCAGTCGAGTCTCTCAATTATTGCAATTATATAATTAATGGGAAACGATTGAAAAAAATAGATAATGAATAAATTGAAATCAATCTTTTCAGGTTCATGAGGCAACAGACTTGACTTTCCAAGAATGAAGCAAAGGTAATGAAATTTCGAATCGTGGAAGATAATCGTGTATAGTTATTGAAAAATAAAATGTAGCCAGCGACGTTCGCCGACGCCGATCACTTTAGCTGTCGCAGATGAAGCGAGGACAATGGTTTCGCAGACACGTGAACAATTTTCTATCGCAGTCGAGTTAAAAATGGAATGGACGTGCCCCGTTGCAGAATTCGATGCAGAAACGTGTTACTTCGTCGATGGTGGGATATTTCTGTCGGAGAGAGCCGGACGTCGGTTATCGCGAACGCATGGTCGCAAGCCTGACGCGTGTCTGCAAGCTCTTACTGCTTTTTATTCTCTCTGGACTAGTCGAGCATTTAGATAACGAGCCCCATATCGTTCGCCAGTGCCCGCCGTTTCTCCTCCCTCGATGTTCTTGACACACTCGTAAAATTGCTATTTTCCTTATCGACGTTTAATGAAAACGTTCGCTACATTCAGTGCTATTCGATTCGGTTTTATAGTTGATACACGGTCCTCCAGTTTATTGGCACACTCGGTTGTTATTATTGGACTGCGCATCTTTACGATAATGCGAGCTTTAATTTATCGGCGGATTTTATGCATTTGGAGAAACACTAAAGAGTTTGAAAACATTTTCATATCGCTTCCAACTTGATTTTGAAATTGATATTTCGCTACATGTTCAGCTGGATCGTCTTCCTAATCTACGGTGGACGTTTTATGGGACTCCCGTGCACCGTTATCGAACGACTTCCGTCACCCTTTGATCCGTGCTGGAAATTCGCCCACTCGGAAGCCACGATAAACTCCTCGTAGACCTTTCTCGAGTGTGCACGTTCTCATTTTCGTTGTCGGCCGTCGCCTCCTGACGTCACCACGTCTCTGAAGTGGCCGACGAGTCAGTTTGGTCTGCTCACTTTTGGACATACAGCGACTTCCATCGGAAACTACCTGCCATTTTTATTCCGAATAGACCATCCCTCAATTCCAAATATTTTTAATGGAATTCTCAATTAACTGGAATTAATAGGTTGAAAATAATATAACAGTATTTTTTAATTCTTCTAATGGTTGTTTTAAATTACACACTGTATAATTGTTTATTTTCTTTGAGAATAAGAGTTTGATGCAAGGCTGATCCGAGCGAATTTACTGGATCGAATTGAAGGACCCTGTAGAATCCACTAACAGATCGAGATTGACAGCCCTCGAGAAGACACCGTCGCCCCGTTCCGGGAGCGAAGATTGCGGGGGCGGTGCGATACGAGCAACGGAGGTCAGATAGCGAAAGTATTAGGACTGAAGACGAGCAGCACAAGAGCGGACGTTCTCTGATACGAGCCAGAAGCCGGCCGGAGCCGTTTACTCTGAGCCGCTTTATCATCTCGTCTTAATTCGGGACTTCAAATATTTATACCGTCGACGGGGTGACCTCACGACACCGATGGATTCTATTTTTTCCGCGAGCACCCGCCCGTACACCTCCCCCGCAATCTGCACTGAATGAATTATGGTCGTATTCTGGTACTGAACTTCCGAAAAATCAATCTTTTGCATCCTCTTCAAGTACAAGTGCTGTCGAACATGTTCAGAAGCATTCGTTTGAATTCGTCAAAAATTAATTTAGTTGCAATATACGCGTTTAAATTCATTAAAGTAATTGAGAAAAAAGAAATACATTTCTATATATGATTCAAGCTTGCTCTTATAGTGCCTATAAAGAGAAGACACTTCCTGTTAAAATAAATGTTATAAAATGTCTAAAAGCACAATGTATTTCAGTTTCACCATAAAAATCGAACGCTAGAAACTCCTCTCATCGATTTCGTGTATTAAAAAGGAAAAATGTGTGCGATACGATACTAGGAAGTTCTACACATACTGCAAAATTCGTTGATTTCTTTTTCTTTCTGCTGCAAAATGTATTTCTGTGAAGAACTAGAAACGAAGCTCAATTTGTTGAGTTCAGGTATTAAACAGAAAAAATGACTACTATCCTAGAATGTTCCGTGCAACTTTTTTCGAGCAGTGTACAAGGTTTACACTAATGAAAAATACAATTCGCAATTGTTTGAAAACATTTGTAATTTTGTAATAAGAAATTGTCGACAAACTTGTTCGATACGTAACCATAATACGGATTCTATTTTACAGGAGCAACGTGGTACGACTTTTGGGAACCGTGAGACGATCGCAGGGAGGTTTCCCATTTTCCTGGATTCCCATGCTCGCTCCGTGCACCGGTTTCTAAACCGGGGAGATAGATCGATGAGGAAGAACAATGGGGTCTCGATAACCCGAGTCCCGAGAATTTCAACCCAGATTGTTCACGAGATACAACGGGTGATTTACATTTCCTCCGTATCACGGAGAATTATAAAATGGCCGCGGCTCCGTTTGTTATGATTTCGAGTCCACTCTTCTTCGTTCATATTCTGCGTAAGTGAGAACTGAATTATGAACGGAAGCGTGCATCCTGCTCTTATTACTTACTAGATTACAGAACATTATGCACATTTACGGTGTTTGGCATTGTGCTTGCAGAGCCATTTGCAGAAATGAAAAATGATTAAAAAGTCTCTTCTTATTAATATTTCATTTGAACGATATATTTTCATGATTTTAACCCTGGATAATTAAAGCAACCTACCATTTCACCATTCGACGATATTATTATCGAAAAGTCTCTTCTCATTAATATCTCATTTGAGCGATATTTTTTCATGATTTTAACCCTGGACAATTGAAGTATTAACCTACCATCCAGCAGGCTGAATAATGTTGCCTAGTCTGTAAACAACATTTAGTATCGAATTCATTTATTTAACATTTATCCAACAAGATTAGTCATCTAGAGTTAAATAGATCGTAGTAAAATCTGCTGCTGCCATTTTCAAAAAGACGAAAGCGAGAAACACAGTTAGCAAAAATCATCAAAGGTCCACAACGGAACCCATCAGTCTTCCGAGTCAGCAAACGTCCACCCATAAACCGTATGGCAAGCGTCATCGATAATCGCGTTATGGTACCAACGGCCCTCGTTCGCACCCCATAATGCGCCAACAGCAAACACTGCCGTCCCATCGCGAGCAATTATCAATCAAAGGGTCAATCGTCATTGTCGTCGAGTCTCGCAGCTGACCGTGGCAAGTGTCACGGCCTCGGAAGGGTTGAAGGGTAGCCGGTGTCCGAATCCCCCTGGGAAGCTGTCGAAATAAAGGAAAAACTGGACAACGAGAGTCGGAGAGCCCCTAATATTAATCTAATAACGTGGAACGGGGAACAATTGACAGGCAATAACGATGGCTGGCAATCAGACAAGGTTCTGGCACCCTTGCCCTAGAAGAGCAACGTCGAGAAGAAGCATTGAGATCGACGAAGAAAGGGTCTAACCCTTTCGGGGATGTCACTCGAGGCTGCGAGGGCCTTTGCGAGGGCTTCCACTGGCTCTGGACAACGCCGGTTGTTGTTCTTGTTGATTTCATCGCGCGTCCGCGACCCTAAGGGGTTACGGGACGACATAAGGATTTAAGGGGCAGGGAATCGAAGGGCCCTATTATTCCCCGCGATGGAATTCCGCTGCTGGAGGGTGGATCACGTAGCCCGTTGTAAACAGAAAAACGCGAGCCGCACGCTGATTCGGTTTCCTCTTCATTGAAACCTTTATCGCCCTCGGTCGGCTTCATTAGACGCAGAGGCGAAACCCTTCCGAGCCCTTGGAGACGTTCGTTGCCGACTATATTTTGCGGTTCAGCTAACAGTAGGATTTTTGGTAAAATTGTTGGACCTTCAACGCGTTTTATCTTTCACCAATTTATTTTTGCCATGAAAATCCGCAGGCTAATGATCAACGGGGACTGAAGAAAAGCCTCGAACTGAGCGATAACGTGCCAAGTTATCACGAAGCCTCCAGAAGGTCTTTCAGACTCTATCAGAGTCTAACACGTCGAAGCCCGTAGCCAGAATCGCGGTAGAACGATCTTGGTGGTAGCTGGAGGCGAATCGAAGGGGATGACGAGGACAAGGGTTGCCAAGGGGTGCGGGAAGGAGAGGAGAAAAGAGTTACTAATGTCAGTCACGAACGCAGAACGGAATCTCTTCCAGCTGCCGGCCGTCTTTTAGGGACGTATCCGCTTACCCGTGAAATCTTCGTCCGTGAAATGAATGGCGTCGCATTTTTCCTGCGACGACCGAGAGTGCAAGACTGTCCGTGAAAACTGTCCATCGTAGTGCAAGGGAAAATATCATCTTCAGACGATGGCACAGGTTGTTTCCCGACGTGTTACGGATGAGTGTACCCATCCGCACCAATCGATGCAGCTAAATGTACGAAGAGCAAGCAAACGCGGGCGTCGACGTACGAAGAAGAAGAAGCCTCCGCGCGTTACACGCCGGTGAATCAAATTAACGGAAGGAAGGCTCTCCGGCGCGTAGGCACAGGCTGCGATTATTCTCCACGGCGAATATCGCTCACGGCTAACACAGGGGAGACACAAGCTCCCGTTGTCAAACGCATTTAGTTACTACAAACGGGAACTTGAGAGGAGGCCCGCGGGCTGTGTCGTCGGGACTCGCGGCGGATTAATTACCGGAACGCGAAGACGGGCCAGATGTAGCCGCGTCGAATCGAACCGCATCGATTCCGGGCCCCTCCCTTACGTTTGACAGCCGTTCAGCGATCTCCCATCCTTCTACTGCTGACTTCGAACATCCTCGTATCGACAATAGAAATTGTTCTAGAAATTGCATTTGTGCATTTCACGTGCCAGTACAGCTGCACAACAAATCTGCAGCTTCAAGCAGGTCACTGAATAACGATTAAATTTCTACTTTAGTCGTTAATTTCGATTAACGATTACATTCCTTTCAATTGTAATCGTCAATCGGATAATTGATTAAAGATTAACTGTTGAAATTTCGGAATGAAATACGGAATCAAAACTATGTGCACACTGAAAAAATGTAAACTGAGATTAGGTGTATTGTCATTTGGTCTATAATATAAACTCTGTTTATGTGCTTTTATATTTTTTTTTCATCAATCGATTGTATCAATCGTCGATTTTTCGATGATTACCTTTTTCATTCGTACACATTAATCAATCTTGATTAAAATTATAATTAATTAATGCCCAACTCTGCTTACTTAGTATTGAGATGCTGGTAATTTGCGTCAAGGAGATATGACGGTCAACTCTGTTTTTTATTTACATCCTGATAGTGTGTTTCAAGACGAATGCAATGACCTGTTATGAAGGTCAACTGTAATTCTGCTGTAACACTTCAGTCCCGGAAAATTTGGAACAGGTTCTTTTTAACACCGTCTGCAGGATCAATCGGCGAAGCAATTTTCCAATGCTTGTAAACAACAAACAAGAGATCCGCTGAACGGATAATTATTTCCGGGGGTATCGAGGCCGCGGCGCGTACCACGGCAGGAATTAATATCGCCGGCGTCTGATTGCACAGGCATTAGCGTTTGTCAAATATTTGTCAGTCCCTCCGCGAAGGGAAGAAGAAAGACCAACGGCTGCGCGCGGCAGCTACGTTCCCGTAGTATCTCACAAAGGAGCGACCGGTACAGCCGGGTAATGAAATTCCGCGGAGAATTCCAGTCGAAAAACCGTGTCTTCGGAAACTCGAGCGCAAAAAGGGGCCGGGGGAGCAGCGACGTCGGTACCGGAATAATTGGCAACCGCAGGGAGGCAATTGGCCGGGCCTCTAAAAAATGGCGATTCAAAGTAATTTAGCCAACGGGCGCGGGTGCCCCCAATAGATCACGACGTTTCACGCCGGCCGAGAATATTTAGGGAGTTAATTGCCGATATATTTTATTAGAACTGCGCGAGAGCAGCTCGGCTGTCTCGTAAATTCCTTCCGCAGGATGTCCCTGCATTTTAACTTTCGCGCTCTGCCCCCCCCCCTTTCTCTCGTGAAGCGGCTCCTCTCTGTCGGTTACGCGTTCCTAATTAAACAGCATGCTGGCATTCGTCTGCCAAAAAGCACGGAAACTATCTGCGGCCCGTTCGTTCTCGCGAAATTTGTAATTCGTACTCGGACCAACGCGAGCAACGCTTCTTAAGGGTTGACGGTGCAACGGGGTTGATTGACTGCAGGTATTTCTGGAATTTCGGACCTCCTCGAGAACCACGGACGGGCTTCGCTATTTTCTGGCCCGGTAGATTTTATTTTATCCTGTTCGCAGAGAGATCGAGCGAATTTTGTTTGGTGAGTGCAGATGTCTACAGATTTTCTGCGCGCATGACGAAAATTAAGAAGGTCTTGCGACCTAGAATTTTTCGACCATATACAGTGTGAGGCGCTACAAACAGGCCACCTGAATAACTCGGCTGCTATTGGTGTTAGGGAGAAATGCATCAGATGGAACTTGCATGGTTTCGAGGAGGCATTAATCTGATGTTAGTAGCTTTTTTTGAGGTATTTTTTAATACATCAATCGATGCAGCTGGACATTCGTTATAAAAAAGTACCAACCTATGTATGTCGAAAAGTTAGTAGTTCAGGAGATATTTCAATTTAAATAACTCTGAGACGTTACACAAGTAAGTAGACGCTAACGTCTTACAAAATAATTTAACCAGTGGAAGATCTTCCTTTTAGAAGCACCTTCGTTCCCGATACAGACACCACTGGCCGGAATTTCGGAAATGCCGCGCAGAACGGTCGCCAGATTTGGGGCCGCAATGAAAGCAAACAGCTTCGGACGGTGCTGGACCTCCCGGCCTCTCTTGTGTACGCATAGTTTTCAGTCATCGGCCGGGCCATCTCGCAACCATACCTCCGTGGCTGGTTCTCAGCCCGAGGAGTTAGCAATTCGAAGAAGAAGATTGCTTCCGGCGGGTCGCGGGAATTTTCCCGAGTCACCCTTAATTGCGCCTATTTATGCCCCTTTGCTTCCGCTCGGCCGAAAAGTAGTACGTGACGCGTTTCTAAAGAGAAAACCAGAGAAAGAAAGCGAGACGAACTATAGGTCACTATAGGACCACTAATGCCCGGTGCCCTCAATCAACCGGCCTGTGTCTCGCTCACCCATTCTCTTCACCGTTTCCTGCCTCTCTTCTCTATTTCTGTTTCTCTCTTACGCCCCTGCCCGCGTCTCAAGAGCGTATTGATCTTTGGGGGCGCTTTGATCTAGCAAAGGGTCCACCCCCTCGACCTTCCCGAACCCCCTCGCCGTCCCCAACCCCCTGCAGACACACACTCGACCCCCAAACCAACAGAGAAACGCGCGAGCTGCACGTCCGACACCTAAGTTTATCAGCGAAAGAAACTCTCCGTCGCGACCGAAGCGGCACCGTAATTAGAAAAATTAGTTAGCCGGTCTAGAAGCAGCCTAGTTAGCCGACTCTGGTCCTCCATGTTCAGGGAACCATAGTTAAGAACACAGAATCGCTGAGGATCCTGGCGAGATACATTTCAGAGAGGAACAAGTCAGGATCTTCATACTCTATGTTGTGAATTTTTTAATCTACTAATTATAATTATCAGACTGTGGTTTTAGTCTATTTACACATAACAAAACTGTATTAATTTGATAAAAGTTTCTTGCAACCGATATAAACAATTTTTATTTCGTATAAAAATTCCCAGGCTAATTAATAGCTAGGGGCATCCGTAGATAATTAATAAAGCAAGTTAATGCACCCATATAAAAATGAACTGGTAAATACTCTTATTCTCAGGGCTGATTTCCAAAAAAAGAGAAGAGGAGACAAAGAATTATGGAAGAGAAAGGGAGACTTGTACAGCAGGTCCTGGGCCAAGTGCAAGGCGAAAAAATGAAGAGATCCGTTTCGACAGTCGAACGGGGGTGGAAGTTGCAACCCCATCTTGTTTGAGCTTATAAATGTCTGCAAAGCCGGTGAATCTGTCACGTTGACAAGCTGCGGTTTTTTTTCCGAGCGGGGCTGAGAACGCTAGAGCAGGCGGGAGAGCAACTGCCCGGCCACGGGGGGTGAGATTTAAAACAATTACAAGGAGTTGGGGGTGGCCCCGTAAGAACAGGGGGAGCTAATCTTGAGGGCGGTTTAATTAAAAGTGGTGCCAACTGACGGGTGGCCATCGATCAACGCCGCGGCGTCGCCCGCTGACGTTTACAATGGCATCCCGTATTATTCTATGACAGTAAGGCCGTCGCTACCCACCACCACCGGAGCGAGTTCTACTTTCGTTCGTAATAACTTCTAGTCACGAGCCGGCTGCCGGAGAAATCAAATTTATCGCCGCAATTCTCCGACGCCGCCGACCCGGCTCGAGGGCCGAGCCTCGAAAACCGAGTGTCACTCGACGGACACCTTCTGTGAGACCGGTGTGTACACGTTGTGTACAACGTCTAGAAAATACAGGATTACAATGTGTACAATGTATACAAAAATATAAGCACGATTGATTGATTAATGTGTACGATTAAAAAAGGTGGTCATTGAAAAATGGACAATTGATTCACTCGATTGATGAAGTGAATCGTCAATCGTTGATTAAAAAAAGAAATCATCGAAGAATCGGAGACCGATTTAATCAATTGTTGAGGTTAATCGCCACACGGTCTATCCACAAATTGTGATAAGGAATGACAGATAGACAAAGAGCGGGGAAAGAGAATTGACAGAAAATATATCTCAACAATATATTGAAGTAAAAATTTATTCGTCAATCGTTGATTAAATTTTTGCCCAGCTCTGACTATGTACAACGTACACACGTACACAACGGTACAAGTGTACATCGTCTAAAAATAGAAAACTATACACCGTATATAAAGATAGTGCAAAATCAATTTTTATCACCCCGCAAGCGAAAGGGCAGTCTACCGTCGTCGTTCTCGAGGGCAGCGTTCATTCAGGAGTTCGAATCGAAGCTTAACGAGCGGCCTTTTTCCACAATTAATGTTCCAAGACGTTCTCGGACGTTCCCGAACAGCCGTGGAATGTCTCGAGGGGGATACTCCGGCACGCAAAGGTCGACAGGGTGACATGGCGTTAGGACGTCACACGTTGGACATTCTCGACACATACCGATCGGCTCCGAAATACCAAGGAACGTCTCCTCGGTCCTGAGACTTCGTCCTTTCGTCGAGCATATTTCGGATTCCAAGACGCCGCCGACTGCCTTTCGCATGTCCGTCGCGTGTCCCTACGCCACGTCCCCGAGATTCGTTCGAGATTGATCGATTTTCGAGATGCCGAACCACATTCCGTAATCACCGAGTCGCGTTTTTCGCAACCCATCATGTCCGAACATTGCGTACTCGGTCGGAATCAAGCATAAAAGATAAGTCATTCCATTAAAAAATACATTACTGTTCGCTAGATCTTGGAAAACATGACCTTGAGCTGACCTTCACCCACACAGATTTATGTCCCTCCCTTAATGGGACAACTTTCTCCCCGAACATTTTTTTGCGTCCGTATAAATGAAGTTATTAGGGGTGGTAGGGTTAAATGAGACACCCTGTATATTACAATAAAAATATTAAATCATGTCATTAGGTTCGAAATCCTTGGACACGTGTTGTACACTTTTTTAACAACTTTCATACTTTTCGAGATGCCAGCCCTCTCTGAAAAGTTCACCCCCGTGGCTTGAAAAATCCGATTGCCCAAAAAGCAACCCTGAACAATTCACGACTCGAATGAACCTTGAAACCTGGAGATCAAGCATCCCCATCGTCCAGCAAGGTGGATAAAGGATTCGGCGACGGGGGTGGTTAAGGTCGTAGGGGTTGGCCAGGGTGTAGGGAGATCATGGGACTTTGCGTGCAGCCCGGTCATCCCTCGTTCGAGAATTTATGCTCGTTGTCCCTGCGCCTAACTAGTCTCGCTTCTTCGAGCCTGTTGTCTAAGGAGCCGGACTCCGGGGGCGGACCACCCTTGAAATATCACCTCTCCGCCCCTTCCTCGAGTTTATCGTGGCCGGCCATCCTTGTCTCGATTTTTTTCGCCGCTTTCCTCAGCTTCTCCACATCCCAAACTGCGGGAGTGCCCGCGATCCGATATACACGAGACGACGGAATTTACATACCACCGTCGGTTTTATCGGGCGCAACCCCCTCGCGCGGGGGTGGCTACTGCCCTTCGAGATTAGCTTTCGAATTTAGTGGTGTTCGATCGGGACCAGTTGCTCTTCGGGGGGCAGCCCTCGATGTTTTTAACTTGATTGCCTATCGGGGATGGATTGGGGGTGACTTTTAAGCCTTTCTTTTATCGCCGATACTCGAGGGTGGCTTTCCCGATTCGGATATGCTCGTGCTTCGCTTGAGTTTGGACTGCGAGATTTATTTTTTGAGCTTAGTCTATCAGGGATCATTTTATAATTTTTGGAAGTTTATCATTCGG
The DNA here is from genome assembly GCA_028455605.1 of Lasioglossum malachurum. Taxonomy (NCBI): domain Eukaryota; kingdom Metazoa; phylum Arthropoda; class Insecta; order Hymenoptera; family Halictidae; genus Lasioglossum; species Lasioglossum malachurum. Next base: position 4,465,700 of record CM052318.1, read on the forward strand.
GGATGAGGATTTTTAATCCTTCGCACTCGAAGACATGACCTTGGGATTTTAACATTCCATTTAATTTAGAATATTTTTACTACAAATCGAGTGTATCCACTTGAACAATTTATTAATAACTAAATTCGTGTCGTCTTAGGAGAACGGATTAATGGGTGCATCATTTTCGGGGTGGCGCAACGTGGAAATCGTCGAAAGAAACTCATTTCGAAATTTCCCGGCGAAGGAGGAGGGGATCCGAAGAAAGTTCGCGTGGATTTAGCCGGACGGATTTATGGTCATCCCTGCGGAGGAGATGCAAATCGAAAGACTTTCGAAACTCCATCGCGAGAGCAATAGCTTTTCATTTGACGCAACTTCCCCGGGAACTTTTTATCTAACTTTCTTGTCTTCCTAAATGGTGGATCCGTCGCGTACGTATAGATTACCCATCGAGAGCAGTAAACCTGAATACTCGTACAAAATTCAAAGATCATCCGCGTGAAACTATTAATACTAGTACAGAAAAATATTCAAACAACTTACCCTTTAGTGCCAATATTGGGAGAACATGTTTTGATGGAAAAAGAAAAATGTTTTTCGCAATTTTAGTAGATAATTGTGACATTTTAATGCAAGGGGTTGAGTATAAAAATCGAAGGCCACTATAGAAGATGTATTTTACTGTCATTTAAAGAAAATTGTAGTGCTGCAAAATTGGAATACATTTTTTTCTGGTGAAAATTGAATATTCACATGCGGGAATGTAATATTTCTAAAACGATCTCGTGGGCGCCATCAAGAACGCGGAGCGGATTAATCGGAAATTTGATCGCGGGGTTACATTGTAACCGGTGTATAGTGAAGAATATAATAGGATTCTAGGAGGTAACCAGGACGTGGTATCGCCGGTGGTTGGTTTACCGGAATGGCTAGTGGAAGCGAGCCCTCGTTGGCCAGTCGTTAGACGGCGCCCCCTCACGGTTTAACGAACCGCAAATGCGTTGTTTTAACGACGTCATTAATATTTAACCAAATATCTGGCCGGGTATCTTGCGTGACCTAAGACCGTGCGGCCACGAAAACGTCACGGCCAGCCATTTGCACACGATTTACCTAATTCTTCGGGGCCACCCACGCGAATCGATGCCTCCTATTAGTTCGTCGCCGTGTTTGCATAAACGAGCAGATTTTCCACGGCCACTGTCGTTCTGTCAATTTAGCTGGAAGTAAAAGCTGTTCTTTCAGAATTTATTCCCTAAATTATTTTATACTTAACATCGAACACCACATTCCACGTATATTTGTTTATAATAATAAGGAGATTGACTTTAATCAGATTCAATTTTTGTGCTAATATGCAGACAGTAGAAATAAAAATTATTTACTTGAAGTGTAACAAGCTGGAGTGAAATAGAAAAACGGAATTGCACGTTGAACGAACAATGTAGAATATATTCCAAACAATATTTCCAAAGTATTATTAAGGGTAGCTGTAGTTGGAAGATATAAAAATGTGTCTTAAAAATATTTTTTTATGCAATTGAACAATAAATTTAGGTGACTTGAGGCATAATTTGAAGCTATAAAATTATCCAGCTTGTTAGAATAGACTTCGAAAATATTTTTATGTAGTCAAATATAAGGGTGGTTTGGAAACTAGAAAAATATTAATTAATTAGAAAATTTCTCTAAATCTGTTCGCTAATGATTGAAAAATTGGAGATGCTCGCGTCAGATGGTTTGTTATATGCTTGATTGTTCGAGATTTTTGTGATATGTATGAATGGGTCGGCACAGACCGATTCAAACCAAAAACACCCTACGTCACGTTCCGATCCAGACGAAGGGGTGACCCACTTGCGGACGAGTTATCGATTTCGCGGGGAATGGAAGTGTAGTCGGCTCGTTTGTAGAGCAATTAAGTCCGAGTCGGAATCACTCTCTAAATGTACGATCAGAGGGGATGGTTGTTTGAGAAGCTTTAATGCGTCTGGAACAACCGATTTCCCTGCGACAGACCAAACGGTTTTCGAAAACCAATAACTAGACGGATTTTATGCATTTGTGTAGCAAATTATAATTAATAATATGCAAAAGTGAGTAGCTGGAATTTGAGACAGTAAAAATGTTAAAACAATTAAATAGATATTATTCATGAAGTAAAAAAACTGTTAAATGGCTCCTGCTTCTTGGAGCAGATGCAGAGAATTTTTATTCTGCAGTCTATTTATGAAATGTGCAAATTTTTGTGACACAAGGAAGTGTTTATATTACCAAAACTTAATTACATTTTCTATTTTAAAAAATGAGTCTTTTTCTCTCTAACCAATGTTCAAAGAATATTGTATATGAAATTAGGATATTGCATAAAAATCCTCATCACTCGTATGTACGTGTTGTGGTAAGAATTTTTTCTAGATGAATAAAAGTTTCTTTGTTTAAACGATTATCACAAGATATAACGTGGAAGTGTTAATCTCGAAAGGGGATTCGGAGTATACTAGGTCAGACGGCCGAAGTAGATTAGGGCGAGGAGTACGCAACATGTAAAATACGAGCCACTGAGATTCACCTGAAATTTTATCTGTTTCGTAAATCAACACTTCGCCGGGTTTACTACCGAAAAGATGAACGGGCCATTCAACTTTCGATACTCTCGTTCGACTTTACAATCACGATCCTCGACTGTCAACGATCGCGTGCTAAATCTTTCCTCGATCATCTCGAACCTCGCGTAGCAACGATCTACACCAAACATTAAAGTAACTCTCTTTATTTTTAATGTCGCTAATAATGATCCACAGAAAATTTAAAGCGAATCTCTCTTCCAGTTAATTGTCAAAAAGCGTAAATTTTCCAAAGCTTATATTATAATACGTGGAAGAGAGATTCCATAATGGAAGTATAACACCAGACTCCGGCAGCTAAACTGATTAAGCAACAATGAAATAACTCGCAAATGCAGCAGTTAAAGCGATTTGACCTCGTGAACCCGCGCAAAACGGTTCCAAGATGAATGAAAAATAAAGACACTAACTAATATAGAGACGTTGGAATCCTGCTACATTATTTCTTTACCATTCCCCTTTAACGTATCAAGATCCCATTGTTCCTCGTGTTTCCTGCATCCCACACTCGTCATCCTAACCTGCTGGCTGTCGCACATGCTCGCGGACGCCTCCTACACCTCAATTAATAATTTCTTCGCTTCTACACCCCCGTTTCCTTCATCCTATTTTGGTGTTTGCTCCAACAAGTTTCTCTAACATTAACCAGTTAAGCGTGTTTCGCGAATAATTAATATCGAAAATAGTAACATTGTTTGAATCTATCCCGACACTTTATCTCTCGAAAACATTTTAAAAACCACAATTCAGATAAATGTGTCCTGGTTGTCGTAGCAGTAATAACAATTTTCAACTCAAAAATCAACTTCAAAGCAGTTTTGTTTTACTCTTCCTCCACGATTTTCCGTTTCATTTTCAAAAATTCTGCTCGCACCGCAAGAATGCATGGTTGCAGGCGGCAGAAGTTGCATCGGACGCGAGCATCGCCGATTACCCAGGACTTAATCTTCGGATCGCTCGAGTTTGCGATCATGCTCGTCAAAACCAGCTCCCTCTCTATCCGCGAGAGAAGTTGTGCTAACCTGCGTCGGTTTCTGGCCCTGCTTCTCCCATCTATCCATCCATAACGTTTCGTCGAAAACGCTGTAACGGCATCGCGAGTGCCGAGACGCATGGTAATTGTACGTGGCTAACTTACAGACGCGGAATGGCCCCGGGGCGCCAAGTATCATCCGGTTGTATCACTGACGCAACATCCGGCCGCAGACACCGACATCCGACAACTCGCTACGCAAAACCAACCAACCCCCGCTACTCCCATACCCTGGCTCAACTATCATCCCCCTTTTGCTACCGCAGCCTGCCAACCAACGCCAGAGACAGAGTTCGAAGTCGGTTCGATTCGAAGCCAGGTACGCGGAGACTTTGGATGGTACCCGCGGGTCGGACTGACGGAATTACGGATTAGACCCCTTGGAAACAGTGATGCTTCCTGTTGTGATCATTCGGAAGATCCACTGATCGCTCTGTTTGTTGATTATGTCGAAATGTTTCAGTCTTTCATACGTTCAAAACTTTATAATTGTAATTAAAAAGTTTCTGATAAGCGCATGGCCGGGTCAACAGACTAAAACTTGTGTCCCCACTCTATGTACCTTCCCCTTCTACCACGCTATTCCCCACGCTTCCCCCGCGCGGTCACGTGACTAATCCGATATCGGCAAAGAGAGGGTAACAATCTCCGCAATTAGTGCTCCCTCCCCTCATCTGACGACTCTGATGCTGGGGCCCAAAAAAATTTCTTCATCTTTTAATTATCTTATTCAGTTGAAACTAATACGCTGATGTCCTTAAATCTTCTAAATATGACCTCTGCTTCAAATTGTGCGTAGCCATTTTTATCATAAATGCATAAAACCCGCAGTCTACTAATCAGTTTGTGGCTATGTTTGTCACTTTGCAGTTCACTTTATAACACTCGATAAAGCAGGAAATGAATGAAATGAGATATAGAATGGAATTATATTCTAGCTAGGGAGAAATGTTTAATTTTCGAGTTAAAATAGCACCGACTGCAAAGGGTTAAACCCAGCACGCGACAAAGACGTCTAACGAGCATCTTCCGAGTCTCCTATCGACGGTTATCGACATCTGCGTTCGACGCTTTCGTACGAGAATAGTACTTGTCCTTTGATCGAAATTGTAGAAGGGCCGACACAGTCGAGGTCGTAGTGTAGATCAAAGAATACTCTTCTCTCGGCAGATAGGAGGATTTTTGGGGAGGTTGGGGGCTCGAGTGGCGTGTTTATCGGCTCGGCGAGGACGTTGGCCAGACGCGAGTCTATTTCGGTGTTCGTTGGTGCCTGCTAGCAGATCTTGGTGGCTACCTGTCTCGTGTTTTCTCGCAAACCGAGGCACCGCGGGGCCGATCGCGAACAATAAACACCGCTCGGCCCGGATTCCGCGGAATCCGTGGCTGGTCGACCCGGCTGGACAAGTTTCATTTTCAACTTCACGAAATCCCTTAACTCTATAAAATCCTACAGAACAGGGCTTGTAAAAAAGTTAAATTTCAAATTCACTTCTGTTTAAAGAAGGGACACTTCAAGTCTGAACGTCTGTATTTTGCAAAAAATTGTACAATGCCTCCATGAATCTTGTCACTAAATATTGCAGGCACTTTTAGTTAGTATTTCTAATATTAATTTGCAAGTTTCACTTTAAAAATTTAATAATTTTTCATTGACAGTGAGCAAACCTTTCTGTTTTATTCAAGTTATCGCGGATATCACGGTAGTTTCACTAAGTACTTTTTACTACTTATAATCAGACTGCGGATCTCCATGCAAAATAAAAAATGTTCGCATTGATTGCAGAATACGGGAGCCAGATAAACATTACCTTCTTCTTTTAATTATCCTATTAAACTGAAACTAATACCTTGAAATCCTTGAATATAGTTTTAACATGTCCACTGCTCTATATTGTACGTGTGCATTTTTGTCATAAACGCATAAAATCCGCAGTCTAGTTATAATACAACAAAATAATGAACTTTCAGATTTCAGCTGAAACATTGAACTGCCAGTCCGCAGGAAATTCCTTTCCGTCCATATTCTTTCAGAAAAGTGAGATTTTGCGACGTTCGAGCTCCGACGGCCGACAGTGCACCGGCCGGCAGCTGCAATTGGACCGCTTGGGCCGAGTGCATGTGCAACGAGTGCACGGCTCCCAAGACGCCGATTCCGCGGACAGCAGCAGCATCTTCGCGTTCTGCCGCGCGAATTGTTCGCGGTTTATGCACGTCAGGCACCGGCAATTCGATGCAGCTACCCGTACCCACCAGCAATTTACGGTACGCCGTAATGTTAACCCTGCCGCGCTGCTCTCGGTGCTCGGTGCTCGGGTATTTTTGGGGAGAATGCGGTTCCGGAATGGCTGCTCCACCACCCGGCGATAATTACTTCGACGTGTTTTCGGCAGGGAACGCCCGGCCCGACTTCACGCCCGCGTCTTCCGCGATCTTTCCGCGTTTCTGCCGATCGATCACGCTGTCTGGATAGTCTCGCATTTTTTCCGGCGCGAATCGACCGTGTATAGTCGCCGCAAACTGAGAAGGTCGCAGAGAAGTAGTTTCGCTAATGCGAAAAATGTGACAAAAGTACACATTAATTAGACAGCGGATTTTAAACACGTATGACAAAAATGGGTATGTGTAATTTAGAACAATAAAACATTAGATGAATTTTGAAATACTGTTACATTATTCTCAACTTATTATTTAAATTTTAGAATTATTTGAATTCTTTAAAAATCAAGTAGTTAAAAATTCGGAAAAAATTCATTATCGTGTGTGATGTTAAGAAGAATCTTCGTGAATTTTCGGTTATGCGGAACGGAAGAAACAATTGCTTAAACAGTGGTCACCCAATAAACCACCCTTGTGGTAGTTGCGGAGCTAATGTCACCGATCTTTCAATGAAAAAATCGTTAACCGACTGGACGTTAAATTTCCCGGTAGAATTAATCGGACATTCATTGGTAGTAATGCCATCATCGTTCACGCAACAAGACAAAGCACCGTAACATAATACGCGCGTATAATTTCGCCGGGGCCGATTCCGATCGCGAAAGAGCCAATTACAGAGATCGGTCGGGTTCGGCTCGGTTCCGTGCCGCTCGTAGATTAAAAGCGTCTCATCGGTGCCGGCGTTACAGTTACTTAATGGCGAACGAACGAACGGTGGCGCGATGGCTGTGCTCGATTTACATGCGCGTAAATTATCATTGCCGATCGCCGATCCCTTCTCGGAGGATCCATCCGTTCGATCGTTAAATACATTGTGTCCCGGGGGACTCTTTAATTCGCCGGCCGAGTGCAGCCGCGCGCCGGAAATTAATTTCTTCTTTTTCCGGGACCGGAATCGGTATTACAGAGCGGAAGTCCTCCCCCCTCTCCCGCTCTTCCTTTTCGATCGGTTGGCGAAATTACTGATATTTAGTCGTCGCTCGGGACTAATCGTTTTTCGGGTGTTGCTAATTCGACGCTCGCGAACAAGAGCCGGGGTTATAATTGGTCGAACTCGTAAACGGGGGCATTCTGTAATTATCTCGGAACGAGGTACAAAAATACGGATGAGTACACGCGACGCGAGTTCTCCTCCTTGATGCCGGCCACTCTCTTCACGCAGAAGCTCGCCAGCTTCTTCTTCTTCTTCTTCGGCGGCCGTTCGTTGTTGAGTGGCATGTCTCGAGTGACTCACTCGTGCCGATGAACAATAAACCGTTCCTTACTTATTGAACCGCCCCGCGTAAACGTATCTCCAAAGAGTTATGCCTCTGTTTTGCATTCTCCGGTCACAGTTTCAAGGAAGAACGTGCGCCGCGCCTTCGGAGACCTGTCCCGAGACGTTCTTCGACGGAACGCGAGCATGTGCTGCTCGACACTATTTTTCTTGCGATCGTATGCATGTATTGTTTCAATGTGCGTGAAAACGCCGAAGAGGATTGCATGCGAGCAAAACAATGTTCTCAACATCTTCTCTTTCTTACGATTCTGTCGTGATACTCTTACTGACATGTTTGTGCCATGTTCCTGATTCAAGTTAACGATAAAGTCGATCCACAATCATCCGAACTAGTCGCTAGATTCTCTATTGATATATTATATTATATTTGTGACATATTTCTGATTGAAATGAGTCCATCTTAAAATAGCATTAAATTATTATGAAAAGCTTGTATAATATTATTTGAGGGAGTAATATTATTAAAAAATTCATAGTATTTTAAAATAGCACTAATGCACAATGAAGTCCTTAAAAAGTGACTTATCTTTTTATCAATACACCGACCTATTTTCTGCGTAATTGAGGGGTGTCCGCAAGTCCTAGCAGGTGGCAACGACCGCACAGTCCACTGCCAAATAACTCATTCAATGAAAGTGCTACCTTACCAGCGAGCCCGAATCACCGTGTAGTTTTCCCGGTAATTTTCCCATCAGGTTCGGCGGGCGCCCGGAAATATTAAGTCGGCCGTTTTACTTTGTCATCTCCGGTTCATCCCGACTGTCAACGGGCCTGCATTATGAATGCGAGGCAATTTAAAATTCATTAGAACGGTTTCGGGGTACACTGTGTCGGCACCACCCTTGGCCTGTCACTTCAGCCTCTAGCCGAGCCTTTGCTACCGTTTCCCCCCCGGCTGGAGGGGATAATTGTTCGTCACTGGAACTGCTTCGGAGGAGAACAGAGAGACGCGAGCCAATCTGCCCCCAGCTTCTCTTGTTTATTTAAATAATGCACAGGGGTGAGCCCCGGGAATGGATGACTACAAAGCCCCGAGAACCGCTACAAGACTCTCCCGCTTTCTCGATTTCTCTCTCCCTCGAAACACGGCTCCGTGACAACCGAGCCAATCCACCTGTCACGTCGAGAGGAACATTAGCCGGCAGTTTTGCGCATTTTCGCGATCCCCCACCCCCTACCAGACTTTTCTCGCAGCTCGGATCGTTTCGCCACCCCTTCGACACGCTCCCTTTGAGAATCGCTTTCTTCCGAGAAACACGAGGGAACTCTCTTCTTTCGACTTTCAACGACCGCGCGGGAGGCTGATCACTTTTAAAACGTCTCATACTGGATTTCTATAAAACTGGAATGAGCACATGCATTTTTAAAGACTACCAATCAAGGTTCTCCTACATTCTTGACATTTCGGAAACAAATCTGAAAGAAGTTAAGAACGTTGCTCTCGACGATGTCTCGCCACAGAATTTTTATGAAACAGATATTCCATTTTCTGCAATTGTGAAGATCAAAATGTCCGAGAAGTCGGTGAAGACCAACTTCCACAAAAGAAAGAATTAATAAAACAAAAGAAACAAAGCAGAGAGAGAGAGAGAGAGCGCGCTGTCTACCGCGAAGGGTTAAGAAGTCGGAAGTCTACCTGTTCGCCTAATCTAAATCAATCCTATCCCTCTAATTCAATTTCGACCCGGGGATTCGGTTCGAAAGCCCCGGAAGCCGCTATCGGCGAGTTTTCCATGGAAAGAAGAGAATAATAGAGCCGGATCGGGCCAGGGACGGGAACAGAGGGGGTTTCGAGGGGTGGATCAATCGCACCTCCCCGAGCCGGAATAGCCTCTTCTTTATAAATGAGAGAACGAAGGGGGTGGACGTTCCGGGGATGGGACGAGTTTCGAGGCTGCAGTTTAGATATTCACCGGTTGATTACCGTCCCGATGGGGTGTGGGCCCACGGAAAAGGGGAATCCCCCGGAGGACGCTAACTCGACAACTGACAAATTAGCCCGCCGCCACGACGACACTTGCAAAATGGGTCGACAAGAAGATGCCCGGTTTCCGCTCTGCGAATTTGACGCGGACCCACCTCGATGAGATTCGAGCCCGTGTTTGTCGGAGTCAATTTCCACCCCGCTAGACAGCTCTGAACGATACTCGACCCCCTTCCGGTTATCGGTCACCCAACCCTCGATCGAATACCGGCTCTGGTGATCGATCGTTCGACCCTAATCGCGGCGCCAGCCTACGATTTTTATGGTAAGCGGCTGGTTTAGAATCGAATATACAGTCAAACCTGTTTTTGTGCGGTAGATAGGGACCGCAGAAAATAAACCGCACAAACAAAAACATTCACGAACTTCTGAAACAGCTATAACATATAATTTTTCACAACATATTAAAGAAAATTTTTTTTATGTGGTGGAGCGGGACTCGCTTAGAAAATATGTCTGAGCTTTACGAAATAGCGAGTAAGTGCTTTCCAAGCAAAATAAATAATTAAATGACACATGGAAACATTTGAAAAAATGTTAATTTCTCATTTTAAACATGGAGAAATTGTCAAAATGTACATACTTCAATACATATATTATGGGTGTCCTGCTGAAATGAGATCAGATTCGACTGTATACATTTCCAGTTTTAATGTTGGAACATTGGAATCGAATGCAGGCTACATTCTTATGTTTCAATGTAGGAACGCTAGAGCGACACACACACTTTTGTTTGTTAACGTAGGAACACTAGAGTCGTATACTCACATATTACAAGTTAATTGAGGAATATTAGAGTCTGGCACGGATTTCAGTTCGCCAATGCAGAAGCCCCGCGGGTCTAAAACGAAAGAAAAATACAATAAGCGCTGAGAATGCTATTAAATAGAGCTTCCCTCAGCCGAAGTGTTAAAGCTACAATTCAGAGTATGATCTTACCCGACTCCAGCGGAGGCCAGATCGATTCTCACCCCGAAAAGTTCGCCGACACCGTTCGCCTTTATTAAATGAGAATCGCGAGCAATTCTCTCGACGGTTCTCGTCCAACTTCCCCGCCCCTTAACAACGCTGAAAAAGAACGAAACGGTAAAACCAAAACAAAAAACGAATAAAAATAAAACCCCATGCAAAACTCGACGTTTCGAGCAATTACCGTTTAAACGGTTGAAACGCGAAATCGTCGGAAATCAGAGGCGACGTCTCGAGTTCGCGGTTCGCGAGTCTGCGGGGGTGGTTTCGAAGTCCGGGGGTGGTTTTAAACCCGGGGAATTTCTCGTCCGGGGTCCTAAGTGAATTGAAAATCGAAAAAAAACAAGAAGAGAGGGAAGAAAGGAGAGAGGAAACGAGCCGGGGTAAATTATGTCCGAGGTAGAAAAGCGACCGTGAGGGGTGGTTCGGGCAATACTTTTCGCATCGGGGCCGACACAGGGGGCTCGGGGGATTGTTATTCGTGCGGCGTAGAGGCTCGGTGTCGCTTTCACTAGAGTCGGTTACTGATAAACGAGCGGTTTCAAACCCTCCACCCCTCTCGCTCTACCTTCGAAAGCTACCCCCGTGAATGCAAACTCACCCTTCTTACTCGACACGCTTCAACCTCGCGCCGAGGTAGACTACGGTGTAAATCGTTTCCAAACTTAAACGATTGTCGACGACAGACCCGGAATTAATCGTCGTCGCGATTCCGATTCGCGGACCCGTGACGGGCACGCTAACTGCCGAAGAATTCCCGCCGCTGCCGCCCCCTAAACATTTTCTTGGTCAATTACAGAACAAATTGAAAATAATACAGGGTGAGTCACTTAACGTTATCACCTCAAATATCTTTGTTGTTTTCAGAGATACATTAAATATCCTCTCGTACGATACAAAAAAAGTTTTTGTTCTCATGTAATTCTTTTTAGAGATATCAAGGTCGCCTTAATCTCTTTAAACGGAACCACTCTTTTTTAAACATCTACAATGATAGTACCTTTCATTACGAGTTCAGTGACTATAATTACTCAAGGTCATTCAAGGTCATTTTATTGTATCTTTGAAAACAACAAAGATATTTGAGGTGATAACGTAAGGTGACTCACCCTGTATATGGATGTTCTGAAACTGTCTCGGTGTTTTTAAGTTACATCCCCCATTTTTGTTATAACAGCAAAATATGAAATGTTTCTCAGCTACCTTACAGCACAAATATTAAAATTCTACTAACAGGCAGGTAAATATTTAATATGGCCGACCACTGGAGCAATTACTTATTGATTCATCCAGCAGTATAAACACGATCCAAGACAGGAAGATTACTTAAGATAGCAAAGGATCAGCTAAGCCAGCTCTGAAAGACACGAATGACGCGGTAATGTCTCGGGACACGAAAATCCAGGCAGGACGTGTTCCAGAGCATCCCGGCTCGGGTTTGAATCATCGCGAGGACTAGCGGTCACGACGCGCCATCATTCCCAGCGCGGAAATAGCGGTTATTTTTTCACGGGGCGAGAAAGATACTGCGGGCCGTGAGAGGGTGGGACATTAGCCATAAATTCGTGGCTCCCCAGTGGCAAATACGGAGGCCACCGTGTGCCATGCCAATTGTATAAATTGGCTATGACAAACTTATCGTCCCGGTGGCACGCGCGTGAGAGTCAACCGAGAGAGAGAGAGAGGTGGCCAGCCACCCCCGCACCAAGGGGTCGATACTTTTCTCGAACGACACACGGCCTTTTTGCTGCAGGTGCGTCATTCCCTCGTGGTCGTTTGAGACATCGTTCCCTGGAGGTCCGCCGAGGAACGTGAGCTTCCTACGAGTGCTCCTGTATCCTCCTCGATTTTTCGTGCGTGGTCTTCCAACAATTGATTGCCCTATTCCGATTATTTTTACTGGAACATGCGCTGCAATTGGATTATCAGTTGCTGGGTCGGAGCGAAAGTTCGTGACGTCTTTAAATTATAATGCAAAGATTACATGCATATATTTATTTCTTTGGGATACTCAATAAAATAACCTCAAAAAGTAATAGAATTGAAAATAAGTCAGAGAATAAGTTTATGAATAAATAACTTAATTTTATATATTATATAGTACATTATAAAAATGAGCACGTACAATTTCCAGCTTAACAGGATAATTAAAAGAAAAATAGAATTTTTATTTGGCTCCTGTTTCCTGCAATCAATGAGAACATTCATTATTTTGCATAAAAATCTGCAGTCTAATTATGAAACTGACTGTATATTGTTTATAATTTTCTCTGCCGTGCTCTTTTTTTGTCAGATATGTCGCGCAATTGGTCTGTAAATCGAAAAACAGGAAGGCGGACGAAGAAAAGGAGTAAGGTCGAAATGAATTGTGGGCGTTTCTCGCGAAAGGAACGAGTGTCCGTGGGTGTTATCGGTCGAAGGAGATATCCGAGGCCGGGTTCGTGATGTCGCATGCGAATGGCCATGGCGATTCGGACCACGTACCGCTGCTAACCGTTAATAAAAGCTTAAAAGACATTATCGTAAGCATTCGTCGGGACATTAAAAAGCGCACGTGCCGTTAACGGCGGGGCCCTCGATGCAATTTTAAACAGCTATTTCCGGCCGCTGCCACCTATCGTCCTCGGGTGACACATGTCCCCGATGTTGTTACACGGATCCGGGGGATCTGCCCAACTGAATACCAATCGCAAGGGGATCATACACCCGTAGCAAGGGTGAAAACCTCTGCCCGGGGATGTGTCCTTCGTGCAATCAAAACAAACATTGCTGTACGTCCGGATATTCGGGGGTTACTCTTCTTGCCCCTTCATTAGCCGAACACTCATTTGCTTAACTAATCATCAGAAAAATTGTTTAAATCGATTACAATGAACGGGAGTCAATTTTCAAAAATTTTGGAAATCACCGAATTGATAATTTCTCTATCATAAGTTGAATAAATCGAATTAAATCAAGTACTAAGTTTTCTAAAACTTGTAAACATCGTGTGCACTAGATGTGAAAACATTGAATTCTAAGTAAGTATTAAGTTTTCCAAAGATTGTAAGAATCGTGTGCACTAGAAACTGTAAAAATTGAATAGAATGACGTATTAAATCTAGAAACTGTAAAAATCGTCACACTGATAAAATTAATTCAAGCAGGGTGAAGATCCTCGAATTATTGAGAAAATTCATGGGATTGATGCAGCATGTACGAAAAACGCAATTACCGAATCGCACAACGAAGTCCAGGGAAAACAATAGGTCGAAAATTCCCCGATGGTTGTTTCAGGGGTCGTCAGAGGCGAAAGAATGTGTGCGCAACGATGCCCGCGTGTTTAGTGGTTTCGGATCAATAGGGAGGCAATCCGAAAGAGAAAAGAGAAGTGTCCATTATGGCATTAAGCGCGCGAGAGGGTCTCGCTGGGTCTCATGGGGAGAAAAGTTTTGGCAATGATTAACCGAAGTCCCGGCCAGTGGCGGCTTCGATGAGTCGATGGAACTCTCCGGCTCTCGCTTGATTTACCGAGAATAATTATGTCCCGGACGGGAACTTCTCGTCGCGGAACTTCGCTGCGGGAGTGCTCGATCAGATTCCGAGAGCCGTGATACGTCAACCTGATATTTCATTTTCGTTGACAGACAAAGGAAACGCTCACGAATTCAATCTCTCCTGACAAATATCCTCGGACCGTTAGGCCGCATCCCTGAACGATCCATTATTTTATATTAGTCGTATCGATTCGACTCCTGATAGCTCCAAACCTTTATTATTTATTTTAAGTAGTTTGACCTTTTGTGGAGAGCTGTAGGTGGCTTCATCGCTCTTCATTGCAATTTCTCTTTTTATTTTGTGTCCTATTAATTTTAAATTTATTACAATTTTTTAAAAATTTATTTTCAGCCTCAGTGGAGAGTTGTAGTTGCTTTAAATGGATAATTTATAAAGTTTCATTATTTCCTCCTTTTGTGTAGTCTTTTATATTTGGTTTATTGTTGTTCGTGTCCAATTAATTTTAAATTTATCCAAATGTTTATTAAAAATTTATTTGGGTGACTTACATTTGCTCCACATGCATAATCCATTATTTTATATAAAAATAATATTTGCAGCAAAAACCTGTTTGCTTTTTACTTTAATTCTAAACATTCCAAATACCCACGGCAGACTTCATTTGTTTCGGGCGAATCATCGGGTACTGGTGAAACCGAGGGAAAAGTGTGTATTTATGAAATAAACCGGGGATAGGTCGCTGCCGCTCGATTCCAAAAGGAGAATCGAGTGGAGAAAACAGAGAAACGGTCCGGGGAAAATCAGACAGTCTGTCGAACCTGTCAACAAACCCTGAAGAGATCAATCGAGCCAGGAAAATCGGGGAACTCTGTCTGCCACGTCTGGCCTGCCGACAAAATTCACCCAGTATCCACAGTCCTGCAGAATTTTTTCAGCATACGCCGGACATCATGCTACGGGGACATGTTGGCTCTCTGGAACTCATACGGGGTGTTTTCAACCCCGTTTTCCGGAGAAATTTTACTGCAAGTGAGTTGCTTCGATAACAATCTTTTTTTTACAAAAACAAAACTGAATTTGTCAGATTTCTTGCTTGAGAAACATTAACTTTAGAGTCTGCTGCCACGGTTTATTGTTTTTCTAAGATTCTGTTTTTGGCGTTTATGGGGTTAGTTTTACAAGAAATCGATTACCATTGAGTTCCTTGAATGATTCTCTTCTGGGTCGACTCGCTGCGTTTATACGAAAATAGAATCTTTATTATATTTTCAAAGCGAACAATTTTCTTAATTTTTAAATCGATATTTTAAGTACGTCTTATCAAATACAACTTAATAAATAAATTGTTCCTCACTGTTTGCACATGTTCTTGCAGCATCAGTGCGATGCACGGACGATAACGACAGGAAGAAGGTGGAGGGTGTATTTTCCTGGCTCAAGGACATCTTCAAGTCAGGTTAGAAACATTTACCCATTCGTTATAATTAACGTTAATTAATCGTCGACAACTAAAACAAACATTTTCCTCGGTTACAAATTCGTTACACGATCCACAAACTAAACTAAACCAGCGCTAATGTAACGCTTTGTAGAGGTTAGGGTCGAAGAAGCTCGAAACTCGATAGATGTCCAAATCAAGGACACTCCGAAGGGCTACCCGCGAAACTTCGCCCATAATATTCAAAGTTGCTCGTCCCCAGAGGTAACCAGCAGAGTTAAAAATAACATGGACACGAAACTCAACTCGACATCAGAATCCATCAGCCATTTCGGATGGTACCCTAGTCCTTTGAGTCGCAATCTCCTGTTGGTAGCTCAGAGAATGGATGCCCAGATCCGAGGAGTTGCGAATTGCTCCCCTAGAAACACGAAGCCCCCTATCAGAGAGCCTAACATGCCGGAGAAGCAACAAAGGAAGGACGACAAAGAGAAGAAGAAGAAGAAAAAGAAACCGGTGTTGCGAACTGGTGCTTCCGAAGAGTTTCCCGATATCGTTGCTATGGAGGCAGGACAGGGTCTTACCGGTAACCCGGACGTCAACTTCCGGTACCAGTGGGGCATCAAGATCCCCGAAGAAATGGCCCAGGCGACCCAGGATGTCCATAGGAAATATATTTGGGACCAAGGTTTGTACATTGGGCCTGAAACTGAACTAGTCCATTGGCTAAAAATTTTTTAATTCCAATGAGTTACGTTATCGTTCCATTCATTCAGCTTCCCTCCCACTCACCGACAACCCGAAGGGTCTCGGCATGAAGATGAGCACGTCGGACACGGAGAAATCAAGCGCGAAAACCGAAACAGTCGGACCGGGTCAACCGGCCCAGTCGATGGAACCCAGCGCCGTCGACGAGACAGTGGAGGCAGTAGACAAAAAGGTGCCCGAGAAGATGGTGAAGAAAGCGACAGAGCCGTCGAAAGATTCACCTTCCGACGAGGACTACAATATTCCAACGGGGGCCGAGTTCGACGCCGAGATCTCGGCCTGGAAGGACCTAGCTCTAAAGTCCAAAGTGCCTGTCGACACATCCAACAAAGATGAGTTTGTGTCGGACACTAAAACATCGGCGAACATGCTCAGCATCCGTCCTGAGGCGCCAGAACCGAAACTGGATGTCCAAGCGGTTCCATCGACGAACGAAGACGTCATGAAAGATAAAGACGAAGCGGACACGTCGAAGGAAGTGAAGGTTAACTTGAAGAAGCTGGACGGCAAACGGACCGGTGACGTGCAGAAGATGGACAGCAAGAAGCTGCACACGTCGCAGACGTATAATTTGGAATCATCGTTGGCTGCAACAGAGGATCATTGCTCCTCTAGAACTAAACCTAGAGCATGGTCATGGGAAACCATGAGTGGACTACCTAGACTGAACGTGGTGACTTTCTCCACCAGTTCTGAGAGCTGGGCCAGTGCTGAGAAGATCAATGACACTACAGGGTCCGAAGCTGCTCTTGCTGGAAAACCAACGAGTCATGATGGCATTGGGAACATGGACGAAGTTGCGAGTCCTGATCAGCCGCAGTTACTAAGGCAATCTCAGCAATATCAAACCGGCCAGCCAGAGATCGATTCCGACTTTGAGGATAGTCTGAACGTTATTGCAGACAGGGGGGTCGAGATCTCTTTGCAACGCACGCACGGGGAACAGGAGATCGATGATAGCAAGATGAACATGGCTGACAAGGATTCGATGGCTATGGAGGCTGAGTATCATCATCAGCATCCTAACAGCTTGACCCAGTTCGAGGATGATTTTGTGTCTGGATACGAGTCTATGTCTCTGGAACCGACGCAGGGTGAGTTGTGTAATTGGTAAACTGAGGATTTTTATAAACTTTTGGTATCTGAAAATATTTAAAATATAGAGTTTGCATAAAGAGCAGGGTAGTGAGACAACATCCAGTGAAACTTTGTTGTTCTTTTGCTATTCTTTTGTGAAACGTGGATTACAGTAAGGATCAGTCAGACAATTGCGGCGAATGTGTTAGTAAACGGTCCATAAAAACATAATTAAGAACGACAAGGTTGTGTCATTGTTATTGTTTTGGTTAATTGTTGACCCAATTGAGAACATAAGAAACGCTTTTGCAGAGAAGTCGGCAAAGGAAGATCAGAAAAAGGAGCAACCTACAGACAGCGATGCTTTCGACAATGAATCTCCAGTCACCAATAGGGACAATTACGTCAGCGACGGCGAGTACGTAAAAGTTCCAGGGGATCCTTATCCATACAGCAAGCAGTACTTCGAGAAATGGAGGATGGCGAAGGAAGAAATCGATATCGGCGGTTCGTTTGTTGACACAACGGTGAAGGACGACAATGCTGAAGTTCCGATCGGTGACACAAGGACTAGACAAATTGATAATTTGCCACCTACCAGGAACATATCCCATGACATGCACATGAGGAACCAGATGTCACGAGGCAAAGGTGTGCCTAATTAGAACGATAGATAGCGGTATCAGTCTATGAAGTTTTCGAAAATATTTTCGTACGGACATTCGGTTTTCAATGGTCAGCTCGTTGATGCGGAAATTGAATCCTCGAGACTTCTGACTAAATTTTTGTATCGTCCTGTCACTCGTTCGCTCAAATGTATTCATCCATTACGTCCACGTTGAGAAATAGGAATACAGAAATTGTTTATTAGAAAAATATGAAATCCAAATAAATATCATTGGACTTTACACAGATGGTATGATTGTATGCGTTGTCTTATAAAAATGACAAGATTGAATTTAAGCGGTTCGCTTCGTAACTTTTATAATCTCAATAATTGCAAAATAAAAAATCTTGAACTGGTAATGATCGGTAGTGGTAGGTTCAACAGATTATCTACTGATGATTATTTCATAATTTTATTAACTTCAACAGCAATAGCAACCCAATAAAAAATGTTTTAAATTTAAAAGAGAATTTTTAAACCTCCTTTTGGCACAGTACAGTTGTTAAAAATCCTATACAGAGGCTTCCAGTAAGAATAAGCGTTAAGAAAGAGCTTACTCAAAATTCTAAAAAATATTTCCATGATTGGGAACAGATGAAACACTCCTTCAGCGTTCCACTGTAACAGACAATAACCTGTCAGCATCTTCAGGACTGAAACGTGGCCTTGGATCAAAATCCAGGTTCGGAAGACGAAGAGCGAGCAGATTCTGCGTGTCGTCTCTAGATCGTCGATTGATCCCGGAATGCCTGCGTCGCGAGACTCCAGAGAAATACTTCCTCATTCCTCGATCAGCAGTGACGTCATGGTCGAATAGGACAACCAAGGACCAGGACGATTGGCTATCGAAAGAGCAAGTGCCGCGACGATTCCACGGATGGTCGAGTCGCTGTCGGCCATTGTGACTGTTTGGTGAGTGGATAACTTCTTCTTTCCATTGAGCTGTTTGCTCTCGATCATACAGTGGGCTGGAAACCCATTTTTTTGTCGTCGAAATTATTTTAGTTTCAACAAAAATAATTAAATAATTAAAACTAAAATAAAATTTTGTTTCATCACCAGCTGGAATACATGAAGTCAAAAATTAATATCAAGACTCGAGGTGACCTCGATATTTTAGAAAAAAATGTTATATTGAAATTTGTACAAACGTGAAAAATATTAATTCAAACTTTTTTCATTTCATGCTTCATAACGAGTTCATTTCTGATTGAAAGATTGAATTTTGCCGATAAAAAACGGGTTTTCAGCCTATTATGCGTTCGCACGAACGCGCTAAAGACAGGCTGTACAGTGGAATGATCGAGGTGGATCTCGAGGAAACGATTTCCACGGTGATAAAGACGGGATACAAAGTGGATCGGGCGCGAGGCATCGTCCCTGGTGGTAATTAGAAAAACCAGGTGATACCTGGAACGTTTAACGCGAGAGTTCCTGGATCCCGACTCTGAACCGATGATTACGGCTCCTTGATTCTTGACTCATGGTTCTTGGTTCTTGCGTAGGGTGTCGATCGTACGACGATCGGACGGTCGAATCGTAATTAACGTTTCGATCGAGCCTATTTGCGTTACATTAGCGCTGAGTGGATCGTCCTCGTAACAAACGAGACCGCGCGCCGCGCGCCGGTTCGATTAATAAGCTGCCGGCGGAAAGTCATTTTATTACCGAATTACCGCGCCGCGGAATAGTCGTTAAAGCCCGGCTCTCGATGTCGGCCCTTAATTGGAGCGGTGTAATTGCGGAACAAAGGCATTATTCGCCGCGGAAGCCCGGGATGCGGTCTAATGGCCGATCGAGAATGCGTGAGCTTTTTTCAGACGCGGTACGCAGATGTGCAGAGTATTGTCTCCGTACGTGTGAAAACTTCGCGGCCAAAATCTCATTCGTAGACTGTGGATTTTTATGCAAAATAAAAAGTTTTCACATCGATTAGAGACGAAATAAGTTTTTTTTCTGTTTTACTGATTTCAATCAGTTAAAAATAATGATGCTCCTGTACTCCCTCGAACTTTTCGAAAATACTGAAATAGTGAAACTTTTTTATTTTAAATTATTTCCCTATATGAAAATTAAATCGATTAAAATTAATCCAAGCATTGTACTATTTCGTGCGTGTTCACTCGTTTAATCCAATATTAACTGGAACCCCGATTTATCCGAACCGAGATATCTGAGATCTCGAGATTAATTTTTAAGAAACGGAAGTGAAAATAGATTTCCTTTTTAGTAAATTTGATAAGTTTAAATATGTGGATTGTTTTGAACAGAGACTCGAAATACGCTCATGACAGACAATCCAACGAGTCTGTCGAATCCCAACAGTGGCGGTGACTCGTCATTATCGTCATCGATGCATGCAATGGACGGTGTCGACAAACCGGAAGACAGAAGAGCCGAAGATGACAAATCTTCCTCTCGCGAGAGAACTATACACCCTGATTCGCATAATACGATGCCTGGGAACAATATTTCGAAGCCGAATGTGTCAGAAGGTAACTTTATAGAATTTAGACTTCTGTGTTTGTGGCAGACTTTAATTCTTGACATGTATAATTGTAAGAATACCAGAAGACTCATTAAAATGATTTAATACATTTCTGTTCAACTAGTGCTTCGGAATTATGCTAGAAAACTTTTATTTTGTACGAAGTCTCATTTTAAATTTGCATAGACAAATTGTGATTATTATTGCAGCTAGAAAGGGACTAGACACGAAATCCAGAGGAACAGACTTGGTTATGAGCAGTACTTCCAATGATAAAAGGATCAAAGAAGAAAATATTCACGTCACTAGGCAGAAACACTTATCATGTATGTTAATTGTCATTAATCAGATTGTAAATGTAATATAAAAATTATTTTTCTTTTTGCTCTAGAATATACATTATTATTTAACATCGTTTTCTTACAATTCATACAACAATACCAATTAAAACGTATTTTCATGTTTTATAGCGGTGAGCAAGAGGGAAATCGAGGAAATATACGAACGTAAAAATTACTCGTATCTTCAACCCGAAGAGATGAAGAACCTGTGCTTCAGTGTCCCACGTACCAAAGATCAACCTAATCAATGAAAAATACTAGTCGCAGTAAATGAAATTACATCGCCTGCTATGTACATTTCTATTGCTATTTGAAAGTAATATTAAATGACTATTTAAACGAATAAGTTTCTGTTTCTGATCTTCATTATTATTCTTGATCTAACATAAATCGATGACTTAACATCTATTTATTTTCCTTTCTATTTATAAAAATTGAATTGAAAAAAGGAAACCAAGTATATTGTTATCCATTAAATTAATTAATACTAGTTAGATATTAAAGAATATTGATTAATGTAACAGCTGTTCACTTTTAGAGTACAAGGTGTCCGAGTTTTATTTATTCTGTGAGCAATTGTAAATATCATTTTATTGACTCAAACTGTAGTTACACGACGAATGATGTCCGTCGGAGAGGCTAGTACGCCGGCTTGACTGCAGCGTCCTCTGACGGGCAACATGCAGCTGAATATTGCAACACCATTACTCGGAAACGTAAAAGAAGGACTTTTGAGGCAAACGGCACCCTAGATTGATCTTTCAGCTAGCAGTTTTGACTACTAAAACACCCCGTCTTTGCATTATCGAGAAATAAGAAATGGAATCCCGGACCCTTTCAATCCTCGCGTACGCATACATCGTCTAGCGGTGCGTGAGTGTACCCTAGCGAAGTGTGAGTGTTCACGCGTGAGCGTCGTTTGTTGGAAAAGACCCCCTTAAAATTTACGATACCAAAACAAGAACTATAACTCCATCACATCGGTATGATCGAGCAGTGTTCAGTTGGCATTGCGCTGCCTAATCGTCTACCCTGAAATTAATAACAGTGACAGTTCCGATCAAAGATCGATCGCGCGAACCTAACCCAACTTTCGCGACGAAACACCTCGTCGCGCTTCATCGTCGCGTTCTATAATCTCGTCGATCCTCCATCGCATGATCCACCGATCTCGTCAAGACACAATCCTCTTCAAATCCAGGATCATTCGCGTGCGATTTTCGATCCGCAGAGGAGGTTCTAACCTGCGCGAGTCCAGGTGAGTATTCCTGAAATTCAATCATTGAAACGTAAAAGTACCTATTTTTCTATCTTTCTAACTTTTCTCTACAGTTAAAAATTACACTGTGCCTACTGAATTAATATACTGCTAGATGCACACTGCATTGTCTACAATAAGTGATTATTTCTAACCAAGAATAGCTGAGTGAAATAGAAAACAGTAAAAACCGCGGACTAGATCACTGAAATATCACGGTGGTCTCGATCACGATCAACGCTTCGGAATCGCTGGATCCCTTCAGAAAAAACTTATCAGCGCATCTGCCGTCTCGAGGATGCTGAACGGGTTCACCAGGTTCCGAAGGGCAATCAGGTGGTCCAATCTAGCATTATTCCCTGGACTGATTGCGTTGTCGAGGGTAGGAAAGGGGCGGAAAGAATCGAAGTATACGCAACGGTACAGGGCCTTGTGTACCTTGATTAGGACCGGCTGCGATTTGAATGATTAGATAGGGTCGAGACGATTCGGAGATGCTGTTGCCGCCGGCGAAATAACAGCCTCCGGGGCTGGAAACGGGCCCGTGTTCGTGACCGGTAGGCACGCATCTCCGCGGGTCGATAGTTCGCACGGAACAACGTGCCGCATCCTCTTTCTCCGATCCACGGCTATTGCACACACGCGCACGCCGCTGCAGACTGCACACGGCTGCGCTAAGTACACGTGTCGGTTCCGGCGACCTAGCCAATCGTTCTCCGCCTTATCACCCTTCCCACCCCGCCGCCGATCCTCGACAGGTGTGTCCGGTGCGGATTAACGCGCGATCTCCTCTCCCCGATCCGCCAGGATCCGCCAGAGAGATCCCATTGCGCGCCGCGCCGCGTGTGGCGATTTCCTTGATCTTCGCCGGAAATCGTTCGGCGAAATCCCCCCTTTAATTATTCCAGTTTTCAACTTTAGTTAATGGACGAGTGCTGAAGTTATTGATTCAGTGTTGAGTTGCTCTGAATGGCTTTGGATTGAGCCCCTTTGAATTCTTTTGATTTGGCTTGCTCGTAGTTGCTCCGGATTGCTTTGAATTCCTTCGATTTGAGTTGCTCAAAATTACTTTGAAATTTTTTTATTTGTGTTGATCTGAATTGCTTTGAATCCCTTCGATTTCAGTTTCTTTGAGTTGCTTTGAATTCCTTTGATTTGAGTTGCTCTGAATTGCTTCGAATTGTCGATTAGAGCTTCTTTGAATTGCTTTGAATAGTTGAACTGAGTTCCTTCGAATTGAATTGTTGAATTGTGTGGCTTCGAATTGCTTTGAACAGTTGAATTGTGTTACTTCAAATTACTTTGAAATTTAATTTTACCGAACAAGTCTCTCCGGTTCTGCGGAATATCGGAGATCGTGAGGTGAAAGGGCTCAGTTTTCCGGAAAAGGTATTCCCGAAAGGTGGTT
This sequence comes from Lasioglossum malachurum, assembly GCA_028455605.1. NCBI lineage: Eukaryota > Metazoa > Arthropoda > Insecta > Hymenoptera > Halictidae > Lasioglossum > Lasioglossum malachurum. Next base: position 4,488,953 of record CM052318.1, read on the forward strand.
GCGAAGGTGCACAGCTGGTTCGATTTTAAGGCGCGTTCGAGCGGGCCGAGATTACACGAGCAATTAACTTTACGACACTTGGCAGCGTTCGAAAATCCCCCGGCGTGGGTTGTTAAAGGCTCGCGTGCTCGACGTCGAAGGCTTCGGGGGCCTCTCTTCAGCTTAAAGCCCGCGACACCGTAAACAAAGCCCGCGTGAACCGTACACTCTTCCTCCTCCACCTCCTCCTCCCACCCTCCCCCGTTATTAATAATAACCGAAGCGCCGATTTCGGCTGTGAAACGGAGAGGCAGCGAGACGCGGTGTGTTTCAGCTTCCAGCGTTTAAGTTGGCTTCGGCTCGTGACGGCCGTCTCGTACGAAAACATTCTTCGTCGATTTACTTTCGGGAATTCACGCGTAAACGTTGACGTATTTAAGGGAGGCTGTAAACCATCTATTTCGGTGTCCCGACCGGAATAATCGCGGCCGACGTCGCGTTATCGGCTCGCCCGACACGCTCCTCGATCGCTTTTTTCCGTCACTCGTCATCTTTGGCCGTCAGCCTGATCCTCCAAGAATAACTACGGTAATACACCTAGTGGACATGTGTGAAAAAGATGTGCACAGTATCTCGGGAAAGATTTATCCCCGATCCCGCGAGATACTTCCATGAGAGTTTCATTGACGTATTCGCGACGTTTCCCTGATTAAAATGAGACCAAACACGACTTCATTCGAAGCATATCTTCGAAGCATAGCTTCTTTAATCCACGATTCTGTGAAACCTCCATTATCCGAATGGACGCTATCCGAATCTTCCGTTTAATTTAATTGATAATGAACTCTGACGTACAAATCGGTGAAGATTTAATCTAGCAACGTAGTTGGTTCGGATAATCGAGGTTCTACTGTATCATGGATTAAACAAGTAAACACAATCCAACTTGCATCGTGCTTGGGCTCATTTTAATCAGGAAAATGTCACGAATGTGATGGTGAGGGCTTCATAAAGAGATCATGGGAGACAAAAGTTTTATCATTGTGTTGTTCACTCCCTTGTTGCGTTGTTCACTAGCGGCAATAAATTCAATGTAAGTGCGCTACCGTACTCCCGGATGGATCACACTTTTATAACCGGTCAAAGTGAATTTTTGAGTTCCGCGTGCGACGAAAGGCGCGTCAAGGTCAAGCAACGAGTAAAACGTTATCTAATCGAGATGCTCGTCCTCGCGTTACAGAGCTGCCGTGTATATCGGCATTTGCTATCGCGAAGGAAGAGGATGCCTCGTCGTCGGGTAGGATTCGCCGGACTGAACGACGACGGTACGACAAGGAGTTATGATATCGGCGCCGATCGCCGCGCCAAGTGAAAACACGGTGGCGTGAGTAATATACAACCATAGGGCGATCTTTTATAGTGCAGGGACTCCGAAGGGAATGATCCGCGGCCAACGTCGGCCGAGATAGGATCGTTCTAACCCCCGCGCGAACCAGAGGAGAGGGTCAAGGAGGAGCGAACCCGGAGCAGTCAGCGATTCTAGTCGTAAATAAAACCGTGTCTGCTACCAATGCCAATCCTGGACCTCCGAGTACCTGTCCGACGGCAGTGCGTTACCACTGCCGACTCTAGAAAACTCGGGAAAATTTATAACGGACCCGCGCAATCTATACCTTACGAGATACCACGAGATCTGACGGGGTCCGACGAGATTTGACGAGATCGAGTCAATCCTGCACGGCCGACACAGTAAAGCCTTGATCTAAGAAAAACCCTCGGGTCCGTGCTGTTTCTTAGATCCTGTGGTTGTGAATACAGGTCCAATTGTATCGTGATCAGTGTCGTTTGAATCAGAAAAATGCCACAATTACGTTGGCGATGTCCCATAAAAAAATAACGAAAAATAAAGAAGATTTGTAATTGAATTAGTTGTGGTTCACACTACTCGGTGACCGAGGCAGCTCTTCTTGGACTTTCGTTGGGTATGCCCCTTAGTGCAGTGGATATTTGTTTTTCTTAGATCGAACACTTACCGTTAACTTGGATCAAGACATTACTGTATTGTATTTTGCAATCTGGCAATGTAATTCTACGATACATAGCATGCCTTAAGTCAATGGCCAGCTAGAATAATTTCAGTTGGCAATCTCTTACTCAACCCATTCCGAATGTTCACCAGGTTGCTCGGAGATCGCCTAAAAATCAGATCGAACGGTACACTACGATTCCGTTCGATTCCCCCCGTGCTCACGGGGGCCGCGGTGAAAAGTCCGACTGAATCGCGTCGATCTTTAAAAATCGAGGATCGTAACGACACGCTGATTGCCATGCCGCGATTCCCTCTGGTTCCCTCTGGTTCCCGAGTCCTTCGAGCGGGAATCATCATCGTGCCGATCGTGCGAAACTCGTTACCACGGGCCGTTAGACAACCGAGGAAAGAGACAAAGTATCGGGGACGCCGTTGACGAGCGAATCGCGGAAACGATAACGCGTCTCTGATCCCCGTTCGCAATCGTAAATTCGTTCCGACGAGTGTCTCCATAATCGCAACTTTTCTTAGATTGCTGCATTGTAGCACGTACGAATTTGTTCTAGATTGCCCGGAAGCTTGAGTACCGAAAGGTACAACACAATATATATCGACGGAACGATAATAATCCGATGATGCAACTTTGTACTTCATTATTTTTTTATGGAGCGTTTACCAACATACTCGCGACACTTTCCCGCGTAAAACGAGTACAAACACGACCCAGTTTGAACGACAGGTAATTGCTTAATGCAAACCTCTATTAACCGAACTAAATTGAAGGCGAGCGTTCTATTACGTCGTGTTTGGACTTGTTTTAAAGAGAAAAATGTTACGAAGTGAGAGACCCCCGTGCATATTTTCCCAAATTTGAATAATCCATACAATAGAAATTTAATTTCCCGACAGTGACGGAAAAGAAAATTGAACCACAGCCGCTGCGCATCGAGGCGAGTAATTCCTGGTTAGGTTCACGTCGGGCGGGTTCGGGGCTGGTTGTCACGGGGGTGGTATCGCGTATCGGGGGGCGGTAAATCCACGGATCGACGTGTCAACGCGTTCGACGATTCTCCCCGCGGAGAATTGTGCGGCGAGGCCTGCGGTTGACGTCGATTAATCACTGTGGCCAGCGTGCGTGGCTGCGGGCAACGACGTACCGGTGACTTGCAACATAGCCCGCCGCCTATCATATTAACGGGTAATTGAAAGATATCCGGCCGGAAAGCAGCCCCGTGATTTTTTGTGATGTCACTACGAACGCCGCGTCGCGTCGCCTCGTGACGCTTGGATTGCGCCGAATGATCGGGGGGTGACTTGCACCCCTTGTCTTCGGACCTTGTCATTCTCCTGCGGACGATCTTGACTAATCTTGAGACGGCAGTCGTCCACTTTTTTCATTTCGGAAGGATCGAAATGGCTGCAGGGAAAGTTCAGAGAAATCAGGCTTTGCGATGAACTTTGGAGAGGAGGAGCTTTCGCAATTTGACATGCTGCACATTTACAACGGTCGGAAGAGTGTGTACGAGGAGCATACAGCATCTGGGATGAGTCATAACTCGGTTACTATTGAAGATGGAAAAGAATTTCAGAATTGGTTTTTGAATTTCTTTGGGTTATTGACTTGCCCCGAATTGTAGAATTGGATTTAATGATTGTATGATTGATTTTAAGTGCTTTGAATTGTTGCATTGAACTGTTCTGAATTATTCAACTGAATTTCTTTGGGTTATTGAACAGCTCTGAATTATAGAATTGAATTACTTTGAATGATTGAATTGAAATACTTTGAATAATTGATTTCAGGTGCCTTGAATAAATGAATGAATTCTACAAATGATCCTGTTCTCAGTTCGCTACCATAGTTTAGACCTCAGATACTCCCGCGCCATAAACGCGTGCTGGTTCCCGCAGTCCCGTTGCGGCGAAAGGACTGCAGCACTTTCAAGCTTGAATAAAACCATTGTTGCGTACCATAGAATTTCATTTTCTCAAACTCGCCGCGGGATAAGACTGAATTAACAGTTGATGTGCTTAGTTTAATTCATAATAATCTACGACAACGTACATCATTATACTATTTTAACGTATCCCTCTTCCCAGGACCTCTCTGACAAAAGCACAGATCGTTTACCAAAAGGTTAAATCACGGTTCCCATCGAATTTTCGTGTTTCACGCTCTCCCGGCCAGTTCCCATTGCAATTTACTATCATAAAATCGGTAATCGAGAATGTACGGGGCTGTAGCTCGAAAACTGATTTATTGAGCCTTCTAACCTAATAACTAGACTTTAGTTCAATAACTTCAGTGTTTATGCGAAACGAACATTTTCCGAGTCGATAGCGAGCAACAGGAAGCAAATAAAACTTAATCTAACCCTTTAATAATGTTCGTCAGTCGAAAATAGATTGTTAATAATGTAGAGTAAACTATTAATAATGTCCACGAATTTTTTGTTGGTTCTTGTAACTTTATCGTGGACACATGCAGGCAGCATTGGGTATGGTTAAATGACCTAATTCGAGCACACTACTGGAACAACAGACTTTTCCCTAGTGACACCCGAACTGCTGTCTTTTCCCAGGGTTATCTGGGGCGGTGAACAACGATTTGTGCTGGGGCTGTTCGTTTCTCTAATTAGTGTTCTAGGCTGCTCTGCAATTATACCCCTCTGTAATTAAATACTTATACCTGAAGAAAATGAAAAGAAAACTTGATTTTTGAAAGTCCAAACCGAGGATATAGTGATTTGCACAGCTCGTAGGTAATTATAGTAGATCACAGGACATTTGTTCGCGGTTTCCGCGGCGATATCCAGTTGTTTGTCGCTGCGAATCTTGTCAACCGATTAATCACGGTTCGCGGGCCCCTAATTTTACGGTGTAATGCAATTTGGTTCTCCACGGACGAACGGTAAGCACACCGAAGGCGGAGGGAAGTCTGAGACACGATCAGCTTATTCCACTCTGCTGGACGGCCAAGTAACACTGATGTGATTAAGCCCCTTCGAAAATTATGCCATTACACATTAGATAAACGTCTGTTTGACTTCGCCTCTCTTGGCACTGTTCCTACGCCGATGCGCTTAATACCGATTTAAACACGTGCTGCAGACGCTCGCAGTTTGCGACACGTTTCTGCATATTCCTTTACGAAAACTGGATGCTCCACAGAGATTCCGGTGATAATCTTTTCGAAGTGTTCGAATTACAGGGTGGGAGGAAACTGCGTGTCGGCTGTGCAATAAAGGATCCTGTAATAATATCCCACATTTTTTGTTTTCGTACTTTTACACGTTATTAACTGAGCCACCTAAAAAATATCTCTTGAAAAATAATGTTGAAATTTCATTGTCAGTCGAAGCTTTAGACAACAATTACAAATTATTATACACATTTTTAACAATAACTTAAATTGAAGTGCTAAAAACAATCCTAGTACATTTTTTTACTTCTATTATGGCTTGATCCCTTTGAAGATAAAAATGTTCTGGTTCGTTTTTTGTCATATTTACCGACCGCAGCTAAAACTAATTGCACACCCACGGCTTGATCAATCTCGTTCCTCGTGACGAGGTCCAACCCCTAATTTCTTTTCCGCGCGAAGCTCCATTTCATTTGGAAGACAAAACGATCATCGACAGAGGGAAGTTGATGACGATTGTATTCGAGTTCCCATACCGGAGATCGAAATCGTTTCCTCGTTACGACGAACGCAATAACTTTTCCTGGGAACAGCCGGCAGCACACTCGAATTAATTGTGCTCGTGACGAATGTCCTAATCGAATTCTAGATGATCGAGTGCTCTTGATCGAAACCCTCCGAGATCTCGCGAAAACAAAGAATAATTCTCACAGTGAAGCCGAAAAGTGAACACTCCGATTCTCGAAGAATTATCAAAATTATTAGTTAGCTGATAGCGAAGTCCTCGCCCTCAGTGGCATTAATTTTAATAAAATGTTAAATAAAAGACCCGGTCAAACATTTTTGGGAGTCAAAAATTGACTGTTCAGAACACAAAATAGATTTCTAAATACTTTTCGAATGTGCTGTATGTATTGTCACTTGCTAGAAAGCATTTTAACAGCATCTTGCGGGGCTGGCAGTTTCGAATTTGTGTAAAATCGATTTTGGTCGCCTCGTTAAATTTCCAATAAACGGAGGAGCTCGAACTTTTGACCCCGGGACCGAAATACGCTTGCTCCGAATTTACCGTGAAGCTTTCTTTGCAGCGTCGGGAGACGGGACAACGGGCTCGTTCTTTATCTCGTCCATCGAATAAACAAATTGTCCAGGAAAGGAACGTCGGCCCCGTTCTTCGAACGCTCGTTTTCCGGCTCGCGCCACGGTCCCCCGGTGTCGTGGCTATAAACAAGTCGTCGTTAACGTCGAAATAACGGCGTGGCAGCAGCCAGCCACCGCCGGCATGGCAGCTGTTGGCAGCGTGCCTCTGTTGACACAAGTTCGACAAACCCGTTGACAATGTCTCGGTTGCAGCCTTTCTTTTTACGATCCCCGAGCCATTAAGCCCTGATAAATCTCTCGGCCCCGGCCGTGGACGGATCGTTACGCACTATTTTCATCCGGCGTGAAAACATCGTTCTCCCCCGCACCCTCCCCATTTCCCTCCCTTCATCTCTCCTGCACAAAGGTGCATGTCCATTCGAGAGATTCCCATACTTGCCTACACTTAAAGGTAGATATATTAACCCTTTACATAGTTTCTGTAATTATTTATTGTCCTGTGCAACAGTCACTCACTTCGTGCAAAATATAAATTGTCATCGACTGCAGGAGACAGGAGAGAGATAGACACTTTATTCTTTCGTTAAGAACTTAATTTTTCTACTTTAATATTTATTATTAAGTTTCAGACAACACCCTCTAGAATTACCCTTACTGAAATCTAACACGCCGATCCTAAGATAGTCCAGTTTCGTTTCATCATACCTCGCACGTAGAGGGTGGGAACAGCTGTCACTTAAGGGTGGAAACACATTTTCTGGTATGTCTCGCGAACGAGGGGCTGTAGAACAACAATTTTTTTTCAATAGCGTGTTTTAGAACGGAGAATTTAGTGACGCAAAAATTCCCAGAAAATGTATGTTTCACTTTCTCGCAAGCACATCCGTCGACTTGAAGTTAAGGAGTGCTGCTTCCAAGTGGATAGGCGGCTTGAGGCAAATCCCGTGGCGGGTCACGTTGACTGCTGCGGCCAGTTTGTCAACCCGGTGGCCACCGGGAGCAAACAAACGCTCCTCGCCACCCGTTACGCGACACACGACCTAGCCACCGCGAGCACGCGCCTTCGCGCCCAAGATTATTAATAGCCCTGCCCCCGGCGAAACTCTTTCCGAGACCTCGGGCACGGATCGAGCCAAGCTCCTAAGATACCATCTGAGGGACTTAGGCCAGTGGGAAAAATTTTCGGGGTGCCGGGTTTCAGATCCGAGAGCCCGACAATGTTCTTCGATCGGAATTCGCTTGATGGAGGAGGACGTCCCGAGGACGACGTTCTTGCTCTCTCGGTGCGCGGCAGAAGCTGCTCCGTGGTCTCTAGGATGATACTTGCTGCTCGTTTTCGCGGCGAGATTCTTTGCCAGACCGATATGCTGGAATCCTGATTTTTCGGATACCAACGTGGTTGATGAACGAGGTCCACCTGGGCTGGCCTGGTGAGAGGATCCTTTCAGAGGGATGAGAGCGTTGGGAAAACGGGATTGGAGAAAGTGTGCATGGATCGTGATCGATGCGGTTGGATGAGGAAAGTTGCCGGGATTGATAGAGATGATTGCTGGGTCGGTAGCTCGAACTTGTTGTTGAGGATGTTGAAAATTGTTCGTGAGAATTGTTAATCGTTTTTGGGAATTTGTTGCGGCGAGATTGGACGAAGATAAGAGATCGATGATTTTATTGTGTGGCTAGATCTCTGTACATCCTTCTTCATTTTCAAGAAATATTTAACGGAAGAAATATGGCTCGAACTTGTTGTTGAGGATGTTGGAAATTGTTCTTGGAAATTGTAAATCTTTGTTGGGAATTTGTTTTGGCAAGATTGAAGGAAGATAAGAGATCGATGATTTTATTGTGTGGCTAGATCTCTGTACATCCTTCTTCATTTTCAGAAAATATTTTCGGTCAAGGGCAAGAAATATGCCTGCCAGATAACTGAAATTTATGTAACACATTTAAAACGCTGGATGAAAATGAGTTCCTTCATCCAAGTGCTGAAATTGTTACCCAAGATTGCTCAAGTTGTTGAACATGAAAATTGATAGACTGAAGCAACCAGATTTTAGCTGAGGGTAACCGACGCCATAGATCCGTCAGTGGCACAGCGGCTCGGAAACGAAGGCTCCATGTGTTTAGGCACCGGGATCATAAGTATGTCACCAAGAAGACTAAGTTTCGCTCGTACATCACGCGGAAGTGGTTGACGAGCACGTGCTATCGTCGCTCTAAAATAAAGCGGAAATCGTGTACCTCGTTTGCACCCTCGTTCCAACCGGGCCAATTTACGAGCTAAAAAGTGACACGTGTTTTCGAAACCGACTCGCGGCGAATTGAAAGAATTAAGCTCCGTTCACTTAGCCGGAACACGGAAAGGCTGAACGATCTGTTTGTGTGTTCGCAGACGATGCCAGACGACGCCGAGTGCACGCCGAGGAGACTCGCCAAGAAGATCGAGGGATGCATCGTTAGGTATGTCTTTCACAATCCCTTATACTCTTAACTATACCATAGTTTCTCACCCACTTTTCCAGTTGCTTGGAATTCTCTCTTGGTACTCTCGAATTTAGTTAAAATAAGAATTGTGATTGTTACAAAAATTGGTGGAACTAAAATTCTTAAGCCAACTGAAGTTGCATTAATGAAGATTAATACGGTGCATCAACTTTTAGGTTAATGGAGTATTAATATAAATTGCAAAATTGTGGGACCTCGTACAACCTCATTTAAAATGCAGCATTTCATACCAGCCTGTGTAACATGGTCAAACATGCAGACTTTTTAATGGAAAAATTCTCAATTGGTGTCCAATATGTGCTCTTTCGAACCCACTATTTATAAAATTTCTACGAAGTTTGCATATCACAAAAATAATTCACAAGGAATTCTTTTTTGCAATGTATTGAGAGACAAATCCCATTTTTGTCTACGACTTTTTGGCATTGAAATTGCGATAAAACGGTGGAAAAAAATCGTAGATCAAATTTCAAAACGTCGTCATGAAGAGGAGGCTTCGATCTCCAGAACCGCGGTGATTCCACTAATGGAAAAAACTTGTCAACGTCGATGCACTTTTCTACACTAAAAAATGTAAAAGTAAAGTAATGCCACGCCACAATCGAAGCACCTTTTTTATTTTGCACGAAAGTCCATGTTCTCACGTTTATTTTCTTTCAATCGCGAGCATCAATCGATGGAGCAAAAAATTCGAATTGGTTAACGGGGAACTGGGCGAGTCGAACGAGTTCAGGAAGGGACAAGGAAGGGACGAAAAGGGGTTGAAGGGTCGAGGATCGTTGACCATCCTCGCAGCCCAAAGGCATTCGTTGATTACCGGCCGAGCAGAGCCGCGGGATTTTAATTAGCAACGTTTGCTCCTCGCAAACATCCGGCAATCTGGCTTCTATCGCGCTCGCGGCTCGCGGGGCCGATTTCAAAGGAAAAATTCTGACTAGGATCTTTGACTATTTGCCATCCAGCATGAGCTTTCCTCTCGAACCGACTCTGCTTTGATAGCTAGCTCGCTATCGGGAGTCTTCCTCGATTTTATCGCTGCGAAACGAAACTTGTTTCCGATTGTCAATAGGCGCTCATCGTTCGGGGATACAGTGTACCATCAACGTACTAGAAGATAAGACTAAGTAAATTTTATGCGTTCATGGGCAAAACTGAGTAGGAGAAACGTCAGTTGAATTTACTATTAAAATTATGGAGGCATTTTGTAATTGACGCAGACTATCATTGTTTTTCATAAATATTCTCAGTCTACTGGCTAAAATATTTATACGATCTCGAAACTCGCGTTTACCGGAGGAAAATTGCGGTCGCTCGCGCGATTCAGCATCGAATCACGAACACCAGCGTGCTGTCATTTCGCGACGCATTCTCGCGCGAAAGAAGTTTGATACTTATGACACAAATGACGCCGTTAAGCCTGAGAAATCGTAGGAAGCGGAATTCTCCTCGCGCGACAAGAAAACGCGACGAGACCGCAAGAAACGCTAGAATCGAGGACTCGCGGGCGATCGCTGGCTACCAGTCTTAGACAGTGATCTCTGCCTGCGTCGCGGATCACTGTCTCCCTTGGATCTCTCAACCGCATTCAGAAAATCCCATGAAGTAATTTACTCTTGACGATAATGTCTCTCAAAAATTGTTTTAAAAAATAAGTTTGTTGTGAGAAATTCGAAATTGATCGAGTGCATACACAGTTGTTTTCTCATTTATCTCGCGGATTGTTGATTGCATCAAAAAACGTGCCGAACAAAACTTGTAGGAAGACTAGGACCCATTATTCACATTATATTACCTTTTTACGTGTGGTGAACAGTTTCCGGGGAAAAATGGTGGAGAAAGTCCGATAGTGTCGGTTGCTCCTGAAAAAGTACAGTGGCATTATAATAATCGATTGTAAAATTAAATGGTTTTAACAGGACTGTACGCTTGCTATAAAGAGCCTTTGTCTTTTTGTCTTCCTTGGATCTCTGTGTTTCTTGGTGGCGTCTTTCCGGCTCGGTTCGGTAAAAACGAAACGCGTCGTCGTCGCCGCGAGTACGAACCGTTAGGCGATCGTCGAGGCGTTGTTGAGGCGACGAGGGTAATATTTCAAAGCTTGTTGGGCGCTAGAGAGAGGACCGTGGCACAAGGAATGCCGGGAGTAATTTGAACAAACGTACGACAACGTCTCATTTGTCACGCGGTGTGACTTGTGACGCGACACCGGGGGCTACGAGCCAGAAATACATAGGCGCTGGACAATTTTTTTCACTAGAAATGCCGCAGCCAACAGGAATTCGATCGTAATGAGCTCTACAACACCCGTAGGACCGTTCTTGTTTCTGATTTTCAACTTTCGAACGATTTACTCTTTGGCGTTTTCCTCTAACCCGGTCTTAGTAACTTCCGCCTCATTAATATTGTTAAATATAAGTCTGAAGTTTTATATTTCAATTAAAAAAATAAATTAATGTTTAAGCGTAAGCGTATCTTAAAATTGCAATGATTCAATTCAACTATTTATTCAACATTTATATGTAATATCCATATCTGTATCGAAATGGTAAATAGAAACGTATAGTGCGATAGTTAAATTTTCATATTACTACACTTTATATATAATATTATCGGGTAAACTTTACTTTAACGGACTCAAAATTTGTGTCTTTCTCCTATAAATTATGATGTATTTGATATGTAATCCAGTAGATTTGTACCCGGGGCGGCTGCAGATCGAAAATTTGTATTTGGTATGTAATCCAGTAGTTTTTGATCCAGTAGAAGTTTCGATCCCGTAGCATCAATGGTTCAGGAGTTATGCTTGCTTAAAGTTGAGCAATCCGCAGTGTTTTTGACAGGTATTGACGACCGCGAGCCGTTTACCTTGCCCCCCCCCCCCCCACGACCTAATTACCAACCAATTACCGCCTAGCGGCTCTGCTGGGTAAGCGACACTACAAACCAATATGGCGTCGCCTTTCCTGTCAAAAACACTGAAAAATGCACAACTTTAAGCAAGCGTAACTCCTGAACCATTGATCCTACACGATCGAAACTTCTACTGGATCAAAAACTACTGGATTACATACCAAATACAAATTTTGAGTCCAGTAATTCCAGATTCCCTGGTGGTTATATATCTGCATTTGAGGCATAAAATTATGCGTTGAAAATTTTGGTTTTCTACCAAATACTCTTGTGTTGTTTCCAACTCCTCAAAATTATTAAAAAAAGAGAGAAATAAACACGTAACTCCTGTGCTGTGGACAATTTTTATTTCGCATAAAAATCTGCAGTCCACTTATAAATATCTAAACGAAATTGAAACTGTACAGAGGAATTACGGCGATCAAACGGACCAGTCAGGCAAAGAGGGGCACGCGCTCGGTTGAGGGTTAAGAAAGAGCGAGCATTGTGTTGCAACAGTGGTTTTCCGGTTCGAGCCCGATCAATTATAACCCGCAGCTACTCGTAAACTTTCACACGCAGCGAATCGGCGTGCAGTTAATGGAGCAGGATTTTATCCGCCCACCGCGAGAGTCGAAAGACGACGCGATCGTCGGATAAGTAAGAGGTCGAAGTAATCGCACGGAAACGGGCAACGATATAACGTACAACAACGAACATTCGTTGCGTACACCGTGGAAGCCGGGGATCGTCTGTCCGGGCCGGTGAAAGTACAAAAACCAGCACCCTTGTCGTGGGTGACGGGGCGATTTCGACGACCCTCGTTTTGTAAACTAGGCGCGAGGGAATTTCGAGCTAAAAACCGGGTGATTAATGATCGCCCGGCCTCTAAAAAGGTCGTCGCGTCCCACGGGCCGTTTCTCTCCCTTCCTCTCTCTCTCGCTCCCTGTCTCTCGACGAAGCAGTTCCTTAGGGCTGCGAGCTAGTAATTGATTCCGGATTACTTGTCGCCGACAAGAAACACGAGCGTCACGAGATGACTCTTGACATCGCATCACCGGTGTAATCTGTACACGGCTCCGACACGGACTGGAATTATTCCACGGGTCCTTTTTACAGGTCCTCGATTTACCTTCGTTCCGCGGAACGACGGATCTCGATGCAATCTCGCGCATTTTTCTGTCGCGCGAGCGGGACGCCATCTTGGTGGAAACTCGCGGTGTTGATCGGGAAAATTCTTAATTATCTATGGACCATTACACAATTTCTAGCGTGCGAACCTAGTGAATCACGTTAGGAACCAGGTTTAGGAAAAGTACCTCGAAAAATATCTCTAAAAAATAGATAAATAAATCCACATAGCGATCTTCATTTTTCTTTTTAGATGAAGTAAAATTTGATTCGTTTGTAATGAATATTTGAGCATTCAAAAACATGTAGTCATACAAAAAATATAAATTTTCTTTTCTACGACATTGTTTGGGATAAACACGTTTTACCACTGCAACTGTAAAGAAAATATTACGCCGGGGGGTAAAGGAATTACTGTACTTTTTGATTTGTGATTGAAGTTTGTCTGTTAACGGACACATTAAAAAATCCTTAGCCATGGACAACGTGAAAAAATTTATGGAATAATCGCCGATAGATAATGTTTAGTAGACGACTGTTTTCGAAACAGTTCTCGCGACCTTGGCGGCTCGAGCAGAGGTGACCTTGACGTTTCGTTGCACGGCGGAAACCGTCTCCACTTTCCCATCATCGTGATGACTGGTGGTGACCTTTCGCACCCAGCGCCCGGTGGGGAAGTTCGATTTCAGGATAAGGCGGCGTGGCGGACAGGTTTTGCCCGGTGGAAAAGAATGAAAACGATTTGCGGTCAGCAGCGCCGCGTCTGAAATCGAGTTTGCAGCCAGTTTTTCTCGGAGGCTGGCGAACCCCGACCGCAAATCGCTCCAATTTTTCCGCGTCGCGGAATCAACATTAATACCCCGAAGCGGGAGCGTAATCCGATACCGTAATCGCGTCTACCGCTATGTAAAACGACCTTATCCGGGACAATCCCGCGGGAATCCTCCGAATAACCCCGAAACTATTTTTTTCCTATTTCGAAAAGCCGTTGCATCGCCGGATTTAATTATTAAATAATCCAAGCAAATTGTGGGCAAATTAAAAAAATTTGTCCACAATGCTGAATCACGTGTGAACATATTGTAAAATGTTTTTCATCTGTACGCGTCATTTAGTTTTCTCGGTAATAAATTTCGAGAACGACTCAGTTTTGCCCGATTCGATTTAAGAAAAGCAGTGACGGTGGCGATTAATTTCGGACAGGGATCGCTCGGAGAATTTTAATTATCAGCCCGTTGCCGGGCTCACTTGGGAACAAGGTCGAGATCCGAGTAGTGACCTCCTGATCCCGCGATGCACGGGTGATTCAATTTGTTCCTCGGTTTTTTCTCTTCTCCGCGATGTATTAACATTCGTCTCGCGAGGGGGTACCAATTACAGTGACTGATCGCAGTGTGTCAGCCGAACGAAAATCTTCGTCGGTCGATTATGTTTCTGTCGGTTTTGGGATCGCACGACCTCTCGAGCCTCGGAAAAAAAATGGTTCCCGCCGATTCATCATATCTTTAACTCGTAGAGGCGCGTGGATTCTGACCTTGTCAAGCTTTAAGTGGAGCAGCATGATTCGAAAAAGGAAAAAAACACGAGAAAGCAATCATGCACTATGCTGGATTATGCGATAATATAACGTTTGCTGGAGTTATGACCTTTTGACCTTGACTCCATTTTGCTGATTTAAAGAGAACACTTCTTCTCAGATCGTTTTCAAACTTTCCAAGTATTTATTTATATTTTTTAACTCGATATTGATATAGCCATTGAAATAACCAGCACAATTGCTCCGCGAAATACGACAACCACTCGCGATTCGATCGTGTTCTAACACGACACCGGGAGCGTCAACGTGTTGATCGACCCGCGAGGTCGTTCGAGATCGGTTTACACGAATCGAAAAAGTCGTTGTCAAGCGTCTCGCCGGGGTCTAGCTGTCAGGGATAAGGACTGAAATAACAGAGACGCATTAGCGTCGCGAGGATCAAAGTGCGAGGAACACCGGCGTAGAACTTCGGGAGAAAGAGAGACGAACGCGGAAAGAGAGAAAAAGAGAGGGCGAGAGGGAGGGGGTGGAGGAGGAGGAAAAATAAGAGAAAAAAAAGACGAAAATAGGGAAGCCACCCAGGCTGTCGTGGCCGCGAGTTTAACGGGTACGTTAATGCCTGTCGACCGGCCTGGACCTCGTCCTCTATAATTAGCCTGTATTGTGTTACTCGCGAGCGGATTATTGCGCTCATAAACCGTTCATAAAGTTTTTCGGCGAGCTCTACACGACGACGACGTTTGTTGTTGCTCGACGCGAGCATGGACACGCTGGCGCCGCGCAAACAACCATACGCTCGCCTCGGAATTCTTTATATCGATCGGAAACCCGTCGCGTCGATCAAATTGCGAATCCGCAACGGCTGCTCAACAATCTTTCGCTACTTTACTACTAAAATAAGAACGTGTCCACCCTTAATAATTCCTCATGGATGCGTTTTTAAAATCTAAATAATCGTAAATTAAAAATATTAAAAAAGTTACGATGTGATCACAGTGTATTGAACTTGACGATTTTACGTTAAAAGGATTATTTTTTTTTTTAATGAGCGTAGCTACGGTTGCAGAATTTTTGATGTACGATGAAAAATGAATTTGGAAGATTCTCCGTCGAATATTCATTCTCGTCGACAACTTTGTTTCCTCCGTTCGTCTCCTGGAAAATTGTTTCTGCCGCGACTCGACCGCAGCTCGCGAAACCTCTTCCGTATTTCGAATCGAGCCGAGATCACCGACGATTTTTGCGCGGATGATTTTTCGCGTTATGCACGAGCGAGCGCGAGCGCCACGCGCCTTCGATCCAATTTAGAAATCATTTACTCTGCCAATCGATATCTCGCGGCGTCCTTTTATTCGTCCGTGTTCACCGGTGGGTAACGGTGCATCGCGATCATGCGATCTGCGTTTCATCCCTTTGATTCATCGACTGCAACGCGGACTCGTGGGACTTTCTTCTGGCAGCCCGCCATTCTTATCTCGAAACTTTTTATTCATTATACTGCCGGCACTCGCACAATTATACGCATTTCTTCTCACAGAGAAAGTTATAAGTAAATGTAAACAGCATGTAACTTCAACTTCGTATATATCGTTGATACCGGAACACTTTGCATAAAGATGCGCGAACGACTAATTATTATCCGCGGGATCGCGCAGGGACTTCAAAATTCCACAGTGTCCCTGGTGGACAAGGCAAAACGACCCTAGTTTATTTATCCGTAATTGATCTCCGGACTCGACGCGATAAATCGCCATGCAAAAGCCACGGTGCACCAATAAACGAACAGAGAAAGTCGTAATGAGCCTACGCCGCGCCTGCCGCGCTCCGAGGAATATTATAAAATACCCGGGCCGGTGTATAAATTAAGTTCTATTATGCTCGTTGTGTTGTCCCCCGTACCCTGACCTCGAGTGTCTTATAAATTCCAATAATTTATATTCTTACTTTTTTCTCAAACGTGACATTTAGTCATATGGTGGAGCAAGAGGTGTGATCATTGATTTTCTGATAAAATTTTAGGCTAAACTTTACCGGACTCAAAATCAGTACCTTTCTCCCACGAATTATGATGTATTTGGTATGTAATCCAGTAGATTTGTACCCGGCGCGGATACAGATCCAAGTTTCGATCCTATAGGATCAATAGTTGAGGAGCTATGGTCGCTTAAAGTTGAACAGTTTTGACAGGTAAGGGCGCCGCCATATTGGTTTGCAGTGACGGCCGCGAGCCGCTTACCTTACCTCCCCCCGCCCCTCTCGACCTAATCCTAACCAACTCAGTAAGCGGCGTGCGACCGTCACTACAAACCAATATGGCCGCGCCCTTACCTGTCAAGAAACTGAAAATATGCTCAACTTTAAGTGACCATAACTATTGAAGTACTGATGCTAGAGGTTCGAAAATTCGATCTACATCCGCGCCGGATACAAATCTACTGGATTAGATACCAAATACATCATAATTCGTAGAAGGAAGGCAAAGGTAAAGAGCAGCCTAAAAAATTATTTCGACCAAGAGTGGAGCAAGATATGTGATCATTGATTTTCTGATAAAATTTTATTTTGATTGCTGTCGGATAATGAAATGAAATCGTGTTTTTCACAGATTTGGATTGTACGAATTTTTTTTGATTTTTTGATTTAGACAGTACACAGCTGTAGACAACAATAGATAACAGTACACACCAGTAGACAATAGACCGGATTTTATTAGAAATGCATAAAATGCAGCCATTTTTGTCACACCTGCATTCCTCAGTGTATTAATAGCAGCGGCTCCGAAGCGAGCCTATTTCTTCGTAATTTTTTTGGACTGCTCGTTGAGAAGGGGATCCGCATTTTCCAAGGTCATTAAGCGATCATCGAACAGCTCGCCAGTTGTGTCATCGGGTGGTTTAATAGGTAAAAAAAGTGGCATTCGAACGGTGATCACGATAAGAGGGAATGTTTCATTACGGAAAGGAAGAGAGGCCCGGCGACACTTATACTTATGCATTCCGTGTGCATCGACGCCCACGGACCTCTCGCAATCCATCGACGACACACGAGTCCTCCGTAGAAGGACATCCTGCAATTTTCCGCGATAAATTAGCTATACGAGTCCCGATACGATAAGTTACGAGGCTACCCTGCCACCGATCATCAACATTTTCGCGTGGAATTAATACTTTGTATTCTGGGCGGCGGCGTGCGCAGCCTGTTACGCGGCAATTATCCGGCCAATTATGCATAACTGGTTTCGCGAATAATTACGCGATTAATGCCGGTACCGCCGGGGATTGACTTACCGGCCTTGACATAGAAATATTGCCACGGGCACGATTTATCTAGCGACCGGACAAAACGAGATTTTCGGAATCGTTCAACAATCTCTGATCGCAAATCATTTCTGCAGAGACGCCTGATGAACTATTAGTAAAGTGTGTCCGGTAATTATAACAGTATCGGACAGATACCACATGAAACACAGAGTTGAATGCAAAGTTTTAAAACCAAGAGGATGATATCAAAGAATGTCGATAATCTTTGGTCCCCCAAAGCGAGTTTGACTCACGGCTACATTTTCTAAAATCAACAATTTTTTTAGGCACATCAATCCTGCAATTTCACGGAGCACGTATTTCGTTAGCTATGCATGCACGAGGAGCGAGATTGCTCGGACACTGAAAAATAGTTAATAACGAAGGGCGGGGTACCAGCTGAAACACAATAGCACCCGAAGAGTCGTCTATCCGAGGCGACCGCGGCGGCCGGTTAACAAGAATTCCCCGTAAAACAGTTCCACGGTATTTACCCTGCGGTGTTTTACTCCTCGGTAGCTGGACTCTGTTCATCTCTCCGCGGATCGAGAAGAAAGATCGAGGCGAGTCAAACGTGTCGGGTTAGATCCGCAAAAAGCCGATCCTCGGAGCAGCTCTTCTGGGGCGAGCTCGCCGCAGCGTAACGGCGACTTTGTATCACTCTGGACCGGGTCCTTTGTCCGGGGGCCAATGAATTAACGCTCGATTATGCTCGGTGCATTATACCGTGAGTGAATGAAAGGCGCCCGAGACGTTTCGCATACGCGGCGCTCGCCTCGCTTCGCGGGAATTCATCGCGCGGATCCGATCCGTTGCATCGGCTTAATGTCGTCGCCAGCGTAGGAATGCAGTCATCCATCGGGGATCCATCAACGATACCAACAGAGAGGAGAGAAAGAAAGAGAGTTGTTGGTTCCAGTGGCCAGGTCTCGAGCGGGTCCACCAGGGAAAAAATCGACCGGTTACATTTGTCGGCGGGTCTTCTGTGAGAGTCCGAAGGGAGAGGGACGAGCAACCGTGACAAGAGCCGTAATTACGCTAAACGATTCCACCGTGGGGCAGAGAGAGAGAGAGGGGCCCGGAGGAGCGGACTAACGATTGTAAATGCGGTGGCGAGAACGATCGTCCCCGTCGCACCTTTCAAGAGGCCGTTCCACGTCCTTGCCTCGTGTGAATCGCTGGATTAGCCGTTCCTCTAGGGCTCTTGTGACGATCGAGATCGACGCTGACGGAGTCATCCAGCGACCCCGATTTTCGATAGCCTACTTAATTCCCGCTCTGGCTATTATAGCTTCCATGTAAAGAAGTTAAGTGAACTGTGTTTCACGCTGTTGTACCGTGTTCGGCGCCGTTCAACTGCGTTTGACACGGTTCAATTTTGTTAAACTCTCCTCGACGTAACTGTGTTCGGCTTGGTCTCACTGTGTTTAACTGGGTGTCGCTCTGTTGTACTGTGTTTGACATTGTTCAACTGCATCTGACACTGTGCAATCTTGCTCCACTCTGTTCAACTGTGTTTGGCTTGGTCCCATTGTGTTTAACTGGGTGTCGCTCTGTTGTACTGCGTTTGACATTGTTCAACTGCATCTGACACTGTTCAACTGCGTGTAACATTGTTCAACTGCGTCCGACACTGTTCAATTTTGTTCCACTCTATTCAACTGTGTTTGGCTTGGTCCCACTGTGTTCAACTGCGTTTGACATTGTTCAACTGCGTCTAAGATTGTTCAACTGCGTCCGACACTGTTCAACTGCGTTTAACTGTGCTGATTTTATTGAATTTTGTGGAATGCAATAGAATCTCTCACGTTGCGACCGCGTTCGTTGACACTTGTGATTCCCACCGCGAGATATCGCACGTTCCAGAGCTGGTGATGGTGATCGTATGGCTACGCAGAAACGAAAGAACATCGACACTACCGATCGCTATGACTGGTCACCTCGTCGATTTTTGCACGCATTATCGTTCCGTGCAACGATGTTCCGCTGCAGCGCGTCGGAATCGATACAATTTCTATTTAACAGAAAAATTCTCAATCTTCTCATCAGCTCGAGAGATAGAGATGACAAGGAAGAAAGAAAGGTAGAAGCGATACGTGCCGCGTATACCATAGCAGAGGAGTATCTTCGGGAGCCGTGAACCTGTCAATAAGGTGGATTCCGAGCCGCCGCCTGTTCGATGGCCTAAAAGAAGTGCCGCTTAGAAAGAACGAGAAAGAATGAGATTGTGTCGATCCTTGTCGATCCTCTCTCCAAGAAGAAGAAGAAGAAGAAGAAGAAGAAGAGAGAAAGACGAAGGGGAGGGTTGAACGAAGGCGAGAAGACGATATGGTCCCTCGGATCTCGGAAGCTGGCCGGCGTGACTTGCAGCTCGATTTCTGGCACAGAGAGCTGACGGATGCCCGGGTCCCGATGCTTTTCTTCGAATGCCGTATCGGGACACGATGATGCCCGCGCCGCTAGTCATTAGGCGGTATCGCGCGAGAGATCGTTAAGGAGCTGCAACTGCAACTGCAGCAGCAGCAGCCTGTAAAAGGAACGCGCCGACACACAACGTTCTCCGCCCGAGAGAGCTTTGCTCTCCGCTTTCTATACCCGGCACACGGTGACGTTATGTAATTACTGAACCGATGAAATACACGTCGATCGATGATACACGCCGAGCACACTCTTGTCTCGATGCCTGATCGGCCCGTTTAATACCTTCTCCCGACGAGTCCGAGGTTCCCGAGGTATTCCTGCGGCGGAGTTCTTTCGAGTATCAACCTCGATCATCCCAACCGAACGGGGAAACATTAATTCGAATATTAGAGCGCGTGCAGTTTTCGTTTGATATAAGACGACGGCGATTTCTCTTCGCAATAAGAAAATCTCTATCCCTCTTCTTTTTTAATTTAAAGACGCGGGAAAAAATACATTTACCCATTACCAATACCCACTAAAAAAACCACACGTCTTGGACTGAGAGTCGTTTTCTTGCTCTCTAATGTCCTTGAGGACAGTCAGGTCCCCGCTATTTGCATTTCTCCTGACTGCCCCTTTTCCCGGACTCCCTTTCACTCCTGTTCTTCTTTGAAGAAAGAAAATCTCTATCCCCTATTCTTCTTTTGAAGTTGTCACCTGCAACTTTATGGGACCAAGAATCTTCTCACTCAAGAATAATATCGGACAGGTAAAACACAGTTGCAACTTTAGACTGTGGATCTTTATGCAAAATGAAAGTTTTTTTTGTCGATTGCAAGACACAAAAGCCATATAAAATGGTATCAATAAATACTGTAACAAAATAAAAACGGGAGATTGTCCGAAACTGTCAAGATTCAGGACACATGCAGCTTATCATCATCCTCGTGCAAAAACGACCCCATAAAACGCTGTGAAACGATACAAGACCAGAAATACAATCGAAACACTCGGAACATAATTACAACTGGATCCACACCATAGAAACCTTTGAAGCAAGACCGGATCGCACACCATCAGACTTCAAATTAGCGTCTCCGATACCGCGTCCAGAAGTGACGACACTTCTAACACAGTAATTGCATTTTACACCGAGCGAATCTCACCCGGGCGAATGGTCAGGTTGAAAAACAGATCTTCCTGTAACAGGTCGATCTAAATGGCAGTTTCTTGCGTGGTTGATCTTTCGCGATCGTGCAAAGACAAATCTAGGCTCGTTCTTGCTACGCTCTCCGAACGCGTTAATCCCATTGAAATCGTCCGGTGGATATATTAAAACCCCCATCCGACCAGGGGTAATTGTAACCGCATAAATTACAAAAAACAGCCCTAACAACCTAGTAGCTCGGAGAAGAGAGAGACACGTCGGCCAGTTAATTTGCGAGTAGTTGTCAAACGCAGACCATCAACGTCCGCGTAATCGCTTGATATCACCGGCGGTCTGCGAACCCGCGATTTGCAGCGCTAAACAACAGTCGTAAATTTTCGCGTTTTACGGGAATCCAACCCCCGGAACGAATAAATCACCGGCGGTCGCGTTTTTGCCGATTATCGCGCGGAGGACGCTCTAATAGAACCGGTTGCCTGTCATTTTTCCGAGTCTGATTCGTTTCCTGGTCACGGTTCGCGAAATTGCCGATTTTTTTTAAAGAAGCATGAGCGGGAACGTGAGATGCCCATGCTTTTTAATCGAAATTTAATCATTAATGAAACGTAGGAATTTAAACATTATCAATCATATGGAGCATTTAGTTTTTCACTTTTTTCAGATTAAAACAAATCCGGCAAAAAACTTGATTAAAATTGAACGATGATAATGTGAATAAAATTTTGCTTCAAATTGCTATTGCTCGGAATATTGAAGACAAAAATGAAGCTCGCGATTTTACCACGTTTTCATTAACTCGCTTTATTGTCCGTCTGTTTGCCTGTTCGGTACTTTTGCAATTGATTTTAAACTAACTTCCCGATGAGCTAGCGACTTGAAACTTTAAACATAGATCAGAACTGGATGACAAAAATTTGTGATTGTGAATTTCAAATAGCTATGAAAATACTTATAAGATTTAAAACAAAAAATATGGGGCGCAAGGTAATAGTAAGGAGTGTAGAGAGTAGCTGCCGTTGAGAAAACTCACACAATAGTTTATATCATTTACAGTGCAATAAAATTGTTAGTGACTTAGGTGAATGCATCAGTTATCTATTGCGTGCGCCCCACGTTTTTCGTTTCAGATCTTACAAGTATTTTCATAGCTATCCAAAATTCACAATCACAAAAAAACGTGGTAAAAACGTGGTATATTAAACATTTCTTTAAATTTTAATTTTAACTTTTCTATCTGTGTCTAAAATGATAATTTAAAATGTGCATTTTGTAGATATAAGGAAGTTATCGAGATCGGTTGACGGATAAAAAAGCTGTAGGCATTGGTAGATGTGAATGTTTGAATTTTGCAACCTCAATTTTTCCTTGATCTATAAAAGTATCAATAATGTGTGTAGCGATCCGGTGAATCCGTAAATCCTTGAATCCGATTTCAAGCGGAAGAAAAATCGCGGGACTTACCCGCGCATACTGCGCCGGCGATATTAATTACGATAATTGCGACCGCGAGATGATTAATGAACGCGGCCCGTCTATTGAGACCGGCCACCATCTCCCGTTCTAGCGACAACGATCTTGGTCGCCCCATAATTAAAGCCGGCTAATGAAGCCTCGAACGAGCGGCGTCGATCGGAAATACGCCGATTCTGATGACTTGCCGTTTGCTCGTTACGATTGCGCGAATACTGAGTTCTGTGTCTTCGTGTGCAGGATGTATCGAAGAAAAGTATTTCATAATAATCCGTAACTCGTTTGCTTTTGATGATATTCCGACGAAACTATTGCCAACACCCTTTTGAACATGCTGTAAAGAAGTTGTTTCAAGTGATTGTCACCTCTGACCCCACTTAATTCTTCTTACTGAAATGTAACAATTTCCTGTGAACGAGGACTAATGAATGCAAATCAGGCGCATAAACAATGGAAAGATATTAAAAGTCTACATTTAAATTAGAATCCATAATAAGGAGCACTCCCCGTTTAATTGCGTGAGTCAAACGCAGGAGGATAATTTAATATTCCTGGTGTAAATATTAACATGAATTGCTATTCAATTTGTGCTGTTAAACTTACACAATAACGAACACTCCTTCTTATCTAGCCGATCGAAATTGCGCGGTGAAATGAAAAATTTTTCTGGGATACAGGGGTAACAGAATTCTAATTAAAATGATGTAGAGAGTTTAAAGTGGATCCAATTATGTGCACACGGTAATAAAACGAATAAAAACAGCGTTACCATTTAAAATGTTACCATTTTAAAAAATATTGCAACCCTTCATCGATCGTCGAAAAATAAACCGAAAGGTAAACGCTGTAGCAAAAATGACGGAGCTAATATTTTGTCACTCCGTTTCACTTTTACCAGTCATACTTTCAGCATGACTAACAAGCTATTCGACAGGTTTCCGTGCGTGCCTAATCTCGATCTATAAACGCGTTGCCAAAAGACTGTGGAAAAAGTAAGAATTGCGAATACGAATTGTATTCGTTCGTGCATGTCGAAGTGTCTCCCAGCAGTGACTCAATAAATCAATTCTATTAGAATCGGTTTCTCGATTCGTTCGAACGTTAAACCATTTAATATTAAATTTAGCAAGTGGAACACGGTCGTAATAGGGGAAAGCGGCTTCAGAATTGTTGAGTTGACTGGACGGTATGCTTTTGACATAATTAGCAGAAATAGCTCTGATATGGAAAAAGCAATTCATTGTATTTTTATATATGAACAATGTGGAACCGACCACTGTAGCCTTTCGGCATTAGTTGCAGACCGCTAAAAAACTGGCCACTTTACATTACTTTATAAGAATAACAAGGATATGTCCATTCAAATTTTTATCCATTTCTTTAATAATAGAGAAATATATTTTTGGAATAATTCCTCATGGATCGGTAGATCTGTGTCAACTAAATGCGTTCAATATTTTCTCTGCAATTCCGACAACTTTCAGTTTTTTTTCAAAATTTTTGTCACGTTGTGTAGCAAACCAATTGTTCTAACTTCTCCAAAAATTTCAAATCGTATATTCCAATATTAAGAAAGTTATGGTCTTTTTAAGAGTATCCGGTTATTAGCGGAACTCACTGTATCTGAATGTGAAACACTTGAAGAGGAGTTCATCAAATCGGAACTGTCCACGTTGAGAAATTCCGTGGGCATCAGACCGCGGAAGGAATTAGATTGTTCGAATCTTTGCTTTGTTTTCGCGGAGCTGGGAGGCAAGGTTCGCAGATCCATCAGCGTTTCCCATCCATTTTCCCAAACGAGCGTTGTCCGAGGATTCCTGAAGACCGCCTGGAATATGGCGCACGGTCGTTCACGAGCAAGAGAGATTCGACCGGTGGCAAACTATACTGTGTACGGTCGGTATACTAACCGGAGAGCGCGAGGAGGAGAAGAAGGTCCGATAGAGAACGGTAAGCTCGTTAAGCTCCCCGTTCCAGCTCTCCTCTACGAGAATGACAGGCTGGTCCCGGTGTGGGACCCGTGGTGGATGCGTGTGTTCGCGGGTAATAAAGTCGCCGGACGTCCAAGGCAGAAGTGGGTTTTGTCCTGTACCGATAATGGCGGCACTTCATCAAGGTTTCTCCGAGCGAAGGTCCCCTCTTCTTCCTGCGGGACACGCGTGCTACTCGCGTTCCTGAAGAAGGGCCATCTGTTTCGTCATTACCAACGGCCAGTAAACCACCCATCCCACTTTCCACCCGATGTCCGAGAGGAACTCCTTGTCCACGTCCCACGGGTGATACATCGTGTTTTCTTATTTGCCGGACGTGCTGCGGGAAAATCGTCCGAGAAAATCGAGTGATTTGTCCGGGAGGTGTTAATGGCCCGACCCTGTGCCCTCTCCTCTTCCCTGGACCCTTTTCGTTTCCTCCGAGGATGCGCCTTCGACGACGTGGTTCCGTGGGATGTCTCCCTTCGGGTCACGTAGACGATCTGTGACTCGCAGTTTTGTTTTACTGCGGCTCGTTTCGATGGAGAACGCTGCAAGGTAACAGCACCAATAGTCGGCTAGTTAAAAAAATTCTCTGCGCGAATACTAGTCAATGCCTTTTATTCTTTATTAAATAGTGAAAATACTGTTCAAACTTCTTACATTGTGTGACAAAGCTGAGTATTTTAAAATAATTGTGTTGTTTCAATTTTATGCGACAAGTACGACAAGGGGTTAATATGAGAGATTATATTTTTATCTATCACGCCTTTTTCGAAGGATCAAAATCAATCAACAAACAAGAATCAAATCAACCGTTCTCGTGGAAAACGACTTTAAAGTAAACTATTTTATTCCGTATCTCTACAGGGTGGCACAAAAATGGTACAAAAGTGGACAATTTCGATATATTATTTTCAACCTGTATATTTGGGCCTTGCACCCTATATAATGTGAATGAAAAAAATGTTTTCTGCGTAAAGATCTCGTAGAGGTCTAGTTGTTCCGAATTAAAATGTAAGGAGCAGTGTGTAGAGAATGATCTAGCGCCTGTAGGTTCTAGCTGGTAAGACGAATGCTACGCTTGGGTCGTCCAGACAGTTAGGAGGGTAGCTCGAGCGGCAATTTCGCCGGGTTATCAGAATCAGCCGATTAAATCATACCCAGGCGACGCAGTTTGAGGTCACCGGGAAACTGACGAGCAGTTGTCCGGCGTTCCTCGTGGTCGAAGGCCGGCCGAAGACTATAACATTCATCCAGGAAGGCTTGCTGGTGTGGTCCACGGAGAGCAATCCCTGGCGGTCGAGCTCTCCTGGTCTATGGTTGTATAAAGCAGCAGACCGGTGGAATGGACTTATGCGAAGCTGGGCTCCCCCCGGCTCTGGTCACGAGCTGTCTTGGCTCTGTCGCGGTCTGTCCCTAGCCGGGATGCGGTCGACACTCGCAAACCCTCCATCCCTGTAATTTTAATAAGCCATATTACGAGCCCCTGTCTACGGAAACGGCCTCCCCTTCTGCTAAACACCGTCCCCGATGTCTTCCGAACGATTCTCAACCATAACCCTTTGCGTCAGAAGCTCCCGACTGCTTAACCCACAGACTCTATCGAATCTCGAAATTTTGATTAATTCATTCGGTGGGCACTTCCCATAAATATTTCCAACAGGAGTTCACACTTTCAATTCGTTTCTGACGATCTAAAACTCGCCCCAACGCGAATTTTTCTGATTTTTTAATCAAATCTGAATATTACCCCTCTGGAGATCACTTTTATGAAATAAATACATTTTTTTCTAAAAAAGTTCCAGAACTGACCGGCATTGAACGTGTTAATCAGCTTCCAATAGTCTACAAATCACACCACTGGGAATTTAAAAATATCTCGTTTAGATGAAAAGTCAAGATCACCTTGGCTTCTTTAACAGTAGGTTCCAACATTTTTAATTTACAATTATCGAGATTGTAAACATTATTTTTATAAAGTAGTTGAGTTGACCTTGAACTAAGAAATTGGTATTAAACAGCTAAACTTAGTGTGTATATTGATCATATCCTTTAGAAAATGTAGATAACTTATGCGAGTCTACTAGTAATTTGCGCTACTACTAATTTGCGCGGAAAATGAAACGTTCCGCGAGGGTCGTTCGCGTATTAGTGTAGCAGATTACGCGTTTGTTCTTTCATTTGGCGAAGACGCGGGGGTCGTTCGGAATAAATGGGATATCGCTTTAATGAATTTCCAACGGGACGTCAGGAGGCGTCATCCCCAGCGCAGAAGGCGGTCGCCCGGGGGATTAAGTGGGGCAATCTGCGGCATTTCTCTTTTCTTTGTTTTTTTTTTTAATCTTTCTTTCTCTTTCTTCCGTTCCTCGCAAACGACCAGATTTTTATGCTTAATTAATCGCCGGGCATATCCGAGGGCGGGGAACGAGGATTACGGCGAAATTCGCGCGCGATACCTTCTTTCAGCTGGGGCGATGCGGTGATTTGTGCCCGCGATTAGGAAATTATACCCCTCTTAATTAGGTTTTACAGAAACGCCCGCGATCAATCTCCTCTCGCTATTAATTACGCTGCGTGCTGGCGTATTGACTCGCGCTGTGACAAAGCGGCTCGGAAATTTCGACGCTATTTTATTGTCAGATCGCCAGTTAGCTTATCTTAGTCCATAAAAAGTCCGTTTTAAAATATTAGTTCGGTTAAAAATATTTTAATTTGAAAATTAAACATTTCTTCCGACCTAGAATAATTCCATTGTACATGATTCTTTTCATTTTATACATATGAAATTGTTATAATGCCTCATACACTACTTAAATGTGTAGTAATCGATTAGATACCAATATATTTAATAATTAGACTGCGGATGTTTATGCAAAATAAAAAATTTCTTTCTTCTTTTAATTTTTTTATTAAACTGTTATTTAAATGTATATTCAAATTGCATACATCAATTTTGTTCATAAATGCATAAAATCCGCAGTCTATTAATAATATAAACAATACCGTGAATATATTGGTACAGCAATGTTTAATGGCGACTCTGAGTCACCCCTCGACTGCTAAGGGTTAATTTCACTGAACCAAGAACTGCGACCAATTTTAATCACTTTGAATATTTCAACGAAATTAGGAAATTGATTAATCTAAAAAATTCCAAAAAATATGAAGAGTGGTATAACCAAGGGAGAATTGGGACAAGAGGGGTTGGCAGTAAGGTCGGGACACTTTCCCCGGTTATTTATCAATCGTTCGGCCCGACAAGAAGGAACGGTGTGCCGTTCTCTGGAGCCGTTTGGTAGCCGGGAGAAGAAACTGCAGGAGCCCGAAGTTATCCGCGAAGTTTCGAGTGCAGAGCCGGTTGATTTATCGGGCTCATTACTGCCAGGAAAGAGGGAGGACTACAGCAACAGCCACCCCAGCGGCGTGTTTTACAAGACGGCATTAATTGCTCGAATTAAATATGCACCTCTCTCCGCGGCGTAATTTATTTCGGTTTCCTTAAGCGCTTTAAGTCGTCGGGAACTCGCCGGCGCTTTCCACGGACGTTAATAATGGCTTCGCGGGATATTAATTGACGACGGGGTCCTGCGAAAAGCGCTCCTGCCACGGCTTTGTCCTGACCATGGACATATTCCGAGGTCATCGAATGAATGACAATTTGGTGTCTCACAATTCATCCAGACAATTTTCATTTTGCATAAAAATCCGCAGTTTATATTCTAAATTTTATAATTATTAAAATTATGAAGTTGCATGCATGGAAATTGATTCTAAAACATTTTAATCGCTTTTAGAGCTCGGTAGGTTTAGAATTAAACGACCCCAAGTTTCTTCTAACTGAACACATACAAGAGTCTTTTGCTGGGGACCTAACAACTGAAATATCGTTTCAGGAACGCCATGGACGAGGAGGAGCGTGCCCAGAAGGCTCTGTTCCTGCTGAAAACCCGCGACCGTCGCATCGCCATCTTAGAAAAACGCGTAGCCGAACTAGAAGGCGTTACAGCGTCCATCGAGATCGACCTCCAGGCCTCTTCGCGTCTATCGATCCTGGATCGCAGCAAAGAGGATAGTTCAAACCCTAGCCAGCTCACCCGTAGCCAAAGCTCGCTGAAAACCGACGACGACGCAACCAGCAATCTCAGCGTCTCAACCAGGGACAGGAAGACGGACGAAGTCCGCGACACCTCGTCGGATCAAGATCTCTCGGTGCCACAGTTGAGCCTGTCAAAATCCTCGGTGACGAACTCTGATGACATCTTCACTACCCCAGTCGTAGACCTCGTTCTTGAGAGGAAGAACTACTTCAATCGTCTCATCAATGGCGATCAGAACGATCCTCAGGTTGCTAAAAAGTCTAATAAGGCTCCTGTGGGAAACGCAAAGTCTGATACAATCCCGAAGACGATCAGAAACGATGAGAGGACGGATGCTGAGAAGAAGGTGGCTTCGGGAGAAGGTGATTTTAACATGAAGGAAGCGAGCAAGTTGGAGAAGGCGGTGTCTGAGAGAGATCTTGACGAGAGCAGGATCGGTGGATCTGTTTTAAATCAGGATCAACGAGGATTCAGGATTCCCCGGGCCAGCTCGAGTGTGCCGAGAATTAGAGCGAAGCGCAGCTTCAGGAGGAAACTTAGGGGATTCGAGCTGAGATCTGGAAGATGTGTTGGGGAATTGTCGACGCTTGCTCCGGTTCGGTGAGTGCAATTTATTGAAGATTCATTTTCTGATTTAGATTTGTAAGAGCGATTAGCATGGACAACATCAATTTCAGAGTAACAGAGTTTCCACTACGTCACACGAGTCTACCACCAGAAGTGGGCATTATTTGGCGAAACAAATATTTTAACAATCTGAACAACAAGATAAAATATTTCTATTGTAAATTATAGTACTCTGAGAAACCGCATAAACATAGAGTGCGTCGTATCGTTAGGGATATACTCCAAAAATGTCTTGAATCCGATTCTATTTTCAAAAATTACTGCATCAAATAAAATATTTTATTTTAAGTTGTGTGTGCATACTTCAAAATGATAGGATTATTTACTATTTAGAGTACTATTTTACGTAGGCTCTGTCCACCGCGAATGCTAAAATTGTGAGAAAATGAGGAGCAACCACCTGTTCAATTAGCAAGGGTGCGTCATGCGGCCTCAGCTCATTCGATATCGATCTCGGTCTGGACAAAGTTGGGAGACACTGATCGCTCCCATAATGCACCGGCTGGCGCGATCTAATCGGGTCTAGCAACGATCTAGCAGCGATCTAGCAGCGATCTAGCAGCACGTATCGGCCGATTTTTCCGTAGCAGGGTCCCGCGCCATAGACATGAAAATGCATGTAATTAGCTGAAATTGATGTTGAACGCGAGCACCGCCGCAATTTTAATCGGCTGTCGTATGATAATTACGCGTGGCAGCCAGCCCTCGACCCACGCCGGATAAATCATCTCTCGCTCTCGCTGTGGCCTGGCCTCTCTATCTATCTTTCTCTTTCTCTCTTTATCGCGATCTCTCTTGCGCTCTCTCCGGCTATCGAAAGCCCTGGAACGATTCCCAGGTATTCATTTACTTCGTATTAATCAATGCGTGAAATTGATTACGTCTGGCCGTAACGAGGATTGCCCGATCGAGCAACCGATGGGAAAAGAGAGCTCGTTCTCGCGCGCGCATCGAAAACGAGAGAATCCGACCACCCTCATCCCCCATGTTTCGGGGGATGATGCTGTTCCGCCGGTTTCCAGTTGCTCGCCGTTCCAACCGGAAATGGGTTACGCGGAATTTTCACCTGTTAACCCTCACCTGTCCCTCGGCTTTCCTACTGAAATCGCCCTTTATGTTCGAATCGATGCTGAAATAAACAGGAGTCGATGGATCTCTAGAGCTCTCTTTAAACCAAGCACCAAATTTTTATATAATAAACTTAAATTATTTGTGAGAAAGACGACACTTTCTATTTCGTTCATGTTTGCTGCAATTCATGGAGGTATTTAAGCATTTTAGAAAACGAAATGAAAACTTTGTTTCGTTAGATCACGTTGATTTCCGACAATAATCAAACTTTTTAGCGAAACAGCCGGTCAACAGCTTTCACTTTCCAGTCGGTGTACACGCGTTTCACCCCGAAATTACGCTCTGTACATAAAAGAAGAAGGTATCACCGCATCCTGTCGGTTTCCGTGAAACAGCCGCGGCCCCGAACGCACAATAATTAAAGGGGCAACAGTTAATGCCCCGCCACGTACGCGATACATTCGACTTAATTACACGTTTCCGCGTGGTTTAACGCGGAACAATCTAAAAAAAATAACTGTCTGCGTCTTTACGAGGCTCGCGTGTTCGTAGATCGCATCGGGGCCGGCTTAACGAGAGCAAAACGATAACGAACGACCCCGTGCCTAAATGAAAATCGGCGAACGAATCCTCCCGCATCAAGTGGTCCTTTTTTACCATTTGATTTGTTCTAATGTGCGAATCTAATTACGAAAATAATGCGTCAGAAGAAGATGTTTGTCTCGTAGATCAAAATGGCCCTTTTTTACCATTTTCCGCGTACGATTTAATTGATTTGTTCCAAGGTGCGAGTTTAATTGGAGAATAAAGCATTGGAAAAAGACATTTGCCTCGTAGATTAATGGACAGTATTTTCTGTCCATTCTGCTTATACGACCGAAAACTATCATGATCCAGAGATCGCACAAGCGAAAAGCTCGTAAAGAACCTCTCGCATAATGCAACAATTAAATTATGCGCGTGCCAGGCAAATTGAGATCGAGGGGTATGTTGTTTCCATATTTACATTATCACCTCGGGTCCTCGCCAGGACGTCGAGAAAAAAAAAAAACGTCGAGAGCGATGCATCTTTATGGGATCGCGGTCATAATTCGATGACGAGCGTTATCGTGACCAGCGTTCCAACGTCGAAATTAATCCTGGCCGTTCCGAAATTCTGCTATCCGCTTCGAGTTTCAGCTCGCGAGCAGGAGAGGGTGAACTGGCAGGCGCATTAATTGACGACGTTCCCGGAGAGAATATTATGAAAATACGC
Source organism: Lasioglossum malachurum (assembly GCA_028455605.1). NCBI lineage: Eukaryota > Metazoa > Arthropoda > Insecta > Hymenoptera > Halictidae > Lasioglossum > Lasioglossum malachurum. Next base: position 4,520,623 of record CM052318.1, read on the forward strand.
GCGCGCATTTCGGCGAGAGCGCGTCAGTTCGAGCCGGGCCAAGCCGAGTCGTTTGCGTAATTTGTTATTGCGTACGTGAAACCGTCGGTGTACGGAATTAACGAGCGGGCCCATTAAATTTAACGACCATTGACTCGGACGTCCACGTGGACGGCTCGTCGCTGCGCGCTATCTCGATCGGCCGATATCCGAGGCTTTTCGAACGAGCATCGATTTCTTGCGTGAGCTTCCTCGAAATCGGGATCGAATCTCGAAATGATTCAGAATTTTATCCCGGACCTTTTGTTTACCTGCAGAGATCGTGTTTAATCTGCTCGTTGTATTTTCCCGTAAGACCAAGCGAGAAATTATCAAATTTAGAACTCCTTGTATTCTATCGGTTCGAACGTCTCTGTGGGCTCTGAACAATTTTATTGCGGATTTGTTGCGATGTGAGGTTGTGAAGAACGGCCTCATCTTTGTTATAAACTCTCAAAAACTGATCTGCGATTTTCTATTTCTGTTCGTCGCGCGAACTTCATTTGTAGTATTTCTGGAAATAATCGTGAACAATTTAGTATGGGACGTCTCGTTGACTCACAGTGGCCGTGTTTAGCCGTCTTCCATTTTTGTCTTTCCGTTGGCACGCCTCTGGAAAGCGACCATTCGTCAATCCGTTCGATAACGATCGCAGCCCCGCGGAGTGTCACTAACGTGCCCGTTGCTCGTCACGTTCCCGTCGTTTCAACTTTCCGTGCGCGCCGCTGAATTTATACCGTCCAATTAGCAGAGTCTCAGGTGACACTGTGGCGGACATTAAAAGCGGAGCAGCCGGATAGACAGTAACCAGAGAGAAACAGAGAGAGAGAAGCGGTGACAAAGGTAACGGGGCGTCCGATCGGGACCGAATCGGCAGAAAACGAAGTGGCATCTTCACTCCGCGCACGTTCCGCGTTTCTTTTCGCCATACCACATTGCGCGAAGCTGCCGAACCACCAATTAAAGCTCGCTACCGTCGAGTTGTGTTGCCTGTTTGCTTGACAGCCTCTATATCCGTCTCTCTCGCTCTCTCACTTCTTCTCGGTACCTCTCTTTTTCTCTTCGGCTTGTCCCTCGGTTACACGCTTTGATTCCGAGATTCGCGGGAGCAGATAACGCGACGATCGAGACTAGCTCCTCTTTGGGACGTCTCGTGAAATCGGAATCACCTTCGATGGAAATGCTCGTAGGAGAGCGAAAGGATTTCTGGTGCTCCCAGGGTCGCGTAATGCTTCTCCTACGTCTCATGAGCTATTTTCATTTTCTAATTTACACCACAATCCATCGTATTTTCATTTTAATATGAAATCTTCAGAATATGTGTGAGTCACCTAACGTTGCCACCTCAAATATCTTTGTTTTTATGTAATCGTGTTTAGAGATATGAAGGTCACCTTAATTTTTTTAATGGAATGAGGTATTTTTTAATACATCAATCGATGTAGCTGGACATTCGTTATAAAAAAGAGGTGATATTTCAACAGGAGATATTTCAATTCAAATAATTCTAAAACACCATTACTGTCGTACTAAGTCATTAGCGTTTATTTACTAGTGTATTGTCTTAACACGACAGTAATGGTGTTTTAGAATTATTTAAATTGAAAATACCTCATTCCATTTAAAAAAATGAAGGTGACCTTCATATCTCCAAACAAAAATTTTTGGTATCGTATAGGCCCCATTTTACCATTCAACTTTGTCCCGCAGACATTTGACGTATCTTTGGAAACCTCAAAGATATGTGAGATGGCAACGTTAGGTGACTCACCCTGTACAATTTCAATAAAGTGTTGATTTTTCAAATATTTCCTAATCCACTCCGAGAGCAACACGAAACAATCTCACCGACCACTGATCTTAGCCAACATCAGCCAACCAAAACCGACGAACCCGACGCTATCAAAGATTCCATTCTCCGCCGCATCAAAAAACTTCCAACACTATCTCGCGTGTAGGAAGTCTTCAGGTATTTCCTTATCGGCATCGAGGCATAAGAACGCCCGCCACGAAACCCCTATACAGCGACGAAGAAGAAAACAACGAGCGAATTCCGTCGAATACTTGGCCGCCGATGCCGTCGATAATCGTTCATATTAGACTGCGAAATTAACGAGGCCGGTGGTTGGTCCTGTGGCGCGTTCAACAGCCCCTGAAGAAGCCGATATGCGAGATCAGCGAAAGAGAGGGGAGAGAGAAAAGAGAAGACAGCCGCTATCTCTCCATTGGCCGATTAACAATCTCCCGGACGTTTCCCGGAGACGAAAATGAGCGACGATCGCCGGGTTTTATCGGGGTCCGAAGGGCCAGAGGGCTTCGAGGGACGTCGAAGGACCCAGCCGATTAGCATAAACGACTATGGAGACGTTGTCAAGGGCATCGGAAAGCGACAACGCATGCCTGCCGCTAACTTCGCTGTATGCAAACTGACGCGGACGCGTTCCTCCGGCTTATCCGCGACCTCGATCGTGATTCATCGATCGATCCTCTTCGCCGTCCCTTCCTTGTCTCTCCTCGAACCTCGCGGTCTTTCGGTCGATCCTTTGGCCGAGCCGGTAGCCGAGATGATCCTCTTACTTTCACGTTCTCTTTCTCTCCTCCTTTCTCTCCTCTTAATTCCCCGATCGACCGAACTAACGAGAACGACGCCGCCGCCGCGCCGCCCGCCTCCGGCGATCACCATAGTAAATTGCGCGAGTGCTCATGCGAGGCCTGACCCGGCCCGCTCAAGGTCCGCTAACGGTCGACCGTTACCAATGCAAGCCCGATCGAAGGACGAAGGATCGGTCCTCGCGAATCAGGATTCAGCGGTCCAGGATCGTTAAACGTTCACTGGATGATCACCTGGTTTGATTATTTGAAGATGAAGGTAATCGTCGATCGTTGATTAAAAGAAGAAATCATCGAAAAATCGACGGGTGGATCAATCGATTGATGAAGTTGATCGACAATCGTTGATTAAAAGAAGAAATCATCGAAAGATCAAGGATTGCTTCAATCCAAGAAGAGTCCAAACACTGTACTTTGCGAAAACGATACACGCATGTTACATACCAATCGTGCAGGGTCTAAATAAATTCAACTTCTCCCTTTTGTACCAGGTGAACCTAGCGTTAATTCAAAATATTTTGATCGTCTGCTACACTGCGCGTGGAAGACGCAAGAGTCCAAACACTCGGACGACCTTGTCACAGTCCCGACACGACCAGCAGCGAAACAAACCGTGCCGAAGGGGATTTAGGATCGTTATCCGGCGATGATCGGCCTGCGCATGGGAAAATAGCATAGTCGGAGCTCGTCATGGGAAAATGCAAGAAGGTCAACCGGTCGTCGTCGCGTTAAGGGAACGGTGTCTCCAGGAAAACCTGTTGCCGATTCGCGCTCGGAACCCACCAGTCCGTGGAAAGGAAATGATAGACGATTAAAGTCGCTACTTTCTCATCCTTTCAGCCTTTCAACTGAAAGGTTATCGAACTTGGAAAAAAAAAAAAGAAACCGCGCAAACAGGAGCAATAATTCTCGTGGTCTCTGATTATGCTGAACGTCGTCGCCCGGTGAAGGGTGTTTACCATACAAAGCAGTCACCGACAATCTCCGTTCTGTATCTTTACGTGGGTCGTGTCGTTCCGCAGAAAATTTTCACGCGCTTGCTATCACGATTTTCATGGAGTATGACACAACGCTTTATCCGAGGCTAATAACTCCAGCCGTTCTAATTTATTAGGTACTGGGTGAGGCCTTGCCGTTTTCCCTTTCAGCGCAGTGATTACGTGCAAACAAATATTATAGAAAATAATCAAATTAGTAATTTGTATAGATTAGTCTCTAGAGGATGGAACCAACAAAAAATAATATTTATTATATGAAGGATTTGTTATATTCGAAATGGTGCAAAAATTTCCAGAAAATTTTTTAGACGTTCCAGAATGTTTTATAAAATTTCACTTGGTCAATCGAAATTTGTTTTTTAATTTTAAAAGGTGAACTAATACTTTTCGGTCAGCACAATATTGTCTCTAAGAAATTAATTTTCCCAATCATACTATGTAGCTAGTTCGTGAAACCAAAATAAGAATAAATTGTTGATGATTAACACGAGAACCTAACGCTCTCAGATCATCGCAGACACACACACACTTCTCGGATAATGCATACCAAACCAGCCACGATCTCGAACTAGTTTAATGCACCTTGTCTCGCTGTTTATGCGCCCGAGCGTGTTACCCGTGCTCCGCAGAGTCAGATATTGTGCTTCGGTCGAACTGTACTCTCCTTGAAGTCCCATGAGCTCCTTGCGTTTTCATAACATGGGGTTTCGTATAGTAGTGTGGTCTACTGTTCGATGCACTGAACAATGTTCCGCTGAGAGAATGGAACAGCCGAAGTTTGTTCCGGCTTTGCTCAGTTTTAAAGAACTATGTTCCTGGAGAGCACATATGTGTTTCAAACATTATACAATAAGATGTATATCTTGATTTTTGAAGGAAACATAATTTTATATATAAAAGAATGGAATGAAATTCATGAACAAACCCGAAACAAAAACGGATTCCCATTTTGTTCCTACGTCTCGCAACCGAAGCAAGCAATTTTCGCACGAATATCCTTAGCCGATTTATTATTAACCAGTCGTTTATAATTAATCGTTCGCGGTACTCGTCCAGTTGAGTTCCCGATACCGCTTCACGGTGGTGGCCGGTTAGGCGTTTCTCTCAGGTGCCGGCATGTCAGGACTGGTCCGTTTCAGCGAAAATCCAGGAAGATTAGCAGGCTCGTAAATCTCGAACTCGTTTCGCGATGCTGGCCGTTGCTCGAACGGAAAAATAATACAGGAGGACATTGTAATTTGAAACGGGCATACTTTGTACATGCACACGTGGTCCGCGAGAGAAATCCGCCGGCTGGCTCTTACATCCGAGAGTCTGCGGACGATGTGTAATCCTCGGAGGGTCTATAACCCTGGAAGAATCCCGCTTTCCTGTACCTGTCCGGAGCTCGTTACACATACCAGCTCGGACCAACTTCGCTGTTACACGCGAACTCGTGGAAAACGAATCGCTTAATCGTCCACCGAAACTTTTCCTCGTTCGCAACGTTCCGGCGAGCCTGCCTTGCGTCAGCGCCATTGTGCAACCAGTCCTGTTACAGTGTCAAAGCGTTGTGTACGCAGCCAATTTAGTAATTACAGGCTGCGCCGGCCTGATCCGCGTTAATTACTATCCAGCGATGCGTGAGATTATGCGCGAGGAGGCTGGTACGCCTTTCGTGCGAAGACCGCCGATTTTTCAAGTATGCTCGATTCTCTGATCGATGATTCAGAAGCATGTGATGTGTGATGTCATTTTTATTTCGATAATCGAGACTGGAATATGTATGCTATGACTACTCCTGATTCCTATTAGTAGTCAGACGCTAGTAGTCTGAATTTAGAAGGATTCGTTTATTAAGTGACGTGTGAAAGAAATTTTGAAAAATTGGAATTAGCTGGAATTGATCATTAGTCATCAGTGAAGAATGGATGCCACGTTCTTCTAGTCGAAGCTAACCAGCTCAATTTTTCAGTGGACACTGTTTAAACATTGCACAACAAGATGTATATATTGAATATTCAAAGAAACATAATTTTGTATGTGTAAAAAATGATTGAATTTACCATATCTCACAACCCATCAAGTCTACGACAATATTATACAAAAATGGCTATCACGCTCAAGTACTATAATCTACCGAGCTCAATCTTTCAGTGAATACTATTAAAACATGACAGAACAAGATGTATATATTGAATTTTCAAAGAAGCATAATTTTGTACACGTAAAAAATTGTCCAAGAGCGACAGAAATCACAAAACGACCAATCATCGACGATACGAGTCCCCTCCGGTATCGTCGTCCACAGTGCAACGATCACGTTAAAATCGATCCCGCGGCGATTAGGCTCTCTCTCTCGGTGTGTATCGAGTGTGGCCAGCGACTACTTAGCCGTCGAAGGACAATGGCCGTTGGTACGTTCGCAGTGAAACGCTATACACGATTATTTCGAGCGATATATCGCCCCCGTGAGTCTCTGGCTGCTGGCAAGACGGTAAAAGGACCTTTCGGGAGATCGAGATAGAGTTTATTGTCCCGGGAACGACGCCCGGGCAGGTGTGTACGCCTAACAAATCGACCGTCGTTGCGGGGCCTGGGCCGGAGAGCACGACTTTCTTGCGCCTCCTTTTCTTTGTCTTTCTCCTCTTCCTTCCATGCCCGGGGCCCGTCCGCTCATTTTCGAGAGAGTTTCCTTGATAAATTGCCACTGTCAAATTGCCGCCGCGGCCGACTCTCGGTGAAAATTCGGACACAGGCTCTGTTAACCCGCATGGGAACACCTGCGAGCGATTTTCGACGCCTGCCTCGAGCTTTCGGGGAGCTGACGAGTCACCGACAGTTTAAACGTCGTTCTTCATTTTTTGGTTTACGAGTCTCGAAAACACAGATTGTGACGTAGGCACATCAGCGCGCGTGCAGGTCTTACGAAGAAACTTTTGGAATCCCTAAAATTATGCCTTGCAAAGGAGATTTTAGCGGGAACATCATTCTCTTCATTTTTTAAAGAAACATTTTACAAGTCTTAGAAGCTTAAAAAGATACTGCCACGGAATGCAGAATTACTGCAAAGTAATTTATTCAATGATCTGAGAATTGACAAGTTAAAATGTACGGTCAACGTGTACAGTGAATATATGTAATTTAAATATTATTTACAAATGCAATCTAAAAATTTCGCTGAACTTCAGTTCAACGTGACGCCATATTAAGTCGCGCGTCAAAATATTTTACGCGATTGTTCTAGCTCGTGGCCCGACAAATAACAAGGGGAGCACAGATTAGATGGCATTGTGTTCCGACAGTCCTCCCGTTCGCATATAACCGGCGACTAGATATTTCGTTTACGCGCACACGCACGGTATAATTCTTTTGAAACGATTCACGCTTTCTTGCGTGGGACGCGTGCACGCCGGTAAAAATTCAAGGATGCCACTATGTTACTCTCGCTTGTCAGATTTTCATTGCAACCTTAACATTGATTGAGATCGGCTCGGGTTAAAAATAGCCTGGTTCTCGCCGATGAAAATTCATGAGGAAATTCATTAGCAACGCGATCCTCACGGACGAGAGTCGTGTATCAGCTGCATATTTTTGCAAATTAGACGCTTACTTAATATAGGCGTTGCTGAAACGAGGCGATGACTCGCCTGTTCACCGGTCATTATCGAACAATAAGATTTCTAGATGTGTATCGCTGAATTAGCCTCGACTGTTCTCTGCTGTTCGACGAACCTCTCGAATTAGTTTAATTACGATGCGTGTTCTCTTGCTACTATGTTACTTTCTTCGAGCCGGTCGATTCGCAGCGTACAGGTTGCTATAACATTTTATAGGCGAGAGAAACTAACTTTTTCAGTTACATGCCAAATCCATGCCACATATTAGATGATTGCATAAGTTCGTGCCCGATTTGAGAATAAAATTCAATGTTCAAGTTTTAAAGAATACGCGGCTTTATCAATCAATTATATAGTCGCCATTCTTTTCTAATTGTAGAGTGCAATGATACATGTCAAATCCGTGCCAAACCTTGCCATAGTGAAGAGGGCAGGTCAGTCGCACTAAGAATAGCGCCAGCAAACTGGGATTGATCCGAGGGCTTGAAAATCACGTTTCCACCTAACTTTTCCGACTGACGTCACGCGCAAAATCGATCCGGTGAAACGCACAGGTGGTGTGCTCGGCGTCGAGCGGATTACGCGGACCGTTTTCACCGGGTAATTAGACAGAGAGCCGGTTGCGGATTGACTTTCCTGCGAAGGTCAACGTTGCCTCTATCAATTAAGAGCGTGGCTGTTAATTAGCGGGGGAACCGGGTAATTGATACCATTCCGCACTAAATCGCGATCGAATTAATTCCTCGGTATCGCGGCGCTTAATTGGCCGGCGACGAATTAATCGCGCGCCGCCGCAACGCCGAACGGGATTTTCGTTTTTCCAGATTTTAATTGGTTCCCGTGACACCGCCGCGTCGCGCCGCGGTGAATGACGGGAAGGGAGGAGCGTAGAAAGGATACAGCGAACACGTAGAACGTACTGCTCGCGAGCGGAGAGCCTGTCGCGGACTTTCGGCAAGCCTCCGACACGGCGAGCTGGGCTTATCATTTAATTTCCAGCCGTGATTTTCTGCGAAACTGCGCGTTAATGACGCTGCTCATGAATTTTCATCGGTGTAATTTAGTTTTTAATGACCGTGGTTAGCGCGAGCTTCGTCGACGCCGCGCTGCGGAATTTTTCGAGCGACCGGCACTGTTCCATCTTCTCGATTCCCGGAGAATTATTAACAATTACTGTGACGGACGATAGAAAGTTTAAAGTCTGCGAATGGTATCTGTAATTTTGGGACTAGACGGTTGTTAACAACGGGCTAATCTTTGTCTGCTTTCACTCGACACGTTCGAGGAGCTAAGGATTCTCTATTCTGGCACTTCTTGCAGTCCACGTTCATCCAGTCCTGAACTGAGAACGTTGGTCCACTGACCCCACACGTGGTGCAAAGCATACTCTGTTTGAGGACTTCTTACAGTCCTCATTCATCTAGTTCTGAACTGTGAACGTTGGTCCACCGATCCCCCACGTTCAAGGAGCAAAGGATCCTCCGTTGAAGGACTTCCTTCGATCTCCATTCGTCCCACGCGGCTCGGTTTCGACGCCTTGTTGCGTCCGTCTCGCCATTAGACGCGGGAAGCTTGAAAATCCTCTAGCTGGCCGAGAGGCTACGCGGAAACGATTCCAGCCGCGGCGCCATGATTTATAGACGGTGGCTCGTTATCGTGAAAGCAGAGGAGTCACTCCTCGAGAGGATCGCTCCTCGGTACGTTCGGCATTCCGAGCTAGATTACCTGATGCTTTCGCGAACCTGTGCCGCTCGCGCTCGCACGCGTGCTCGTTCCACCTGCTTCGCCGGCCGCGCGCGCGCGCTTGCGTCAAATCAATTTCTGCCAGCCGAGGACAGTTTTAATTCTCCTGCATTGTCTTCTGCTCGTTGCTCACCGTATTGCTCGCCGTTCATCAATCACCGATCCCTCGAGACGCGTTGCATCGCTGTTTCTCACTGTCTCGCCCGTTATGGTCGTCCTCCGATGCAGTCCACTTGTGCAACTGGTGCACCCCAGTTCTGCCGATGTCCCGCGCTGCTTGACTAAAAAATTTTCTAGCTCCATTGAATTCTGATCGTCGGAGATTTTCAATGATTCCACAGAAGCAACTAAAAGTTTGCTTCTTCCTCCAATAATTTTGATAAATTAGTCTCGCGTTTCATGCACTTCTTTGTCATATGAGAAAACTGTTATTATGTTGAAAATCCAGGTTGTAAAAAATCAAAAACCTCGAGAAAACCCGGAGAAGACACCGTTCGTATTTTCACAGTTTGAGTGCATAGGTGTAAGTATCGTCCAGGAGTTTTTTCAGATTATTTCGTGAGGTACGTCGTGGTAAAAAAAAAAAAAAATAAAAACCGCTTTTTTATTGTACGTACATTAGTTAAACATTTTCGTTCTTTCGGAACCATCCCGCTCGGATTCGAAGCGGAAAACGGGCGGCGTGAAAGGTGATCGTCCAGGTGCGCGCGATGTCCGCTCGAGAAAGTTGCAGATTTTTCATGGAGGACGAGGCCCGGCGGGTGAAATCGTGGAAAAGCGATCGCGATTCGGTCCCCGGACGCCTGGCCAATTTAGGGTACGCGTTGGTCAAGGCGGCGGCATTTTTTCGAGCTAGAAAGTGTGAAGCCGTTACGTGTCTCTCAGCCGTGTGGCTGAAATAAATGCGCGCGGAATCCATCGCAGCTGTTGCATATTCAAATCGAGCCACGGCCCGAGTCTCTGTATCTCGTTATTCGATCTGAATAGCTTGCTCGAAGAATTTTGCAGTGGCTCCGAGCCACCATAAACGAGCCGGTATGAACGCTTTTTATTCCCTTCTTTTCGCGTTTGTATAATTTCTTCATCGCTTACGACCCGTTTACAATGTTGATTTTATTAATGCGACCGCGGCTTTCGCTCCCGGGGAAGAGCCGTCGCTTGATCGCTCATGCTCCGAATTATGGCTCCTCCTTTAACGATACTTTTACTCTAGCTGGCCTCAAGGTTGCTCGGGACACGCATCTGCTGGATACGCTGCCTTTTGTGATCGCGCGTTGTGCGCTCGTGCTCTTGTTTATTTAGTTCGAGGGAAGATCGAACATGGTTGATTTTCATGGGAGTGGTCGAACTGCTACGACGTGCTCCGGAACGATCAGATGGTTTAATGAAAAATGTATTATAAATAGTAAATTTCATCGCAGCATAAATGTCCTTGCTCGAAGGTACAGAGTAGCAAGGATCTGCTCCGTGACATTTATTCGGGACGAGATTCTGGACAGAATTTCATCGATACAATTCCGATTCGTGTTCGAAGGACAAAGATGGTTGTTTTTCAGATAAGTATAAGAGATTGTTGGTCGATACGGTCACGGAAGCGGTCGCAGTAGAGGCAAGACACACCGAGGCGATTTATCAAGGCATCCAGCGCGAAGCAGCCGGGATGACTCGCGCATTACAAAGTCCGCACGCTATGCACCAGAAACAAATCAAGACCGTTGACGATCAGAAGAAACTGATCTCTCTCGCGTGGAAGAAGCCCGCGATCGCGATCGCATAAATCCAGGTCAAATCGAATGACCGGCGTGTTGCCCGTCCAGGGATCACGGCCCTCTTATCGGGGCCAGGTTTGAAGGGAATAAATTGCGCGTTTCCGCGTACCGTGCAAGTTATGCCTTCGACTACTTTGTTCTTTTTATTTATTATCGGCCGGCTTGTCGGTCGGATTTTATTGGGATCCAATGAATTCGGATTGGAGATCGTTCTACGATGCCGTTCGTGGACGTTCACCCTCCAGCCAGCCTCCGGATTGGTCCGTGTAAGATCCTAGGATAATGCTTTATCTATTTGATAGCATTGTACCTGAGAAAATTATGCTGCTGTACAGCGAACCTTGAACAGACGATCTTGAACCTACAACGTGCAACATAGATCTTGCAACCTTGAACCTGAACAGTGACTGCTGAACCTCCAACAGTTAATCTTGAACGTTGAATAGCGAATGTTGATCCTTAAACCTGGAATATGAAACCTCGAACTTGAAATTTCGAACATTGTACTTTCCACTGATTTGTTTGGACTTTCAACTGAATTTCTTCCCGTATGTTTGCATATAAAATTGCTGTAAAAACCTATAACTGTATGGTAGCATTCCTAGCATATCACAGTTTTACCGCAGCATGTAGCGATGACTATTTTTCTTGCAGTGCACTCGAATGAATTTTTGTTGCAACGTTGACTTTAATGCTAAATCGGTTCGCTACGAATAAAACGGCTTTTATTTAATCGTACGGTTCAGGCATGCAAACGCAATGATACCGCAAAATGTGTTTTGTCGCGCTGAAACTCCGTCTCACGGTCAATTAAAATAAATACTCGGTTTTCGTTTCTTTATCCTCGGTGAAACGCAGCGACTAATATCAATTGTCCATGCAAAAACCGTACAGTCTCCGGGTACAGTTAAGCAAGACGAAGAAATCAATATCGTTGTTCTTCAGGAATCGAGCCGATGACGGGCTGAGGCGAACCGACAACTGTGTCTAATCCGAATGAACAGTGTGTCGCAGCCGTGTTTCCTGTTTGTAACTTGTCCGCGGCGACTCGGCCAATTAGTCATACGTCTCGTCGCTCCATGAACGTTAAGAAGATTTAATCGACTGGAAACGATTAGGTTTCGAAAAATCCTAACATCGTAGCTCAATTTTAATCCGCTCGAAAGTCGCTGCAACAAATTGCACGAGACCAGCGAGCATGAAAAATCGTTGAAACTGGTATTCAGGAAAAAAGAGCCTGTTGCTGCACGGCGATCGGAATGAATAAACTCAAAATGCAAATCTGCGGTGACGTAGATTTACAACAATTTATATTTACTGTTAGATCTGCGCAGCTTGCTTCCACGATTAGCCAGGTTTTCACATTATGCAAATTCGTGGCCGCGGCGTGCATTTGAAACACTTAACGTTGACATGTGGATTTAGAAATTACTGTTTTATTTTTAGATGACATTAATTCATGGGTTTTTGAAAACAGTTTCAATGATTTGTAAATGCTACATCAACGTTGGAGTTCTGAACTTTGGAATTGTGAAAATTGGAACTGTTAAGTGTTTGGATTTGCGAGCTTTGGGGGTGCTATCTTCGGAATTGTGAGCTTTAGTACTGCGAACTCTGGAATTCCGAGCATTTGAGCTGTGAAATTTGGGATTCTGAACTTCGGAATTGTGAGCTTTGGAGCTCTGAACTTTGTAATTGAGAGCTTTAGAACTGTAATATATGAGATTCTGAACTTTGGAATTGTGAGCTTTAGAACTGTGAACTTAGGAATTCTGAACTTTGGGATTCTGAACATTGAAATTGTGAGCTTCGGCATGATGCACTTTGGAACTGTGACGACGTAACCTCGGAACGTTGCTCCACGATCGAAACGGCGACAAATTTGAAAAGATTAACGCATCAGTTACAGCGGCAGGGTACGCTGACAATTTAACGGTGAAGGGAGCGATAAATCTCGGCGCGTGTCGAACAATATTAAACAGTATGTATTACGTGAGTTTTCGTGTAGTTAATCGTGAAATATGAGGACAGGCGACGAGAAAAAAAAGGACTGGAGGGGAATGATAAAGGCACAGGACCGGCCTGGCGTTCGATCAATCAAAATCCCAGCGAGTTCATCAGAAAGTTCTTGGTCGTGCGCGGCTCGGCGTCGAGGTGGGTCCGAGGTTGCTTAAGCTGGCGCGAAACTCGACGACTTCTGACAGAAAAGTTCGTCCTGCGACCCGCGTCCTCCTTCTTAAAAGGCGTGTCGCTCCTTGACCCGCGTTCCCGCTCATCCGTCACGGTTGTCAGCTCTTGGAACACAATATCCAGAGTCCTCGCGCACTGCTCCGGGGCTCTTCGTGTCACGGGACGAATCCAGAAATTTTCGAAAGCTGCGCTGGATCTAGACTCGAACTTCAAAACTTGAACCGTGAAACTCTATTCTCGATTGATGAACCATAAACATTAAACCTCGGAACTCGCTCCGTGAATCTTGACAAAGTTAGCTTAATCAACTTCATTCGCGCCCAGCGAAAGTACCGAACCTCTCCGCGGGAATGAAATACGTCGGAAGGTTGATTCGGACGTATCGAGAAAGCAACCGGAAAAGCAGTGAGACAGAAAAATGAGAGCGTGAACCGCGAAGGTACGGTTCCGCGGGTATCATAATCGGCCGTATCAACGGGGCGTGCAGGAGGGGGTTGCCGAGTTCGAGGCGTCGATAAGTCACTGTTAAACGGAAGTTGCCGGGAACCGGTTGCCCGCGTCACCGTGTTCCCCGCGCGTTCAATTATTCCACGGGGCGATCGTTTAACCGAGCGAAGAGCAGCACATTGTATAAATCGTCCTGAGATCGTCGGGGCTGGCCGGCCGCGTAATCGCCGAGCAAATTGCATTTTTATGGCCGTTCCGTGACGCGGAGACCGGACATTACCCGCGCCGTTCTCTCGCACCCGGATGCCGCGAGACTCTCCGTTTGACACACGCGGGGACAGCAATTTTCTCCAACGAACCGCGCGGTGATTCGCTCGATCCAGGCAACGAGTAATTGATTCGGCCCGTTTAATTCCGGGAGAAATTACGCGGACGCGAACTGCCGCTAATGGTTATAATTTACGGGAACGGGACCGGCCCGTCGAGCACGTAAAGCACCCGAGAACACGGTTCATTATTTCGACCGGCGCTGCGCGGCTGTTTTGCGAGTGCCTCCTCTCTCGCCGGGAGGTGTCTGCCGATGTTTTCTCTAGGGGGACTTCCGCTCTCACCGCGAGGAATCATCCTTTGAACGAAACTCGCCGCCATTTTATCCAAGATATCGCGACCAGGTGAGCCTGACGAGTTTGAATCGTGGACTTCGAACCTTAAATCTGGAATCATGAACCTTGAACCTCGAATCGTGAGTCTCGAAATTTGAATGCTGAACTTTTGGACCTCGAACCTCGTAGACCTTCGTCTCCGAACCTGAAGCTCGCATCTTGAACCTTAAATACTGAACCCTGAACTTTCAATCCTGACAGGCACTAAATTATTGGGTTGGAAAGAAAGTTCTTACGGTTTTCGTTATTTTGATTTTATGATAAAAGCCGCGAGAACTTTCTTTCCAACCCAATAGTAAGAATTTCGAGAATAATCTATATAAACTAGTAAGAAATTAGAAAATTGTGCATCCGAGCTCGATCTTCCAAAAATTAACGTTTAAAACTCCGATCACAGAGCTCGCGGCGTCCTAAATCACCGATGATGCTGCATCTGTACCAACTCTCGGTGAATAGCTTCTGCATCGTCTCGCAATTGCAGAAGCATTTCTTCTAGGCAGATAGTCGATCGGGCCCCGATGAAAAATCACAAGGAAAGATTACGCCACTGGTCCGGACAAAGAGGACGTTCCTCCGATCGCTTGTAACTCGTGATTGAACCAGCTTTGTACACGGTCCGCGTCCTCCCTTTGTCACGGCGCACATATCCGTACAAACTCAATCGCTATTATTTCCTGGCGGCGGCGGCGGCGGCGGCTGGAGCGGCCGGTGTAAACCGGTTATCTTGATTTAATAACCGTCGATGTCATCCGAGTCAATCATCGCGGCCGATCGTGGCCCCGCAACAACGGGAGGAAAGAGGACGAGCTGACTCCGGTTTTCTTGTAACGATGTTCTGCGGGCTTGTCTATGTCGTAAGACGAACCCATCCCGGACGGTCCGATGAATCTTTCGGAACGATCGACTTGTGAAATTCTCGGGCACCGTTTTGGTCAGCGTCCGAGCCCTTTGTTCTCGGAACGTAGATCGGATCGCGATCCAAACAGCATCATCATTTGCGAGGAACGATCGAAAATTTTGCTGCCGATCTCGAATTTCTGTTGGTCCATCAAATGTTGATACGTTTTAGCTTTTGGAGCTCTGAACCTTGAACCTCCCCAAACCTTCCATTGCACCTTAAATATCGAACGTTGTACTTCGAATATCAACCTTAAATTGCGAACGTTGAACCTTGAACCTCCAGCAATGATTTAACTTTGAACCTTGGGTATTGAGTATTCAACTTCGACCCTTGAGTGATGAATATTGAATAACTGGTTACAAGAAGGACGCTATAGTACACCTGAAGTTTCAGGTGTATAACTAGCAGAGGTTCATGCGTTACATTAATATTTCGTCGCGAATGATAGTGATGTAGAAATTTCGTCCACAGTGTTCGTCGGGTAAGAGCGAGCATAACCATGTTATTCCAGCGACGAAGTATGGAAGGGTGTGGTTAGTAGAATGGCTAGGCCAGTGGTCCATTGAAAACGGTCGAGAGGATGTTCGACTATCAGATCGGTAAGGACACCTTCTTGCCTCTCGATCCCGTTCGCTCCATGTCGGTTGACTGTTGCGCGTCGGACAAGCGGTTTTTGTTGGCGGGACGTTGAAGTGGCAGGCGAGGCCCTGGCGAGAGAGAAAGAGAGGGAGTGGTGGTGCCCCGTAGAATTGGCGCGAGTGCGACCGTGTACGAGAGCGCGCAAGTTTGCGCGAAGAGCGGAGAGGAGAGGAGAGCGAGGCAGAGAAAAATATTCAAGATGAAATCGGCGAGGGTCAAAATGCGTGACAAATAACGCGGCTTGTCCACCGCGGAATGAAACAAAACCCCGGCGAGGGCGCCGCGCCGCTTTGTTCCCATTGTGGCCGGTGTCACTTCAAGGTAACGTTGCCATTCGGCGGAGCGCGGTGTCGGGTCGCCATCAGATGACGCTTGATAAAGGAACGACAAATTGGTACCACCCGAACGACTGCTGCTCTTCGCGGAAGATCCGCTCGCGATAACGTTCGCGTCGATAAACACGCTACACGACCTCCAGTCCCTCTCCTTCTCTATCTATCTCTCTCTCTCAGTTGCACGGCCCTCTTACACCGCGATTTCATGCGCCGTCGTACACAATTTTCGTACCTGTTTCCGGTACATTGAAAAATTGTCGTTTTCTGTGAAGGAGAGCCACTCGCCCGCGCTCCGGGCCGCTCGAGAAAGCCACCCGGCTACGCGCGCACCGAATCTGATCTCGGGGATGCGAGCACTTCGCTTTCTCAAACCCGGGACATCGCTTCTTCGAAGCCTACCTGCGGACGCACACGATACTTTTCTGTAGGCTACATTGTGCAGCTTTATGAATGCTGCAGGATCTTTCATGTAGCTTCCCGAAGTTCGAACCTTGGAGGTGGAGTTCTGACCGTCAACCTTGGAGATTGAATCTTGAACTTAACTTTGAACCACCAACCCTGACCGTCCTCTCGTGAAACATCAGCCTCGAACGTTGAATTACGAACCTTGTACAGTGAATCACGAACTTGAACATTGATCCTGAACATTGAGCTTCAGCATTGATCTGGAACATTGAACTTCTATCCTTCCACTTTGAACCTTGAATGTTCGATATTGAAGCTTGATTCTTGAACATTCGACTTTCAACTTTGAACATTGACCCTACAACTTCGAACCTCGTACCTTGAGCCCCTGAATACTAAGAATTGGACGTTGATCCTTGAATAGTCACACATTGCATATTAAACATTGATCCTCATACATGGAAACTTACACCGTAAACCTTGAACATTGGATCTTGAATCCTAAATCATAAATCATTGAAGATTGAACCTTGAACCTCGTACATGTAACGTCAGATCCTAAACCTTGGACATTGAATCCGAACAGTCGAACATTGAATCTTGTATCCTGAACCTTAAAACGTGCATCTAGATCCCAGACTATCATTGAACATTGATACTCGAACACTGAAGCTCAAACTAGAAATGTATGTACATTCCACGTGCAAATATCTTCGTACAAAACGAAACGAATACAAAATTACAAGATGCCACAATTCACCTGGAAAACCTGAGTGAAAACCGTATCTAAAATCGGCACTATATTACCCTAACAGAGAGTCTACTTCACGTGCACGTGAAGTCTCCGAAACGATGCCGAAAAGAAAGTGGTTGCAGCACGTCGGAGCCGTCGATTTGATGCGGAACTTTTTCCATAATTGCAGACTAGCGTTACCAGTTTTCGAAGTCGGCGAAGTTCCGCCGGAATTTCGACGGAATCCCCGGCGCGGCGGTTCCGTTCCGTGATCGCTTTAGATCGCTCTCCGAATAGTATCCTTTGAAATGAAGTGGTCGAATGACGTGGTTCCGGGGGCAAGTGGAACCGGTTCGCCAGGTTTCCGTGACTGGTAGAGCTCGTTGACTAGCGTCTTAAGAATTGTTTCGAAGATTAGGCAGCCGAAGGGACATGACATGATTCCGGTAACTGGTTTCCGGTCTGTTCCGTGACCGAGATGGAAATTGTTGGTTCGGACAGGTTCCCTCTCTCGGCGCCGGACGGGTTAGATCGACCGAAATCGGTTTGATTTCCTCGGCCGCGCAGCAAACGTCACGAACGGCTGAGAAATCGACTGGGAAGTCTCGCCGGGGCTCGAAACTTCGACTTAACGAACGCGTAAAGGGTACCGACAGATTGTAATTTAGACATTAATCGATAACTTAGTACCCCGAACACGTGACACCGTTTTCTTCTTCGCCTGTGCTACCTCGGCGAGCCGGCCTATACGTGCGTCTAATAGCTTTGCCCATTAACGTAATGCGAAAGAAAACGCGGGGTCTGGAAAGTGTAGTATAGAATTTCTTCTATCAAATCGCGCATGTAAATTGCGTTATAAATCGCACGTATTACGCCGATACGCGAGGCGATATATTTAGATGTTACGCTAATCGTGGCTCGGCAATTTTGTTATTGGCCGATTTAGCAGCTCGTGCCACGGAGAGCTGCGGGCTTTGACAGCCAGTCGGGTTTGTGTTAGGGAGAATACGATTTTATGGTGGATCTGCGTGGCTTGTTCGGGGGCTTTTGAAACTTAAAAATGTCTAAGTTGCAATTCCGGAAATATTTTTCGAGTTGGAGTAGCTTTGAGAACGTGACGTTTCCCTGAGCGAAACGAGTCCAAGCACGATACTATTTCGCCATTATCTGCGAACGAAACATCGTCTTCCATGTGATCGTTCAATTGCAACCCGGACTCGTAACCGAGCTCGAATTTAAAGCCTGTGTAAAAGCTGCTGCGCGTTTGGTAGCTGGGATTAGAGGGTGGCAAGCTCGAAAAGACACTCGAGGCGCGGTTCAATTCGGTCAATTAACCCGGCAGCTAATCGTCGTGCATCCTCGGTCCCCTAAGCCCAGGTGTCGGCGGTGTCGTGAGAAAGCAATGAAGCAACCGGTCGTTAAGGGCCCCTCCGTTAGTCCGTTCCGGCATAATCGTTTATCGGAGTCATGCGACCGTCGAACTACCAGTTTCCAAGTTTCGCTGAACCGCCCCGAGACCCGCGCCGTCTGCGAAGGGAAAACCAGAGCCGGGCCGCAGCAACGTACGCGAAAGAGGGACGGACAGAGAAGGAGAGCTCGATCGTAGGTTTGCAACCAAGTAACACCTTCGACCGTCGCGTGATACCGGTAATTACTCAAAAATAGCCGGGCTCGGCCGTGTGTTCTCGCTTTAACGCGGCCGACAAAACGCCTTGCCAATTGCTCGTTACGTTGGTGTATCGTGCGCGTAAACGGCCCAGCTCCGCTGCCCTCGCTGAAAAGTCGGCCGCTCCGGAACGCCTCGCGAGAGAGTTTCGTTTCTTCGTCTACTCTCCTCGTTACGCGGCCGCGCCGAGGACCTAGGAGGTCAACTATGCGGACGAAGGTTAATCGTTTCCAGGAGAAGCGGCTTCTCGCGCCAGCGGATCCGCCACTTGCACTGTAATTTGTTTGCTGCCGGTGGCCGGGCCTGGAAATTCATTTTTAACTCGGTTTTGTGGTGCAGCAGGCGGGGAAGTAGACTTGCAATTCCTTGGCCGGGACAATTCGGAGATAAGTACTCAACTAGGTGGGTACAAGTAAAGTAGTGTCCGGGCACGGTCGTTGTCCGCCCAAACCCCCGGCCTTCGGACAACGAAGGAGCTTTTACTGTAGCTAGACAATTTGATAGATAGATGAGTAGGTTAGATAGCTAGATATCAGAGTTAGCTGTGCTACCGAGCTAGATAGCTATCAGATATTGACAGAAAAGATAGCGGCTCGGATGACGTGACCCGGCGAGGAACGGCTCGCGTACATATTCGACGCGATGGCACGCAAGCTTTTCGCCTTTGCGTACGGTGCAACACGGCAAAGTGGAGCGTACGCAATCGGCGGCCCCTCTCTGTTGTGGTCTTCCGCGGCGTCACGCATCGTCGGTCACACCGCAAATCCGTTCCGGCCGCGATATCGCATCGGCGCGGCGTACCCGCGCTTCTGCAAATTGATTGCACCGCAGCCTCGAGGACCCGCTCGATCTATCTAGCGAGCTATCT
Organism: Lasioglossum malachurum; assembly: GCA_028455605.1. Classification (NCBI taxonomy): domain Eukaryota; kingdom Metazoa; phylum Arthropoda; class Insecta; order Hymenoptera; family Halictidae; genus Lasioglossum; species Lasioglossum malachurum. Next base: position 4,540,206 of record CM052318.1, read on the forward strand.
AGCTACCCCGCTGTCTAGCTGGTAGCTAGCTAACCATCTAGCTATCCAGCTCAATATCTATCCAGCGAGCTCAGTATCCCAAAACCCCTTGAATAAAATCGTCTGGGTCAAGAGAGACCCGGGCACCGCCGTCCGGAGGTAATCCAAGTTAATCGGATGCTCGCTTAACGTTAACTCTTTCATCGTTCCATCCATACTTTTCTTCGCAGCTCTGCACGCTTCATTTCCTCCACTTAATAGACTCAATTACATCCCACCAGATTTATTACGATACTATTCGCTCTCGGGGTCGTTATCAATCATCCCTAACCATGTCCATGTGTTTTCGTAATGGAAAACGCATCCGGTTAACAGGCGAACAATTTACGATCGCCGTCGGTACGATTATCTTCCTCTTTCCTGGTCGAACGCTGTGCGAGACGCACTGATAGACTGCGAAGTTTCGCAGTGAACATGTGAAGAGAATTACTAAAATTCTCCAGCGGGAAAATGTTTCTTCCCATCGGGGGAGAGAATTTTCATTTCTGGATGTAAATGAAATTTTTTAAGAATCGCGATAAAAAGTTCCGGAGCCTCTGCCATGTTACTCCCCCGCGTTCTTTGTCGGATCTCGGTGTCCACCACCCACACGGCGAGTCTGGTTGCACGATATTCTATCGGCGAGCGATTAAAACGACTCTCGATTGAATGTAATTCACCGGCGATTACATGCGACAACGATTGTCGTGTCCGCGCTCGACATTATACAAACATAACAAAGGGCCGTCACGAAGCAGCGATCGAGAGGAAAATTGACGTCAATGGTCTCCTCCTTTCTCTCTCTCTCTCTCTCTCTCCCTCTTTCTCCCTTTCTCTCTCTTTCTCTTCGATCCCGGCACCGATATATCCGTTATAAAGTCGTTACGACACGGCAGCGGCACACGATATCGATACACCGGGGTCCGAGGAGCACTCCGAGGCAGATACCGATCTGCCGTGTGCGGTACACGATCCGATCTCGAGCCGCGTTGCTCGTTTATGGCTCTCGAATCGTGTAACAGCGATTCCGATTGCGCCGGCGTACCATGCAAATTAATCGTGCGTCGTTATTACCTGAGCGACGGTCTCCTTTGGCCGCGGCGATCGCACCGGAATCGCTATACAAACGATCTCCGCCCCTTTTCCCAACACAAAGTATTCCCCATCGATTTTCGAACGCGGCGTACCGAGCGTTTCCTCCGATCCGGCTATAATTACCAAAGAAACATCCCCCTTTCTTGTTTCTGTTAATTGCTCGCTTGAGATCGGCCGCGTTCTTCGGACCCCGTCGGGCCCGATTGTTGTACTCGATTTACAGTACTCGATCAGAGTGGAGAAAATTGTTTCTGCTACCGCACGCTATTCTGAAACCGCTCTGAACCACGCCGAAAGAATCCAGCTGGATTCACTATTTTTCTGTGACGAGTCTTTTAAATAGATCAAAGCTTGATAAAAGATTACGAACAAAATTCTGTCCGAATTTTTCAGTGTAATACCAATTATTTAAAACCTGACCTACACTATGGAATTATTAAAAAATCGAATCTGCAGTCAAAAATTCGGAAAGAATCCTGGACGATCTATCTGATAGTACACACGACTGTGAATTTTTTCCAAATTTTGGACAGTGAAAACCTGACCTATACTCTGGAATTCTTAAAAAATCGAATCTGCAGTTGAAAATTCGGGAAAAATTCGCGGTCGTGTGTGCCACCAGGTAGAACGTTCACGAATTCTTTCGTAATTTTTTGTCAAGCAGAACTATACATTAAACGCTGTTCACCGTATAGTAGGAGTACGGGTTTGAAACATGCCACAGTGTATCAATTTAATTTAATAACTGAGCAACTCTTATTCTTCCGCCGACGTTCTTCTGTTTTTGGAAATTAATAATGCCGTGGCAATGGTAAAACGGCGTTCGCAAATTAAGAGATACCGATAGGAATAACCGGTCGATTTCGCCGTGTATCGGTGTACCGTCCGCAGTAATGCAGTCCATCTCGGTCTTTTAATAAGTAAGTAATTGCCACTGCGGCAGCTGCGCCGCACCGTTATCTCATTTCCCATAGCACACGTTCCCGTCCGGCAGCCGTCCCGCTCGCAATATCAATTCCGGGACAGGCTCGTCCCGGTTACGGGTTTCACGGGTTTACGCTTCTCTCTCGAGCCTGCCGATTTTTCATATTCGATTAATCGACGTGGTCCGAGCGTCAGCCGAAACACGCTTAATCGGCCGGCCGCATGAGCTGCCGTAACTTTATTAACCTGCCGGGACCTCGATCGCCTCTCTGCCTCTCGAAGAGTTATCTCCCGTTTCCGACGGGATTGATACGCCAATTAACCGGTGTTGCTCTATCCGTCGATGGAACGTCCGCTCCGTCGCTAGACTCACGCCTTTTCGATTTTATTGCTGGCGCGGACCTCTCTATTTCAAATAAAAATTGTGCATTAATTACGAAATCTAGCCGGTGATAGTCATAACTTCGTTAGCAAAATATACTTTATCCTGTAATTTTTATTCCTTTAAAAAGATAATGTATGTGCATACATCAAGTATCTGCGAATGTGTATGCAAACTCCTACTGCAGTCTAACAATTTCTCTGCAAAAATAGTTCGAAAAAAGTATCATTCGAAAGCGGTCCCCTTAAGGGATCCAGCGATCAGTTCAAGGAAGGAATCCCATCGAATACGTAATATCGGCAGTCTACTTTGTAACCGCAGATACGATCGTCACGGTTTTTCCTCGGCCGCGGATTGCGGATGAGATCGGCCGAGCTCGATTAACTTCTCCACAGATGAACTCGGTCGGATCGATGAAAAAGCTGTTGGCATCCGATCTCGCGGCTCAACGAAAATCGACCGATTTCAGGCAAACCGAGCGACAACGTGTACGAACCTGCACGTGCACCTCCTTAGTGGTTTCGATTCCCGGCTGCTGTCCTCTTCTATCTCCTTTCATCAGCTCGATCACTCGGAGGTGTTTACCCTGCTCGGTCTGTCAAACTACGTCGATTTGTCGTAAGTGGATACCGGTGCTCGCCGATTCAACGAGGTGTTCGGAATCGCTGCCTTTGCACGAATCGTTCTTATTAAACTGCTGATATTTTTCCGAAGAAAACACTTTCTGCATTTGACAGGTTGATCTAAAATTCGGAACAGATAGTACACGTTTCATCTAGCATTGCAGTTCGGATAACAGAGGTCCTACTACATCAAGGATTAAAGAATACCATGTTTGGACTCATTTTACTCGGAAAGTAACCAGCAATACGCAGGTGAAGGTTTCGCAAAAATATCATTCGAAATTAAACAATTGTTTGCAGATTTAATGCTAGATTTAATGATTGACACTTTGGTCTTGGATTTTTCGGATATTTGCTGACACTGCCGTAGCCAAAGAGGAAGAAGCTCTTCCAGAGCTCTTCCAAGTAATCGTTGGACCTGTTCGCCGGCAGGTCGGCCGTGGCAGCGCTCGCCTCGGATTACAGGCCTGAAACTCCTGAACCATGGAGGATATAGGTTCTCTCAGTCCGTCGAGAACGATTTCACGGGCGTGGACGTCGCGAGGCGACGTGCTTCGTACATTGTAGTACACGCAACCGCAGCCTGGCTAACTCCTTTTACGAAGCAGATCGACGTGCTCCCGTTTCCCCGGGTGTTTTTCATCGTGGCCCGAGGAGCCGGGCGAGCATCGTCTCGCTTATCCGAGCGGACACGCACGGCCGCCTATTCTCTGCCTCCCTTGGTATTAATTTTCTGGACCGTGTATAAGACAAAGGGAGCAAACGCCGAGCAAAAGGAAAGCAAAACCGGAGCAAAAGCCGGGGCAAAAGTGTCGCCTCTCGCCGATTGCCTCGCGATGATAAGAGCCCGGGGCCCGACCCAGGCCCGACGTCCCACGGTCTCCTCCCGGCTTTCGTTTCGTCCTTCTTTCACAGTGGACCCTGGTGATCCTTCTTCCGCCTGTTCCTCTCCATCATCGTCCTCCTCGTGCTCTCTTTTCCGCGGCGCAAGATCTCCTCTTTCTTTCGGGAGTCGCCGCGTTCGTCACGGATGGCTGACCGGTCGACGACGGTCTTTTGTGCCGTCGCCGGCCATAATGACACCACGCAAAAACTGTCAATGCTCCGACGGTCGATCGGCTTCCATGCATAAGCTAGCGGAGCTAGGCTCCTCCCGTGACTTTTCGGACCCCGCTCGCAGCCCCCGTCTCATGCTCCAACGGCTTCGGCGTGCCTGCATTCTTCTGGGACCCTGTCATTCGATTCTGCACTGGAAGTCCGCACTATTTTGCAGATTGTATTCCCCTGCTCGCAAACCAAGCCTTTCCAAGTCACATTCAGCCTCTCGCGAATCAAATCCGCCCTTTTCAAGTTGAACAATTTTTCAGCTTCAAATTTACTGTTTGCAATAAAGAAACCCAAGCCGACCTTCGTGTTTCCACAACAAAGTAACACAGAAACAAACAAATTATTACATTGAAAACATTTTTAATTTGTTAATATTTATTTGCTAATTTGTTCATAGAATGTTAGTGGGAGGGAAAATGGCCAATATCACCAAAACCTAACAGATCCCCAGACAGCGGATCTTTATGAAAAAGAAGAATTTTCTATCTGATTTGCGACCAACTGGAGTGACAGAAATTTATTTTCTCTCTTAATATGCTTAATGGGTTGAAAGTAATACAACAGTATTTTTAAATTCGTCTAATATTTTTAATGTTTTAAATTACACCTACCCATTTTTGTTATAAACGTTTGTCTACTCATCCCACAAGCCGTTGCTCAAGCTTCGGAGCACGAAGACGTCAACGACATCTGAAACCACAACACACTCTAACAACATCCTTACATTTTCAGTGGTTCTATTCCGAGCAAAGGTAATGGTCACGTTAATAGCAACTTTTTCGAGGATATCAGGGATCATCCGGGCACCGTAAGTGACCAGGAAGGTTTTTGCAATTTCCTGCACGGAGCCACTCGAGTGATCTATATTCCTGGTGCTCCGCGCGCAAAACCTCTCGGAAATCTCGATCCGCACGTCCGCGCGCGCGAAACGGTCACGCGTTACAGGCAGAAATTAGATGACAGCAGCACGTTCTGCTAACGGTACCCACGGTTGATAAACCGAGCTGGAAGGATTGTCGCATTAGGCGACTCTCGCAAGAAAACAAATTACTCGCGGACTAATAATGCCCGAGCACTCGAGCGCACGCGGGTTTCGCTTAACGGTACAAACTGTGTGCGCAAACCCGCGGAATATCGAGTTCATCGGGGCCGGGCGCGTCAACGCGGCAATAAATCGCGCACGGGCTCGCAATCGTTTCTCTCCGTAATCCGATTACACGTTCGCGTTCGGCTCGAGTGGTAAACGCGCGCGCGCGCTCGGGCACATTGCCCGGAAAAAGCTCCGCGGCAAATGGGAACTCTCGGTGATCTTCGGGAGTGACCGATCGATTACTCTGTTGCGTTCATTTCACTCTTGTCTTGCTGGATTTCTAATAACCGATCCTGAAATAATTGGCTTTTTTTTCACCAACATCTCGAATCCCGTGAATCTTTCTCGGGCACGTGTAATTTTCGAATGATTAATTGCAGGAAGATAATCATTTTTAGCCAGGAAAGAGAGCTGTGCCACAATTGTAACAGCTGATCTTTGTAGCAAATTATTGCATGGGCTCTCTCTAATGAAATGATATTAATGCTGTACATGATGGGAATGGACTTTCTAGTCCGCGTATATTTTGTGCGTCGAAGTTGATTAGTTTAGAGATCTGCGGGATGAAGATTGGTTAATTAGTTATGCACCCATGGGCGACAAATGCTTGATTGAATGTGTGGCGAGAGAATACAGGCTGTAAGTACGTACGTGTATACTTTCCTTGGATCACTTCCTAGATCCTAGTCATTTTTCCTAATCCCTAGTCACTAGTCTCTGGACTCTAGTCCCTGGTCCTGAATCCCTACTCCCTGGTCATGTTTCCTAGTCCCCAGTCCCTAATCTGTAGTCCCTAGTCCCTGGATATTCTCTCTAGTCCCTGGATATTCTCCCTAGTACCTGGATATTCTCCCTAGTACCTATTCCCCAGTCCCTAGTGGCTGGAATTCCCAAAGCTCGCCGCTCAATCAACCTCGTCAATCCCGAACGGCAATCCACCGGTAATCAGAAGAATCATCGTCCCGAACGGCAATCCACTGGTCATCAGAAGAATCATCGTCCCGAACGAATTAATCGGCTGACGCGGGCAGCAAATGAAAGGTGGTTTGCTCTCGCAAGCGACAACCGTGTACCAGCGGAATGCTTCTTCGCGATGTGCACAGCCACGGCCCGCTAAAGGAGCAACAGATGTTGCCCGTCCTGTGCTCGTAATCTGTCCGCTCGGTCCGATAATCAGAGGCGATTACTGTCGTCCGTCCTCTGTTTTTCAGTGTCCCGTTTCATCCTCTCTGTTGTCGCAGCCGCTAGCCGGTCGGGCCCCGATCCTTTCCGGGGGAAAAGGCCCGGCAAAAAGAGCATAAACCCAGCGAAAGTTTCTTGCCCGCTGAACACCATAGCTGGATCTTAATTTTCTGGATTTTTTGGGTATAAATTAATGAGAGTTCTTCTTGAAACTTTCTTTTAGTCGTCTTATTAATCCGAAATGAATACACAAATGTCCTTGAATCTTCTTAATCGGTTCATTGCTTTAAATTTTTCATGAGTTTTGTCATAAATGCATAAAATCCGCAGTCTAGTCGTTACTAAGACGAACACTATCTATTTCAAATTAATAATTTCAGTTAGGTCCAGCGTGTTGCAAACCGTACGTAGAACTTCGTAAGTAAATTATGTTACTAGTAGGGGTGCCAATTTGGAGTCTACAATATTTGGAAGTATTCCAGAAAATTTCTCTTCGATATTATTTTCTATCGCCTTCTTGCATCGCGTGCAAGATGGCGGCCGGTCGAGTCTAAGTCAGGGCGCATCGTCGGGTCAGTCGATGGAAAAGGATCGCGATGGTTCACGAGGACGCGGGTTCCCGTCGATTTCACAGCCTTGTACGACATTTACGAACGTTCTAAAAGGTCTTAATCGGAATTCGAATCGAGTTCGCCGGGCTTCCCCCGTTGCCGATAACGATCTGACCTCAGTTTGCTCGATCGGTGCTCGTCCGCGCGAGCAAGCGTGCAAGCGAGTAAAACGAGCGGGTTCCAGCTGGTAGGAGCGAGTAAACGCGAGGTGCGACAAGATCGAAACGGATGACGAGTGACTTCACAATAGCCCCGAGTCGAGAGATTTACGATAACGTCGATCGTTCCTCGCGGGTCCTTCATTCATCATGGCGCGGGACAGTGGGGACTGTCAAAATCGAGCGAGACGTTTCGGTGTCGCCGTGGATCCTGGATCCTTGGATCTTGTCCCCTCGCGTCGTGATCGATCTACACTGAATCTTTCGATCTAGAGATTTTTCGCACGACTGGCAACGCCCGATGGCGTCAACACCGTCGGCTTAAAGGTCACCGAAAGAATTCATTAGCATTGTCCTTTGTGCGGTTACGTGACCAAAAATTCGTGGTAAATTACTTATAGTCAGTTGAAGTGAAAATGATTGGCACTTATAAACGAACTGACAATAATACATTTTTATCGTAACTGCATAAAATCCGTAGTCTAATTGTTTCTTACAAAAATAATTTATTATCTCGCACAATGGAGCAAATTCTATGCTTTCAACGAAGTGTATTGTAACCTATCAACTCCTTCTTTCAACTGCCATCAACCCAACAGATTCTTTCCCGTCAACAATAACTTTCTCCCGACGCGAAGAAAAGTATCGCATTCCCAGCTGCATCTTTTTGCGAAATGGCGATATTTCATCAACTGCGGAATATGCTCGACGCTGCAAGAATGTATCGACAGATTTTCTTTGATTCGATACGATCGAACTTTCCCTTTTGCACGATTAAAAACCAGCACTCCTGCAACATTCTCAAAAACGAGGAGCAACTGGGAGCTGCGCCCACACACGACAAAGAAACCTAATTATCATGAGACAGGAAGCTTTTTGTCTTCGGAGTGCCAGTCGTTTAACTCGTCGCTATCGGGCCTGTCTACCGGGAAGCGAGACGAATCGAGATCGTTTTTGCCCCGGCAATTAGAACTCGAAAAGCTGAGGCGTTACGACAAATCCATCTCGATCTATCGATAACAGTCGGACGTGCATACAGTCAGTCGAAAGAGTCTTCGAACACACGGAGTAACCTCTTTAAAATGGGTTCAAACGACTTGAGATTTTTTGGGATATTAAAAGCATCGTGTCCCGTCAAGAGACAGAGACATACTTTCCGGCCACAATATCGGAGAAAGCAGCCGAATGAATTCGTGGATCGTTAAACGAGTCAGCTTGTACCGATCCTCTGTTCTTTAATTAACTTCTCAACGCTTCTTTCCCGCGAGTGAACGGCTGGAAAAACGACTCGAACAAATCACGCGAATTATTGTTAAAGAAAGTCCGCCGACGAAGAAAACGATTTGATTGCTGGACGAGGCTCGTTTGCGATTGTCGGAGCAATTTTCAGGTTCGTTGAACAGCTGAATTTAGAATGGCTAATCGGAAAATCATTGCTCGGGGAACGTGGACAGCGTTTCATATTTCCTTCGGCAATGGTTACTGTTCCCAGTGTTGGAACTTTCTCGGTCGAAGTCTTTTAATTTGTCTGAGGACCAATAAAATAGAAAAGATCAGTTTTCGGCCTGTTTTACCAATTTAATCCTACGCGAAAAATCTTTAAAAAATCGACCAACTTAATTCAGATTTTTAAGTCGAACATTCTGGTCGAAAAAAATCAAAAACCTCAGAAAAAAAGCAGGCGAAAAAATACCGGTTCCGCATTGCAGTTTAAGAGCGACATATTTTCACAGTGTCGGTGTAGGTATAAATATTGTTCAACAATTTTCTCCGATTTTTTTATGAGGTCCTCCCTGGTCGAAAAAATCAAAACAGTTCAGAGGATTCGTCTCAGAAATGATCGTACCCAGTCGCTGAGCTCCGCAGCATCGGACAAGGACTGCCGATCGATTCGAAGGAATCCGGGAAAGTCACCCGGCAACATTTATCGTTATTTGTCATCGTGGTTGGCCGGCAAAAGGAGCCCGCCACTAATTTACCGCGGGCAAGCTTAACGAGTCCGTGCGACGGTGACCGTGGCGCCGGTTTTCGCGCGACTACCAGCTTTTGATCTTGATTAGGGGATAACAGGGAATCGAGCAAACGAGGACCCGGCCTCGTGGTCTGGTCTTAGGCTTCAGCGAGGCCGGGCACCAGGCCTTGTCCTGTAATTTATCGAGAAGCCTATACCGGACGCGTCGCGTTCCTCGTAACTCAGTTTGAGAAATAAATGGTCCTCGTTCGCGCGCGATTCGCTCGTTCGTTATTGCCGCGGATCCGACCGGCTCATAAATGTCCTAACAGCAATGATACACCGATCCCGCTTGTCCGGGGATCCCGAGGAATCGGGAGACATGCTTGCTGAAAGCGGGACCGTCCCAACCCTTCGCTGTTCCCTGTCCTTCAGATACGATACACGGTAGCCTCTCGTTCAACGCGATCCAAAAAAACTGTTTAAGAAGACTGTACACCACAGAAAACGATATGCAGGGTAAGTCTCAAATAACTCATTACTAACCTGCGGATTTTATCCGTTTATGACAAAAATGAATAGGTGCAATTCGAAATAGTAAAAAGATTGAACGAGTTTAACCAGTGTCGATACACTATTTTTAACATATAACAAGTATTAATGAGAAAAATAATTTGCTACTTCGCTTCCGTAGACCGTAATTAATGCGTAAACATTTTATTTTGCATAAAGATCCGCAGACTACTTTCGTAGTACGAAATTTGTTGTACGAAAAAAATTTTGAAACATACGTTTTGATGATTTCCAGGGAGATATACAGTGCTGTTATCTGTTTTTTGTTACTTTGCTTTTTTATCGAGATGCGAGGACCATAACTTCAGTTTTTTAAATGGAGTGACGAATGTTTTTTCTCGAACTTAGATGAAGCGCTAAATTCTGCGTAAAAAAGCATTGCAACAAGTGGAGCTAAGAATTAATAATTATCGAGATATTCTCAAACTCATTTAATTTTTTAAGCGTTGAAAAACTATTGGGAGCATGCGCATTTACTAAACTCCTAGATAGAAATCACAGCGTTTGCAGGAAAGTGTGCGCAACAACGCGTTTACCCTTCGCGTACAATATCGTTCTACGCGCGAGAGTTGCAATTCGGTTTTCCCCTTGCGTTGCAATTTCCGCGCAGTATAGCACGGTTACACGTACAGTATAGAGCTCGGTTCGCGGCCGTTTGATTACGGCAGTACGTTTACATTTGTAGATTACGCGGCCGTTCCGAGCAGCCGCCGGTATCTCACAGATCATCCTCCTTCTCCCCACCCCCACCGGTATCTTCTCCCTCTGTGTTTTTTTTTATCCCTTCATCCTCCCTTCGCGAGACGCTGATATTAACGACACCCGGTAGATCGTAATTTTGTCACCCGGCGAAGAAAGGGGTCGGAACGCTCTCCTAAGAAGAAACGCGCGCCGCGACGCTAATTGCATGCATTTTTAACGGCGATACGTCCTAATCGCCGAGCGGTATGATGGAAACGCGTGCATAAAGCTTTACGCTCGCGGCACCCTGGGGAAAACGATCGAGCGAGGGTCGTGACTTCTCTGTAACGGCACCATGCGCCGCTTGCTTCCCCCTTTGCTTCGCTGCTGCTCCATTTCTTTCTTTCTTTCTTTCTTTCTTTCTTTCTTCCGTTCTTTCGCTCCTCCGATCATTTTTTTACTCCCCGGTGCGCGCGAAAAGGGGTGGAACTGCGATATCTGCGAGTAGACGGAGGATTTGTTGCGTTCAGATGATAAATATGAGTGTTCAAACGCGGGGTTGCGGATATTAGCTCGAATACCCAACAATTAGGCTTTGAAACATTTCAATATTTTCAACATTTTCCAACTTTTCAACGTCTTCAACATTTGAAAACTTGAATAGGAATATTTGATATTGAGTTAATTGGGAATAACGGTTTTCTATTTTACTTCTACTTTATTATTTCTATTAATAATTTCTACTTTAGTCGTTTATTGTGATTAACGATTACATTCCTTTCAATTGTAATCGTCAAGCGGATAATTGATTAATGATTAACTGCTGAAATTTCGAAAATACGAAATACGGAATCAAAACTATATGAATACTGAAATAAACTAATATAAACTCTGTTTACGTGATTTTATGTTTTTTTTTTTCAATCATTTCTTTTTTAATCAACGATTGTTGATTTTTCAATGATTACTTAAAGACTTTTATTGAAAACTCTGCCTGGAGTTTCCAAGAAAGGTCAAGTGCCGATAGGTAACCCGTGCGACGAGTGCGAAGGGTTAATAAACCAAAATGAAGTAAAAGACACTCTCCATTGGTCGGCAAGGCGGTCGGAATATCCAGCGATTGCGAGGAACTTTCGCCGCGGCACCGTTGCGACCTATATAAATCGCGAGAGCTCTCCTCGTCCAAGGGGATTTAATGGACATTGATGTATCGACGATTCGGGAACGTCCGTACCGTGGATCCACGTGGCGTGATTAACGCCAACCTGTCGGCGAAGGCGAGGATAACTCGGCAATGACGTCCCCGGGCTTTCTGGTGTCGCCGTCTGTAACGATACGTGTGCTCGGACCTTGTCCCCTCGTGGGACGAGTGTCCCTCGACGCGTCGTCCCGTCCGGGTCCCGTCGGCTTCTTTCTTGCGACGACTCGTGCCCTGTCTTCGGCTTATCGACCTTATTACGTCGAGAACCACCGGTGACTCGGTTGTAACTTAAGGAAACCCGATTCCTCCTCACCTTCCTCTTCGGCCTCCGGACTCCGGGAACAAGACCCCTTCTTCTTCCGCAGCAGAGACCGAGGAAATCATGCTAGACGTACCGACACGTTGGTCGCCGAACAATAAACCCCTAAATTCCCACAGTAGCAATTTAACCATTAGACTGGGGATTTTATGCAATTATGCTAAAAGTGAGTGGACCACAGTTAAAAATTCTGTTGCATTGTTTTCAAGTGATTAAAATTTTTCAAGGGTGTCCTTTTTTTTATTTTAGAGCGGTGGGGAAAATTCATTTACGCACTGGCTCTGGTAGGCACTGGACAACGATCGTGCCCACGATCCAGGACAACGTAGGAGCGATTACTGCGCCCACTAAAAACCCCACCGTTCAAGGCGCCTAACAGTCTTTCTCTCCGCTGTTGGACCGGAGGTTGACTGCTTCGGCTACGGCCACGAACTGTTCTAGAGAGAGGGTGTCCCAACCTGGACCCTCAGCGCTGCCAACCCTTGCACCTCGCATTCTCTATCACTCATCCCAACTCCTTACGATATGAACCACCCAACAATACCTTCAGGTAGACCAGCCCGTGCAGGCAGAGTGAATTTCATCAGCGGACTCCGGAAACGGTGAAGCAACCAAATGGACGAATAGTCAAGTTCTACGTATTTAGAAGGATACCTTCAGGTAGACCAGCCCATAATGAATTTCATCAGAGGACTCCGGAAGCCAGAAAGAAAGCGAAAAGAGCAGTGTAGTCGGTTTCGTGCAAGAGAACCGGCGGGCAGGTCGTTTCCATCGCGGTTCTTCTTGCTGCCAATCAAGGGGCCAGCAACAAACATCGCGAGCTTCTATTTATTGCCCTCGCAGGAAAGGAATGATCGATTCTCCGCAGCGGGGCACCTGCAGCATCGGTCGTCGCGCTAATTCCGCGGAAATGCGGGTACCTGGAGGGCCATTAGTCGTTCGCCGCTTCCATTTCCGCGGCGGAACAAGAAAGCAGCTTTGTTAGCTCGCGAGAGACGGTAACGCGCCAAGAAAGTTGGCTTAGACGTCTAGCTGGGAATATCGAAGAACGAACGCGGTAGTCGGCCGAGCTAGACTCGAACCAGCACACCGTTCTCGTTATTATGTTACCCGTAGCCGCGGCGGCTTTATTAAGCCTCGGGAATGGCAAGAAAGTTGGCGCGAGCTGCTTCCTTCCTTCCGGTCTCCGTGATCCCCGATTCGCGACCCGTCGATCGTCGATCCTATATTTAAAGGTTGCGGAGCAGAAGCTCGTTCCTCCTATTTCTGGCGATTGTTAGATGGTTATCGCGGACCGTGGAACGGCCAGACACCAAGGTTAGAAACTGCACGGCCCCCGGTCCGCGTATCGATTTAAAACTGCCGCCCCTTTATCGCAGGCTGACGCCTGCGGCTCAAACTACCGACTAGGCTGCGAACTTCAGGCGTCTATGACAAAAATGTGTGCAATTTAAAACAGCGAAGTAGTATCCACTACATTAAAATTATTGGGGAGAAATGTATATTCTTAGTTACATGCACGATCTTTTCATTTTGCATGGAGATCCGGAGTCTATTTATTACAGTGTTGAAATTGCAAAATTATAAATTCTATCAAAAGTTACATGTTCAAATTTTAAAATGATAAACCTACCGTGCCTTAAACTGGTACACGTTCCCTTATAAAAATGACAATATTGATTTTATTTAGACTTTGTGCGGCTCCTATTATAACACAATCAATTCTTATAAAATCATTTCTAATATCTATTCAATAGCAAAGTTAAGAAATGTTAAAATGTCCAAAAATTCAATCAAATCCAAACGGTCAATACTATCAAATTAAAAATCCTAGAACCAGTCGTTTCGACAGGTTCGATACACCCCAGGTTATAAATACTGATCAAACGATCCCTCCGTCCAACTAAACATTGGATCGGCCGTAAAACGAAGACGACGGAACCCGGTGCAGCTCTAGAAAAACTGATTTCTGGTGCGCCGAGTGCAGATCGGAATCGCTCGAGGAATCGAGTGCACGAGGTGACTGTGCAGATCGTTGTTCCCGACAGGGCATTAAAGTCTTCGATCCGATTGACTCTCGGCGTCGAAGGGCCCGAAGACTGTGGCTTTGATAGAGGATGGTTGAGCGAATGGGGAACGAGGTGAGGAAGGTGAGAACGTGACCCCCGTTGTACAATGTAAACCGGCGCTCGGGGTCAGACGCTTTTTCGTTGGCAGCCGCCGCTGCCGCCGGTGTGTTCGTTAGCTAATGGAATTACTTTAACGCAATGACACAGCGATTACATAATTGCGGGGCTCTCGTTGACTCCGCGCAGCGACAGCCCCCATTACTCTCCCCCCACTTCTCTTGTTCTTTCTCTCTCTCCCTTTTTCTCTCGGGTTGCGCTCGAAGGAGACTCGTCGATTATTCTCCGGAGACAAATGACGCGGCCACCGGAGAGTAATGAGCGGCAACGAGGCTCGTCAAACAGCCCGCGTGTCGTCGCATTCACTCTCCTTCTCCCTTGTTCTCTCCCTTGTTCTCTGCCGGCCTCTCTTGCTCTGGAATAATTCGCCGAGACGCTTCCGTTTGGACCCCGACGAAATCCGGAACGGGACCGTGCTTAACGTTTCGAAGGTGACTTGCGTTCCTGCACCGGCGTCGAACTATTCGCAGCCATTTTCTTGATTGCTCGAGACGCGCGCCGATGAGAACAGTTCCTCCGGCACGTGTGTTTAACCCCTCTGCCGTTGACCCGATGTTCCGCCCCATTTCTCTAAGCCTTAACATACTGGTACCATTCAAATAAAATACTATTTTGAATTAAAAACGTTAGAGGTATGATTTCAACTAAAATATATTAGGTGTGCAAGTAAGTTCCTTCCTCTTTTTTTACGATCATAACTTCTGACTGAATTCGAATTACTTCGCGATTTTGATGCCATCTGAAAGAGCGTTCTTTTAATTTTAAGAAGAATCGTGATGAGCGCTCCAAGAGCTTCCAGTCCTATGCAACAATTTCAAGCAATATGTCGTGCGAGAAGCATCATTTGCGCCACTGCTTACTCTTTGCACTCCAGCTTAGGGAATCAGCTGTTGAAGTTACTGAAATGGTTTGTGCGGCACTGGGAAGGAACGCTGTATCTCGCAGAACATGGAAAAAGTGGTAGCAAAGATTTAAAGCCGACAATTTTAATTTGGAGAAATTGAGAAATTGCTCAACGACAATCCGTCCCAGACGCAAGAAGAATTGGCAGGAAGATTGGAAGTCGCGAGACAAGATTTTGTTACATAAAATGTAATATATTTTACGCAATGAAATCTTGAATTTGGAAAAAGGGGGAAGAAGTTATTTGCACAGCTAATATATAGACTACACAATCTACTATTCGAAACAGTGCTTTACCCAGCTCGGCGCCGAGACAGCACGCGAGGGTCCAAGGTCGGTGGCCACGATACAAATGGCGTGACGCGACAGAGGACAAACGTTGTCCTTGCTTCGCGAACGAGCATCGCAATAAAATCAGTCGAAAGCCCCTCGGACAACGGTGTTCGAGTCGCGCGGAACACGGGCAAGCGAGTTAATCACTCCGGTTAAGAGCCGCTTCCCGAAAGGTTCAAACTGCCACGGCAATTTACGATAGGAGGAGGAATGTGTCAGGTGGCCGGCGCAAAAGCGGGCTCAAAGCGGACTCGAAGCTCTCGCGGAGAGCAAAGCTGAAAGCGCAAAAGCGGACGCGATAGTCCGCGAGAGGAGACTTCACGCGGAGAGACGCTTTTGCCTCCTACACGCCGTTAAAGGGCTACGGTGCTTGCTATACGCGCAGTATAGCAGTCGTCTGACAGCTGTCACCTTGCGAGAGGGGCGACAAGACGCTCCGGGGCCCCGACGGGGCGGGTCCATGTGATTCATGCGCCGCAGGGGGCCACCAGGATCCGGCGACCTCCTGTCAAGGATATCCCGAGCCGCATACCGCGCGCGAGAGGTGACATCGCGGCCGGCTGATTTAATCGCGGACACACTCTGCGTACCCGTGTCGCCAAACGGAGCGGAATGGCGCTGGCTGGGGCTGTGTGGAGCTGTGTGGAGCTGTGTGAAGGTGCGTGACGTTGTATAAAGCGTAGCGCGCCTGTGTGGAGCTGTGCGAAGTTGTATAAAGCGTAGCGGGGCTCTGTTACAAAATTATAGTAATAAATACTACCCTCAAGGTCAGGGATGAGCAATCTTTTTTTACCATGGGCCAGCTACAAATTTAATAATGTTGTGCGGGCCGCATGTAAGAAACTTATGATGACACAAACACTGAATGATGAAATCAAATTATCTCTTTATTAACACAATAATGGCCCAGGTGTCATATTCGGGACTCAAGGTGTACCATATTAAGAACCCCTTTCGCTGGAACCTACAAATGACACCACAAAAAAAGAAATATTTTTCCAAAGCTGTATTAATTTTTTAACATACTATATTAATTTTTTGGTCGAAAAAGAGCATTCTAAAATAATCAACAGAAAGTGGTTCATATTTGGACACTTTACCCTATAGCTGATAAGCCTCAACAAGTTTGATAATTTTCTTCGTCGAATAATATCCACGATAACCAAAGCTAAATTCAACCTTCCTGATTAAAAAACACTATACGTTCCAAAGTGTGGAGAGCAACACTGTTCACGGAAACTTTAAATCAAAATCTACAGATAAAACCACAGGTCCCAACCAATCTAAAAAAAGAATGGAACTGTGTAGCTGTGTGCAGATGTTTAGAGGCGTGTGGAGATGTGTGGAGCTGTGTGAAAGTGTGTGGAGATGTATGAAACCATGTGGATGTGTGTGGAGCGACCCCGGGCCAGTCGAATCGCCGACTCCGAGGTCCCTTTCGCTCGTGTCACGCGTGTCCCGAAGAGGATACGCTCGGGACCCAGAGTGACCCTACTGGGAACATGATTTTGAAGGTCCCCAGAATGGAGGAAGATGTACCGTTGTTGAAATCTCGGGATGATTTGATGGCCGGGTGACGGGTGAAAGGATTCCCGCGATTGGAGATCTTGTTTTGATAGGGACAATTATTACCGAGTGTAGGTCTCTATGCTTGTAGAAGGAGGCTTCTATGTAGGTTTCTATGCTTGTTTATAATACTTCGCAAGTTTAGATCTCCTGGGAGGCCAGAGCTCACACCTCTTTAATGTTTGTTACTGCAAAAAGGATCCAGACAGTAAATTTCCGATATTTAAAATCTTGAGTATACTTTTCAAGGAATGAATTTAATGAATCTTTCTGAAATAGAAAATCTTTCCGTGTATATTACAAAAATCCAGATACGTACACAGCTAACAGATTGAATTGTCAAAATTTCGAATCCTCTTATTTCGCAGTCCTAGTTTCTCCAAAGACATTTTTGCATGACGCAGCAACTAGTAAAGCGAAGTACGTACGCGTACAGATTGGATCGATGAGAGTAACACACGAGCCACCCAGTACCTGAATCGAACCGGAAGTTGTTCCCCGTGCAAGACCGAGAGGTATTCGTTGCGTTCGCAAATGCGAACGGTCGTTAGCTGTGATCGCGATTCATCTCGACAATGTTGTGCCTCATACATATGAATGAAGCGATGACGAGCTGTTTTCTCTAATTCCGAGGTCGCAACAAAGACTTCCTCCCACGCTTTTGTGCTCCGACGGTTGTTTGGGAAAAGATCACGGCGCGGAAGCTGCGGCTTGTAATCCATCTAGTTTGATAACGACGTGTTTCGAGGAAACCCGCATTCTCACGCGGACACGCGAGAGAACTGTGTCACGTCGCTGCAAACATTTTGGCGATTGTTTGCAACGCCAGACCCGACAACCGCTAAAAGTAGCCAACGTATATCGTCTCACAAAAATGACAGAAGTGTATTCAATTATATTTTCTGCGATTTTTATTACTACATCTTTGCGACGAAAGTCGTACAATCCTGATTATTAGATTGATCTTTTTCGACATGTGTGTCATCGAAGAGGAAACTAGGTCAACCTCTTCGTAGTCCCGTTCTATCCGACAACATTCTACGAGCACAGATCATCCGAGCACCAGCATACCGAGTGGCAAACAAAGGGGAGATCAGCCCGCGAGCTAATACCGCGTAACGTTTGGTGTCTGTCCCGTTATCGCAATCGGTTCCAGGGAACAATGTACATCGAAGAAGACTCGCGAGGGGGCTAGTAGGACAGGTCAGGGTACGGAAACGATCGAACACGTCCGCGGATCAATCCGTTAGGGGGCTGCCCCCGGAATAATCAATCGTGATCCGAAACCACCGCACTGTGGTCTGGAAATAGTAGAACCACTGGCTGGAAGAAACATCGTGGACCCGAGGGGTTTTCTTAGATCAAGGATTTACTGTATATAGTTTACGTTCCTGCACGTACGTGTCGAGTCCCTGCGTTTTTACATGTTTCTTCATTTCTACATGTCTCTGCAAGTTTCTACATGTCTCTACATGTTGCTACATGTTTGTTTATTTTACATGATTCTACATGTTTCTTAATTTCAACATGTTTGTTTATTTTTACATGTCTCTACATGATTCAACATGTTTGTTTATTTTTACATGTTTCTTCATTTCAACATGTTTGTTTATTTTTACATGTTTCTACATGTTTCTACATGTTTGTTTATTTTTACATGTTTCTTCATTTCTACACGTCCGAACAAGTCCCCGCATTTCAACATTGTATACTCTCCCAGAAATGCAAGTCCATCAGAACGTTGGGTTTCGGCCAGGAAATGTCGCTCTCGTGCAGCACCGTGCGTCGGTGCACTTTGTACCGAAGCCGAAGAAGAAGAGGATGGCCGTTTCGCGCGTGACTGGCGTTAGGTGTTGCCGCGTCTATCACGCTCGCGTACCCGCTGCCACCCGGTAATTTAGCGGCGAGTCCGTAGTCGATTCCTCTCGGCGATAAAGCCACGCAGGAAAGAGACAAGGGTGAATCGCCCGTGGAGAATAATTCAGGGTCGAATCTATTTTACGGGGACAGCAGCAGAGAGAGAGAGAGAGAGAGAATCGAGGCTGGAGAGACAAAGAAATTCGATGAGCAGAAACATCAACTATGTAGCACTTCGATGCATGGCCATTCTGGTCCAACAAGAATGTTAATTAAAGGTTGATTTATTAGAGAATGACATTAAATCTTCGTCATCAATTTGACTTGTTATTTTACGTGTTAAACTCTGTAGTTTTCCTGAAGGTAAATAAATTAAATCAAAACTGCAATCAAGTTCGATCGAGAAAAAGTTAGGTTACTTCGCACATCGAATATGGAGTCGATTAATTTCTTCAGCCAGCTTCCACAATGCATCCCAGCGGAGCGGAACAATAGAATCGTGCGGTGACCGTTCACGATTGGCAGCAGCCGTGTCTCTGTGCACCGAGATGACCCTGCCACACCGTAGAAAGCGACTATGTCATTCTGTCACGAAACTCTCTCTCCTCTCCTCGATCCCCCTGCTACCGCCGTCTCTTTCTGTCGCGTTAGCAACGTGCTGCACCGGTACTTCCGTTCACGTGACTCCAAGAGCCACCAGCTCTCTCCGTGACCAATAGCGACAATTCCGACATTTTGTCTGTCGTCGTACTGGCGTACCGATAGCTGACGAAGGGAACGCGGTCCTCGGTTAGAAACAGATTTTTGACAAAAGCTGCTGAAGCTCATTATGCACTTCGTTCTTCAAGGTAAAAATTAATACAATTTTTGGTCCAAGATACTGTAAAATCTTTCACTTAAGGGGAATATTAGTTTTTCAAGGATTATACTTCCCCCATGGTAGAACTGAATACACGCATTCAAGCAATTTAAGAGAAAAGTTGCTTTTCTCAAGCCTTACACGTTCCTCAAGGTAAAAATTTATGAATTCTCTCTGCATCAAGATAATGTAAGATGTTTCATTTAAGAGAGAAGTCTTTTAATCCTTTTAGCTCCTCGGGTTTAAAATTCATCTATTTTCTGGTTCGAGATACTGAGAAAGGATACGTTTAAGCAAGTGTTACCTTCTTCCAACCCGTATGAGCTTCTCAAGGTAAAAATTCAACCATATTCTGCTCAAAGATACTGCACGATGTTCCGTTTAAGAGAGAAGCGACTTGTTTTGATTCTTTTAACTCCTCAGGGTTAAAATTCACTCATTTTCTGCTTCGAGATAAACAATATCTCATTTCTTCGTTTCATCTACTGTTGAAGATCAGACATTTCGTATGCAACAACCTAATAGCATCGCGAGTACATTAGTCCGTGACTGTATGGTCAGTAACTCGAAGCGAACAAGAAACAGTGGCACTCGAAGGAATAAACGATAACTGTCCAGCACGTTCGGCGGCCATGTTGGTTCGAAACGTGCCAGGGTACTTAGGAAAGCCTGGCGAACCACGAAGTTCGGTTAAAGGAAAGCTGTACGAGGCACAGTCACGCGAATTTCATCCGCGAGCAAAGGTAGCACCGCTCGAGCGGTAATTGCCGGGTGCTCGAGGCTCGCGAGCTACATTGTCCGCGGGTTTCTTCGGCTTCGATCGCAGCGCCGCGTTTTCTTCCTTCATTTTCCCGAGCGGGGACGATAAAAGACGATTCTATCTGGTCTGGTCGCTTTCAGCCGACCGTTTACCGCCTCGGAAATCGCTCAAGCGAGCAATTCTGTCTCGTGACTCGCGCTCGTCGCCGATACCCCAAGCTTCGTGACCACTGCGATTCGAACCGCGAGCCCAATTTAATAATTCTTATGGGTGGAAGCTCCATAGGTTTCCCGTTCCACCAATGTCCTCCCGGAACGCGATACCCTTTGCCGGGACGAGACTCCTCGAAACTTCTCTTCGACGCCACTTGAACGGCGAAGAAAGACTTTGTATCAATGAAAATTTTTTATCAAATATTGTATTTCAATTTTTGTCAGCAATGACGGACATTCGGCAATGTCCTTCTGATGTGAGAATGGTTGTAGAGAAAGAAATGCAGGATTTTTGTTCCTTTGTTTTAATTGCAATTTTATACCAATAAATATTTACCTTAATTTAATTACTTATATGTCATTTTAAAGCTTGTTTTACGCTCTATTTAATTATGCTTTACATATTTGGTTTTATTCAAATTTTTATTAAATTATTTGGCTTTTGTTTTTTTAGACATCTTTCAATTAGATCCACATCTTCGACGTAAAAGATCACTCTTCGGTGTAAAAGAATTTCCAAATATTCTCAAAAGTCCAGTGAAGTGATTAGGAAAAACTTTGTCCGCCACATTTTCTCCAATCACCCAGAAAAAAATCCCGAAAGCCGAGCATGTGGCCGGCGCGCGCAGAGCTCGCGTAAGATCGGGTAGAAAGAAGAATCTCTCCGAACAAATGACTGGTTTCTAAAGCGGAGATGATCTCGACTGGTCGGCTATCAATCGTGGACGGTCCCGGAGCTGTCGTCCTCGGTTGCAACACGGTCGTTTTATCACCGTCCGGTGTCGATCTATCGCTGGAGAGCCGGGTGCCGATCGCGCCGTGCCGATCGACGTCTCGTCTTCTCTCGTCTCGTCTCGTCTCGTTTGGCGCTGTTCTCTCGTCGTGCAAACCGACGACGGAGAAAGTATCCTTTCAGCTGCTCCGGAGGCGTGCGACTGACTCCCTTTTCTTTCCCTGTCCACGGGCCCAGATCTCAATGGCCCGGAACGTGAGAGCACCGGCCTCCGAAGCAATTTACGACAAGTCCGATCCGCGACGCACACGTTTACGGCCCCATTTTTCCACGGGACGTCGTAAACGCGCCTACTTTAGAACCACCGGGTACAATAATCAACCCGACGACGGGATCCGCACATGCGAGTTCCACACTGTGCGGTACTCGCCACGGAAATCCCGCGCGAACCTGCGATATTGCAAAATTGAGGTTTGCGAACATTGGATTTATTGTACATCGATATTTCCGTTCTGCGTTGAGCAAATTACTGCTTTTATAGCCATTTTTAAGCCAGAAGTATGCTCCTTGTGCACACACAATTTTCCATTGCTGTAAAAATTCTTCTCCCATATAGGAATTAATTATAAGTGTCATATTACATTAAACTCTCCAATTTGTTACTCTCCATACACTCTGGTTCGATTAAAAATTAAATAGCCATCCTGAGGAACGTTCTTCTAGCTTCCACAATGGTTATAACGTACGAAGCTTCGTGTAGCAACGTTTATGCGTACATTATCGTGGGAACTGACTGACACTTTCAGGAGTCAACTGGAAGATCGATCTTCAACCAGTCCCCTTTCGTAGATTTTAGCGTAGACGCCAATAAATTGCATTCAACTTTCACGCCTGAGTGTTTCCGTCAATTCCGATTCTCCTTTTTTTCTACCGTTTAATTTCTTTCACCTGCCGATACATTATATCGAATTGTATTTGTTGAAGCGTAACACGAGATACCGGGATCAGAGGCTGTAATGTATCTTTTAATGTTTATCGCTACATTTCCGCTTTTCAGGAGTGTACTTTAATTTATTGGAGATTACCTCTATTAAACGCATTTTTCACGACACGGCTCGTAGGATATCGCAGGATCTACTCGTGCGAACAACTTGACGTTTTGAGAAAATCTTCAGCCTACATTCTGTAGCTAGAAAAACCAAATTTTTTTTAATCCTTAAATTGTTTCTCATTTTTTATCATGCTGAGGGCCGAAAATATTTTGAAAATTGGCAATTTAAAATAATTGCATTCATACTGCTTAATAAACAACTCTATTTCTCCAAACTCTAAAAATTTATATAATTCATGTAATTTTCATTATTTTTAATTGAAAAAAATCACACACGCGTGCTTCAAGTGCTAATAAATATGTGTGAAAAATCTCAAAGAAAAAGGTTCAATCGTTTTCCCGAAAGAAATTCCCAAAAATGATTGAGCGATCCTCGGCAGTGCAAAGTTAAATAATATAGCGTATCTATCAGTAGATAATGTGTGGGGCTATTTTGACTTTGTTTTGGGGGTTGATATTCGGCAACGAGCGTGTTGAAAAACGGGATTTGGTGGGAGACGAGTTGCGGGACAAGAAACAAGACGACGGGCCCGGTCCACTCTTGAATTACCATACCGGCCGGATTATCTTTCGAGCGCGAAACATCTCCATCGGCGGGGCCCGCGAATAATCCGATAAGCGAATTAAGATTAGCGGCTTCTGATGAGCCGCTAAGTGACTATCGACGTTTGCATATCGAGCGACGTCGGTGACATGGTCTGCGGGGATGTCCGCCGGAATCGATCGTCTCCAGCAAATCCCTTGACAGCTCGACGTTATAATCGGGATCGCTTCTAGTGTTCGCCAATTTACGCGGGGATATTCGATATCTCTCGCGTCGGTGACTCCTCTTGCCGGCCACCGGTTTCGGGAACACTCAATCGAACCGCGAAACAATTACAATTCTTCTTGAAAATAAAACATTTCTTCCGACCTAGAATAATTTCATTGTATATGATTTGTTCATTTTATGGTTACATGGAAATAATACCTCATACAATACTTAAATGTGTAATAATTGAGTATGCACCAACATATTTAATAACCACCGCAATTTTTTAATGTTGATTTCAACACAGGTGTGTCAGTGAGAAAATTCACAAATTAATGTTTATTGTTCCAGGTTTAAAAAAATTCTAAAAAATATTCTGGAATACATATTGGAATCCTTATTTTTAAGTGGCCCTTAGACGATCAATAATATTGACAATATTGTTATTTTGTTATTTTTATAAGATGACAAGTACCGGCTACTTGTAAAGCTTGGTAGGCTTATTGTTAATGGGGAATAGGCTTATTGTTAGAGAGAAAGAAATTCAAGAGTGAACTTGCAGACGGAGTGCGAAAGAAACTGCAAAGAAAAATCGATTTTTCGCGAGCTCAAAACCAGAATGAAGCGTCGACGAGATAAAAGAGGTCGTCGACCAGGTAGCCTAAGCGGAAGATGCGCGTTCGATAGCGGCGAGAACGCAGGGGAGCGGCCGTTTCTCGTCTTTGCGGATATCTGCCGGCGCTGTCGCCTGCTGCTGCGTTTGCTATCCTCTCCTCCGAACCATAAGTCTCTCGTGTTCTGTCCAGCGAAATGACCGGCACTTATCTCGGGCTGGAACGCGATCGTCGGCCCGTCTTTTCCGCGTTTAATTGCTGGATTTGATGCAGATGCACGCGGCTAACGAGCCGCGCCGATCTTTACTCTCTTAGTTAGCTCGTCGGGAGATCGTCGATCGCGATCGTCAATGGCGATCCGCTCGATTTTCACCAGTGGCTTTCCTTCGCTATCTCGCTGCACCGTGATCGCTTTCAAATCTCGATCTCGAGGATCTCTTCTGCCACGCAACGGTATAAGCAAATTCTGATTGGTCGCGGTTTAATTTGTCGAATTCTGCGAGGAAATACAGTGGCCCACAAAAGTGTTCGCCCTTCAAAACAGAATAACTTTTTTATAATTGTACCAAACGACCTGATGTTTCGTAAGCAAGTAGAAGCATTGGTTTACTAAATGACGTACAAAATAAATGTTCCAAAAATTATAATTTACAAGGTTACATGCAAAAATAAAAAAGGTATTTTTCAAAACTTGAAATGAAGATTTAAAATATATGTTTTGTAGATCTGTGTTAGGTATACACATACTGAAAACATCATCGAATTCATTTCATTAAGGGTCCAAATAAAAAAGTTTTAAAAATGTCTTTTTTATTTTTGCATGTATTGGGCTTAAAACCAACTTGGAAAAAACCCAATTCATTCGAAATTTTTATTTAAATAAAATTTTTGCCTGACTGCATATAACTGGGATCTTCGTTCAAAAATTGTTTCCATTCATTGCAGAGCACGGGAACTAGATAGGTTTCTGTTTCTCCATTTTGTAGTCTTACGTTTTACTAATATTAGAACAATTCATTAGAAGACTGCCGCCACAAGAAGTCTCTGAACACTGAGCTGTACACTGGATCTTAATTTGTAAAGTGTATAAAATTAATTAGGCTTGCGGACGTCACTTTCGAACGTTCATGCGACGAGTTTAATTTTCGCCGTCAGACTGCTGCCACAGATTGTGCATACAAGCTTCACAAGGAGCATCAACGTGGCCCCAGCCGTAAAGTAAGCAGGACGAGGGCAATAACGAAAGAACGCGGGGACTATTGCAGATCGTGGTGGACGGAGCAATTCCGAGCAGACTAAATACCAGAAATAATTTCGCCAGGCGGTATCTATTAAGGAGAAAAGTTATCAAAGCAGGAGAGCCATCAGGAGGGAAGCACAGGTGCAACGGGGTCCTTGTAAACGAGACCTCGCCTCGCATTTACCGGCGATTAAGTTAACGACGCCGCTATGACACAGAGCGGTAACGACGATAGCGCGCCGTATACGTATACCTGTGGTGTCCATACACGAGTGTCTATGGCTGTATCCATGGGGGATCAACGGCCATGTGGGACCAGGTAGGATCGAAGTACCCGCGATCTTCTGGACCGCTCGCGGAGACCAGGTCGTAGCGAAACGTGGAATCGTATTAGAAAATTAATACTCGGTCGGGTTTCCGCGTGCAACCAAGTGGTCACCCAGGGGGAATGGGAATTTATGGTGCACCGGCAACGGGTTCGACTTCGAACCGAGGAATTGCGTAACGTCCACGGAATCCTGAAGCCGGGCGACGACGACCTGGACGATGCCGACGACCTTAACCTCGCTCGCAAGGCTCTCACTATGCTTGCGTCGCCCGCGGCATTATGCTTGATCGATGTGGCCTCGACTTTCCGGAAAATAAACAATGTACACTCCCGCGTAACACCACCGAAAATTCTTTTAAAAGACCGTATACATGTGTACTTTATATGGGGCAGAAAATGCAAATGTGAATTCACTCTTCCTAGAGGTATTCTGGTTTTTGCTATTTTTGTACCAGTTTTACGATATTTTTCTCTGGGAAACTATCGGACCTTTCGCATTGGGATTTTTTACACATATTGATTAGTATTTGAAGCACATATGTGATTTTTTATAAATGGAAATAATAAAAATTATGCGAGTTATGTATTTTTTTTCGTGGTCAGTAGTTAGCCATCTTAAGGGAGGCCGATCATTGAGCCTGCTCGGATGTCGAATAATTTATTAATACATGTTTATTTTTAGGGAGTTTCCAGTTTTTAGGTAGTTTGTAATTAAACTGTGGCTTTATGCATTTATGACAGGAACGAGGTGATGCGACTCAAAACAATAAATAAATTTAAGCAGTCAAATCATTTGTTGGGCCGATTTCGAAAAATCGGCAAGGGTTCGATGAATCGCGAGACTGGTCGACATTCGGAGAATCCATGTCAGCGATTTTTCTCGGAAGCTCGCCGAATCGGTAGTAAAAAATCGATCGGAGCCGGAGCGTGTCCAGCTTCCTCGTTCCACGGGTTAATTAATCCCTCGGTATCGGCCGGATCGATAAAATCGCGTTTACCCGGGAAGAGAGAGGGAGTGAGACAGAACGAGATTTCTCATTTGAATATCGAGCCAATACAAATTCCTTCCGCGAACCGACGCGACGGGAAAGCGTTCGAGTGACATCGGGAACGATCGTCACCGGTCACCGCTACCGGTCCAATTATCCCCGGACAATTAAGCGAGGCGACGTTCACGTGAGAGGCGCGAACCAGTCGCTGAGGAATTTCGTTGTCGTTAGCCCCCCACAGCGGTATTAAAGACCAGTTAACGGGCCACGCCGAATCACGATCGGCCGATCTGTCCACCATAGTAATTGCCCGCTGTTCGAAACGCTTCGGTGGAAATCGACGATCCCTGTACGTTTTCTTCCTCACGATCTTGCGATTCTTCCGGCATTTTCCTATTGAAATGGCTGCAGCTGTTAAATTAATTCAAAATTAGGAAATAATCGCCAGTAAATAATGTGTTAACCTTATAAAAATGCCAATTATTTAGATTCTGTGTAATCTCGAGTGCAATAAGTTCTTAAATGACGTGTCGTGACCGTGACACGTCCTTCATCCCAATAAAGAAAATCTTCTAACACGTCACACTAAATCCAAACAGCTTAATTAATAATAAAAAAATAGAAAAAACGAAGTTTTCTCACAACTAGACAGCAGATCTTTATGCAAAATAAACATTTTCTATCTGGATTTCAACGAACTGCAGTGAAATAGAAATTTATTTTCTTTCTTAATATGTCTAATTGATAGGAACTGATACAATAATAGATTTAAATTCTTCTAATAATTTTACTGTATTAAATTGCAGCTGCTCATTCTTGTCATAAATACATCAAATCGCGGATCCAAACAAAATTTGGTATACTTAATAGATTGTATTAAACCCATTAATTTTCAAGTATAGCAAAAGGATTGTGTAAACGAGACCCCGGGGCGGAGATAATGGTTGAAGAATATGACAAAATCATGCGAAATCAACATGAATCGAACGATAAGAAACTGACCGTTCCGGCCGCGGATGCTGAAACGCCAATCAGCGCTCGTCCGGTTAATTATGCTTTCACGTTTGCCGGAGCGTGCGATATCCGCGTCGGAAAAACGCAGAAACTTTCGTTCGGGATATTTACGTCTAATGAAAATGGCAGGTGTCTGGCCGGCTAAAGGGGGTATACCGTTATAATAGAACAAAGTCGAAGCTTATTACGGGCACGCATGTCGTGAGGGAAATTAAACTGGCAGTTCTCACTGATTAACAGTTCGCCGCAACGCGGTGTGGTACTTAATAAACGCTACGTGTCGACGTGTGGAACGGTGATTAATGAGTATCCGCGATATCGGTTGAAAGTTACGGCTGGACTTCTGGAGAGCCGAGAAAAGAAAGCACGGATTGCGAATTGAATTCGACGGATTTCGGTGAAAGTCGCCGGGACACCTTTTTGCGGCCGGGCCAGAAGACATTTCTTATGGGGACCGTTCACCACCAAGATAAAGTCACCAAGGCTTTTATGTGAATCACAACGTGTTCGCATTGTTATTGTCGAACTTTCCTCTTGATGATTGTGTACCTATATTGACCTCCGAGACAATTTTCTCTGCGGAATATTTTCTTTAACACTGGGTGTACGCATAAAATTTGTAACCAGTTATTTGACCAGTAGGTTCAGTGAGTCAGTTTATTTAATCTCTTCTCATCTAATTGAAAGAGAGCCACCCCCGAGCAGTTTCGGTGACTCTGCAGGTCGGTGCACGATCATCGAACCTCGATGACACACCCGCTCGTACACATAACCGTATCCTGCCCTCGAACTTACGCATGCATGAGCATGCTAAATGCGAGCCGATCATCCTCGACTTAATCGCGGAATCGTTAACAGCGGTCACGGTCATCCTCTCTGCCGATCTCTGAAGGAGCAGCAGGTTGCGCCGATAAAAGTACGTTCATTCTCTGACCCGTTGCATAGCGCGAAAAAATTTTTCGGGAACAACGAACAATGGGTTTCGAAAGTAGAAGGATCAAGCTTTAAAACGAGACCAGAACGAATGTCTAATGACGCTTTTTCATGAAGTTGTAATTCTTTGAATGTGGACAATTTTTTAACCAGAATTAAGTGATCCTTCAATTTTCCACGCTGGGGTATTTCGGATTAACGCGGAGTCGTCGCCTCGAATAATCTGCGAAAATGGTTGACGGAAACGCTAACAGGGAACGCGACACCGTCCGCGTTTTACGTAACGGCCTAGGCGACGCTGGAAAATTATCTTCGACGTTAATCCTCGTTCCAGCGCACCCACGTTGGGACATTTCCATATTCTATCGCGATAAGCTGGCTGAGAGCCGAGGGAAAACCGAGACGAGCCTGGTCTTGGGTAGTCACCGTTGGATCCTTCGATACTTTGACATTCTACGTCCTTTATTGCGTGTCGAGGAGACGCGCGCTGCGTTCGCTGGTCAAGTAACGTGAAAAGTCGATGAATTTATTACCTACTGTAATTATTAGACTGCGGGTCTTCGTGCAAAATAAAAATGTTCTGCATTGATTCTGGGAAGCGGAAATAATGTTACTTTACTGTTTTATATTTCACTCAAGCAATTTCTTCGTAAATGCATAAAGATCCGCAGTCTAGTAATTATTATTCAGCTATTGGTTCAACTCGATATTCTGGCTTTAATCTTCTAAAAAGTCTCAATTCCCGAAAAGTCCAGAAAGTAAACACGAGTCAGCCGCGTTCGATCTAAAACAAATGCTGAACAATTAATTCTTTGTCCGATTATCATCTAGTTTATCTCGCCGGACTGTAGAACTGCGTAAGAAGCCGGACGCGCGGATAATCTACGATAATTGTACTGGACGTAATTACCGTAAGACGGTCCGTGGTGTTAATTATACCCACGCGAGCGTCGCGTCTCGGACAAGATCGGTTACTTTATAATACGTTTTTCCTGTTTACGATCTCAATTTCATTATATTCGCTTTAACGGTGCCGGGACGCACGGGATACGGGAGGCTGATTCAATGCTCCCGCGGCTCCCATCGGCACCTTAACAAGACCGCCTCAATTAATAACCGGTTCTTTTTTTCAATAATCTGTCGTCATTCCGGACAAATTACCTCGCGGGGATCTCCGGTGTCGTCGACTTATTAAAAACTGCTTCGGAGCTGCCGCAATTCCAACCTGGCCGATCGAATCTCCGAGAAAATTGTCTGCTCGAAAATTGAATGAAAAATTGGATGTACAGGCTGTGTCAAAATTGGAGCACATCTGTTTGCTAGCACTGTCTTTGCAAAAAACTACACAAAAATAGAAATGTGTGGTAAAGTGCCAAACTGCTGGAATGCCGGTTCGGATAATCGAGGTTCCACTGTCTCATGTATTAAACAGGCAAATGTGACTTGAACAGTATCGTGTTTGTAGTCAGTTTAATCAGAGAAGTGTCACGAATATGTAGTTAAAAGTTCCACAAAATAATCGTTATGATTATCGCTTGCAAATCGGATTTATTGGAAGACTATTGCTAAACGTGGTTCAGAAGCGATTCGCGAGGCGATCAGGACGGAACGAGGAGCAGTTACTAGGCAATCGAGGATATTAAAACGGGGGCCCGATAAGAAGCGAGCCTAATCAATTATCGCGGCGACTCGCCTCCCAAGAAGCGTGCACCTATTCGGGGGCCCGGTGACATCGTAACTCGCTACTTCCGTGCGTAATTCAGCGCGACCAATGCGTAATGCTCGGCTGAAAGCGGGCCCATTTGTTACGTGGCTGTTCCCCGTGGCACAGAGGACACAAAGGGACCGTTCCCGAGGAAACACGGAATATCGCCCACGGTGGACCATTCCCGTGGCCCGTAATCTCGGCTGCTCCAGACTTTTTGCTGCATTCAATCGGACCACGCATGCTACCTTTTGATCGCGCCTCTAATCGGACGGTAAGTGGGTGGTATAAATTGCCTTTGCTGTACTCGCTGCTTCCACCGGAGAACAACTCGTTCCGTCTACAATTATCCGTAATTGTACATATTTTATTCTTTAATTTACCAAGATTTACCAAGTTGCCTTACTTTACCAATATAATTAATCAAATCGGTCCTTCCGGACGCTTCTAGTCGACATTTATACTTTTTAATTGACTGCCTAATTATTAGGCTGCGGATTTTGTGCATTTATGACAAAAATGAGTAGGTGTCATTTAAAATAGCAAAAATATTAGAAAAATTTAAACAAGCTATTATATTATGCTCAACCTACTAAACATAATACGAAGAAAATAAATTTCTAACTCACTCCAGTTTGTTGCAATTCAGATAAGAAATGTTTATTTTGCATGAAGATTCGCGGTCTACGAATTATTTACAGTCAGCAATAATAAATTCCTCAATGCTTTATAAGCATTATCTGTACAAATGGATTCCTCAATCATGTATAAGTTGGTTGTACGATGGGATGATATTTAGTAGAACGCCATTCGAATTGTTTAAGAGTGTGAACACGTGTAGTCAGTATCTGTACATTCTACTGACTCTGCAGTCATCAAACTTGCAGCCAGTACAGTTCAAATAAACATGTAAATACAGTTCGGTATCGCAAGAATCGAACCGATTGCTTTATGGTATCTGTACAGTTCAGCAAGACTCGCATACTTTGTTATCGCCAGAATCGAATAAATTTCTTGTTTCCATGCAATCCAAACAGATTTCCCAACCGCTGCTTACAGTCGGCACACATCTAATCAATAACTGCACGCTCGACTTCATTTCCCACTTGCAGCTGACAGTGAATTCCCGATAACTATCTGCACGGCGAAATAAATCTTCTAATCACGTATAGTCATTGTCCGACGCACGAACGACTCCCGTAAGGTGGTAATAAGGGCGCAGAGGTGGTGTCGAGGAATCCGCGAAGGGTCGCGAAGGGAAATCCGCGGGTTCTCACGCATCTTGACTTTTCGATGGAATCCTGTTCCCGGGATCGGGAAAGGAGCAATCGGGACAAACCATGGAATTCCTATCGTTTATTACGAGGAACAATGCGCGGAACTATCCTACCCTTTTACCACCTCTCGTTGTTAGCCGGCGGCGCGTTCAAATGGCAAGCGTTGCCGAGGAAGTTCGAGATAAAACAACGATATACCTGGATTCCCGGTGTGCACGCTCGATTAATCATTCGCTGGCGACTTTTCGCCGGTGATAGACGATTGTTCGGCTTCCACGTGATCGTTCCCTGGATCGGTTATGAAATCCCTCGGTGATACCGCTCTCGAAAGATTTCGGCCAGTGGGGAAACAAACGAGAAGTAAAATTATTACTTTTTATTTCACGCTTTCCCGGAGTCGCCGGATTATTACTTGTGTCCCCACTCTACCTTCCCCTTCCACGACGCTGTTCCGCTACGGCCCGGTCACGTGACGCGCTTTCCCCTCAATTTGCGCTCCCTCCCCTCATCTGGAGACTCACGTTGCTTGACACGACGAACAGCAAAGACAGCTGGGATCTTTCGATCTCCAATCATCAAATCGAATCTAACCGCGGAAAAAGACACGATTATGCAGTGCACAAAAGATTACACCGATCTAACGAAGATAAACAGCGGAGCAACTCTTAGATCTCCTGGATACCCGATCATCGACGCGAGCAACACATTTTTCTACATCGGTCATTCGACGCAACGCCAACACTCAATCTCCCAAGTCAGTCGGAGTGCTTAATCCTCGTTTCATTCTCGATGCTAAGCTCACCTTTCCCAAGTTCCTGGGCGACTAATGCTCGTCCAACAATACTTCATCAATTTAGCATCCGTGAACGGTTTCGCGTTGACACTCGCCCGCCGATGGTATATCACGCGAGGTTATCCAAGCGGAACGCGAAATTCCCGAGTAACCCGACTGAAAGAGAAAGAGAGAAAGGAGAGAGGCAAAGGTGAGGATCGAAAGTAAAGTGACACCGATTGGCCTGACAACGAGACCGCTCTCTTTTGCTCCCGTGGCCTGTCGCGCAGCACCCACGACGCTCGGAGCGTGAAAACGCCGGATTAACCTTTGTAATTGTAGAATTATGTGGCGATTAATAACTCGACAAGGCGTGCGTGGGACTGCTGTTGCTCGGTGCTTTGTGGTTGTAACCGAGGCACAGAGAGAAAGAGAGATAATCATCGGTCGTGCCCGGAGCGCAGACGATACGTACCGGCTAACTATCTACACCTATGCGAGCCAGAGACAGAGCCGGAGAGCCAGCTAAGATTGTACAGGCTGTTCCAGAAGCGTTGCGACACCGCACCGGTGATTGATCGACCGAACGATTTCCCTGGACCAGCCGGATTTTGAAACAACGTCTTCAAGATTGATGAACCCCGAACATTCAATTTTCAAACCGTTTCCCGCCCTACGGCCGCCCGCGTGCCGGTCTCTTTGTCTCTAACGATCCACGGGATTATTTCTTGCGACACATCGGTGCCGCGAGGATTTCAGAGGATCTCACTGTTTTTCGGAACGTGAGAAACTTCTCGCTGAGCATTCGTCGCGAGCCGATTTTTATGCGAAATTTTATTTATCGATCGCGACGATTTCGAACCGAACAGAATGTTGAACAGCTCCGTTAATCGTATCTCTGCGTACGGGGTGCATTTGATTGAACTAATAGAAGTGCTATCTATATTACATGTTTACGTCATAAACAGAGAAACGTAGCGTTGTCATAAATTCAGGAAGTCTTAGAAAAAGTGGAAAATGCAATTATTCTAGTTTGGCAGAGAAGAATTTGGTGTCAGAATTAAAATGTTAACCCTCAGCACTCTGAGGCGCCACTAAAAATTGCTGCACCGTTATTTAAAATATTCTTTACATTATTAGATATTTTATGACAAAAATGAGGTGTAATTTAAAACAGTGAAGTCATTGGAAGAATTGAGAAATGCCGTTGTATTATTTGCGCAGCCTAATAAATGTATTAAAAAAGAAAATAATGTTCTATTTCACTCCAGTTTGATGCAATTCAGATAGAAAATCTTGTTATCAATTTCACATAAATTTCGCATCTACTGCATTTAAAAAATCATTGAGAATGAGAATATTCCAGGCCGGAAGAAATGTTTAATTTTTTAGTTGAAATAGCTCCGAGTGCGAAGGGTTGTTGCATAGGAAACGTCCTATTTCTCGCGGATCGTCAATACCGATTTGAGAACTGTTCGGCAGCCGCGCGAGAACGATTGGCGGATCGTTGGGAGATCGGTATCGACGTATCCTCGTTGCAGTTGTTCTAAGGGTAAACCGGCAATTACTTTTTGGATGGGTCCAGTCACGCCCAGCCGATCTGCTCGATAATAACGGCCGGACACACAAAGAGCGGCGTGTATGTGTCTCATTAAAAGACGACACGGCGAGTGCTATCCGCAGGAAGCCGAAATTTCGGAGATTACCGACGCGGAATCAGAAAAACGAGCCGTATAATCGATACCTCGGTCCCCCGAGGGGGCTTCCCCATTAATTGGACCACCCCGAGCACGGAGCCCTCTCCGCAACACACTGCCCGAAAAAAATCCTCCGCTCGAGCCGCTAACCTGCGCGCCGAGAAATTAACAGGTGCAACGCACGGAAGTATGTCGCTCGAGCCGCATTGAAATTTGGTACAGAGTTGCCCGGCACGGAATTATAACGATTTTCTGGACGCGTGATTGCGAGGTAATCGGCGGATCGCTCGCTTTCGGCAATTTTCGGTCCGCGGCGCAACAATCGCGGTATGCAGATGCCGGTGAAACCGAATTTTCGGAAGGGATCGCCAGTGAGACGTGAAGTCGGTTAAATGTTATAATTAGCTCCACATTTTTATTACAGGGGCCGATAATGGATTAAAATTAGGTGTTCGAATTAACGAAAATATCAATACCCATCGGCCCGGGAAGAAGTATGTCTTTTAGAAAAGTATTTTACAATTTTTTCACTGCGTTATATAATTATTAGCAAGATCGACCGGAGTAATAAGCAACAAGATCGTTTGTATGGAAGAGAAAAATGCTGGAAGGGGAGAAGAACGTTTCGGAATGTCTGCACCGCGCGGTACACGCATCGAGCGTTGCATCCCGGGCATGCAACGTGCACAATTGCACGCCGGCGAGTAACGGTGGAGACATGGAAGAGCAGGATGAATCAATGTCTCGGTAAGAGCGGTGGCAAGCGTGTCCCGGCTCTTCGAAACAAAACCATCACGGCACGTAACAGGTCGCAGAAGCGAACGCTGCGCGCGTTGCACCGACGACGCTGCACCGCGCGGTGCGCTGCGTGTGCATCGGGGACGCGGTGTCTCGGTACCCTGAAGAGAAACTGCGGGGACGAGCCGTGATTCTCGTCGCGGCGACACGAGGGCCGCCGCTTCCGCGTTGATATCCTCTTTGCCAGCGAGGGACACGTGCACACGCCGAGCTTTATACCTCCGGGACAAGTTGCTCGACCAACCTTCCCGTTGCTCTTCCGTCGCGATGCGTTTTCTTTACGGTCCCGGCCGAGATCCTTCGGACTCTCTGCCTCCGGTGTCCTTCTCTACATCCTCCGCACCGTAAAAACGATTTAAACCTGTTCGATTTTGTAGAGTTCCGACGAATTCAAACAGTATTTATTTAGGGTGGTCAAGCACACACTTCGTCCGATTTTATCCGCAAATAACTCGTTAGATAGCTTGCCAAGAAAGAACCCTTTCTGCAAAGTTTCATCCCCGTATCTCATTTGCAAGGGTGGTTACGGGAACCAAACGAAAAACTAGTTTTAACCCCATTCTCCCCATTTAATGGCATTTGAATATTATTTAAAAAATGTGACACATTTAACATACCGAACCACGCGTTCCAGAATCTTTTCCGATTTTTCAGCCAAGAACTTCTGTTGTAAAAAATTGAAAACGTTGTTGCCAATAATACCTCCTATTTTTCCATACTTTTTTTCTAGTTTAAAAAATTTAAATCAATTTCTTCGAAGTTATCTCTTGGTCACCCTACATGAAAATATTTTCAGAAAGTTGTTCCCGGACGAGTCGTCCCTACCGAAAATCGAGGATCGATCGATCCCACAGAAATCGGACGCAGATCGGTTGGCGGAGGTGCAGGGCACAGCGGGATCGATAAATCGTCGCAGCTGCGCGTAGATCCGACTCCCCTAAATGGGATAACGATCGAAAACCGAGGGAGATATCTCGCGGCGTTAGGCTACTCCTTGAAAACTCATCGAGCCCGGATCCTTTTGTCGCCGTGGCTGCACCGTCTGCTACCATTTGCGGCCTCTGCGATCGCATCTCGGCTCTCGTCCTTACGGCACCGCGCACACACGGTCTGATGCAATTGGATGCAGCCAACGCTGCACTGCGTTCGCCACTGTTCTGTCAGCCGGCCTGCAAACTCGCACACGGATTTCGCGCCGCGGACGTCCGACGACGATTATTTGTACCTGAACCGGGAAATCGCGTCCCCTAATAGAAACCGGAAGAAGTCCGAGGAAATCGGCGCTGAATTCATTATAGCTGCCGCATAGTGACTTAGCTACAGCCTGGAGGACGCTGGAGTGTTTCCACTGTTCATTTCTTTTATTAAATCTGCATCATTCCTCGTGAAACCAACACAAACTTCAGAGTTTCCGCAAGAAGCTCACTGCAAAAGACAACAACAAAATTCCGAAGTCAGTCTGGAAGAGTTCAGACTCTCTTTAAACGCTTCCAAACAGATTCAAACACTGTCGGACAACGTCTGACAGTCTTCATATCGACTTTCATACCTAATCGTTCCTCAGTCTTACCGTACCCACTCCATCAAACACGGTAGCTCTCTTCAAACGCCGTCAAACAAATTGGAACTCCGTCGAGCAACCACAAAGAGCGCGACCAGCAAGCTGTATCTCTTCCGGTGGGATCCGGCAATCGGTATGCGACAGTGGTCGGACGTTCGCGAGTAAAAATCGCGAGAGATCTGTGACGCATTGTGCTTGCTCGCGGAGCGTGCGATGCGGCGATGGCCGAGGCATATCGGCGATCGGTATCGAGCCGCGTTATTTCTCTAGGGTATCGTCGCTCGGCTTCTCCTCTCTATATCGTCGATCGGCGAACTATTAATCGTCGGGGCAGACGTTCACCCACGCCGGGAGCCGGCCTCATTAAAGGTAGCCCGAGAGACGCGGAGATACACACGCGCGTGGCCCCGCGCCAGAAAACGCCCGGCGTTCCCTACACTAACTCGCCCCGGGGCTGCTTTATACATCGCGGGGAATTACAACCGGGCAGAAAACTCCGGGCCCCGGCTAGTTAAGGCGCACCAATATTGAGTTACCGAGCCGCCGGCCTCAAACGAACCGGCGAATTTATGCTCGCGAAGTGGACCCCTTTACCGCGTCCACCTCGAACACGATTACCTGGACCCTCTTCCTCGCGAGCGAACCCCTTCCTCCGGTTCTTAGTGTCCCTCCGCGTTGGATTGGGTACTTTGCTTTCGAAATCTGTGAATTCAGAGTCTAAATAGTCTCCGAGACCTTCTACGCGGACTTCGGTAACTCGTTGCATTGGAATCTGACAGGTTTGTGCAAACATGTTTGCGATTGATGCAGATTATCAAGGATCATGGTGATTATCCATCAGGAAATTCATTTGTTAGC
Organism: Lasioglossum malachurum; assembly: GCA_028455605.1. NCBI lineage: Eukaryota > Metazoa > Arthropoda > Insecta > Hymenoptera > Halictidae > Lasioglossum > Lasioglossum malachurum. Next base: position 4,577,178 of record CM052318.1, read on the forward strand.
ACTAATCGAAGGGTTTGCATAATTGTTTGTGCAAACCTGTTAGATTTCTTTCAGAGTTGAGATTGGGATTTGTTTGAATGCGTTTGAAGTACTTCTACTACTATGTCTGATCAAGCACCATGATCCACTACTGGTTATTAATAATTTCATTGAAATAAAATTCGTTTGTTTGCACTGTTTGAAGTGTTTGAATCATCGTCTGGTGGCTACCAACATACAACGAGAAAGAGGAATAACATACTTTTTGTTTGACGCTTCGTTTTCGAGAAAACCGAGTTTGAAAATGCAGCGCATACACGTGCTATGGAATAGGAATGGTCTGACGCGTCTGACCATGATCAACCAATTCTACTTTGTGCATATACTGTACTAAGGCACGCGAATCTGGCGGAACTTTGAACTCGATTTTCTCGAATACGAAGCGTCAAACGAAAAAATGTTATTCCTTCTTTTCGACTTATTTTTACCTGTATTGTAGTATCACACCCTGCTCAAATCAAATGCTGTAACAAACGCGATGCACTTCCCTGACTAAAAATTGTAGCATGAATAAATAACTTGACCGATGTCGACAAAATTAATTTAAGGGGTGGCTAAAGGTGCACACTAACCACCCTGAATTTCAAAATAAATATCACATTGTTAGTAGATCTCTGAAAAATTCTGTGAGCCAGCAGGTCATCATCCAGGTGCGACGAGCACAGGTTCCGGAGTTTCGAAACCGCGTTGCCCGCGTTGGCATCGTCTAGCTCATTATGCCATTGAATGGCTCGTCAGGTGAAACGGGACCGCGTCGGCCGTCGATTTTTCAAGATCGCGACGAAGAATCGTCGACATACATCACCGGGTGCATTGTCTCCTTTGGCCAGGAGCGAGTCCTGGCGATCCTGTTGACGACTCTCTGCTCTGCTGGTCGGTGATCTATCGACGGGGAAAATTAGAACGGTCGGTTACGCGACCGAGGATCTCTTTCTCCCGACTCTCGCGAATGTGTCTTTAAGGCCGGATTACGCAAACGGCGATTGCGTTCGCACGGGAGACGCTTTGTGGGTGTTATGAAATAGATATCATGTTCCACGGTGCATTTGTACGCGCCACCACGCCGCGGAAACGATTTCGCCGGCTATTTTATCGGCCCCTTCTAACTGCCTAGCCATTTTCTTGGCCGGTGTGTGTCCGAGAGTAATCGACACCAGAGCTTTCCGCTCTTTCTCGCGTCACGGACGTGATCGCTGATCGAAAGACTATCTCCCGTCTCTCTGTGTGTGCTCGTACAAGCTCTGATCTTCCACACCTTCGACTTTGTTTGCGGATCGTACGATCGATTGGTTTACGAGTGTCATTATAGAAATTGAAACTTGCCGCGTGGGCGGCCCAGCCAGACTCTCTACAATTACCGTGAACTTCTTGGGATTACCAGTTCCATATTTTTCTGGCTTTACTGTTTCTATCGGGTTTTTAATTAAGCTGTGCCTTCGGCGAGATCGGTAGACTGAGGGTTTTATGCATTTATGACAAAACACTTCTTATTTTGTATAAAAATCCGCAGTCCGGTGATTGAAGTTTCTTCAGGTTTGTTTAAACTGCTCTGGATGGAAATTAAATTGTATTTTTTAAAAATTGTTTGTCGTCACTCTCTTCCGAAATGTTTATCTCCCTACTAATATATCTTCGTTAAAACATACTATGACGAGAAGAAAAACTTGGAGAATTTAGTTAAAATTGAAAGATGCCGTGAAGAGAACGGCACCTTGAACTGCATTCAGTCTGCACTACGATTTCGTTCCATTTATCTGCGCATGAATTTAATCCAGTTTTAATGCCAGCTTCTGTTCACGGACTAGGACAATCAACGGAAGGATATATCGTCGTCCGAAGGACAGGCCGCGAATTAGTTCCGTCTCACTGGACATTGTAATTGATTTTCCTTAACTCGATTTTAGTGCCTTTAAGCTTGATCTACAGTCGGTTTGGTCACGGCACGATTGCCCTCTGGTATTCCGTAATCTTCGAACTTATTTGCGTCAGGATAACAGTCGAACTTCCGTCCTCGGCGAACTTTCCTTTAACAATTTGAACTTGGTCCGTTCAGACGATTCTCCGTCTTCGGGTCCTCTCTTCGATTCTTCTTGGAAAGCTAGAGAATACAAACAACGAGTTTCTTTCACTCGAAAAATGGAGTAACAATTTTCTGTAGGTACCAATTGCAAGGTATAGTATCGAAAAACTTAATTTCCTTCATGACTTGATGGAATATATTAGGTTGTTGCATACGAAATGCCCGATTTTTAACATTGATATTAAACAAACGCAATTTATTACCGAATGTATTATATCTCAAAATTTCAAGTTTCTTGGTTGTATTACGGTAAACATAAGACGTAATGGTCATTCAAGTTTTTCATTTACGAGATTGTTGTCTGGATTTTGTAGTTCTTTTTTACCATCAAGTAAGTTAATTAATCACCACATTTTTTCCAAAAATCACATACTGCTATCGCCAATAAGTTATTTTTCCAGACATATAAAAGGAATACACGACAGTCGCGTTGGTTGACGTTGAAGTGAACTTTATTTAAAAATAAAATTATACAGCTAAATTAAAATTGAACATAGGATATTACACAAAAATCTTATTATAACATGTGCTCTAATAAAGATATTTATTAAATCATTTTTTATGAAGGTATCTTTATATAATTTTATTAATTGTGAAATTCAAAAATCTAGAATCGGTTGTAATGTTGCTTTTAATATATCAAAGTAGTTGCGGGATGAAATCAATTTTTATGTTATCTCTGCTTCCCACAATGAATGCAAAACATATTTATTTTGCATAAAGATCCGCAGTCTACTTATCAGACATTTGTCAACGGGCTCCAGGCCAAGAAAATCGAGGAAATGCGTCCCGCAGCGAGCAGAAACGAGCTCGCAATCCTCGGACAGGCCGTCCGCGTTAAAAGTGGGGTCGCGAGCTGCGAGGCAGAGCGGCAGCACCACGGACGGATGACTTGCAGGAGCGTTAATAGCGGTCGATCGCGAAAAATTCGCGCCGTTAATCGTCCCGGCGCATACGAATGGTCATCGTTACCTTTCTCACGCTCGAGCCGAGCCGAGCCGAGGGAGCGAGCGAGCGAGCGAGCGAACGGACAGCACAAGCCGAGAAAGGTCCCGAGTCGCCGCGATTTCTTATGCGCGCGGACTGCGGACACCGGTTACATCCTGCGCCGCGCGTTATCTTCTTATTTCGCGTGCACGCCGCCCGTAAAACCCGTAAACTGTCCCCGGGAGACGTACCACCGGCCGGAATACGCGCGCGGAAACACCGTGACCGGCTTAAATCGCGGGAATGCTCGCCCTTGCTCCAACAACCGGAAATCGAGCTTACTCGCTGACGAAAACTGTCTCCGCTCTCACCTCGTAAGAATGGAGGGAGCTATTATAAATAATTGGAGCTATTGAGGCTCCATTTTAGATAATTTTACTAAAGAGAATTTTTAACAGAAGCTGGAATTTTCTACTACTATTACTATGTAAAAGATGTAAAGTTCAGAAAATTTCTAGCGTGTGTTTCATCAGAGTCGTGAATAAAATGGCGAAGGATGCTCACCGTCATCGAACTTTCCCTGTCTCCCAAAATTTTTGGCTTCAAATGTTTGGTACCACTTTTCGCATGTTCTGTAGCGCGCACGTTTTGTCCCAGTGTGGCACAGACCAATTAAGCTGTTGCTGTAAGCTGGAATGCAAAGAGCAAGCAGCGAGGCAAATGATGCTTCTCGCACTCCATATTGAAACTCTTAGAGCGCTCATCACGACTCTTCTTGAAATTAGAAGAACGCTCTTTCAGATGGCACCAAAATCGGGAAGAAATTCGAATTCAGTCAGAAGTTATGATCGTAGAAGAAAAACGGGGAAAGAACTTATTTGCACACCTAATATATAGCGGGTGGGAAGTTTCATTTTGAAAAATGTTCGCGCCATCGACAGACTCACGTCCTCGTTAATTACCAGCGCAGATATCCGCGCGTATCCGCGAGGTCTCGCCGCTCGCGCGGCTTGTCCCGCACGCTGTCGAACTCCTCGGCGATATATCACTCCGTAAATTAGACGGCGTACAGACGCTTTATGAATCGTAAATATTTGCACGACCGAGTGAAACTCGCCTGGGCTGCCAGGCTGCCTAACACCGGTCGAACGTTAATAGTCGGTTTTCCAGTTGAAATGCCCGTGCGAACCGTCGGCGTCGCTCGCCGATCAAAACGAACAGCTGGATGCGTTCCCTCGTTCCTCGCATCGCGTTGTCCCGGACAAATTACCGGTTTACGGGATAAGTGGGACCGTGTGCGCCTCTCCGAAGCGCTTTCTGAGAGTTCCGTGCCGATTTAGAACCGTTTCCGGTTCACACTTTCCTCCACCATGCGGAAAAGTAACGCTGTTGTCGGTTGTCTGCACCTGGTTGACCAATGGCGGGCTCAGAAGAGGTGTGAGTTCAAATTCTGATGGTTTCAGTCAATATTGCTTATCGAATTATCCATTCGCAGCGTTAATTGATGTAGAAGTTCTTTAACGACAGATTCTTATTATTCTTTTGATATAAGAAAACAATGTTCCCCCCCCCCCCCCGCTACAAGACAATATCTATCTCCCTTTCTTACCGCTTATATGTCGCCAGATCAGGGGTGAGGACACGAATTGAGGGGAAAAAGTTACGCTCCCTCGTCCAGTACCAGACACATAGCGTCGGAGAGGGGGAAGATAAAGTGGGGACAAACTTATTATTAATATGTTAGGTCTTAGTGTGGGTAAACTTTACTTTACCTGACTCAAGATTAGTACCTTTCTCCTACGAATTATGACGTATTTGGTATGTAATCCAGTAGATTTGTACCCGGCGCGGATGCAGATCGAAGTTTCGATCCTCTAGGATCACTAGTTAAGGAGTTATGGTCGCTTGAAGTTGAGCATTTTTGACAGGTAAGGGCGCCGCCATGTTGGTTTGTAGTGACGACCGCGAGCCGCTTACCCTGCCGCCCTCCTCGACCTAATCCTAACCAACTCAGTAAGCGGCACGCGACCATCAATACAAACCAATATGGCGGCGCCCTTATCTGTCAAAAAACTGGAAACATGCTCAACTTTAAGCGACCATATCTCCTCAACTATTGATCTTCGAGGTTCGAAACTTCGACCTAACCGCGCTCTGATTGGTCCCTCGTTTTTCGTTGATACTGCTTAACAAAGCCGTGTAGAAAATTTTCGCAAAGGAAAAAGTTCCATCAAACCAACTCAAGAATAACCCATGCAATCGCTACAGGAATAAAGTCTGTTAGAAACGTATCGGTTGCAATAATCCCACAGAAGAAACTGGGCCGCAAAGGGGTGTGAACGAAGCCTTAGACCTGCCGTAGCGATCCTGCGTAAAGGAACAGGACGCGTCTCGCTTACGCAACGAGGGGGAAAAAGGATGAAAACGCAAGCAAAACGGGCGGTAAGAGCTCTCGCGCGGACTTATCGTCCGTATCGGAGGCAGAGATCGGCGTGGCACGGTGACTCAGAGGATCGAGAAACGGGAACGCGAGCAGGTTCCAGGCCAACCCGCCGATCCTCTCGGCGCAATTAGACACTCGTAACATGAGGCGATTTATATTAATCGGTCGGGCGTTAGTCACAACAGATCGAACGGAATTTCACGGTTCCGTGCGGCCGCGGTTTTCGCAAGCCGATCTCGCGAAATACTTTCACGAGTCGCGCCCGCTCCACGATATCGCACTGGGAGACACTGTCGCACGTCGCGGGAGGAAAAATTCGCTGAAATGGCGGACTGTCGAGTTTCTCCGGCTGCCCGAGTCCCGCCTGGGAAAAGCGCTGTGGTTACAGTGAGGAGCAAAATGGTACCAGTGGAACCATTTTTCTAGAAAATCTTTATCTGTGTGTTCACATTGAGACAGACTCCTGCAGATTTCACAAAAAGAAATCCGTTATTTACCAGTTACAGTATTTTTTAAAACCTTTGATGCGATTCAACGATTTTATCAAGTGCACGTTTTTCACGGTTATCTCGTAGATTATTGATGATATCAAAAAACCTTCCAGACGAAACTTGTAGATCTGGATGGGACCTATCATTTATATTCTATCACTTTTTGTCGTACACTGAACAGCTTTCAGTGAAAATGGTGGAGAGGATCCGCTACTACCTGTCGCTTCCGAAAATGTATAGTATATAATAATAAAAAACTATGTAAAAAGACTGCACTCAAAAAGGTTGTTTAAAAATAACTTTTCTTTACCGCGTTATAGTCTACTGTACGTGTTCCTATCATAAATGCAGGAACGATCATCAGTGTACCAATCGCGTTAGATGGTTCGCCAGGTACGATTCGCAACGGACAACCATAACGTCGCTCGTCGTGTCGGTGTTGCCCCATGTTCGATCGCGATCATAAAAATCCAGTGCTGAAAGGATACATCGAATCGGCGTCGTTGCGAAGTCCTGAGATCCGTCAGAGCGAAACGCAGCCTCGCCGTTTCGAAAGGATAGAACGTGGATTATCGATCGTACGATTGTTACCGAACGGTACTAATTACAATCGCCACTAATCGAAAGTCCTGTCGAGGTACAACCGGCCACTAACTTACATCGGATTTTTAGGGGAATCGTATAATCCGTGCGCCCGCGATACAATGTCCGCGGTATGCGTGGCACGACGTTGATAGAGAGTTTATGCTACGAAAGGTTACGCTGCCGAGCAGTAATTGGTCGATCCTCCGATCCGGGATTCTAATGTCCCTGCGCGCAATTTTAATTAAAGTTCCAGTCGAGGCTCTATGGCCATCCGCGAATTACGTTACGGAAATATTGTACAGACCGTGCTCCGATGATCTTTCTAATTCCCATTATCTAATCTGCCGCGGATTTTTATTGAGGATGCATTAAGTGTTCGTCGAGAAGTGGATCGAGCAGCTTACGCAAATTCTATGTTCTGCGAAGTAAACCTAGTCGGAGGACGATGTCGCATATGACCGCGTCGGTCATCCGAGTTGCACACCCGCCATTCGGTTTTCAAAAATTTTAACATCAAATTAATATTCAACGACCTAGGAAATTTAGTGAAACCACTTTTCAAATAATTCCAGAAACTTGAAATCTCTCACTGATTTCGCATTGAAGGTGTCAGATGACGGCATTCATATAATTATGATAGTTGCGTCATATGATAGTTATGAACGTGTATTCTTCTCATATTTTTCGAATGAGAACGCGATTTAAAAAAATTGGAAGTCTCCAAAAATCCAGAAAACAGCATATTTCTCGCAGAAGTTTGAGAGATAATAGTTTCATAAAAATTCAATAGTGGGGTTATAATTGTGGATAGCAATTATAAAGTGCGCCTTAGTTGATAAAATAAAAAGTCGATTTTCCTTTAATGGTCTGCAGGTACATTATGCAATTTATTGAGAGAAACAAGATTTGGAACACCCTGTATATGGATGCAGGTTCGCAGCAGCGATTCGCACATATTCGTCGGCTGATGTATGGGCTACATATCGGCCGAGTGCGTGACCGTGCGTGACCGTGCGTGACCGGGACTCGCGTGCACCGTCTCTCCGAGTGAGTTGTTCCTCTCTCGGCTCGCCGGGGACGAAAAATATGTTAACAAGAACCGTGGACGCGCGTAGAGACTTCTAATTCCGACCCCGGTATCCTCTATCCCTCTCCCTTTCTCTTGCGTGTCTCAGCTGTTCGCTGTCTCCCTCTTTCTGTCTCGCTTTCTCTGTCTTCTCGTACACTCTCTTTGATCCTTTCTCTCTTTCTGCCGGGTCACAGCGAGCATCGGCTGTACGCGCTCGCAGATGAAGACGTCCGAGGAGCCCGACAACGGTTCTTCTTGCTCGAACCTCAATGGAACGCGTGTCTTCCGGATCGAATTAATCACGATGGAATCTCGATTATTCGAACCGGTCGCGCGTGCACCGATCACGGGCCCTTCATCCTCGTGTACAATGGGCCCGCAGCTTTTTTCCCTCCGCCACCGATTGCTCGATTTTTCAACGAGGATCCAGCGATCGGGCAATAACGGTGCGCGGTTTTTAACTGCTGGGCTGGCTCGCGAAATTGCGAAATTTCGTTTTTAATCGAATTCAGGTCCCGTTAAATAAACTTCGTTGATTTTTGAATGTTCGTATAGCAGTCAACGTACTACTTCGTTGACACCCAGTGCATAGATGGTCCGCTACCGGTGATTGATCGATGAAATTTCCTTACGAATTGACCCTTCGCGCGCGTGACTAACTCCCGTTAATAACGAAAATAACTTTCTATCTCCTTCTGCCGAACGCGGGGAAGCTCGATCTTCCGGCTGGGTGTGGCCAGATGGATCTTCGCGGATTTATCGCGAGCTTCACGATTTCTGCAGGGACCTGGAACACGAGCGCGGAGTCGCCTCGACCATAATTCAACCGGACGGTGTGGTGCGCAAAAATATCGCCTGGAAAGCGTCTGGATAATATCGAAATCGTTGGATCAATATTAAAAAAGTCTTTTTAATATTTTATACAGATCAGCTTTCATTAATTTTTGCACACTGTTTTTTTAAGGATCACAGCCGACTAAAAAATGCATAAAATTCCAAATATCTGCAACATTAAGTAGGCTAGTATAAAAATCGAGTTACATAAGTTTCAAAGGATGCAGAGTCGCCAGTTCAGGGGCAGCTACCCCCTCTCCACTAGTACCGGATTAGTCACGTGACACTGTGACGCGTGCGTTACGGAGACGAAGCTCGTCACGTGACCGGGCCGGGGCTGAAGCTTGGGGGAATAGCGCGGTAGAAGAGAGAGGGTAGAGATTTTCTACCAAAAAAAACCTCCAGCCCGCACGAAAATAAATAATGATCGATCAAAAATAAAAATTGAACGATCTCTCGAAACCACGTGAAACCACGGGTCTCGGAAAACGGTCACGGTAGGAGGCCGGCAATTACGGGATCGCGGGTTTCGGTCTAGGTCCGCGGCTAATTAACACCTGCAGCGGGGCCTCGATCGGGCTTTTCGGTCGCAGTTGGCCAGCGGGACGCCGAAGAAAAATCGGCGAGCGGGTGAAAGCGGGTAGCGGGCAGTCGTTTTCCCGGCCTTTCCATAAATTGAACGGAGCTGGGAGTCGGCGGAGAACTCTCTCTCCGCGAGGCGTAACGCTCGCGATCTCGCGAGATCGCTGGATCGCTTGGATCGGTCTCCCGGGCTGATCCGGCGCGGACAATTAAGCATCCGGCCGATTATTATCGATCGAGGCACGCTCTCCAGGACCCAGGAGAAAGTCGACGCGCGCGCCGGGTCCGGTGACCTCACCTGCTTGCCTCGCACTCCGACGGAAGTCGCCTAACTGATTTTAATAGTGACTCTACCGGGTCCGCACGTATCGCATGAGTCGGATTTTCTATTTTTTAATTTTTCGAATTCTACAGACTTCGTTAAAGCTTAATTCTAGTATAAGGTGGTCCAATAACTTATTTCTATTTATACGGACTTTCATTAAAGAAATTTTTTAATTCAAGTTTAGGGTGGTCCATTGACTTATTTCGAATTATACAGACTTTCCTTGAAGAAATTTATAAATTTAAGCATAGGGTGGTCCATTAACTTATTTCGAATTATACAGACTTTCGTTAAAGAAATTTCCTAATCCAATTATACAGGTTAATCTGAATTAATATGAATAAATGATATATAAAAAATTTGCAGGGTATATACGGTGGAATATTCTGATGCAAACATTTTTATAAGGGTATAGGCATCTCGAAGATTTAGTAGGGAAAGAATAAAAGGCGAAAAAATGTTGTCACTTGATGGGGATAAATTTATTATGGTCCTGTGGGATCATTCAACGTTCACACGCAGCAGTGAACGTGTTGGTACACACGTGCAACAGCATGATCTCCGCGGTCAGAAGCCGGTGCAAAATCGCGACGCGCGTGCGGAACGAATCGCACCGCTCGAGGAAGCGGAACCGGGACTAGAAGAGAGACCGAGGTTGGCGAACATGCATGCACGCGGTGTGTCCGACTTCGGAGGCAGTGGTATTGCCTCGTTTTTTCCTGTTTATGCCAGCCGCGGGAAATCCACACGGTCGATTTATGCAAATCTATGACGGGGTCAATGGGGAGCAACGAGATCGAAGAAACGCTAGAAAGCTACTTTTACCGATGAAATGGAACGATCTTCGGGTTCGTTTTTTAGTGGGGCGGCCAGTAGAGGATACGAACGCCGTTCCCCGTCGGTGCACCCCGTGGGATCGCTAATTATTTGATGCGATGCGATGGGAAGTTGACCTGCACTGTGCAAAAACCAAAGCAAACACTGTACAAGTTTTTAATAAATTGACGATATTCAACCTGTCGTCACTTCGTAAAAAACAATCGTACAGCAACAAACTTGGACTCATTTTAAAGCTTGAACATTCTACTTTCGTATCCCGTTATTCTCATTTTTCTCCAAAATATTCTTACATGATGCAGCGCACAAGAAACTGGAGACCCATTTCTCCTAAAAATTCTATAAATTAAAACCTCTGTGAAAACATTAACAAATTCTTTCCGTGAATGAATCTTCCACAGACTTGAAAATTGAAGCCTCTTCTTTCCAACAGACCTTGAAAATTGATGTACGATTTTTGTTCCACTGTTTTATGGAACAAGAACGAGGACCATAATTTCTACAAAATCGTAATTATTAATCGTTGCTGGGAGCGACATAGTCCGAGCTAACGAGAATAGCGTGGCGCGTTGAATTAAATACGCCGAGGAGGATCGACCAGTCGGATAGCCATTTAATCGTGCGATTTACGCGAACAACGGGGGTGTATTTTTAGTTATCGTCGACGAGAGATCGATAGACGACGAGACCGTTCCCGGAAAGGCGGGGCCGGTTTCTAATTCCACGTCGTGTAATTTCTGCGTCCGGCTAATTGGCGGCCAGTTTTGCGATTTATGCTGTGACACGGGGCCAAGCAACATCTGCCCCTGCTGCACCGTATCCTGCGAGATGCCCTAAAGGACTACCGGCCAATCATACATATTAATAGAGTCTACGAGGATACGGAACCCTGAAATCCTTCACGGAATCGATTCGTCTCGTTTTAGGGCCGTGAAACGTTCTGCCCTCGGTAATATTCCTCCCATGTTCTTTTACAGTTAGTAATCGTAGAGCTCGTTGATTAATTAAACGCGGGACCTACCGCGATCGAATCGCCGGTTTGCGATTTTCTAGCCCACGGATGATGAAATTGATGGGAAACTATTCAATGAAATTCTTTGTTCGAGCAGCTGTTATATAACCTTGTTGCTCCTCCTTAAAAAATTATGGTAAAGTCTTTTCACTATCAAATTGACTTTGTTCATATTGTATTTTCATTCCTCAGTTGGATGGAGTTTATATGTACCGCGCGAAATGTATCGAAAATAAAGTAAAATCAGTTTGATAATGAAAAAACTTTGTCATCATTTTCTAAGAGAACGATTGAGTCTTGACGCTTGGTTTCTTCTGCACTTTTTATCCTTCCGATGAGGGGAATACGACGCGATAAGGAAAAATGTTTGACCTTTCGACCTTGAAATTAATTTTACGTTATCGTAATCGCTACACATAATTCCTTTACACCCTGTACATTACAACGACAAGAGCCTAGCAAGAGGACCTCCGGTGCTCTCTACACACTAGCTTCCGCTTACTATACCCGATCAGAACGAACACACCCAGGCTGAACTCCCGCTAGATCAGCAAAGACACGTCTCTCGGTGAATACTCGCGTGGAAGACACGCATGCAGTAAGACAACAAAAACAGTCGGAAGAGGTCGAAGGAGAAGCTGCAGAAGAAGAAGAAGACGACGCCGACGACGAAGAGGAAGAAGAAGAAGAAGAAGAGAGACAGGACGAGGCAGAAGAGGAACGTCCACGAGGTGTGGTGGCAGGCAGGTGAGCGCGGGCGTGCGCGTTTCACGTTGGCATTTGCTAATGGCAATCCCGAAGAAGGGGAGAGCTGGAAGAAGGAAAGAGAGGAGAGCCCAAGGAGGGCCGAACGAGACTTTGTTCTCCTCCCGCGCAAAGAGAAAGAGGAAGAGAGAGAGAGAGAAAGAAGGTGATCGGGCGCGTTTATACCGGCATTACCCTTCTTTCTCTTAGCGCCAGGGGCTCGGGTGAGATACCCGAGCCCGGACCCAGCCGTCCTGCGAGAATAAGGACGGGTACGGGACGAGCACACCCACCTACGATGGGCCGAGCAACGATATATTACTCGCGCGCCTCGTGACACCTCACCTGCCGGGTCTCTCCTTCTTGCCCCTGCAGCTCTGACCGTCCTTTCTGTACGTCTTTCGGCTTGGATTTTCATACAGGGTGTCTCACTCCAACGAGCCTCGTTGCTAGACCATTGGTACCTTTGCTAGACCCTGGTACATTCGGAGAGACTGCTAATGTTCGTCAATGATGAATTCTCCTTCCTTTCTCTTCAACTTTTGAGATGGATTTGGATACTGGGTGTTTCACTCCAACGAGCCTCGTTGCTAGTCCATTGGTAGCTTTGCTAGACCCTGGTCCATTCGGAGAGACTGCTAATAGTCATCAATGGTTAATACTCCTTCCTTTCTCTTCACCTTCTGAGCTGGATTTGCATACAGGGTGTCTCACTACAACTATCCTCATTACTAGTTGATCGGTACCTTTGCTAGGTCAGGTCCAGGTCCGTTTGATGTTCGGAAACACTGCTACTTTCACGAACGGTGTCTCGCTGCAATGATCTTCATTGCTAGATGATCGGTACCTCTACTAGACCCTGCACTAAGTCTGATGCTCCAGAAGACAGAATCAGTGTAGCCATAAAGAAAATGATAAGGTTAACGGGTGACATCGAACTAAGGAACCAACTGGCCTCGGATTCCTCGAGGACCTTTTTAATTCGGTCTCTTCGATGCCAACGTTTGCGCCTGCAACACCCTATAGAAGTGGCCTCATGTCGTTCCCAACGATCTTCCTCGAGGTGGCTTCCCCCAGCGACCAGCTATCTTTTCCTCTCCGGTTTCTTCGAGTCGGTGCTTCCTTGTGGGTGGATCAGAGCCCGGGGATACGTTCGCAACCGCGGAACAAAGTGCGTCCCTTCCGCCATAGAGCGAACAGCGCGCGAGGCACCATGAAACGCAGCTTATCCAAGGTTCGGCGACCAGGCTCGCTGCATAAATCGCCACCTCGCGGAAACAATCATTTGACGTTATTATAAATGACTCTTTTTTCACGCTGAACACCAATTCAACATCATTCAATTCAAATAACATTCTACTTAGCTTCTGTTTTTTGCAATCGACGCTGACAATTTTTATTTTGAATAAAGATCCGCAGTCTACTTCGGAACCCAACGTCCCAAATAAAATGGCCGAAGCACGCATACGTGAAATTCCTCTGATTAAAATTGATTATAATTTTTAGTGGAAATTCGTGTGCTTCCCACAGTAGGTTGACTTAACAAACGCATCTCCGAACATCACCTTTCTACCCAGAAATGAAACCACTGTCAGCGTTCGCCGCGTATTAAATTGGGTTGGCGCGAACAAAGCGATCGATCAAGGTTAATCGGACAGAAACAAGTGTGAATACTTAATATACAGCAGGTGATCTGTATCGCGAGGCAAATCGGCCTGTAATTAAAAAGGTAAGCGACTTGTTCGATCGTGTGTAAACTCGAGGCTCGATTTTCCAGACAACACGGCCTCGGCACGAGAAAACCGCGATACGATTAGCATGTTGGCATTCTCGATCGATCAGTCATCTCCGCGATGAATCACGAGAAGTAATTCAGTGGTTCGATAGGTGAACGACCAGTTTATTCCACCGGTGACACCATTCTCATCTTCTGCCGCGTACGAACCGGTAGCATTATTTTTCTTTGACGGCCGATTTCCTAACGCCCGAAGCCCGGCAAGGACGCGTTATGCAAACCCGGCCGGTTGCGACACCGCCGTAAAATGCATTTCGCGACTCGCCGCGCAGCTGACTTAATTGCTAAATAATGCTTAATTAAATAATCCATGTCCGATCGGTGGAAACCGCGCGTAACCGTTGTCGTAATTTAGACTGCGAAAGAGACCGACGGGAAAATCGCCGCCGAACCGATATCGCCGATCGAGAAACGATCGCGTATCGATTGCCAGTCTATCGCGAGGAATAACAATTTTCAGTGCATTATTTAGCGGATAATGTGACAGACATGTTTTTAAATCGTTTGAATTAATTATTTTTGCACTTCGTCTTATAAGCGAGCAGTTTATTAGCCATTTTATAAATTTTTGACAATTTTATTCAACAAATGATTTTTATTTATCAATTTCCTCTGCTTTTTGTCTCGTGGAAATAATCGATTTGACAACTGAGCTGCTCGATTAGTTTCGACTTTGCAACACTTTCTATTTTATATTGGAGTCCATTCAGTGATTTGGTAACAATATGAGTTACACTATTGAATCTTTGGTATACGCGTGTGATTTTATTCAGGTAAAAGTAATTAGAAATTAAGTGAATTGTATATTTTCTTATAGGGTCTGTTTTCCAAAAGATTTGTTGTTAGAAATGTAAGTATTGTAATTGCACAGAAAACTCTCAAATATATCGTGTTTCCTGAAGTTCGAAATATTTCGATTCTGCTGATTAATTGGTTCAATAATTAAACGAATTTTCAGAATGAGGACTGGGCAGTCCTGACACCATGTCCTCGATTGCAGTAAACCACACGTTGCCAACGAGTCGATTATAAAGGCGTTCCTCATTATAAGAACATTGTATGTTCGTTGATTCTCGATTACCTGGACATGCGAGGCCAATTGACTCTCGCCGGAATAATCGAGATCAGACGTGCTATTATCGACTGATTGACTCGCGACTTCGCGACCAAGTTGTCTTTCTGGATGATGGAGGATCGCTAGATCACAGTCGCTCAACGATCGTAATCATCGTAGTCGAACATCGTCGAACAGAGGACGATTTATGAACGGTAGAAAAACTGAATCGCTTAATTCTCTTCGAAGGCTGAATCGGTTCTTTTGTTAACGACTTGGGGACTGACAAATAAATATCTCTGCGAGGCTGTGATTTATCGAGATGATCGATAATGAACTTGTGTTAACGTTCATCATGGTCGCGAATCGATTTTTCCTTTTGGAAATGTAAATCGCATTTCTCTTTTCAAAATCTCGCCTCCAGAGAGAATAACACGAATTGTAAATCAATTTTTGAATTTTTGGGTTACACAGAATATTAAAAAATTGCTAAATATAAATTACTGGAACTATAATAATTCTAACCAGTAGAAAATATATAACTGCATTTTTCCAAGTCTCTCGAATCAATTTTCTTGCGCTCCAACGTTATTAAAGCAGTTTATGAAAATAGAAATTTACAATTGACTTAGAACTCGTGCGGTGCTCACGCAACATGAAACGTGTCTTCTATGAAAATCCACTGAATATTTACGAGTATAGTTGCCTGCAGAATGATCGAGGAAACGAAGTGTGTACAACTTGTACCGATCGCCCGGTATGTTATCGATCCGATAAAAAGCGGATAAACGCGAACAAGACCGGAACGATTCGCATGATTTTATTATTTTATCGTGGTTATTAACGTGATAATCCGTTTCGCCGATGCTCAGATCGTCATTTTAATCGCATGTTTAGGGAAACTGGCAAGGAAATAATCTCGACAAAGTAACGATCGACTCCCGGCCCCGACAACAACCGACATATCCCAGATTACCGGCAAACATCGTTTAATCGACGTGTTTATCCTGCGCCGGGGCTCTCTTTTTTCGTCCCATTATCGCGATATTATTCATCGGCGCGCTAATAACATGTGACTCACGACAGAAACGCAGAAAAACCGTATACACTCCGGTTTTTGCCGCGGCGATTACGGGGACCTTGCGTATTATACTTATCCTGTCACGAGTTCCGCTTTAATCTCATTAACTTGTCAGCCGATTTTTGCCTCCGACTCGCTAATCGACTGCGTGGACGCAATATACTATTTTCAAGCACGATACTCTAAAACACTCACTTGCCTGCCAAAACTTTTTATTTGGACAACCGTCGGTCATCTTCACATTTGTTGCTCGTGACAGATGGTACAATTACAAAGAGGGTCTCCATAAAAATCGTAATGTCTACTACAAAAATTAATATTTTAAACTGATAATTTTTTCACACGTTCATTAGAACCGTATGCAAACGAAATAAAAATTTCAGAAATCTACGTTCAGCCATTCTCTGTGAACATTTTTTCCGAAATTAGGTGTACCTATCTGTCCATCCAACAAGAACGTCCCTACACAAAAATTTTCATATCTAATGTAAAAGTTATTATTTTAAGTTGAACAATTTTTTACACGTTCCTGAAAGCCCTATCCAAACATATAAAAAATTTCACAAATCTACATTCACCCCCTTCACTATAAAAAATTTTACAAAATCAGGTGTATCTGACCATCCAAAAGGGAAGTACCTTCACAAAAATTTTCATATCTAATTTAAAAGTTATTATTTTAAGCTGATAATTTTTTTCCACGTTCCCGGAAGCTGTATGTAAATATAGAAAAAGTTTCAGAAATCTGCACGTTTGTACTATCATTTTCTCTGAATTTATCTTTACCATCGTATGCTGTATGCCTAAGCATTCTTGTGCGCAGAAACGGACAGTCTCTTCTGTCTCGTTGACATTTCAACAAGCACCATAATCGTACCGCAACGACGCCACGTGACACAACAACTTAATTTCCCCGGTACCAACGACATATCATTTCCATACCCGTTTGATAGCATGATTGCCCGGGGAACCGATACACATCGGCATTAATAGATACGTCATTGAATTTGTTGCAGCGCCGCAAACGTTGCCGCTCGATGTTTACACCGCGTTGCACGAGTCTGTGTGTCATTATGGAAGCGGACTGCAACACGCTTTACCATTTATGTATTTATAAACCTCTTTGCGGCGACGGGGCCACTGCATTAAAAAAACTCGCGTGTGTCTCCGAGCAACTTTTTCAGAACCGGAAGACCTAAGCATTGCGACTAATTGCTCCTTGATTTGCTCAGTCGGAGTCGGAGTTACAAGTGACACTAATGCTGAACACTGATACGTTGCATTTCCAACTCTCTCCTAATACTTTCGTTGATCTTTTTCTTTGCGGACTATTTTAACCCTTTGCACTCGAATGGCGAGTCTGAAGCTCCACTAAAAATTGCCATTCCATTATACAAAACAGTTTTAACATTATTAAATTTGTCCGTATCCTATAAATTGTAAAAAGCTCAACTGTTATATAAGAAAACAAAAAAAGATTACATAGAACAAAAATGATCTGCGTGAAACAAATATCTTGATTTTGGAATTAAAATTGCTTCGAGTGCAAAGGTTTAACTCTGAAACCAAACTTTCTTTTCGACATGGAATATTTCCATTCTCTATATGACTTCTTAATTTTATGAAACTAAATGACCTCTGCTGTCAAAGCAACGTCAAAAATGTGTATTAAAAAATAGTTGAATTTTTGGAATGCTCGCAAAATGTTTGTAGAATGAAAAGCTTCAACATGATCATCTTTTGGTTCACCAAACCTGATTCAGGATGGTGAGGGGATTTCGCGTTGAATAATTGACTTGTTCTCCTAGGACAGCTTCGAAATCGTGTTCCGGTTCACAGAAGCATGTTTCGGGAGAATGATCGAAGAAATCAGCAGGTGAGCAGGCAGACCCGTCCACTGGTGATTCGAAGATGCGATTCTCTCGAGGTCAAGGAACATCGGACGCGGTTTGATCCCATTTTTCGTGGCCGGTGGAAACAGCATCGGGCTCGGTGAACGCGTCTCTGCAGAACCGAGCAGAGGATCGCGGTGTTACCGATGTTAAATGGGTGCCACGGCACACCTGGACGCAAACTAATGTCCGCGTCCACCTCGTATATAGCATCGCGACTGCTACCGCGATGCAAATGCCGGATTCCGCGGGCCACCGCATAATGAATCCACTTTGCGCCGAGCGGCGTTTCTTCGCTGCTTCTTTCGTCCGGTTCCACGTTCCTCTCTGTTACCTCTCTCGCTCTTCCCCTCTTCCTTTTTCGCTGTTAACTCTCCGGCACTGGGTCGATTTTGACCGGGAGTAACGCGATCGTCATTCAACCGCCCACTTCCAGATTATCAGGTGGACCGTGTCAGGGACAATGGAAAGATGAACCCGCAAAAATGTGTTTTAAATTTCGCCCACCGGTGCATCGTGCAAAATAGTCTATCCACCAAGTCTGGAAAATTGAACACGCACTGCAAAAATTATGAAAAGCACCTGAATCATCTTGACTCTCAAATTCGCGGAGCCTATTCATCAACAGGTTCAACGAACACTTTAAAATTCAGGAAAAACTTCAGCGCTCGAGAACTCGTCGTTTTCCAGGGACGCGCATTCCCCATATGCCGGGGACGCTCCACACCCTATGAGACGGAATGCAATCCCGGGGCCATGGAAAATTAATTAACCCAGTCACGACAAACTTCCGCGGGCATCCAATCGAAATCGCCGGTGTCTCGCGGCGAATCTCGCCGCGGTAATCGAAAGCAATCGTCGGCGAGTTGTTCAACGGCGATCCAGCGAAGACCTCTTGGTCCCTGGACGCGGAGAAGATAAGATTCCAGGATCGGAAGAGGATCGTCGAGAGAATTGCTGAGAGAGACTGAACGAGCGTGTGTATGTGTGTACGTATACTCGGACATTGCTCGACTCGAATCGCTAGGACGCCAGGTTGCCGTGTGTGACCAGCCACCGGTATCTTTGTCGTCATCTTCGCGGCATTCCGCGTAAAGTCGAAATCGCGCGCGGACCCGCTCGATTCCGCACAGCGACGAGAGGCGGGGTATGGGAAGCCGGCGACATTTAGCTCGGCAATCGGTAGGACACCTGTGACATTTCATTAAGTGGCGGTCGCACGGGGCCGAGCAACGGCGAGCATAGGAGACACTCGCCGCGAAACCGACCGCAGGACCAAGAAAAAGACAGTGGGAGACTGCCAGCGATAGTAAGAGACAGTAGGAGCCTGTATGAGACACTGAGATGCAGAAGAGACAGAGAGAATGGGAAAGTAAGGGAGAACGAGACAAAAAGAATAAGGGACAGTTAAGCTTTAGGAATTTTTTTCAAAGGAACTACTGAACTCTTTGTAATAGAATTTAGCACAGACATTTACAAATATCTGAAGGACATATATTATCTTTTTCAAGTAAAAATTGTGAAAATTGCATGAGCTATATATTTTTTAATACAGAGAGTAAATAAGAGAAGGGACAGTGAAGCTTTAGGAACTTTTTTCGAAAGAACCATTGAACTTCTTGCAACAGCCGCATTTCGAGTTGAGATTATTGATTTTTTAGTCTAGAAATTCTTTCACAACTTTCGAAAAAGAGGAAACTCTGTCTGTCTTCGAGTAACCGGAGTTTAATAACTATACTGGTGGATAGTAATGATATAGTAAAGCTTCAATAAAATTCAACTGGCTATTAACCCATCCGCCGCAAAAGGTAGTTAACTTGAGAGCCGTCTGATCTTAGGCTCGTGCGTGCAATTAGCGCGATCTATTTAGCTAAGAAATGAAAACAAACGTAAAGCAGTTATCCTGAAATATTTATCTATATGAGACGGTATTAAACATCACATTTTAATGGGTTTTAATCTTCTCGAGGTTGTAAGATCACTTAACACTAACCATAGCAAGCACGAAATGTGATTGGTGCACCTTGTTTAAAAAAAAATTACAAGATTGAATTTCTCTAGACTTCTCACAGAAACTTTTTATTTCACAACTTATTTACCATAAAACTTTTAGATTATTCTTGCATGAAAAAAATCACGCACGTACCTGAACTACCAGTAAATATGTGTGAAAAATCCCAAAGCCATAGGTTCACTAGTTTCCCCGGAAAAAATTCCGAAATATTCGTACAAAAATGGTCCCCAAAACAAGAACATCTACTGTACAAAAGAATGCATAACTTGCCGAATTTTTATTATTCTTGCTTGAAAAAAATCACGCACGTACCTGAACTATCAATAAATATGTGTGAAAAATCCCAATGCCATAGGTTCACTAGTTTTCCCGGAAAAAATTATTGGAAAACAGGCTCAAAAACGAGAATACCCCCATAAACGTGAAATCCTCGCGAGGAAACAGTTCGAGCCTGGAGAACCTCTCCACTCGTTCAACGTCCCAAAGACACGCCCGGTATTGCTTTCAATTAGCAGCACCTGGAGATCGGTATCCGGTACCATCTCGGCGAGCGACAGGGGCAGCCTCGGGTCCGTGAACGCAAAAGCAAAAGCCAGCCGATAAAGCGCGCCGCGCCGCGGTCCGCGCGAGGGAACTTAATAATGGTAATTACAACGCAGCCACGGAAATTTATGATGTTACTCCATGCCACGGAGTAACACGGAGCCATGGAAATGCGCCGCGCACCGATACGTCGCTGGAAAAAGAATCCGGCCGCCGATTTTTCCGACAGCCGCATACCTCGACGGCGATACCCAAGCGACTATTCGCTCGCGATTATTCGGAATCTGCGGAGAACGGGCACGAACGGGGTCGCCTTGTGCAATTGCTGCGTTGCTAATACCGCGCGGAGTCTACTTAATTTTTATGCTATTTTTTTTCCCACTTTTTGATACATTTTCAATGAATTTTTTGCCGTCGGGGTCAGCTTACTGAGACGTGTGCAGATAGTGAGCAGGTTTGGGAATCTTTTATAATGGAGGGGGTGAATGTGGATTTGTGAAATTTTTCATACATCTGAATAGAACTTTGAGGAATGTGTGGAAAATATTTCAGCTTAAAATATTGACTTCTGTAGTAGATATCAAAATTTTTATGAAGCGACTTTCTTTTTTAATGGACAAGTGCTGTATCTGATTGTGACAAATTTTTTACATTGTGAAGAGGGTGAATGTGGGTTCATGAAAATTTTGGCATGTTTAAGTAGGTCTTTGAGGAACATATGAACAAATTTTCAGCTTGAAATATTAACTTTTGCAGGAGATACTGCAATTTTTATGAAGATACTTTTACGAATTTTTACGAACTTTTTTGTGTACTTCTTTAAATCGCACTAATTCGTTTTTACCATAAATGCTTAAATTCCACAGTCTGTAAATGACATAGGGTTCCACATAATTCGATCTCCGCGAGTACCGAGACACTACTGTAGTCCTCGTTTGCGGGCAACATCGAAAGGGTTAAAGCCTCGGTGTTAGTCAGATCGTCGGATCGGTGGTTGTCGAAGTTGGATCGGTGTGCGGCTGTCATTGGTCGATGGGAGTCAGGGGGTGCCCCTCCTCGCAGAGGTGCCGGTAATTAAAGATATTATCAGCGGTGCGTGTCGGCGCGATACACGCGAGAGACGCGACTCGTGTGTACGCGGGGCTTGCGTACCACGGGAACGGTGGTACGTGCGCGACCGTTCGGAACCAGTACGTGTAACCGGTGCATCGCCTTGTTCGTTTGATTACGAAACCACTCGCAGGACGATGCGGTTGCATCGCGCTTTCTGCGAGAACCGCGGGAACCTACGGGCAACCATACGCCCGTTGCTTTCGATCGACTCGCGCGACAACGATGCGTAGACAAAGTGTAGACCATTATTTTCTAATCACAGTATCATTGAAAATTGGACCCTTTATTCTTCTTTTAATTATCCTATTAAGCTGAAACTTAATATTTTTAACAAGTCCATGGCTTTAAATTGTTTGTACCCATTTTTGTCATAAATGCATAAAATCCGCAGTCCAGCAATAACTTTACTGAAATCTTCTCCGCGGCTCCGTGAAGGACTTATTAACGAAAAACGCGGACCAATCGGAGAATCCGTCCACTGTAGCCGCGCCCTGATTGGTCCGTGTTAATAATTCCTTAACGAAGCCACGGAGAACATTTTCGCAAAGGGAAAAGTTACTTGAAATGACCTCCGCAATCACCTGTAATGAAATACACAATTTTTGGTACATCCTGTACTCTTGTAAATTTAAGTCAATTAACCAACGAGTTCGTTATTGGAGTTCACTATACTGCCATAGTAGGGTGCCAAGGATATCCGCATATTATTCTCGATCTATTAAAATTATTCAGGAAGAACTTCCTGTTCGATCTCTATTTCTTGTTCACTCGATAGGTGAAATTACAAGATTTATCATTCACCGCGGAAGTTTCGAGCCGCGAAAGGAAGGAGCGTTAACGGGAACGTTCGAACCTAGGTCAATGCCGATCGACCTCTCGCGCGGGCGCAGTTTCTTTGCCAAATACGAAGGTCGATCGATCGAGGATGTAGCGGACGGCGTAGATCATCCTCGATCTTCGTCCTAGCGAAAGGTCAACGCGTGTGTTTCGCCGATCGACGTGCCAGCGGAGAACGAACGCTATTCCCCTGGCACATCGAGCGTACACGATCTCCTCGCACCGATCCGCGTCTCCTTTTCAACACTTCGACTCTCACACTTTTCTTCTATACATTGAACGGCACTTGGACACTGCATCAGGACTCCCAAAAAATTCCTGATATCAAGATAGGAATTAAAATAATTTAGGGACAGCGAAACTGAAAAGATCGAATTTATCGTGGAGGTTAGATAAATCGGCGTGACGATGCTAATTCGATGACGGAATGTTTTTCTTTGTAACAGTTTGAATTATTTGTTCATATTCGTAAAGGAATTTTAATGTCGACCAGGAAACAGAGTATTTTCAGAGTCATTTTTCAACATTTTGATTTTTATTTTATTCGATAAACTACGTTAATTTGCTAGCACTCACTTGTGCCACTTCTGAAATGATCACAGACTCGTTGCCGTGATGCTCCCGAGCTCCCTTCGAAAATCGTCTCTTCTCCTAACGATTGTTTCTATTCGAAGATCGATTTCCACGAACCGATCAAATTAATTGCTTAACGCGCGCCTATTCTATGCAGATGCAGCGCCGGAGTCCGTTATCATCGTCCAATTACAGCCGGGACTCTCTTTCATTTACCGGGAATCCAGTCGAGTGACTTTTGCTTGTTTTTCTCGTCGCAGAGGCGGACCGATTCCGGATCGCCTTGGAAATATGACGAAACGGTAAATTACGAGCCGCGGGAATGCCCGTGCGCGCCGATATCCGATTCGGATTCCGAATCGATCGTACAAGTCGCTCGGATCGGATCGATAGCGCCGTGAGTCAGCCGCTGAACTTGATCCGATCGATGCGCAAGGTGCACGATCTAACTGGCACACGTTTCGAGGGACTGCTTCACGAAACTGTGTTTAGAATCTACTTACTATACACATTTGTACTTGAACAAAGCTCTTGAATAATGTCGCATGGCAGCCTCTTCATAATTTCATTAATTGTAAAATAAGAAAAATAAGAAAGTGGTAGGTTTAGTGATAAACAAAGTGCACATGGTCACCATAAATATCCAGTAAGCAATCTGTTCTTGATTTGGTAAGAATTTGGCACCAAATCTGACGACAAAATCCATGCCAAATGGAGGACAAGCTCTGTCCTCGTTGCAGAGGGCAGGTCGGTCGCGCTAAGCGCGAACCTAACCTTGCTTTCAGAGTAAATATCGGGCAAAATCGTTATTGTCATTATTTTAAACCTTGTAAATACTCAAAGTATTGAAAATGCATGGAACTTAAAATTATATAATTTAGAGATTTAAAGAAAATTCGATTTTCCCTCTTAGAGCAAAGTTGACTGCGATTTTGCTCGATATTTACGTCAGGAAATATCCTGCCAATAGACGACAGGTTTTGATCTGCAGATTCAGAGCAAATACGAACCAGATCCTGTTCCAAACATGTCTTGGCCCCAAAATGACCGCGTTTGGCTCGCAAAGTATGATTGCAGACATTTGGTCTTAACCCCTAGCACTCGAGTAGTGACTCTGAGGCGAAAAATATCAAAATATTCTTTACATTATTAGATATGTTGGTATCTAATCGATTAATAAACATTTAAGAATTGTATGAGTTACTATATCACTTTCAAACCCGTGAAAATTAAAAGATTATAGAGAATGGAAATATTCTAGGTCGAATAAATGTTTAATTTTCGAGTTAAAATGGCTTCGAGTCCACAGGGTTTAGACTGCCGGCGTGAAATTTATATGAAGTCACTTCCCGATCACTTCCATTCCCTATCGGCACTGGCACTGATCGGAGCCAGCTAAATGGTTCCGGGAAAAAATATTACGCTTTCAGTTTAAAAATGCAGGCAGTCTAAGGGTGAATCTTCTCGAGCAGATTTTGCTGACTGGGTACACGGAATCGCATCTCTTCGAAAGTGCCATAAGCGCCAAAAATTCCGCAGCGAATGCTCCTCTCGAGGTTTGCAGGAAGGTTCGAACGCGTCGTGCACGAACAATGGCGGTTCGATGAAGCTTTCGAGACATCGTTCCGGACGAGGGAGGGCTCGCGCAATAAATAAGTGGCATTGAATCGGTCCTGGATCCCGCATCAGCTGACTAACTGTCTCCCGAACACAATGGCGCGACTTTGCTCGCCCGGAACACTGCGCCGCGAGCACCGAGCGAAAGAATCCGCGGTTCCGAGAACCGCGTCGGGTAGAAGCGCGGGCACAATCGCGGGTATACACGGAATACAGGTAGAGGCAGAGATACCTACAGGTAACTATGTCCCTCGGACGTATTGAGCCATCATCGCGGATCCGGGAATTGTGCAGGGCGGTCCATAAAACGCGGCTCCGTGCCGCGTTAGGACTCCACGCGGCGGTAATTTACAACGCTGGACACCGCTGCCGGTTTATTACCGGGTTGTTTATTTTACGATTGGTACGCCGGTCTGCAAGCCTTCCGATCTGTCTCTCATCTCTTTCTCTTTTTCCTCTGGCGGACAGTTGCGGGCTGCACGCGCTGCAACGATGCGATGCAACCATCTCTGCCTTCCTCGTTCCTTTCGCGATGCACCGGAACCGTGAACCTTCGCCGAGTTCTTCGAGAGCGTCGATGCTCGCTGCGCTGCCCTAGAAATTGCATTTACGAGGAACATGCGAAGTTGCAAGCATGCTGTTCACGAAGCTGCAGTTTACTCGACAGATTCTGTGAACTCGTGAAACTGCAGTAACGCTTCGATACGTGTCACTGGGGTGTGCACGATAGTTGAGCAAAATGTATTCCAACCGTAAACTTTTATTTTTTATTGTCTTCTTGTGAGAAACTTTTACCAGTGTGTTAGTGGCATTTTTCGGGTTAGAATGAGACCCGACACGATACAATATAAATCATATTGATTCGCTTAGTTAAGAATTTAGTGGAACCTCGATTAATTCCAGCGCTGTAGGTAGATTAATCGAACGAGGTCCCACTGTACCGTGGATTAAATGTGTGAACACGATCCAAATTGCATCGTGTTTGGACTCATTTTAACCAGCAAATGGTTTGATAAGAGTTATCCCAAAAATATTCAGTCTAACAACGTCTGCATCGATTGCAAGAAAAATACAAACCAAATTGGATGTTATTTCATGCCTGAATAATTGCAATAGGGGACAAATCACATATATACATCTTCAATTTTTAAAATTTTCCGACAGCTTTCAATTTCATCTACTCAATTTTCCTATAAATGCATAAAGGTCCGCAGTCTAGTCATCAATAATGATAACGTGCATAAGCACGCGCGTAGCAACAACTGCATAAACGAGTGGCCTCGATCAATCGGAAGGACTCGCGGTTAATTGGGCATCGGTTAATAACGCGTGCAGATACCAACGCTTACGAAGGAGGAGCGAGAACGTAACAGCGTGCGTTCCTGTATCACACGTAGAGACTCGAAGTCTACCTGTTCCTACGCACGCCCACCTGGCTAAGCGTTGAATTTATCGCGTTATTAATCTACGGGCCGAGGTTCGAGCCGCGATGGATGGCCACGAATTTACGGCACAAGCGAAAGACGACGCTGTCCGCGGGGCAGCCTCGTCCTTTCGCGTGCTAAGCCGGATCTGGTCGTCCAGGAAAAATCGCACGCAGATTTTCCTGCCTTCGCAACTTTGCTACAAAGTTTACCTGCCGCGATATTTCACCTCGGCCGCTTTCGCGCCGCCGCCGACTCTACTTCTTCAATGAGCCGCTCGTGAAATATGAAACATGCTTGTGCTCCGAGCCGTTTGCAAGCTGATCGAAACGGTTCTTCTGATTGATCGTGGGTGTACGTGTGTGTATTTGTGTCACTTTTGCGTTTGTTGGAAGTATCGGAAGTTCCGTGGTGCAAAGATTCTGCAAAATAGTTCATCATTGGATAAGGATAATTGGAGAAGGATGATCTCGATGGAAAATAAAAATTGTCTAGCTTGATTGTAAGATGCCGAAGTTAAATGAAACTGCCAATTTTGTTCATGTTAGTCATCTTTAATTTCTATTGATCAGTTAATCATTAGAAAATGAAAAATGTCTACGTTAATTACACGACGCCGAAGTTATATGAAAATGCAGTTTTCTCATTTCAGTCGTCATGAGAAATCGAAAATAATTTAGCATAAGATCATTAAACTCTTTTAAACAGTTAATTATTGAAATATGAGTAGATCTTGTAAAATTGTCTACGTTAATTGTAAGATACCGTAGTTGAATGAACTTTTTTGTTACTTAGAACGTTACTTACTCCCTCAATGATGTTAGGAGAAATCATCTATCGACATCTTAAATTTGTCAAATTTTTCGACAATTTTGAATTTCATCTACTCAATTCTGCTATAAATGCATAAGTAGGTGAAATGCAAAATAGAAACTGTCCGAATGACAAAGCATATTTACGTAGATACAACTAGTTTCGCGTTTCCATTGTTAGACGCAGGCGAGGAAGAATATTTTTCCGAGGACATGGAAATCGATCGACAATCGTAGGGCCATGTTCCCATGCTTAGCGTATCCCGGTGCAGTCGTCGGCATCGATCACACGTCGGCGCACGGTTTCGCGAATCCATCTTGGCTGTCCCTGCGACACACGTAACCCAGTTTCATACAAATCGGCCGGTGTTCCTAATAAGAAGCTGGAGGCAGCCGGCCGTTCAGCATTCCGGTCCGCGAAAGGAGCCTCAAAGAGCGTCGAACGAGAGAGAGACTACCGCGTGGCGACCGGGTCCAATTTGCCGGGTAGAGCTCTCGCTAAGAAATCCGATTTTCCGACGCTTCCTCGTTCCCCAGCTATAGTACAGTCCCCTACCTAGTCCCCTAACTGGTCCCCCAACTGGCCCCCTACCTAACTTATCGGTTACGCAGTCGAGGACGGTCCCCGAGAAAACCCAGGTCTGAAAACTATCCGAGAGTTGAACGTTGAACGCGTAGCTCTACGAGTTCTATGAGGTCTCAGCTACGAGTGGAAGGAAGGCGAGGCGAATGGATATGCAGGAACGTAGAGGCACTCGCGGCCAGAGGCGATTAAAGAAAGCGACACGCCGCATATGTCACAGCGTTCACACGCCCCGGCATTTGCACCGACACCGACACCCACCGCGCCTATGACTATGCCTATGCCTCTGTGCCTACCTATGCCCAGCGATACCGGTCGGTTTAGACTCTAGACCCAGACCCCAGACAACTATACAGGCTGGTCCATCGAGGGGAATAATATAATAAATCAGTATTTAAGATGTCGCTGCAGAAAGGAAACTTTGTTCTAGGAATCTGTGGAAGATCCATTTAGAGAAAAATTTATTGGTGTTTTTGCAGACGATTCAATGCGTAGCGTTTTCGACCGAAAACGTGTCCTCAGTTTTTCACCTGCTATGTCACGTGAAAGTGCCTTGAAAGAAATTAAAGATGGCTTGCGAGAGTGGAGTGACTTCAAGCTTAAAATGAGTCCAAGTTCATTCCTGTACGATTGGTTTTTACGAAATTACAATGGGTTAAATATTGTCACTTCCTCGAGTGTCAGAAATTAGAGTATATTCGGGTTCTTTCGATGGACCATCCTGTACATACGTGCACAGTCAGACAGTCTCGCGGATACGTTTTCACGAAGCCCGTTTTCTGGCTCGTGACTGCACCGGCTGCAGTTGCAGGTAGCTCTCTCGCGTACCTGACCCCGTGAATGCGATCGCGAAACAAGCGCGTCCGATCCACGCGCACGCCTAACCGATCGCAGTTCCTTATCGACCGTGGAACTGATCGCCTAACGCTCATTCGCGCCGATGATCGATCGTCGCTCGTCGCTCGTCGCTCGTTTTCGCTGTACTATCCAGCTATATACTAGAATTTACTATGATATACTAAAATATACTGAAATATACTATATTATATTATAATATGTATAGTATACATATATTTTTATTTATTTTATTACACATTATAGAGTATAAAAAATGTTTTCACGATTGCGACCAAATGCATTTCTTCAACATATTTTCTAGACGTAATTTACTAAACTAATTCATCCAGCCTTACAGAGAAATTGAAGTCGTCTAGTCCCCATTTATAAAAAAGTTATACTGATGTAAAGTGTGTGATCAGTTTTGCTCCTAACTGTATATGTACTATACTATAATATACTGTAATGTACTAGAATATACTATATTATACTAGAATATACTAGAACACACTAAAACCAGGATACCCCCTCACCCCTTCCCAGCTCAATGATGCCTTAAAGGCAGATTTGAACGTGCCAGCAAGTTTTTTGTAATTTCCGCCAAAAGCGAAAGTCATACGCGCATTCTGCACATAAAAACGAGTAAAATTCCACATAACAGGTGCCAAACGGGGGAGGGGGGTTATTCGAAAGTCCACAGTTGACATGTCGGGAGGGGAAAGGTGAACGGGCTAATTTCTAGCCATTTCACATGAGAATAATATGTAGGTTAACGGGAAGGGTTAAAGCAGCTCTTTGGAGCAATTTGGGCGTGACTGGGTCCAGCACTGACCTAGCCCACAGCGTGACAGCGTCAGGATTCTCTCGAACAGCGTTTCCACCTGTGTGGTACAATTCCCACGTGGACTCTCGTAATCAGTCAGCACTGTAGCACGTGTTCCTCGGCTCCCAGGAGAGAATGAGAGGAAGAAAGAAGAAAAGAAACAGCCAAGCGACTTCTGCGAGCGGACCTCGTAAAAGTACCGTTCCGTTTTAAGTCGCGGTGCATCTGCGAGACCTGCTCGTAAAGGGGCCAGTGTCGCCTGGATCTAGATCCAGAACCTGGACCGACCACTTCCGGGGCACTTAGCTCGGTCGAGATGAATTTTAACGACGGACAAATTGAAATTCCCTGGCCGGCGAACCGTCGCGAGGCTCATTTAAGGGGTCTTCTGGTTTGAAGCGGCTTTTCCAGGCCCGGTTTGAAATTTTTTTTTAAAGAAGTCGGATAAGTCTTTTGTAAAGAGGTTTTGCGAACGTGTTGTCTATTATCTAGACCATACGACAGAATTTTTAGAAGTCGAAATACTTGAAATTGTGGGAGATATAGTTTCCTGAAGAGGAGGAGGAGGAGAGGACGTCAATGAAAATTTAGAAGGGGACGTCAACTAAATCTTTCCAAATTTTTGTACAGAAATTGGACGGTTGTTTTTTTATCGAGGTTTTGCATACGTATAGTCTACTGTTTGGAGAATACAGTAGAATTTTTTCAAGCCTAAATACTTGAAATTGTGGGAGTTATATAATCTAATAAAACATCAAACAAATACGATGTTCACGTTAGTATCCTATAGTACTCCTTCACGATCGCATAAAAGCTTGTTCATACGCTGCAGGATTATCGCAGGACTATACAGATATCCGCTCGCAGTATAATGATGGCGGAGGTGTCTTTATTTTCAAGGAAATCCGCGGATAGGCGTAGAGTTAGGTGGAAAAGCAATCCGATCAAGGCTGTATCTTATTAGATTATTATCGGTGTCGCCGAGGTGTCTGAGATGTTATCGTTCCAAGTGCGCTAGAGCTCAAGGAGAGATTACTATGGCGGCCCCAGCACCTCTAGGAGACGCTGTATCTTCGAATAAACCGATTACCAACAATTTATCGGGCGTTAGTTTATCAGAAATATTGGGGTCGAGCACGGTTTATGAAACAATAAACGGCTCGGTGTTAAACCTCTCTCGAATATTCGAAGTATTCTTTATCTGGCGATGTCCTGAAGACCTAGGGCGTTGGTCCCTGAAGTGGTCCTGGTCGATTTACAATTTTTATCTCGAAGTAACGTCGGTTATAATAAAAATTGTGTGCATAAGTTACGCAAACTCTGCGACACAAGTGGCGGTAAATTCGAGTCCGACTAATAGATGGATGTATTCCGAATAATAGGAATAGTGACGAAGAAAATGACACAGTTGCGACGAATTCGTTCGTCTCGCGAGTCGAATGGAATCGAACAGGTGAAGAGTCGGACTAATTACCCGCACGATGATCGATTGCGAAAGGAGCCGGTATCGCGGGCGCGACACAGAAAGCATCCGCGGGATCCGGGATCTAGAAGTCGTGATCGCCGATGATCGTCTTACATAAACGCCATCCAGAAGGATGTCGTACAGGGCCGCTCGAGATATGCATTTAACCGGGGTTAAAGCGAATAACCCGACGGCGGCGTTCCATTCAAGGGCACCGTGGAACGATCCCACACGATCTTTCTCTGTTTCCACCTTCCTCTCTTTCTTCCTCTCGATCTCATTTAATTTTTCGTTCCTTATTTGTACTGCATTGTTCTCTCTAATTATTTATTTCTGCAGTGCTCCATCTCTCTGTCTTATTTAATTATTTACCAGGAAAACATTTTTTAATTTCAATAATTGTGAAATGCAAAATCTGGTACCGGTCATTTGATCGGCGGTGGTAGGTTTAATGATTATATATTAAAATAGGGTCTCTCTCTCTCTTCAATATGTATTCGTAAAATGTCGTAGAAGGGAAAAGAAAATTTATATTTTTTGTATGGCTACATTTATTCCAATGCTTATGCATTGATTAAAAACGAATAAAAAATTTGATTTCATCTAAAAAGAAACACGTAACATTTATATTAGGTAGACTTTGTTAAAATCTTCATGACGAGTCTGACCCGTTAAAATACGGCAAGGGGTCAAAAAGTTGACATAATCGGTATACCAGCTGCAGTGTAAAAACTACAAGAACCGACTCTTGAACCCGGAAAAAAGCGAAAGAGGAGACAGATTAAAATAATACAGCTCACCGACCGTTAATTCACGGTCTCAATTAGCAGCCGGTCAGCCTTCCGTAGAAATTGAAACACGATCGTATCAACATTAATAACAGCGATCGGAGAATTTACAAGCGAGCCGAGAGGCTCTCAGAAATTCCCCTGCGGACGAGCACAGGCGAGTCGTGCATTCGAGAGGCCCGGCACACAGCTGGGAAGATCGAGGACGCAATTCGAAGTCGATCGACCCACAAATTAGCTGAAGTTTTATCGCGTTGCCGGGCGAGAAAGGAAACGTACGGCGAAGGGTGCTCGAACAGCGGCGAAGGGGTAAAAGGGCCGGCAGGGGGAAGATTTTTCGAAGCTCTGCCCGAGGAAGATTAACGGCTAATCGAGCTTCCAAATGGCCGATTCGCTGCGCCTATATGTTATGAGCTGCGAGCAAAAAGAACCCGCCGGGCAAAGAGACAAAGAGAGAAGGAGAGACCGAGTGTGAGAAATAAATAAAAGAGAAAGTAAAAGCGAGAGAACCTTCTGATTTATTGGGTTGAGTTACTGGACATTAAAAAATTATTGAAGTCGCATGAAATGATGATAATTATGGTTATATATCAATTAGCAAGTCTAATGGAGAGTGTGATTATAGGACATGTTTATTATTAAATATATTGCATGATATAAATTTCAGAAATGCAAATTATTTTTTATTCAAGCTGATACATAACCCATCCACTACAGTCCTTCCAAGGTCGTTCAAGGTCATTCAAGATCACTCATGGTCATTCAACCCCTAATTTCCCTAAATGTCCAGAGATCATATTCTCTAATCGGATATAAAATATGATTGGTAAAATTTCATTGAAACGCGAAAGAATTTCAATTTCACTTTCCGCCACGACGCGGATGACATTTCGCGGCGAGCTATACTTAAGAAGTCGACGTTCCATGGCGATTAGGCTCGGTCCCCGATCGATCGGATCGTGTCCTCGCCGAGGCAAATCGTTTTCAGCGGACAGATCCGCGAGCACAAGCCCCGGGACTGCGATCCTCGTGGCGATAACCGATGAAAGTCGATCGCCGGGAATCGATTACACGATTCTTGTCTACCACCGGCCGCACTTGTTCCCCCGGACAATGTTCAGCAGTCACTGCCGTGTTATTATGATTATTATTATTATTGTTATTACACCGGTGGATGTTTGTGCATTTACAACGTTGCCCGACCTACTAACGGTAATAACCTAACAAATTTCAGCAAAGTTGAACATTCGCGATGGGCTTTCCGTGCAACCGTGCGGCCGAGTGTGGGAAACGAAATTGCGGGCAATTTTCCTTATAAACAACCGTGAACAATTGGGAATTCGCGCGAACCTCTGCGATCAATAATATTTTGCAACGCGACCGCTATTCGATCCATTGTTTTTGGTAGATCTCCAATTTATCGTAAAAATCCATTTTTTACGATAGGCTTAGAAATGTCTGAGGATTTTTATGTAGAATAACTGCATCCTTTTTTTTAATTATAAATGGAAAGAAAGAGTTCGGACAGCCTACATGGGCGTCGACTTGCAAATTTAGCTGTTCCGAATTTTCATTTGCGAGCGCAAATCGATTTAATCTCTCGATTCAACCCTCTCGAGTGGCAGGATCGATTAGATTAGATCGACGCCCGGGAGATTTACGTAAATCATCAGACCCCGCGGTCCGATAGGATCGGACGCGATCGAATCGATCTTTCCGAGCGTAATTTATCGCGCGATTGATAACTGGGCCCGGTCCCCTTGATTTGTCGTCCTCGACTCGCGATCACCTGGGCGAGGCTAGGCTGCAGGTGACAAGCGGATAATGACAGTGACAAATTGTTGTTGCCTCTACAAGTGGATCGATGCTCGCCTGCCAGCCGTCGGCGATCGATTCGATTTTTCCCCGCGGATCCTCGATCCCCATCAGACATCACAAGCAGTGCTGGGTTAGTAGAGTAGTCTGACACCTTCAACAAATTGTTTAAAGAGGACGTGCTGTTTCAAACAATTCTTTGAGGTCGTGATACATTATATTATCTAGTAATTGTTGGTTATTTCTCATTTGGACAAACGATAAAAAATAATTGTACTCGAAAAAACAATATATTTACTACAGTGGTCTGACAAGATCAACAAATTGTTTAAAGAAGACGTTCAGTTTTAAACAATTCTTTGAGGTCGTGATACATTATATTAGTAATTATTAGTTATTTCTCATTTGGACAAAGGATAAAAAATAATCGAGCTCACAAAAACAATACAACAGATTCATAGACAAGTGATGAGTGGCATCTGCTCCAAAATCACAATAACATAGTGTGTAACAATACGAATAATAGTAAAAAAGACAAATTAAGGTCGGACAGTCCGAAGGGAGCGTTCTCCGGTGAAAATTTCAATCGTGCAGCAGCGTATCGCGCCCGGTAATCGAGTAATCGAGTAATCGAGAGTCCGCTCTCGCAAGGTTTGAATGCGCCATTGTACGGAGCACCGGGGCCGCCCCGGTAAAAACGCGGACAACCGTGCCGTTACGTGAAGCGAAGTCGTGGCCATTAACTCTCGACGAAATTGAACGAGATCCGATCTCGCACTCCCACGCGCCGCGGAAATATCAGCGCCGTGGAATATAATCTCCGGGGCCCCGGCCCGGTTATCAGAGAGGAGCCGCGAAAAATGTCGCTCGTAAAGATCCGAGACCCAAGGCCTCACAATGGAGACCGGAGCCGATCTATCGGTCGCTTCGGATAAATCCGAAACCGATGCTCGACCGATTATCTTCGTGAAACCGGCCCGCGATACTCCGCTTCCTCTTCCCCTCCATACAGATCTTAGGAAGTGGAAACAATTTTTTAAAATCATGTTACAGCATCTACAAATTTTTTGTAGGAAATTTCTCGGAGCTGCTAAATATTTAAAAAATTTCAAGGTGGTGGACTCGTTTCCAGGATTGATTCCAAAGATGGGGTTTTTCAGTGGTCAAAGCGCTATATAAAAGATTAATCCAGGCCGCAGTCCTTACGAGGCGTAGTTTGCAATATTCGGCAGCATG
This sequence comes from Lasioglossum malachurum, assembly GCA_028455605.1. Taxonomy (NCBI): domain Eukaryota; kingdom Metazoa; phylum Arthropoda; class Insecta; order Hymenoptera; family Halictidae; genus Lasioglossum; species Lasioglossum malachurum. The sequence goes on from CM052318.1 coordinate 4,611,448, forward strand.
TAGCTGTCGCAGCTTTATGAAAATGGCCGAATAATGCAAATTACGCCTGTTAAACGTGAAAATAAGACTTTTGAGGGCGACTGCGACCTAGATTGATGATTTATCTAGCGCTTTCGACTACTGAAAAACCCCATTTTTGCATTATCGAGAAATGAGAAGGCGCACCCGGCACCCTTGCAATCCTGAAAAAAGGAGTCTACCCCCTTAAGGTTTCGTAAAGACTGGAGAGTCTAGATTGGTAAACGGTTACCAATTCGAGAGTAGCAGCGAGGGAAGTCTCGGTTGCAGAGGCTGCAAGGGCATCGAGGAAGCGCTTGGCTCCCGGCAGTAATAGCCGACGCATTATGTCAACCGTACCGCGGACAACCGTTTATTACGGGGCTACATAGCGCGGTAAAAAAAAGGCATTTTGCATAATGCAAGATAATCGAGCTGGACGGGTTTGGGACAGGTGTGTGTCGGCGCATCCCCCTCCCCTACTCGCCGCCATCATGCGCCACGAGTCGACGTGTAAATTAATAATCTATTAGGATATCCTCTGCCTTCTACTCTTCCCTTCTCTCGACGGCCGCTCTTCTTCCTTCTCGTCAGATTCGCCTGGCCTTTCCTTTTTCCTTTCGTCACCTCTTTAATACTTCCGGCGCAACGCTATTCGGCCAATTCTAATTGGATTTTTTCATTTACCATTCGCTACCGGCATTTGTTTCGTTGCTTAACTTCCTCGTTAGAAAGTTTTATTAAATGCAACGTACCCAATTTTGAATTATTAAAACAGTTTAGCAGAAGAAAGTCACAGATTTTCTGAAATTTATGCATTCTACTATGACTTTAAATAACAAGGTGCATAATATTAATTTCACCGTTTCTAAGTGAACTTCTTTATTTTTTATTTTTAAGTGAAGTTCAATGTCAAAATCGGCACACTTAGTGTAGTTTTACTTCGCGGAAGATCTTCAAGTTTCTAAAAATCGGGGATTTTGCGTTCATCTCGATCTTTGACTCCACAAATCTCGCTGGCAAGGCATAAATCACCGATTTCCAACCGATCCACAGCTCAGTTGAAGATCCCCGGCTCCGTTTCCCGGTATTTTCCATCGCCAAACCGATTCCAGCATCTCGGAATCTCCTCGAGCGATCTCCGAGCGGTCGAAAAATAAGAAAATCCTCGTGGAAGCAGCTCTCACGATCGTACGCGACCGAGCGTTCACGATTTTACGCCCGCGAGATCGCCGGGCACGATGGCAATTAGCCGATAGGCCCTGGACGCTCGAGAGAAGGCGGAGAGGATGATCAATGATAATGATTCCGGCGAACGTGATCGACACGCTCCGTGGATCGGCCACGTGTGCCGACGCGGACGGCGACGTCGACGAGGAGAGAGTTCTTCATCTCTCTCTTTCTCTTTCTCCCTTTCCGATTCCGTTTTCTTTTTCGCTGAAGATCGTTCCGACCTCGTCGAACGCGCATCGATAAATACGAATTCCGCGAGCCTCGAGTCTCGCGATCCGGCGATTTGCATGTCGATGAAGCGTGTCGAATATGTCCAAGAAGAAGATGACCGCGGAGCACGCAGACTTTGGCGCGAACGCGACTCTTCCTCGCGATTCGAGATCTCTCGAGCGGCTATACCGAGTCACGTGGATCTTATTTCATGGAGCTACGTGGGATCCTGCTTCTGGATCCCTCCGAGATCGATTTTTAACGGCCGATTGCCTGCGCCTCGTTCAATCGAGTTACTTTCTTCTGAAATATTTATGTTTGTTCTATATTTAGAGTTCAACATTTAATTCTCTACATTTTGAATTTCTTTTATGGATGTGGAAAATCACTGCAACGGAACAACTACATGTTTAACGGTATCTATTATTTACATATCGTCGGCCTCATAAATTGCCCAAGTCCATTTTTTAGGAAAATTGAGATTTCAGCTTCGCCTTGTTAGGTACTTCAATTTCTACGGTTTGAGGATAATTTTTCTCGTTAACCCCGTGCCCTATGATTTATTTTACGGTCTCAGTGATTAGAACATTTTTTGTAATTCGCAATTTCCTAAAAAAAGGAGAAAATTTATATCTACTCTATGCCTACATGTTCTCTAATAACTATACAGTAACAAATCCAACATAGAATTTCATCTCGGTTTATATGCAATAATGCGAGATTCATTGGATTAATTAATCCATAAGCAGATTTGGCTTTAAGTGTCTGAAATCCTGCTCTAGTTCTCAATACACGTTCAGGTACATAAAAATTGATTTGCGGAAATAAAGAGGGACAATCGATACGATTATTAATTAAATTAAAAATAAATCTCTGGTCGGATACTCTTCTTCGAGCAGACAATGTTTCCAGGTTAATATTCTGGTTAATATTGTGAAGCAATCATGATCAAAGAATGACATTGAATTTTTCAGCTTATACGAACAAAACCGGAGAAAAATTTATGCCGCAAGTATTGTACCAATGTCATATCCATAAAAACGAAGAAAACCATGTACAATGCAGTTATTCTAGGTCAGATGAAACGTTGGATTTGCAAGTTAAACTAGCTCCGACTGCAGAGGGTTAATTAGAAACGAGAACACTGAAAGGACACATGGGAGTCGGGGTAAAGGAACGACGGGGATCGTGGCTGAGAGACTGCGAGTTCTCACGCGGAAAGGTTCGCGGCGACGCTGGCCAGGCTCCGTGTCCACCTGCACGGACATAAAATCATCTTACGCAACGGCGACATGCCCGAGAACCTTTCCTAGCGGTGTGGTACTCGTTGCATAGGGGCCTGGCTGGATCGGGCCCGGATCGGGCCCCGGGAATCGGCATCCGCGTCGCACGGCTACTCGCGAGTCGCGACAAGTGCTCGTACCACTCACCGCCGAGAGTCGGTGAGTCACTTCGCCGTGCTTATAGATAAGCTGCTTTGAGGAAGGTGCTCGGGCACCGGTGATCGCGGAGAGGGGGACCGGGGATTGGTAGGGCCGGAGGTGGGGAGAGCTGAGAGGGAGGGAGATGGAAAGATGGCTGAGAAAGAGGGAAAGTTGTGAGAGAGAGAGAGAGATGTATGGAGAGTAGAAATGGAGATGGAGCTGAGGCGCTGAGACCGAGATCCTGAGGATGATCTACATCTGAGAGAGAATGATATTGAGCGGTTATCAACGCCAAAACCTACCACTGTCGGTCGAATGGCCGGTCTTACATTTTTAATTTTATAGTTGTTGAAATTCTGACGTTGCTTACATGGAAATTGTTTCGATAAATTTCTTTATCCAAGTATATACAAAAAGATAGCACATCCTCTATCTTTCCTCATTTGATACATTAAACTGAAGAAAATGAATATTTTAATATGTCAACATATTCTGACATGCCTGTATGTACAACGTACTGAATAGCATCCACCATATTTACTTCAATAGAATTTTCGAAATGGAAACGTAAATATTGGGGCCCACAAGCCGGGACAAAAGGATAGTTCATTGCAAAACGTAATTGATAAAGTGGGTACTAGCTACTGTCGTGCTTGTTTAATGAAACAACATACTAAAGTGTTAAGAACGGGTCGTGTTGTCGTTTTTATTAGGTAAAACATTTTAATCGCCTTCAGCCCTCGGTAGTTTTAATGTTAAGGTGTAGGCAGTCAGAGAATCAGCGATAGAAATGGTGCGATTGAGGAAAATCTGAGATATTCAAAAGGAGGGAGATGGAAAGATGGTTGAGGAAGAGGAAAAGTTGTGAGAGAGAGAGAGATAGAGAGATGTAAATGATATGGAGTTTCTGCTGAGACGAACAGGATGATTGTTGTGGAGGTGGGTGCTGAGGTAACGCTGAGGATGATAGATGATCCGGAAAAAACTGGAGACAGTAAAAACGTCGAAGAAAGAAATATCGTTGAAGTAGAGTGGCAAACACCAGTTAAAAGAGAAAGTAGCGGGGCAAACGCAGACCAACAAGGCAATATAATTAATTAATCCTCAATGCTTAAAGGAACGAGCACAATTTAATTACAAGAAAACAGAAAACTAAAGGAGTAAACAGATCAGACATTAATCAATCAAGAACCTAATGAAACCATTCGCTATCGTTTAATTTCAATCTACAACACAAAAGTCTCTCGTCCAGAGATTAGATAATGTGTATTTAATTGCTCGGATTTCTGTCTGCCACGAGTTCTTCAAGTTCGCTGTTTACTTTCCCTTCCAGTCGACCGCTCCATCCGCTTTTCTTCCTCGAGTTTCTCTCGACACCGTTCTCCGTATCTCTGTTCCCCACACAAGTTCCACGCAATCGCCCCGTGCGTTATTTAATTCAGATTAATGCGAGTCGATGCGCGGCCAATTTGAATCTCATTGCAGCGCGCTATTGTTTATACGCTCGCGGGAACCTGGCCCCGCCGGCTGGATTAATCGCGAGTTGTCTTGTTTCCCTTTCTACAGCTCTCTTTGCTTGGAACCTTCTTTGCTTATTTGCTCTCTAACCTTCCCTCTCGTTTCTCGTTTTATTCGGCACCGGCAGAGAATTCTTGTTTGTGGGTCATATTTTTACAGCGATGTCTGTTAAAAAATAAATGTTTACAAGATGAATTCAACACAAAATTCTTTTTGCCATGGCGATGAAGTAATAGCGTCATGCAAATATTGTTTCCCTGTCGTTCCCGTTTTTTGAATCCGTGAAAAGCATTCCTGGTCCTCAACGATACGTAACAATCCCAGAAAGTGATCGACATCAGTGTATTCACTCTATGCAGTCTATTTTAACTCGAAAATTAAACATTTCTTCCGATCTAGAATCATTCCATTGTACGTGATTTTTGTTCAATACTTAAATGTGTAGTAAATGGTTTGACTTTTATTTATTTTGGACCTACAATTTTACTTTGTACCACTTTTAATAAAGTCGAGAAATAAGAAAGAAATTTCTTAAAATTTCTCAACAAAAATTGTAAATTGCATAAACATCCGCAGTCTTTTGATTACAAAACCAACATATTTAATAATGTACAGCAATTTTTAGTAGTGACTCTGAGTCACCCCTCGACTGCTAAAGGCATTTCAGCTTAACAAAATAATTGAAAGAGGAAAGATATATTTATTCGGCTCCTGTGTCTTGCGATCAATGCAACCTTTTTTTTATTTTGCATGAAGTTCCGCATTTTATCACAAGAAGCAAGGGCCAGAAACAGGAAAGAACTGAAATGCTAGTCGACAAAGAGGCAAGATCAGAAGAAGAAGAAGAAGTAGAAGGTGAGGAAGAAAGGAAGCTGTGGGGAGGGTCCGAGGGGGTCCAGGCGCAGGTAGATGCGCGATGCATCGGCGTTTCAGTGCAGCAGCGTGCAGCAAAGTGCATTCGGCGCGCAGCGGTGGAAAAGATAGCGGAGGCAACGAGGCGAGAGAGCGACACACAGGGGATCGAGGAGAGTGGTCTAGGTGAAGTGGAGAGCTGAACGAGAGCCTAGCAGCCAGCTAGTCAGCTAGTCAGCCAGTCAGCCAGCGAGGCAGGCGTGCCCGATGGTTACGGCAATCACCGCACATGCTCCCAAGCTCCTGACCACGAATAACACAAACAAAACCCCGGCTATCCATTTATTGTGCCCGCCAAAGAAAACCTCCTACGGCCGAGCACCGTCTGTTCCGTGTCCCTGCCGATCCGGCCGCGTCCGATCGTTAATTGTCCCCGAGCTGTGGGCTGGCCCCTGTCTCTTTTCTGATTGCTGAGCCCGCTTTCATCGACAGCCCATCCCGCGATACCACTTTGATCGATCATTTCGGATACCTTCCGGGTGATTAACGCGATCAATACGCTGCGGATCTTGTGGCGAAATAAAAATTTGTCCGGAGCAAGAGTATATCTGATCAAAAATTAGGACCCATTTATTTTAGATGATCGAGAATTAGTCCTTGCCTCGTCAAAAATTAATTGCCTTCTATATATTTAGCGCTGGACCTACCGGTCATCAAAAAGCGACTGATGTGTATCGTATTATGAAAATAACAAGACCAAATTTATTTATACGTTGCGTTCTTTTATATAATTATAACAATTGTAAAATGAAAAATCTAAAACTGGTCATTCGACCGACGCTGCTAGTTTAGCGTTAGATGATCAAGTTTCCCATGTGGCGTATAAATAATTAAATTATACTTGCATTAACCTTCTCAAAATTTTTCCTTGCAGTTCAAACATAAATTTATCTATTACTGTGGTCGAAGGTCTCGTTACCAGCCGCTAAAACTGTCAGAAACTAGTTCCTTAACGGTACCGGCAGCAGAACGGGCGAAGGAAACTTGCCGCCAAGCATAATTAGCATTGTTTAATTGGGTGTCTAATCCGAGATTAGCTCTGAAATTCTGAAAGAAGGCGGCGTCGGTCGAAGGATTCGGTGTCGGCTCGCAGGATTTCAGCTCGGACAGCCGACTCCCACACCGTGGTTCTCGTGCTTGGCCGGTGCGTGGTTGATCACGGTGTTAGCGCCGTGGGGCAAGCATCCACCTGCCCGAGCCAAACGCCCACGCGGCGTGCTCGCCTTGCCCTGTACGTGCACGCGGGGCACGCGGGGCACACGGAGCGCGGATCGGTGCCGAGCGGAGCGAGGAGCGGGGCGGGGCAGAGCGCGGAGCACCGTGACGGGTGGGGGGATGGACAGGGGGGCGGGGCGGTGACGCGGGGCGCATTCTGACGAGAGAGTGGCCCGCGGGCCTAACTCCGTTACAATGAGAGCTGCTCGTGGCATTCCGCGAAACACACGTTGAACACGTCATCGGCCGGGAAGAGCGCCGAGCGACGACCTACGCTCTCGCACGCGCACACACACGCTCGCGATGCTGACCAACAGAGGGAGAAAGGAGGAGAGAGTGCCGGGAAAACGTTCCCGGATAAGAGGACGCCCTTTGGAGCGAGCGGGCGTCGAGGGTGGAGCAACAATTTTATGGTATTTTGGGGATTAACTGATTTTAACGTTTTCCCGATTGACGACGTGGGTGGTGAGTGCATTGAGTGGACTGGAAGTAGATGAAACACTTTTTGAGATGTTATTTTTGGTGGACGAGTGGGTTCCGAATTTTGAATACTGCGGATTTTTAGACGAAATAAAAATTGTATTATATAAAAAATATCATTTTAATTTTCATCCCCCGTCAGTCATCCTACAAGAATTTATTTTACGAGACCCTCTATGCTCGCGAAGAACCGTTAGCGTCTCCTTATCTCATTTATCGCGGCAATGATAAGTCCTTCCAACCCTCGTCCTGACAAACATTGAAGATTTTGACATGCGACTGCGGTTGCTACCTTCGAGAAGCAAGAAGTGCCCAGCAATAAGCAATTACAGTTATCTTCAGCGAGTATTACTTCGCTGTATCTCTATACTTCAGGTGACTATATGCACCTTCGGTAATGGAAAAGTTAAGCCGCAACCTAACCGACGTAAGCGTGTTCTTTACGACTATTAGGATCCTGCGAGGAGACACGTCTTCCAGACTCCGCGGACCCTTTATCACGATCGCTGTCCTTCAGCGTGCAAACATTGTGCCAGGCTTGCGCCTTATACGATCCTACAAGTTCATCGTACCTTGCACTAGCTTTATCAACCATTGTTGAGAAAAAATTAGGTGTACCTGGCGGACAAGTGACTTTGCTGATCTAGCCATTTTTTCGGATGAATTGGCAGGATGTTGTTAACGTGTGCGGCTGTCGACGATAAAGATCCTTGTATTTTACAGAACTTAACAAGTGCGATTTTACCAGATGGTGGTATTTATAAAGTTGCTGCAAAATAAGTTGTATCCTTGAATTTCAAGTATTCTATTCATCACAAGGATCAAAAGTGCCAAAAGTACTCTTAAAGAATTATGGTGAAGTTTTAGTAAAGTTACATTTCTTAAAAGAACGGTTGAGTGTGGACCGCTGGTCTCTTTTGCAATTTTAATCCTTGTGACGAGTATATAAATTTATTTTTATTTATATTTTGACATTGAAATTAATTTCGCAGCTTTCTTACGTCAATTTCCACCAAAAAGGCCTACATGCACCCCACAGTTACCTTAAAAAAATTCTGAAAAATCAGTAGGTTTCACTTTACACGAGAAGCGCCCGTTAATCTCCGTCCGGAATCCGCGGAACGTTATTATCCTTGTGCAACTGATTAACGCCGGGTTCGATAAGGCGTCGGGGCTCGTAAATCGGGGCGGGACCGTTCGTCCATGCTACCACCGCCGCGCGGTTTAATGTTTGCTCCATGCCCCGGCGTATAACTCGAAAGATTACCGTATATCTGCGGTTTATTAAGATAGCGCGATGGAACGGCGCTCGCGCGGGGCGCTTAGGCCGTGGAAAATCGACGGAGTTTTACAATCCGCGGGAGCCATCGGCCCCGAACGAACGACCGATCGTATAAGGCGAGACGTAAACGCAAGAGATTCGCCCTTGGATCCGACGGGAGACTTCCGGATACACAGGATCCAGGATCCGTGCACGTAATCCGTTTGCGAGACTCTAGGCCGTTCGTTGGATTTTCTAGGTTATCGTTCAGGCTGCGCAACGCCGTGAATTCTTAAGAAGAGATAGTAACTCCGGGTCGTCCGAATCGCGAAACTCTGGCACACGCGTCAGCCGTGTTATATTACATCGTGCGAGCCTCCCTGCTTTTTAATTTGGCCGGCTGCGATTTTTTTTCTGGAGGATTAAATCTAGAACCGCCGAACGAGACTGATGCACAGTGACTGATAACTTTTTTTAGACTGGGCCATACTGAGCCATACGGATCTCGATGAAACTCAGATACGATGTAGAATTCAGAATTTGAAGCAAACCCTTTCCTGTACTAAGTGATTCATGACGATAACCTAAGCCAGACCTAATTCGGATTATTCTAGTAGCAACAACACTTTTTTGAGGATATACGTATATACTTTTTTGACAACATAATTCAAGATCATCAAAATCGGTGAAGTATACCCTTTTCTATATAATTACCGAAATTGCAATTATTATGCTACATGACGTGAAAATTTAAAAAACACGTTTTGTAGATCTGCGTCAATTATACATCTTCCGAACATTTTACCCAGCTTAATTTTATTTAGCCAGCCTGGCTAAAGCACCAACATCGAGGCTGAAGTGGCCTAGGTGACGTCTGATCATGGCTGGACGATCCCCTGAAAATGGCTGGAGAGTCGATCGAAGAACAAGAGGAGGAACGCTGCGATTCCAGGGACGCGGTGAAGGAATTAATTCGGTCTTGACGCGCATATTTACGGCACACGTGCCTGGAGAGATCAGGATTTCGCGAGGCGCTTTGGCATTCCAGCCTGGATCTCCCCGAAGGGACAGCCGTTCGTCCCGCTGTCGGCGATTCCACGAATTCATCGTTGCGCCGCACGAGTCACACGCAGCATCCCGGTCCGAGGATCAACGTAACTGGCTTCATCATGACGTGGCCGGATCCCGATGATGAAACGTGTCGCTGTCCGTTAAATAATATTAATAATGCGCCGCCGGCGCCAGCCGTCTCGACGGTCAAACCGGAAACCACCTCGAACCAGGTCCCCGCAAAAATACAGCCAACTGTCCTGCAACAATTCCATCCGAAATAATGCGACTCATGCACGGCCATAAGTCATGCTAAAAACTGCTGATATTTAAAGTGCAGATAAGCATGTGCATGAAGATGCAATTTACATTTTTAGGTGTAAAGATGTTTTAATCGCTGTAACTGTAAAGAAAATGTTGCGACAAGCGGTTATCAATGTTCCTCTGAAAAATATTACAAAATTTCCCTGAATGTCCATTCTTTACTCAATGATAAAATTTATAGTCTTGTAATGAGAGTTTCTGCAAATATGTTAAATACAGAAAGGTTTTAAATACATTTTAGTTGACTGCACAAGGGTTAACACTAGACTTACGGGACCCGTCAAAATGGCGTATTCTGATTTTCAATATACAATTCTTCAGAGTAAAAGGATGCATTCGTGAAGACTTATTGAGCACATATTACGATATAAAAATATAAACAAACACATGTTTGTTATTTTTACAAAGCAATATAAAGTAGTCACTTTTGTAAGCCTTGTATTCGTTCACGGGAGTGAACTGCATCGATTTCGTCCAAGAGGAACGTACCAATTCTTTCGACCCGAACGTCGTCGGTTCGAAGGATATCGAACACCACAGTCTCCTCCATCCAGCTGCTCTCTTTCGAAAGACGGCGCAGGTTCGCAGAATATAACAAGGCGTATTGAAACCCGGCTAAGGATAACGAAGACGAGTCGTCGTTGACCCGAGCGAAAGGTATCGGCGATCACTCATCGCGGCGAGGGAACGCGGCCGCGTATCTGGCTGCCGTATCGGCGTATACGAGATTAATAGGGAATAAGCGAAGATCCACCGGCACTCGAGTTTGTAATCACGGAATGATCTTTCGCCGTTCCGAGGCTCGCGATCGGTCGACCACCCTCGAGATTTCCTCACGCAAGCCTCGACGAAAGCCCGCGCGCGCGGGTACGGCCCTCGCTTCGTTGCTCCCGTGTAAATCCGAGGTCGACCAACGCCGACGAACGCTCCGGAGATACAATTAGGATTCGCCCGGTGAAAAAGCCCGGGTAACCCTCGCGTTTTATATCTGATCACGCCGGGAGGACGGGTCGAGGACACTTTACGACTCCTGGTTCTGGAATCGAAAAATACCGATCGCGCGTGACCACTCGCGACCGCTCCCTCGACAGGAGTCCGTCCAGAGACCGTACCAGATTGTGATCCGACCGAAATGCGTCTGCGGGAGGGTTGAACCTCTGTACAGGCCCTTTTTGTTTCGCCATGCTCAACTCCGATTATCTGCGTTCGATTCTCCTTAATTGTGGTCGCTGCTATTTATCTACGGCTCGTTCGGTTTGATTGGTTCCCGCTGCTCTTAATTTTTATTTAACTCCGTTTAACTATGGCGTGGTTTCATTGTATTTAAAATTTCACTCATGACTAGCCTGAACAGCTTGCTTGTGACTAGCCTCCGGATTTTATAAATTTTTGACGGAAATGAGTAGATGTAGCATAAAGATTCGCTGTCTATTAATCACCAGGTATAATAAATAGACTGCGGATCTTTATGCAAAATAATAATTGAATTTAATAAACTAAATTGAATGTTATTTCTTCCCCTAATGATTTTATTAGAGGAGAAATCATATATTGACATCTTCAATTTAAAAAATGTTTCAACAATTTCATTAGCATAAAGATCCGCAGTCTAATAATAAAGTTCATTTAACTCTATTCGTGAGTTTGATCACACTATACAGAACAGTTCGTGATATTTGTCTTCTGGAGATTGTCACCTCAAACACATACATTAAACGAACACCTTGGAAAATCGTGTAAACCGCGTGACCTGAAAATCGCATTTCCCAGGACATCGGCCAGGACACGCATGAACAGACAGCATGATTTCCGTCTGTTGCCGGCACCGGGGGCTTCTCGCTTATCACTCGCATCCGTGGCGAAGCGAACCGAGTGCAGACCGGACCAACACGACTCCACTTTTCCACGGTTAATCGATCCCTCGGTCTGAATGCGGCGGCCGAGTGGCAAAACGATGGATCGATGGATCGTGGCGGAGGTGGAACTCGCGGGGCACGTAAGGAGGCATTTTCGCGATGAAAACAGGCTGCCTATCGGCGGGAGAAGATACTGGAAGAGAAATGGAGGGAAGGAGAGAGAGAGAGAGAGAGAGAGAGAGGAACGATGATCGCGCTTGAATTCCATCGCGGCCACGTTCGTGCTCGCTGCTCGTTACTCTCTCGCCGTTAGCCGGCCCCTGTAACCGCGCCTAAATCCTGTAAATACAAGCGTTACCGCCGCGAGCCGATATTACGGATCGCTGGCATCCTCCTGGCCGCTACCGGTTCGTCCTGCGCCGTCGGTTTCGTCGGGAAACCGTGCTCCCGAAATCGAATGCTTCATCCACCATCTCCATCTTGTCCTCTTTTTCTTTCACTCTTTAACTCTTTGAGGCCCGAAGTGTCCTCTCTTTCGTAATTCAGACCTTGCTCCAATATTATACAGGGTAAAAAAAGAACTTCCTTGAAAGGGGCGGCTCCTGAGGGGGACAGCATCCGCTCGGATAATCGATGTTCCACCGAAAACTAGCTCCGAATTATGTCGTGCTTCGACTCGTTGCAACCAGAAAAGTGTCATGGATACTTCACCCAAAGTTAAACACAAGAATGATGAATAACAAAATTGTTTCGTGAACGTAGACCAAGAAGTGGAGTGATACAAGTTATAGTAATCACTCCAAAAACGCCACACTGTGGATCTTTATGCAAAATAAAAATTGTCTTCATCAATGGTCAGGCACACGTACCATTTACAAATTTCTTTGCTGCTTTAATCGTTTTAATCAATCAAAAATAACGCATAGATGTTCTTAAATTCTTTTAATCTTTTTACTCCGCAGTCTAATCATTAGCTCATCCGAACCTTGAAAGAGGAAGCGTCCTATCAGTGAACGGTTGGCCTAATATCAGCTTGGACGTCACGAGAATCGACGGGATATCGATCGACCCTCTCATTCGCGCGTTAACAAGAAATCGTGCAACTTGGAGACAGAACGAATCTCTCGGGACGCAAATAAAGGCTTGGATAAATGGCAGCATGCATATAAAGGCGGTTTCGCCCGGCGAATCCAATTACCGCTGGAATCATCGCCGCTTGTAATTGTCATAATAAGGACGATATTGTTGCCGTGCGTCAATTACTATCGGACGTGCGTAAAGCGCGAGAGCCTGTGCACGCCGAGGTGTAATCGGCTGCTGTCATGCAATGCCGATGGCACACGTGAACGCAACGGCTCCGAAGTTTTGCTCTATGAATCGCGTTACCATTATCAAATTACCATCCCGAGGACCCGCAGACAACGTTCGTAACCGGAGTGCAGTTCTAGCTGAATGCCAATTCGATTCCACTGGAATTTCTTTAGGTGCACTACAAATCTTGCTCGTGGGAATAAAGGGCACCGACTGGCGCATAGTGTCATCGCGCAGGATTGTTAATTGCATCTAAATCGCGGCCGGGGTGTTGCATCGCGCTGCCGCAACCTGTCGGCGCGCTTTTACCGGTGTAATTTATCGGTTCGCCCACGCAAATCGAGATTCCATTAGCGACTTATTAATAGCCGTCTCTCTCTATCTCCCTCTACGTTATTCTCTTTCTCGCTCTCTCGGCGAGAGGAAATCGCCGCACGAGACTGGCGACAACGAGCGTGCATCGATCAAAGCAGCGACGCAGCTTTCGCGTGCATTTCAAAACGACCGTTCTCAGCCGAGAGCCGTTTCGCAATGGCCATTAAGAGGAGACACTCGAACCGAGAGTCCTGGACCGTTTACGACGCTGATCATAATCCGCGGAGCTGGATCGCGATTCATAAATCCGCGCCGCTTTCCCAGGACCACCGACTTCCGATATGCTCGCCGAGCCTCGTTTTCTAAGCCTCGTTAGGACATTTTTTCAGAGAAGTCAGATAACTATTCGGCATTAAGATTTTGCACACATATTTTCTATTATATTTGGACCATATAATGGAATTTATTTCAAATCGTAATTCTTAAAATTCTGGGAGTTATGGTTCCTTGCATAGGGACATAGTGTCATTCTTGTAGATCCTGTTTAGAAATTTCTTTTTAAAAATCAGGTAATTATTTTGTACTGGAGTTTTGCATACATCTTTTCCATTATTTGGACCGTACAATGGAATTTTTTCAAATCGAAATTCTTAAAATTCTGGGAGTTATAGTTTCTTACATAGAATAAAAAAGATCAGATAACTATTTAGCATTATGGTTTTGCACACACGTTTTATATTATATGGACCAAGCAATAGAATTTTTTCAAATCGCAATACTTAAACTTGCAGGAGCTATACTTCGTTAAAGAGGAGCGTCATTTGATAGACGTATGAAACACGAAATAAAGAGATCGTAAAATTATAGGAGCAATTTAGCAGAGTTTCAGGAACGATTTCGCTTATCGTTCTGTTGCGGGGATCGCCGTGTTAAATTTGAAACAAGAGAGCAGGAAGCGCGGCACGGCGTGCGTCATTAGCGAGTGTCATTAGTCTCGGTCGTGGTGCTATCTCACGATTTCGGAGACACCTTCTGCGCAGCCGAGCGTGTAATTTACCGAGAATCACCGTCAATTCCGCGAGATACCCTGTACGGATCGTCGCGGAATCTATCTTGGCTTGGCAAACTAGTCGAACCGGACGAAGAAAAAGAGAGTGTTACGACTCGTGCAGATACTCTGGTGGACGAATCGTTAAACAGAGTGCGAGATTTTATGGATGTCTGGTATCTAGGACTGATTAGAATTCGACATTGTGGGCACAGATTGTTGCGAGAACGCTCTCTGATTTATCTCTCTCTTCTTTCATCATTAAAAATAATACCACGCTTTTAGGACACTTATAAAGATCCTCTTTCTAATTTAACTACTATTATAAATTCTTCAGGACCAATAATCTTGTATCACAGTGAAAATTTTGTTGCACTCAATTCTCATCTGCAAAAGGTTCAGTTGAAAAACTTTTTCAATTTTAAACTAAAATATATTCGCGACATTTTTCCGATTGAAACGACTCCAAACACCATACAATTTCGATCATAATTACTTGTTTAATCCACGATGCACTGGAATCTCGAATATCCGAACTAATCAGAGAGTACATGCGGGTTCGATTAATCTAGCTACAGTGCTAGAATTAATTCTTACTGATTTATAGAATCAATCTTGTTACATATGGGTCACGTTACATTGAATTCGCATATCCTTAATTCAGCGAATAAATATGATTTAAATAGTATCGTGTTTGGTCTCATTTTAATCAGAGAAATGCCACCAATACGCTCTCAAAAGTTTCACAAGAAAACAATTGATGATGGGAACAAATTCTGCTCTATATCGCGCACATCTCAGTGACACGTATCGAGGCATTGCTGCAGTTCCACGAGTCCCCGAAGGAAACGGAGGACAACAGCGAAGGACGACGACGTCGAGAGGTGGCTGTATGTCTCAGGAAGTCGGCGTATCTCCCGCAAACGCTTCTCACAGTCGACAACCGTGCGCGAGGAGGAAGACAGAGTCCATAAGCCTCGCTCGATTACTCTCCTCGGGACGCGACGCTTAATTTAACGAGGCTGGATCGCGTCCGCATTCCGCGGGTCAGAATTTCGCAGCAAAAGGGGACGGCGTCGTCGATTTCGTGGCTGTCCTTAGGCTTGTTATCGCCGGACGTCGGCGTCTTTGATCTTTACGGCCGATCGGGACCCCTGACGAGCCGTGCCCGCTATAAAAATCACCGAGGACACACTCGATTTCCTGCGGTTTTCGAGAAACTGCGCGCCCCGTCGGAAATACCGATTGCAGTTGTAAACAACAAAATGGCCGCTGCTTACTTCCAGTTGAAGTTGTGCGGCTGAAACTTTACGGACATGCTGTTCGAATATCGTGAACACGCGTATCGAATTCTCGACGAAACATCATTTCGTTCTGATTCGTTCGAGGGCACGCAACCCCTCGAACAAAATCATCGATCAATTTTCCATGAAACGGCAACTCGCGATGGACAAATCTCATTACGAGCCTCGACTGTACAAACGATTCTCCATCAGGTACGATTTCCAGTTTCGGTGAGAGCACAATTACAGCAGCCAATCGGGATATCTAAATATGGATGACACCACGAAAACGTGTTCGCGAGACGAGAACAGAGAAAGTTGAGTTCTCGACGCGTTTGCCAAAAGGGTACACAGGGTATCATCGTCGAGCAGTACGGAAAAGAGCGATGCGGCCGGAGCTTAGAAATTCTTCCGCGTGTCAAAGGGTACATAAAGGAAAATTTCGCAACGAATGGGAACTTTGACCTGGCGGCAGTCGATGGTTGGCTTGCTTGGTTGCTTGCTTGCTCTATAAATTATTCCCGATGCTCGTTGTGAAAGACGTCGCTCGGGCCGGAGGCGTCGTAAAAGCAAAAGTCTATCCACTGCCATATTTACATCGGGACACGCGAGTGTGCGGATGATGCTGAATGTGCCGCCGGATCATTGAAATTGAACGGCTTCGTCGTCCGACCAGATGCCTTTTCCAGCTAGCCGGCGCGATCCTCTACGGAGCTACCCGTTTCGTCTCGAACGCCGACAACGTGGTTTTTCCTAACCCAGCTCGATCATTGTCGCGACGAGCAAGTCGAAACGAGAGTGACAGGAATCGTGCAACGATCCCGAGGCTCGAGGAGGCCCATTACGATTTGAATGGCGAGATGGAATGCGTGGCAATTAGATAACATGCTCGACGTACGTGCGTTTCTCAATTGACGCTCACGTTGCCTATGGTCGAAGCACACAAGCGAAATTAATATTTTTGAATATGTTTCCGATTATTAAGAATGTGAGTCCCACACTATCTCCTTCTGGGGTGTACATAATGCATTTTCACCCACGTCCGTTAAAAAAAAAAAGATTATTAAGAATGTGCTGATTTGTACTCGCTTGGAAAAAATTCTATGACAAATTTTAAATTATTGCGGTCTTGATGGAATGCTCGATAATTAGAGAAGTATTGACTGGTCACGTGCGAAGAATTGTACAATAATTTGTGTAATATATCCGGTCGTCAAATGTACAGATTTGAATTTATTTTGTCCTGAGATTGTTGCGTGAATTTGCACACGGCGCAGCGAGAAGGGAAATGAAGATCTTCTTTTCGAGAATCTGACT
Source organism: Lasioglossum malachurum (assembly GCA_028455605.1). Taxonomy (NCBI): domain Eukaryota; kingdom Metazoa; phylum Arthropoda; class Insecta; order Hymenoptera; family Halictidae; genus Lasioglossum; species Lasioglossum malachurum. Next base: position 4,628,202 of record CM052318.1, read on the forward strand.
AATTCGAATATCAATGCGGACGCGCAACGATCGCAGCGTATTCCCATTACGATTTGAACGGCAAATTGGAATGCCGGCAATTAGAAAACATACTCGAGCAGCAATACAAGGATTTCTTAACTGCCGATATCGTTTGCTAGGAGAAAAGAAAATGCATTAACTGGAGATCGTTTATAGCTTCATTTAGTGGACTACCGTGCCGCGTATAATTAGCGGATCAATAAATCGTCGATATTCGAAGTGCTCTGAATAGGCTGTGGAACTCGATGCAATTATTCTAAATTTATGAAATCGAGGATTCGACCAAGTTTTATTATAGATCTGCAAATCGACTAGCTTAATTGTCGACTCTGCGAAGATGGAAATTAATGAAGTATTTTCTTATTCGAATTACTTTTTGCTTAACACGGTTTCGATAAAACACGATTATCTTCGTACAGCACGGTTCGATAAATCACGAACGAATTAGCCGTGTTATAGGAGGGTCCCCTGTTTCTCGGACAGTCCCATGTAGTTCGGACACCCCATAGAAGCAGCACGGCGAAACGAGCGGTGCCGGGAGGCATCATTAGCGACGAAGGTGCGCGGCGCGATCGTCGCGAGATCGTCGAGGATGAAAAACGCAGGTGAACGAGATCGACGAAGCGACTCGAGGAACAGAGCGAACCGGCGAACTAGGTCGTTCGGTGTCCTCAGGATCGGCCGGCGACCGGAGAAAGTGTTTCTCTCGAACGGGCCGACGACTTCTCGAGCTGCACCGGCTCTCCCACACTATTTTATTCTCGCTTGGTCGAACACCGGTGCTACGCCTACTCGTAATCGTTGCGGGTGGTCGATTTTTCTGAACTGATCACCGAATGACGATTCGAATCTATCTGCCATCAAACGAGGAGAGGCATGCCTCGCGCTGCAATTCTGCTTCATCAACAAAAAAAAACATCAAAACAGAGAATTTAAACAAAACTAAAAAGAAGGTGAAACGTTTCCAAACGAAAAAAAGTAACACAATATTGGTAGCATTAAAAGATAAACAAAAATAAAGATGGCTTATATGGAAATTTTGTGGTTCCCTTTAAACCTGACTAGGTTTACCGTTCCCACATTGGACAAGAACAGGAATGGGTCTATTTAAATCATAATTACATCTTGTAACATTGTAATGCCAACCTGTAAAATTGTAACACCACATCGTAAAGCGAAATGGACCCATTTAAGGATCTAAAGAGCTTCAATAAAAAGAAAAACAGGAGTGGAGTCAGCTCGCATAATGAACCACACGGGAGAAATTCGAAAAGCGGGGCCCTGAGGAAAGAAATAAGTCTTGGACGTGTGGTTTTTTTAATGAGTATTGGGAAAACCGAAGACCTGTTTCCTCCGAATCCTACACTACCCCCTGGGGGGTATGCACATTTATTTTATCCACACGTCCTAACCAGAAAAATAAAAGAAAAAGGTTCACCGTTTCCAAGATGTCCTCGTCTACAAAGGGCCGAAGCCCTTCGCCGGATTACTCCGTAGCCCGCACATATGCGACGACTCGTCACCGATCGATCTGTAGAAAGTAGCAGCAGCCGCAATCTATTTCGCCGGGCCGGCGGCAATTAACCTTGATATCGGTCACCGCGCGCGCGATCAGATAGTCACCGGCGTGTCCGTCGTATCTGGCAACGGTGTCGAGACCGATCTCCATCGATTCGAGCGGCTGATCAAGACGTGACAGAGAAAAGGACCGTTCGCGATCGCCGCGAGAGAAAGAGGCAGCGCAAATCGAGAGGAAGACTACGCCTCTCTCATTAACCCGGTTCACCCGACCTGGAATCCGATCAGCCCGAAAAATAACCGATCTCGCCTAGATCCCGTAACGTGGCCCTCGAACTCGCAGACAGTCGTCCAGATAACGCAGCAGGAAGCGAAACAAGCGGGAAAATCGCGCGACGTGTGCACGGACGGGTACACGGACGGGTACATGCATACGTGTACAGAACGGGGGACCCGTTCGTTCGATGGAACGCGCAAGAAAATCACGTTCGTTACAGGTGTTCGGCCGTGTTCCGCCGCGTAATCCGCTCGTACGATCTTATCGGGTGAAATTAACCTTCTGCAGGACCCGAAGCGAGTCAGTCCCCGTGACAGAACCCCTCCTCCCTGCCCCCTGCCCCGCCGTGCACCGTGAGGCCCCGCATACCGTCGGTGCATCCATCGTGACGCGCGAGAGGACATCGAATAAACGCCGCGCGCGCGCGAGCACAGTTTCCAAAGAGGTCGACCGGGGCCACTCCTCTGCCCGGTTGATAATCGTCGACTTTGTAACGGACTTGCTCGCGAGCCACGTCGCCTACCGTTCAAAGCTGATTGCCCCGCAATACGGCCGCCTGAGATATCGGGGACTCTACCACCTGTGCACGCCTCAATGCTCCCGATGATGCATCATCGGACCCCGGAGAATTCCTAAAGGGAACTCGAGATTTTCGGGCAACCTCCGCCCAAACTTCAGGCACACCACTCTCACGTCACCTGGAAACGAGTTACTTCGGGTGACACTCTTAGACTGCTAGCGATGTACAGGGTGCATAAATTGTAATGGTCGTCCGTTCTAAGGGTGAACCTACGTACACCTCTTGATCGGTGGACAATTGTAAAAGAAACTCGTCGCGAGATTGTTTGTACCAGAGACAGTTGTTGTTACTCGTCCAGAAGAATCGAGTTCAGAGCAGTATTGATGTATACATTATCTTATTAAATACAATATAGAATTTTCATTAAGTATCACACGCTTAAATATTACCAACCTTTCGTTTTAAATACTTTCTTCTTAGGAGAAATACATAAGTAAAGAAGAGTAGGCGTCCGTTGGGAGTCCGCGTGAAGGGTCAGAGCTTGGGAGTGCTATGGTTAAAGCTTTTTGGCATTTCCTCATCCAAATCCATAGGATTTACAAGAAAGAGTTGAAAAGTTCAGGTCCCCTTACAGTGAAGTTTAACTGAAGCTTAATTACCCAGCGAAGTGACGAGGAAACCTGGCCGGTAGGAATCGGTGGTCGTAACAGGTGGCAATTTGCATGCGACCGGCAATAAAAATCGCGAGGGAGGGCGGCTGCCGATCGGCGCGAGAGTTCGCGGCGCGGATCAAGCGGAATGCTCGCAATGTTGAGAGCGCGGCTGCACGCACGTAGCCGGAATGTCAGTGGACGGGATTCCTCGTCGACGATTTCCTTCGGACGTCCCCCGTAATATCCGCGGCCGAACGACGTATCTTATAGTATACGGTTCCACGTAGATACATATACGCGTCCGAAGACGTATGCGCGCAAAGAGAGCCCGTGAATCGGCTGGAACGAGCGAGCGGGGACGCGAGAATTATCGAGGCTGGAGAAATCCGCTCGATCTTGTCCGGTGATGGACGACACGCGGAAACGCCGCCTTTAATCGGCACGCGGTCGCCATCGTGCCGATTCTCGTTGCCCCGTTGCTCGATAATTGCTCGCGATTTGTTTAACGCCGCACCGTCCACAGGCTTTGCTCGACGCTGCGCAATTTTTACGATCGCTTATCCTGGGTCAGAAGTTCGCCGATATTCTGGTTCCGCACCGTCGAAAAATCCAATTTTATTTTTCGTTGTTGTGTTGTAATGTCTTGGCTATTAATGATCACTAGACTACGAGTCTTTACAGCAAAATTGAGTAGATGAAGTTCAAAGGTGTAGGAAGATTTAAAAATTTTCAGATGCCAATATTTTTCTCCTATTACACTTTTTACTCCACAATAAATAAATTTATAACTAGTTGAGTAGATGAAGTTCAAAGGTGTTAGAATCACACTTTTGACTCCATAATAAATCAATTTTTATAGAATACAATAACCGCTTCAATGTAAAATAATTATCTTCTAGTGTTGTCGACACCTTTGTTTATACATGAAATACTAAATTTATAGTTTTGAGTAAGTGTCACGTGCGAGTAATTGAAAGCTGAAATTATTTTAGGGAAGAAATAACATACCACTTGGTTTCTATTTCTTGCAATCGATGCAGACAATTTTCAGTATCAACTTTAATTAATCTTTACATGATTTTTACTGATCTTGGGTTTCTTATAGCACTAATTAATCGCGTGATAGGAGGACTGTATAATTCAATTCAAGCTTCAATCACGCAGTGTCCGAATCACTCGAATTTCGAACACGCCGATCCACATGAAACTCCGTGGCTCGAGGATCGATTAGCCCGATAAAAATCGCATGGTTGTCTGCGAGCATAGGCGATCCACGGCTTCCGAAGAAACAGATGTCGATGTACGAAAGCGAGCGAGTGGCTAATTGACTAACGAGGCATTCGCGGCTCGTACACGTCGTTCATCAGCCGTCACCCGGGTAACCGAGAAAATATCGAGAGGTTAGCGTGGACGAGCAACGAAAAAGAGAAAGAGTGGAGCGGCGAAAAAAAGGAGAGAAAAACGAAGGGCGAAGAAAAGGAGAAAGCAGAGAGAGAGAGAGAGAGGGGAAGGCCGATCATGCTGTTCCTCGGCGAGCAGCGCGAAAAGAGTAGCGCACCGCTGGGCGAGCTCGTTCTATTGGTTTTAATGCCGACGGTAATCGAGCCGGGCGTCCTTTATCATCGCCGAAAAAATGGCCATTTAATCACGGCGTTTCCCGACGTGGGGTCCAGGACCCCCTTCTGCCGTGTAGCCGGGCCCGAGGAACGGTCCCGATATTAATGGCGGACGGTTTCGCCGCGTAATATGAGGAATCGTCGGCGAACGCGTATAATATCACTCGGCCGCGCCAAACCGGCCGAGGTACACGCTTGTTACATGGACAGAGCATGACAAATTAATCGTCCACAAGCCACTCGATGATCCCCCGAAGGTATCGTTTTGCACATAGATCGGAGATAGATCGATCTAGATCACTGCTCGCCAGTCTCATCAGTCAAACGAGCCAACCTCAGCAGTACGACGACTTCGATTACTTCTGAGAGCCAAATTTCTTTACAAGAACCCCTGTTTTTAGAAGTCGGTTGAAACTAGGCACGCTGAATGAGACTAGAATTGAATTTGAACTTAGATATAACACACTGTGACTAATTGAAAATTGCATCAAAATAAAATGAGTTTATTTTAAACACGTCATCCGTGTTCCACTGATCTAGATCAGCGCTCGGATTTACTTACTCGCAACGGCCGAGTTTCGAAGGCTACGCCCCCTCGACCCGGCCGCGCGTCTCGCTCCCCGTGGCTGCAGTAGTTCTCCTAGACGCCACGAATAGCGAGTATGGAACGGGGAGCGAATCGCGCGGCTGGGTCGAGGGGGCGTAGTCTTCAAAACTCGGCCGTCGCGAGTAAGTAAATCCGAGCGGTGATCTAGATCGTAGCTAGTAAAAATCAAGTAACGTCAGAAATAGCCTCAGATTCAGGGATTGATCCTAATTTCACCAAAGTGTAGTATACACCGGAGGTCTAAGCACTTCCGCAAAGAGGATCGATTCCCACAGGAGTGGGTAGCCGCGTAAAAGAAGTTGCCATTCTCGTTCACCGGTTTAGTCTCGGTCCATTCGATCCTGTAATGTCGCCATCGTCCTCGGTAATGACTAGGATCGCGCGTCTGTGGAACGTTGCCAGCGGATTGATAGTTTGTAGTCAGGGACGAGGTGTTTCGCATGCTGCCTGAACAGCGTGTCGGCGTTCTCTGTCTTTCCCTCTCTCTCCCGGCCCCGACAGAAGAACGTCTTTGCGCGACACTCTCCGTGTATCGTAATAGACAGAGCCAGGCTGCCCGGTAATCTTCAGCAGTGTAATAACCAGCCGGTCTCTGCCCTTTCGGGGACCACCGGCTATCATAATCGTCAACGTGTGCGACAGTGTGCCGCTTCGAAAGGTAACCGATCATTGATACCTTGATGATTTCTCCGGCTGAATGTCTGCAAAGTATACGGCACGCGGGAATATCTCCGCGGAAATTGTTTTACAATGTTCTGTAAAGACACACTTACTTCGTTAAAGACGCGAAACACACATTCCCCAGCTGAATTGCTACGAACTGGAGTGAAGCAGAAATTTATTAGAAGCATTAGAAGAAGGGAATAATTTTTATTCGGTTTTCAATTTTTATTTTGTCATCGCAAGTTAAATTTTCTTTATTACGCCATTCATCTCGTGCAATAAACCCCTGCAATTTTAATAAATCGTCATCGATGAGCGATCAAATGGAATGAAATCGAGACGAGGACATGAGGTGACAGTGCTTGACACAGCTCCTTGCTCGCAGCAAGCTGTTTCTGGGAATGGCGCCGTGGAAATGAACACCGATTTTCGATCCTCGTGGAATTGGCCACTGACTTTTCATTTCCGTAGAAATGAGGATAGTTTCAACGTGTTTCCTCGTTATCGCGCACGACGGCGACAGTCATGCGACGTCGTTCGCATCGTTTCCGCGTTCTGTCCGGACCACCAACGCGAGGATTATCTCGGAATGGCACCGGTCGTCTTGTACGAGCACGGTATTGGCCGGTGTAGTCGGCTTTGACAACGGTAAACGGCAACCCGGGCCTGATAACACTGGTCGACACGCTATCTAACGAAACCCTTATCGGACCAGGATGCTGTTCCGATGAGGAAGATCTAGTTAGCTACTTTGCGCCACGGACTACACGGTTTCTGGATAACCGTAACATTGGGCAATTAACGAGCTGCTCGTTTCACCGCGCGAACGCTCTTCGACGGGCCATTTCGACGCTCCTTTTGGGAATTTTTTTCAGGAAAACTGTTGAACCTTTTTCTTTGGGACTTGCCACACGCATCCATCGGTACTTGAAGCACGCCTGTGATTTTTCCAAGGTATAAATAATCAAAACTACACGAGTTACATATTTTTTTATGGAGTAGATTTCTGATTTTTTTCAGGAAAACTGATGAAACTTTCCGTTTGTGATTTTTCACTCACCTTCGTCGGTACTTGATGCAAACATGTGATTTTTAAAAGTCGGCACTATTACAGAAATAATACTCAAAAAATTAAATAACCATTGCCAAACAATAATTTTAAGAGACATGTGCAGCTTAAGTGTTTCTCACTGAACAGGTCACCCTATCACTTCGGTATGTTCTCTTGTGAGAGTATGGTTTGTACAAACTTCTTCTCGCAAGGCTCGAAACGCAGTCCGGAGTCCGAGCCATTTAGCAGGGACGAAAAGGGACGGTCCACCCCCGCAGCCCATGGAGATTTATATTCCATTAGACCGTGGTGGTGGACCGGCGGTGGCCCGATATCGTACAGCCTAAGACTTTATTTATCCACTCGACACGGCCCGTGCCCGACCATAGCTCATTACCGGTTAATTACCGGAGTAAGTCTCCCGCGGCTGACAGCGGCGAGATGCTGCGTGACTCGCGGCACTATGTTTTGCCAGCCGGCGTTAAGCATAACTGTACCCGAGCAAACCCGTGAACGAAGTATCGCACGTGGCCGCTAGAAAAATACGCCACTTCGCGAATCGACGCCATTTTTTCGCGGAGACGAGATGGTTCTCTTCCGAATCGTCAAACGAGAACACGCTCACGAAATCCTCCAGCAACCTGGCAAAAATTGATCTCGGAATTATTACGCGACTTTATCCGAAAATTGTTCTTGAAAATTGACTTTTTTTTAGCAAATAATTCTTTCACTTAGACGTAATATCCTCATTAGTATAAACTATGTCGTATTCGCGTTAATTGTGGCAAAATTTTTACTAGTATTATTTATCTTTTGTTACGTTCTCCTAAATGGATTGAAAAGTCACTGAGCTGAAAGATTAATATTGAAATACGAAGACGGGAATTGCTGTAGACTTCCTGCTTTCGAGATGCAGTGGTTAAAAAGGAATTGTGACCGGGAATGCAACGTCAAATTGTAATTGAATTGATCGACTTGGGAATTACTGTAGATTTTTAAAACGATTATTGTGTGTGTGCTAACGTTTGTCGAGTGAGTGTATATTTGCCGGTTCCGCGTCGCCGGCTCAAATAATTAAACGATTCTGACCGAGGTCTAACGGCCGAGACAGCGCGGAACCGCGCGCTCGTGCCGGCAATGATTGCGTTCGCATAATCGCCGACACGGAATCCGACGGCGCGCGCTAAATGTCGCTGGAACATAGTTGAACCCTTAGTACGCGGACCGTACCGATTGCTATTTGAAATACAGAAATTATTTCTTTTGACAACCACAATTATTAAATTATAAAAATCGATTATGCAGTCAAAAATTCGGAAAAAGTTCACAGTCGTGTGTGCTGTTGGGTAGAACGTTCATGAATTTTTTCGTAATTTTTGATTGAACACAGTTGAAGAAACAATTCAGTAAAATCTTGTTCACCCTGTAACTACCCTTATGGTAGGGGTACCGAGTTGAAACTTGAACGTTACGAAAAAAGATCGATTTAAATTTATCCTGGTGGCTAGTGGTCGGGGAAAAATTAGGAATAGGATATTTAACCGAGTGAAATTCAATGAAATTTAACCGCGGATTATTGCATTTCCGTTTGGTCGGAGTGCATAAAGGTTCGCGAGGGTCTCCGGCAAATCCAGCGTGTTTAAAGTGTCCCGAGAAGCGTGGGTGATCCGCATCGTTCCCGATCGTAATATTAGCCAGCGAAGCATTTCCGCGCGCGGACTTATCGCGCTCGACCGGCTCGTAAACTCGCGGATATTCGCGCCGGTATGGCACCGGGGCGCATTCTTTTAATTACACGACCGATAGCAGCCCCGGAGACAGCTTAGCGACCTCTCGCGAGAACGTCCAGGCGACGTCCGATCCGCGTCGAAAATACTCGACAAAGTCCTCGATAGATGCGAGATAAACTTTGTTAAGTTGTTCCCCGAGCCTGTGAAATAGTACCGAGGCTAAGTTCCTAGCAGGAAGTACGCTCGCTATGAAATTAACTGGACTTATGGCTGGGCTAATCCTTGTTCCTTCGATCGGGAAGACGGAAATATTGACATCGCTCGCAGAGACATCGTAAACACTAAAACTATAATCACCTCTGGCTCGAAGAAAATTCGTCCTTAGTCGTTCATTCTGTTGTGTTTATTATGTGTGTCTACTAGTGTCCATCATGTTGTGTGTTTACTAGTATTCATTATATTGTGTGTTTACACATGTTCATTATATTGTGTGTCTACTAGTATTCATTATATTGTGGGTTTACTAGTGTTCATTATATGACGTAGATAATAATTTTCATTATATTGTGTGTTTACTAGTGACCATTTTATTATGCACAATACAATACAACAGCATTTTTAATTAGTTCAAATATGTTCACTATCTAACGATGAAGTTTATCATTGCACCTGCCTTTTTCACATTGATAATTATAAATAACAACGTTAAACACTCGACTTGTTGGATCGAATAATTTTTATATATCACTTTATAGTATCGTCGCAGAATTTATAATGAAAACAGCGCGTCTTGGTTAATTGATAAGATTGTCAGCAGAGCCGATGGCCGATCAATTAAGGAAATCGCACGCAGAAAGACGAGCCTCTCGTCTCGCTATAGTTCGCTCGCGGGCCCTCCTCGTATTTATGGTCTCTGTCCACGGTCCCGGCTATAACCGTCAGTTTGTTTGTTATAAAACAGGCCGCTGGCTTTCGCACATTGTCCGCCGCGAGATAATCGACCGGGCCCCGTCTCCGCCGCCCTGTTATTAATGCGTAATTGAATGTTGCGATTCATTACCCGGACGTTATATTTCAAGTCCGCTGACTCGCGAGAGCAAACGTGATTCTCTCGTGCGAGAGTTCGTTAGGCGAGTCATTTTGTTCCTGTTTCTTGTCCACCGGTTCACGCTTGTGTCGCACGTGACGTATTCCTCGTCTGGATTGTTTATTTAATTAATACCGTTCGACCGAACCGTGTCTGTTTTTCCCTATCAGCTAATTCCATGAAAAGATCAGTTTAAACATTTATCGACACGTTGATTACCTCGTCTGTTACCAAAATTAATTTTTATTGTGACACATTCTAATGAACCAAATTTTATTAAGGATTTCATTACAAAACTGGGTATTTTTACACTATCTTCATATTATTAAGATTACTAAAAGTCGTTTCTATTTTTCGTAATCGACCTAGAAAATTTTTATCTCCCATAATGATCTGCATTTTGTTCATGAGGATTCGAATAATGCAGAAAGCATTCACAGGACTAGATCAGAATCTCAGATCCTGTGAGAGGAGAAAATCGCGTGTTTTCCAAGAATTTCGATCTCTACAAATTGGCAAACTCTGGAGCAATCTCGCAATAGGCCTCGAACCAGTCGATCCTCCGCTCCCGTGGATTCTCCAGAATTTAAGGAGAGCAACGCGTCGTATCAGGTAGAACGGGGATCCAAGGATGCCTTCAATCGGTATAACGAGTAATAAACCCGCGATGAGATGTAGAACGTTTTTTGTTCTCGAATCAATTTCTTTCCGCCCGTAGAGAGGTATTAGCGTAGAACTCATTTTCTCCGGGATAATGAGCTTGACTTCGGATCGACTGGAGCTTCGGATAATCGACCGTTTCCTCAATCTGTTCGACTTAAGTCCTTGAAAGATCGCTTCAAAACACTCCAGAACGCCTGACCGGTAGACCACGGATTTTTATGCAAAATTGTATTGTTCGCAAGGTACAGACGCACACTTACGTAATCGAATGTCCTGATAAGAAGGTTGTATTGGTATTTAGCACATCGAAACGAGTAAAATCACGTATGTATCAAAAGCTTGGAGGGGCAATTGTAAAGTCCAGCCGTGTTTTTAATTTCCCGAGACGTCCATTGTATTTTCCCATTGAATCCGCGGTGGTTAACATATTTTCCGAGGCGAATAGTTAAAGGAGAAGGGTCGAGTGTCGAATCGTTATTAAAATCGCGAGGGAACACGGCGGATACAGGCGGATCGTGGTGCAAGGGGACAAAGGAGCCTGGTAATCGTAGTCTTGCTCGTCGCCAAGCGTTGTCGCCGTTATCTTCGCCAGCACCGATCGTTTCTCACCGCCTAAGTACATTCATTGGCGTAAGGAGCCTGGCCTGTAATCTCGGATGTTAATCGGGCAACATCGGCTTGTATTACGGTACAAAGTAATGTCGTAATATAGCACGGGCCCGCCGCGGTGAATTAGTTTGGACGTTCGAGGAAAATCCGAGCCGGCTGCGCCTCGCCGAGATCGTTCATTAAACGCTGTCCATTCGGATTAATCATCCTCGAACCGTTCCTTTAAACAGCTCCAGTACCCTGTCCGTTCCGCATTCAGCTGTGTCCGCACCGAAGCAACATCTTTTTCATAGGAATTCAATTCACCTATTTTCACGGGAATTTTTATTAAATTTAATTAATAAATCTCTGGTCTCCTTTTTCGGGCAACAGATGAAGATCCTTGATCCAACAATCATCGATTCCGTGGGCATTTCTATTAAATTTAATTGGACAAATCTCTGGTCTCCTTATTCTGGAATCAGATGAAGATCCTTGATCGTTGATGGATTTCCATGGGAATTTTTACTAAATTTAATTCAATAAAAATTTTTTTTCTGATCTCCTCTCTCTTATTCTGGAGTCAGATGGGGATCCTTGATCCAATAATCGATTCCACGGGAATTTCAGAAGAATGGTCGATGCGACCAGTCGACACAGGAACGAGGACGGCCCGAGGCCTAATTGATCCGGAAGCGCGGCGCGTACGCGTCAGAGCCGATAAATTCAATTAAGCAATTATTTAACACTTAATTACCCGACCGCGCTGTTATTATCTCCGGCTCGAAACGAAACGAATCGGCGTCACGGATTTTTTCTCCCATTGCCGGACTCCCGGTGCCTTGTAATTGCAAACCAGCGAATTCGCGATCCGCTTCCTTTCCGCCGATTCAATTACCGGTGACGTTAACTTGTTATCGTGAGCGTCGAGTTTCTTGAGTGCTCCGGCCATTTTTCAAGAGAACCATATACGTTACGGTATTGCCGGATCGTTATTAGAAGAGGAATTGGATTCTCTTTGGAATTTATCGTTATGCTTTCCACACGAGGAATTGTAATTTTTGGTCTCGCTCGATGTCCGAGAACTGCCGGTGATGATAGTTGACGATGATCTACTGGGCCACTAATCTACAATTGTAATTCTTCTGCTGTTCCAACAATTAGTAACGATCTACAATTCTATTGATCCACTAGTCCACAATTCCTACAATTGTAATCGTGAATCTACAAAGTATGTAATCAATTTCCTTCAAAGTAACATAAAGTTCGATTTTGTTATATGAAATTTAGCCATTGGAGAATATAATATACAGGGTGTCTAAGCTGAAGGAGGCCAACTAAATATCTCCTTTATTTTTAATGGAACAAAAAGGATATTTATGGCATAATTTAAACGGTATCGAAGGAGGAATATCGTATATACATCAAGGAAGAACCAAATACATATAAAAACCCGTTTTGTTTACATTTTTCCTTCTCTGACGTCGAACCACACACGACAAAGGAGAGCAAAGGGTTAAAGGCGTGCGCAGGGCCCAGCGAAGGAAACGTCGCGTCGTGGCGGCGCGGCGCGGTGGGCCCGTTCGGGGCCCGACACCGTCGTTTCGTGTCTCTGTCCCTTGTATTTTCGCATGTTCGTCCGTCCAGCCGGATACTCGTCGTTTTTTCCACGCGTCAGACACCTGGAAGAGGCCGGACGAAAGGAACTCGGTAATAAAGTCGCGTCTCGTTATACGATGATACGGCTACCTGGCGGGCAAGGCGCCGTGCAATTACCAAGTTGCATAATTGCGGCGTGGTAACAGAGTAAGACGCGAGTGGCGCGCAGAAAACGAGGAAGAGTAACAGGGCGAGGAAGAACAGGTAAAAGAGGGGAGGCGGGAAGAAGGAGGAGAGAGAGAGAGAGAGAGAGACAGAGAAAAAAAAATAAATCAGTCCCGTGCCTACGTCTCCCCGCATCTTCACTGTAATATTACTTTATTAGCGAAATGGGATAATGCCACGGTGTGTGACAAATTGGGAGCAACGCACGCTCGCGTACCAGACGACGACGGCCGGAAAAGCGATGAATATTCATGGGGGGACCGATGGGGGACCGATGCGGCCCCACGAGGCGGTGGAACCGCTAGGAGCCTACCCGACGAGCAAGGCCCCGTTCACACGTACTCCAACGGAACTGCCGCAATTTCGATTGATTTTCCTTCGGAAGAAATTTCTGTTCCCTTCTTTAGGATTACTGAGAAAGCTCGGAATTTTTTTGCAATGGAACAATGCTGCCGATTAATTTGAAACTTTTTACAGGTTTTTTTTTGTACTTTTGTTGATTCGTATGAATTTTTACAAGTCGCTCCGATTAATACAGCTTACCATAAAAATTCATCTTCAGATCATTGCAAGCAATACAGATGAACGCATCAGAATAGAAACCGAACAAAAGGCCTGCTCCCCGTCGCGAATAATTGAATTAAATTTGACTAAGGTTCGTTCAATTAAAATTCAATTAAAATGAAACACTAGGCATCCGGCTATTATGGATATTGTTCTGGCAATGAACGTGTTAATAGGCGCGAGAAGTAACGTGAATGAAGTTCTGCAGAAGAGGGGACGGGGAACGTGTCTTCCTTTTTTCCTGTGGTCGAAGCCAACAGTGCAGAATGCATCTAAACGAAGTTTTACAGCGTTGCGTTGTCGACTTATGCAGTTTCAGGCTGCTCTTTTTGGTGTTCGTACGCTATTCTTTTTATGGGTTTCTTGACCTCTGTTTTGAAATCCTGGAAGCCACAATATTTAATCCTTCTGCATTTCCTTTAAAAAAAGAGATCTGATAAATATGTACCTGTTCTAAAGTTATTTACAGCCATCTCTGTATGAAAAGAACGTACAGGTACCAGTTTGAAAATGATGTACAGACATCTGTTTGAAAATGACGCACAGGTTCCTGTTTAAAAATCTTTTAAAAAGCCTGTTTCAAAATTATTTACAGGTACCTGTTTGAAAATTATTTGTACAGGTAGCTGTTTAAAAATCATGTACAGGCACCCGTTTGAAAATGGTATACAGGTATTATGCAGATTTCTGTCTCACAGCTCTGATTTGCAGGAAACAACGTAGGCCAATAATAAAAGTCCCGTTCGTTTTACATCGTGACTGTTTTGAACAAAGACTCGCGTGAAAATGGCGGATCGGCGATGTGTGTGTGCGCGCCGTGTACCATGTCCCGAGCCAATTTATTAACGTTACCGGGAAACGTGATTAGAACTATTATTCCGCGGGCTGTCACGCGTCTCAGTCTCACTCGTTCGATCGTTCTGCCGGCTCTTAATTAATCTAATAAGCTAGGTCAAAGAATTAACCGCGAATCATTACGCGCGCTCTATGATTACTTCGCTCCCCCTCCCCCACTCCCCGCACCGGTTCCCTCCTACGCATGCGTCGTTAAAATCGCGTGAAAAAAAGAATAGAGGATGCGTCCGCTGTGTCTTGCTTCGGTAATTATTTATTACAGGCCGACGCGTTCACAAATCTACCGGGGCTTCCAGTGTTCATTCGGGAATACTTTAATTCACGCGATACTAATTCGCCCGGCGGATAATGATCGAATCACACCTAAAACCGTAGCGATGCTAAACTGTAAAATTATTAGAAGAAATCCGGATACTTGATTGTATTATTTTTATCGTACTAAAAGTATATATTAAACGATGAAATTAATTTTTATGCATTTCTGGCAACAATCACTAGTAGGAACATAAAGCTGCACAAGCCTTAATAGAATTTTGAAACATGAGTGAGAAGTACGAAGATTTTTATTGTACTAATAGTATTAAACAAACTATTATAATTTTATTTAAATTAACAATATATTTGTTTCCAGTATTGCCAAGTACTGTGTATCAATTTTTACGTTGAAATTTTTAATAATTTTGGTAGAGTATAATATATAAATCTTTGTTTTTTTTTAAAGCACATCTTTTAAAACAAGTGTTGAGTTGTGAATCAACCATGAGTTGTCAAGTTTTAGTTGATCAACTGCCTCGAAATTTTACATAAAAATGTACGGTCTACCGACGATTGTTTGTCGATGAATAAATTATTTCACCCGTGCGTTTCATTCTGTTGCAGAGCCACAAGAACAGGATCATCTCCGTCAGTGCGATTAGGCGAAGGAAACCAGGAGGTCCAGTACGCTGACGAGGTAAGCGTTCGATGAGCATTCTACTAATTTTATTTATGCGACCCTCTATGATCAAGTGTTTAACTTTCTGCCTCGAATGTGGAACGTCCAGACCGATCGCTGTAATCTGTGTGTCTTCGAGTCCACGGTATGTTGATTAGGCTTCTTCCTCTTCGACGGCATTAATGATGTGTTTGATCGGTTCTAACAACTCAATCATCGCGAGCTGTCTAATTTGCAGACAGTCGGGAAACGGTCAGTTCCTGTTCGCTTGGAGAAGTTCATTTTTTCGTTTACTTGGACACTGAATAACTGTGTCGAGGTTAATCAGCACTGTGTGAAACCTTTCAGTATTTTAAAAATTCTCATCTTACAGAATTTTTCAGAGAAAAGAAAAGGTTTGAAAGAAATTCATAATTGTACGGTAAGGGGTTAATTTTATCTTCGAATTTTAATTTAAAAACACTACGAACTTTCTATTAGTTCTTAATAGTTTCAATAAATGGAAAATAATGAGGTCCAATTTTTATTTTGCATGAAAACCCTCTGTCAACACTAGGTTCATTTCGTAAAAATAACTCGAGTACATTTAGTCAGATTTTTAATAAATATTCCAAGGACTGTATTGAATAAATTTCCTGTAAATCTTCGCAACCTCTATAATTGAAAATTAAAAAATTTAGAGCCCGTCATTTGATATGCCCCGTAAATCCAGTGTTAATGAATCGCGAGGGTAATTATGCGATTTACCCCGCGACGAGGCATGATCGTCGCGTCAAAGATCGTTTCTCAGATGCCGATAGTCCGCGCGGAACCGCAACGTGTCCCGAACCGGTATGCCCGAATCGAAAAAAGCCGCAACAACATCGAGTGCGTGTCGCGCCGATTCCGAGGACACCGATTTCACGGCAGATACATTAATGCGGGCCCCGGCCGTGTACGTTATAAGTCCTCGAATAAATTCCCATCGGGACACGCCCCTCTTTCTTCGATAATTCCACGGGCTTTCTAAGAATGGGCCCGCTGGAAAATTGTTCGCGAACGTCCCAACGACCTCGCAGATCACGCGCGATCTCCATACGAACGATTCTGCGAGACTGTGGCGACGACACACTCGCTCGCAATAGTATTCGAACGCGCAAATAAATTACGCACCGTACGCTTGGGACCTGGAAATAATTACTATACTGCGGATTTTATGCGTACCTGACCAAAATGAGTACGTGCGATTTAATGCAGGCGCGCGCGCGCGCGACAGATTAAAGAAATTGTAAAAAAATATTCAGACTATATAAAAGTGACAAGAATTTCTATCATAATTTTTTTTCTATTTTTGTTATAATTTAGAACCAAAGGAAAAAATATTATTTTCAACGTATTGCACATGTTAACACTAGGTTCATTTTATAAAAGTGACAAGATTCTCTATCCAAATTGTTTGCTATTTTTGTTGGAAAAAATATTACACATACATATTAACAGCAGGTTCACTTTATAAAAATGACAAGAATCTGTATTCAAATTATTTTCTATTTTGTTTCTTGTAATTTACAACAAAAGAAAAAAGTTTTTGTGTGGTATTCAATAGGAAATGTCAGACACGTCTGATCACGACCGACCAATTCTACTTCTTCTGAGTGCCAGGACACAAGCACAAACTATGGATCACTATGGAAAAATAAAATCTAATAATTTCAATAAAATTGTGTATTGATATTCTTGTAATCTCCGAACTGTTTTAGACTGCAACGATGCACTCCTGTCACGAATGCACAAGATCCGCAGTCTGAAGATCGTCAGCTTTCCGGAAAGACAGATTTTTCCCGGCAGAGACGAAGGTCGAAAGGGCTCGATCGATCGTTTCGATTATGGGATCGGGCTTTCGTAGCGGTGCCGCGAGCAGTAAAGGATGCTCCTTTGCCCCGGGGCGCACTTAATCTTATCGGGCTTTTGTCGGTCCCGGTTGATGCTTTCTCGGAGCTTTGTTATCGAGTCTCTCTCTCTCTCTCTCTTTCTCTGTGGCGCAGCACGCTTCCGCTTCGCTCCTATCGTATCGGCTCGTTTCCACTTTTGTCCTGGACCGCGTGAACCACCGTAGAAAATGCTCGCGCTTTTACGCCGTTCGATATCCTGCGGACAATATACTTCTCGCTATCTGTTGCCACCTATTAAATGCTCGTCGACGTTCTTAGGGACTCCGTTCATCCCTTTTACAATCACTATAAGGACACTGTGTCCAATCAGTCGGGGCCGGACTGAACAATTTATTTAATAATGTACTCCTTCTTTTTTTAGATGGTCGGTACAATTGTGTTTTTAAAAACGAACATCATTTTGCTGCTAACGAAAATTATAACATTTTGCTATTAACAAGAATTTTTGTATGATATAGACCTTGAAAACATTTTTGGCACGTATTTTTTATAGCTACCGACATTCATGTGAAGGGGGTGAAAATAGCCTTCAAATTTGGGGTGGAAAGATCGATTTAACTCCAGTTTCTGCGTCTTTGAATGACGAATCATTAAAAAACATGTTAAAAATAAACTTTTTTGCGAAATTTCTGTATCAAACATTACAATTTTTCATGAAGACTTAATGAATGTCGATAGCTATAAAAAAATGGGTGTCAAATATTTTTGTCGAGTTCTATATCATACAAAAATTCCATTAAAACCAGTGTGTTACGATCGAGTAGCCTCCCTTCTAAACGTAGAAGTAAAGCAATGTGTTCTTTCTCATTTTGATAGTTTTAAAAGTGAACACAGTGTTTCTCTTCATTCTGACATTTTGAAAGAGGACCACAGCATGCCTTGACGCTGTCACCGACCCAGTAGATTGTCCAGGTGCAATTTCACTTCAAGATAGAGCGAACTATGCCGCAGTGAGATGCGTGTCGGCCAAGAAGAAATTCACGTGGCGGACTGGGATGAAGAGAGAGGGAGGAAGACAGAAAGATGAATCGAAAAAGAGAAGGAAAGGGAGGAGTGGGGGGAGGGGTGAAGAGAGGATTCTGGACCCAGAGATTCACGAATCCAGGAAGCGTGTTAGCCAGGACGTCGTCGTTCCGGCGATGCATCGCGGTTCAGCCGCATTGTTGCGGACCAACCGAGAACGAAACGGAATCTAATCTGATGGCGCGGCGGGTCCACCTAATGGGCAAGCCGTGTCGGGACACGCACCTCTGCTCTCCTCTCCCGTGTCCTTAGCCGAGAAGGCTAAAGTCGTGTTCGGCCTGTCCGATGACGATATCACCCTGACGCAATCGCCATACGTAATGCAGGCTCTCTCTGTGACTGCGCGCGATACACCCGGGGGATCGAGTGCACAACCGGACACGATGCACTCTTGCGCCGCTGTTGCACTCTTGCCGCTCCTAGGGTCAGGGCTCTGACGGATCTACGGGGCTGATCCCGTGCTGTTCCCATTCTCGGACACCCCTCCACGCACCGCGGTCGCTCCGATGATCGATCCGGATAGATAACGATTAATTGCGGTCACTGGAAAAAACATAGCGAAAGCACTGCATCCCTAACATTTTTTCAGCGGTACGAGGTACTTCGAAGGTACAAGTTGTATCGTGGAGACTTCACCTAACCTAGGTTGAATGGTAGAATTCTCCTGTCGTTTAATTAACTGGTTTGTTCGCCCTGACACTATTTCGATTCCGACAGCTGGGCCTTGACGAAGTTTGTTTACCGAACTTGAGCATCAAGTTTCACTGCAATTCAGTAAGTGAATCAAATTCTATCAATGCCAGATACAGGAGCCATATAAAAATGTCATTCTTCTTTTAATTATCTTATTAAGGTGAGAGTAATGCAGCGGTGGCTTTAAATCTTTCCAATACCTGCACTGTTTTGAATTGTATGTGCCCATTTTTGTCATAAATGCCTAAAATCCGCAGTCTAGTTATAATCAATATTTCAACAGCGCGATACCTAGCGGTTCCAATGATAAACGAACAAATCAGTGAAACGATTTGGTCGAATACTTTGGAGGCTTCCAGGCGTCCTGTAGGTAACAAATAATCCCGTGGGCTGCAAGACCGATTGTCATTGAACGGTGCGAGCGTGCCAGACAATTAGATTGCGGGAAAAATGGCGGTCGATCGGAAATTTCAATAGAACATGACCGGCTCGAGACAAGAGAGCAGGATCACGGCGAGCACGACGTGATCCTGTAACGCTGTCGCCGGTAATTCCCGACGCTTTCCACTCTGGTAACGGAATTCTCTCGTTCCGGCTACATGGCGGCGAGATGCGCCATTTGTCCTGGCCATAGCCGGCCTCTCGGCGCGAGGGAATCTACACTCGTTAGGCGAATAAATTCAATTGGAAAGCCGGCCTTTTTGCCGATAGCGCGACGCGCAATGCGTCTTGGCGACACCGCGCGAGAGAGCAGGGAAAAAGAGGAAGAGAGTGAGAGAGAGAGACGATCCGGTCCCGTGTTCGCGAAGGCATGTCGTGGCCGACGCCGACATCCACTACGTACATGGAACCGATGCTGACGAGAAAAAAGGTGTCCCATGCCGTCCAAGGCTTCGCATAACGGGCTGACTCGATTGAAATTTTCGCCAGCCGACCGATTACAAGGAACGCGGCTACCTGACGCGTTTTCCTCAGCCGCGGGAAGCTTATGCGACGCGGCCCTTACATGGAGTCACGCGGAAGCGAAGGATTTAGAACGCGCTGATAACTTCGAGGATACGATGAAGGATTCGACTGGAAGGTGGACAGATTTTGTTGGCAATCCCGAAGATACATGTTCGCACCTCTGTGTAGCGAGACACCTGGCAGGGGAAGTGCACTTACAGTTGTTCGGTTCATCTCGAAGCATCTCTTTTTTGAAAGCTCAAGTGGAACCCCCTGGTTATAATGCTATACATTAGGATTAACATATATCCGGTCTGGTACACATCAGGTTGATATGACATATTATAGTTATGCATTAATAGTGTAGGTATAGTAGAATATAACGCATTAAAGGGGTGGATCAATTCCAGGATTGCAAGGGTGCGAAATGCCCCTTCTCATTTCTCGATAATGCAAAGATGGGGTTTTTCAGTAGTCAAAAGCGCTAGATAAAAGATCAATCTAGGTCGCTTAAGTACATAGCTTTAAATCTTTAAATTACATTGCTTGAAAAAATTTAGAAGAAGATGGCACGCCTGAATGTTTGGTTCGTAAAGTAACGATCTGATATTTAAGGGTGGAAAGAAATTGAGCTTGATTAAGCTTAAGCATCTGTTTTCACGTGCACTTCGTGATCACTCCTGCTGATCTCATTTCAGCAGGACACCCTGTATAAGGACATTGTATAAGTACATACACACTGATAGAAAAAAAGTGATGCCAACCCCGTTGAGATTGACCTACCCTCGCGGCGAACTTACATGTGGCGAACAGAATCTCGATATTCATATACCGCATAAAAAAGAAATCGCACAAAAACAGGTTTGACGGTATACAAGTGTCTATTTCGTTAGAACCAACATATCCTTTGGGTGATGTTCGAGAGAGGAATTGTCGGAGGATCCGTAGGAGGAACGCAGTAGGAAATGGGAATCGGCAGGTGAGAGAGCGGGGTGAGAAAATAAATCGCAATGATCTCGCGGCGGCGTTGGTATCCTTGTAATTGGCTCCGTGAGAGAGCGCATCCTTGCCGATGATTGTCGCCAACCGCTCGATATACATCACCCGAAACACACGGATGCACGTCCTTCGCAGGAGGATGTTGCCTCCGGGACTAAAAGGACCCTAACGGAGAGGAGAGGAGAGGAGAGAGCTCGGAAACGTGCGCCGTTCCGAAGATAGCGCTGACAAGCGGCCACCGGGAGCCCTCGCGTGCACGGCCCTACGTTTCCCTTTCTATCTCCCTCTCTTCCTCTCCTTTTTCTACGCTCCTCTCTTCCCATCTTTGAGAGGACCATCGGGAACCGATACGTTCTATCCGCCGACACGGGCAAGAATCGAAGTCGTCACTAATTTGGTGTCGATCCGACTCCTCGATCCTCGATCCTCTCCGCTAAGGAGCGGCGACGACGCTCTCCAGGTGGCAGAGATCCTCGCGTGAGACCCCTCCGAGAATCCTCGAAGACAGCTCGCCGGTTTTATGACTGTCACGAGTGCTCCTCTTCCATTTTTCTTCACCGCTGTTTCCTCACTCTTGTTGGACGAGCTGCTGCACGGCTGCGTTCCGTAGAGACACCATAAGGCGCTACGCGAGAAGTTCATTTGCCAAATTACAAGTTATTTTAGGTTAGAGTGATTAGGACTTGTTCTTCGTCGTTCGTTAATTTTCAGAAGAAGAAAGAAATTTATATTTAGAAAGAGAGAGAGAAATTTCCTTGTAGAGGGTGATTCCTGAGGTCTTTTGAAATAACTATTTCCTTTGCGAAAATGTTCTCCGTGACTTCGTTTAGGAGTTATTAACAAAAAACTCGGCTCTGATTGAATGAGTCTGATCCGTCACGCCCCGAGGTGAAACGCTATTCGACTAAACTCGGCTCCTCCGAGTTTATTCGCGAATAATTCCTGAACGGAGCGACAGAGAACATTTTCGCAAAGGAAAAAGTTATTTCAAATGGCCTTGGGAATCGCCTCGTTCAAGGACGTACATTTCTTAGACAACCTGTGTTCCAGAACTCCGAAGGATCTTAAAAATAGTGCGACAGTACCTCGACATCGATGACTCAGGTAGATAATGCGTTAAAGAGAACGTAGAAGAAACAAGTTTTTCGAGTATGAAAAGACAAGGATTCCTCCTTAATGTCCTCGCAACGTTCAAATGAACGAACGAGCACCGTTCCGGGTCGGCCAAGGCGATTTTCCACGGAGGACACGAGGAAATCGTTAAGAGGCGATTCGCGTGCGAATCTGGATGGAGGAGAGGACTCTCTTCGACTGGGAGCAGGTGTGCGTTCGTGAGTCACGTTTATCAAGGGACACGGCTGCTCTCACGGGCATCCTTGATCGCGTCATACACCGAGCCCGGAGAAAAAGCAATTTCCGCGGTGCCGTTAAGCGCGCGCGATTCCCTAAGCCCCGACTCGAATCTCTCCCCTCTCTCTCTCCTCCTCTCTCCTCTCTTCCACTATTTCTCTCTGTCTTCCTCTATCCCCCTCTTCCCGTCCCTCGGTCTTCGTCCATAGGCAGACAAAGGGCGATACGAGCGGGAGCAGCCGTGGTTCGCGGATGCATATATCGTCCCGCAATTAAGCCGATTCAGAAAGAAATAACGCGCCGCCATTTCCGCGTTTCCAACAGGCTCGAAACTCTCCAACCTTCTACTACTCGCAGATTCGTCACTGGCCGGAAGTGGGGTCTGTCCGGAAACTATCCGTCCCGACACTATTTAAAATGGCGGAATTCGCCATAATGGAACAGACAGTTTTTTTTTTTTTATTGACCTTGACAACATATTTCAAGGCCATCAGATAAATAATTACTTCATAATAATCGATACAGTAAAATAAACAAATCTACAGTCTGGTGAACGCGAATTTCTCAGTTCGGATAAACGAGGTTCCCTTGAAATGCGATTTAAACAAACAAATATGATGCGAACGGTATCGTGTTGGGGCTCGTTTCAATCAGTAAAATGCCACGAATGTCTCGGTCGGAGTTCCATAATGAACTAACGAAAATTATATTAAAACAATTAATTTTTATATGAAAGTCCAGGACGGCGAATATCGGTGGAGAAGTGATACTTTTAGATATTACAGCGCTCCGTCAGTCTGAGAATGGGTCTGAGCGAGATTCCACTGCGACACGCAGCAAAGTGGCAAAGAATTCCGCGTCGAGCCGGCGAAAGAAAAGCGAACCGTTTCGCAAACGCGGTTGCAGCGTTCGAGGATCGGTGAAACCCGGCATCGTGTGTTTCTTAAGCCGATTTCCGCGGACACGGGCGGCGGAACGCTCTTGTTCGCAAATAAATTGTCCGTGGAGCGATTAAATGAATAATTCATTCGCGAATTTCATCGGTTACGAGCGGTTGTTGTAGATAGCGTGGAACAACGGCGAAGGAGGGGAAGCAGAACGGGGGGGGGGAAGAAGGCTCTCTCGTTAGAAAACACCGGCGAACAGATGGAAAGCCTCGCGTTATTTCACGTCATTTCGCCATCGTGTATCATTTACCGGCACGGACCCGACACGCTAGGAGACGTGCTAATGCGAAATACGACGGGCACACGCGACTTTGTGTCCGTCGCGGTTTTTGCGGTCGCAAGAAAGCGACCGTTGCGTGGCTAATGCTCTGCTGGTCGGTGTCCGCGAAATATCACGGATCCTCTCTCTCTCTCTCTCTCTTTTTCTGGCCCTTTCGCTACTTCTCTTCGCGAGCTAGAGCTCGCTATGCTCGGAATTTTGTCGAGATGCCGAAACTCTTCCACGTGTTGCTCCATCGTTTTGCTAATTTGCTTGCGCGTTCACGTCGACTTAATTAGAAGTTTCGTGCATCTTCTAAAAATTTTCGGAAAATGCCGGAACATAAAATTCGACAGAATTTTCAAAGTTGTGAGCTGAGGGTCAAGAATACTTTCAGATTGTATTTCAGGCTGATTAAAAGCTTGGTGCGATCGATATGAAAAATGTTTGCGCAGTTTAGCGCAGTCGGTTGGTCGGAGAAACGTTTTTCCAGAAACGGGAACGGAACGTTGCGACCGAGGTTTTCGTTCTAATCAGACCGTGGTTCTATTGCGTCCGGCGTCGACGGCTTTCCATCTACATTGTTCAAGATTTCGAACTTCGCCGAAACACCGCTGAGAATCGTGATACAGCGATGATTCGTTCTTCCTTTCGTCTTCGTTTTAATTGCGACGACTTCCGCGGTAGCGTCACGGTTCTATTTTCTCGCCGTAGACTGTTGTCCAATTAAATTTAGGCTGCGCGTTGTTTAATTCGACGATGCTATCTATCTTCGTTATTCTTTATGGCGGCGAAGGCGACTATGTGTGTCGGGGAACGTTGAAAAAACATTTTATACAACACAGTTATCTCATTCGGATACAGCTTGCTCGCTTCTTGGCTGTCTGATGAATGACGGTCTCGATGAGAACTTGTAGGATTCTGTTGGCACGCGGATAGTAGAATATATAGTACAATGAGTAGCTCAATGAATACTACAATAAATAGTAAAATAAGTAGTGCAGTGAATAGTGAAATGAATAGTGCAGTGAATGGTACAATATCTGGCACCATGAATAGCGCCATGAATAGTGCGATAGGTATTACAGTGAGTAATACAATAAATAGTAGACTGAGTAGTATAATGAGTAGAACAATTAGTGCCACGAGTAGTACATTGAATAGCTCAATGAGTGGTACAATATGTAGCACCATGAATAGCGCCATGAATAGTGCAATAGCTATTGCAGCGAGTAGTACAATAAATAGTACAATGAGTAGTAAAATAAGTAGAACTATGACTAGTGCCATGAGCAGTACCTTGAATAGCACAACGAGTAGTACAAAATATATATATATCAAAATGATCAATGCCGTGAGTAGCATAACGAACAATACAACAGATGCGTCGAACACACGAATACCGGGCGAATCAAGAATAAAAGCTCTGAGTACAAAACAACTCCCACGCAAAATCGTCTCCAAACAAGCTAATTCGAAAGCAGCCGGCGATAACCCAGGTTAAAATAATCAAGCCACCGCCGGTGCCCGGTGCGCCGAGTGTGTTCGCTGAGTTTTCGAGTTAATTCCATCCGAAAAGTAAAGGATTCCATTTCCTTTGTGAGGAGCCGCCGGTGTGTACTTAGGGGGTTGCAGGGGGTGTGTAGGTGGAGAGATAGGGGTAGAGAGGGAGTGGGTGTTCCGGGTATCACCAATGTGTCGACTATCGGGGCCCACACATATCGCGGGGGTGGAAAAGGGTGCAAGAACCGGGGTCGCGGGGGTGCAGAAAGCTTTTTAATTAAACGTGGCTCGGCCCGGTCCGGCTCTCTTTCTCCCGTCGCCAACCCCCACACCCCCGTCCGCCGCTCCCGTCCCGGTTTCGAGCTGCCTGCCGGTCTGCGAGTTCAAAGTCGAGGCTCGGCAAGTCAATATCAAATACCTCCGAGCTAGACGGAGTGGCTGTGCGCGCAGTAAGCACAGTAAGCAGAGACAGCCACCCCCAGATACGATCTAACTATACCGAATCTCCCGACGAGAGGTTCCTCCTCTATCTCTTTCCATTTTTCCTTCTTTCTTCCTCTGGCTAAGGATATTCCCCTTTTGACAGTGATATCTCCCTCTTCCTCTTTCTTCTTCTTTTGGATCTTCTGTCTTTCTCCTTTTCTCTTGGATAGTGCTAGATCCTCTTTCTTCTTCTTTTTCTTTAGATTCAGTCTTTCATTATTTTATCTTTTTTTAGAAAATTTCAACGATGTAGTTCATCATTGGACAATATGGTGGCAGAAATAATAAACTTTACCTTGTCTGACCAAGAGTATTACCTGACTTTTGGGTCATCCACAAGATGAATTTACAAACAGGTGAATTTGATTTGCGAAAGGGTTAATTTGAAGTGAAAAACCTGTATCGACGCTTCAGAGGAGAGGAGATCCCGGCGTCCGGCGCACCGGCATATAAATCGAGGCTAGGGGCCCTTTCGTGTCGCTATTTCAGCGACCT
This sequence comes from Lasioglossum malachurum, assembly GCA_028455605.1. NCBI lineage: Eukaryota > Metazoa > Arthropoda > Insecta > Hymenoptera > Halictidae > Lasioglossum > Lasioglossum malachurum. Next base: position 4,654,001 of record CM052318.1, read on the forward strand.
CGTGCCGACCCTATCGAAGAAGGGCACCGGTGATAATGGTTACGAGCGCGGAACACGATTCCCCCTTTCGCTGAGACTTCTTCTTGTTCTTGTGATTCCGGCGAGCGTTAAGAACGGTCGGAAAGAGCGAGCTGATTCGAGGGGTGGCCAACCACTGCCGTTGTCGCGATCAGCTCGATCATGAACATCTGAAATTGATCTGTAATCTTCAGTCCAGCCACGCTCAATATATTCCATTAATATGCTGAATGTTTAAAATGGGAAGCGATTACTAGAACAACGAACCACGTTTTCTTGCTTTTCACGAGTGATCGAAAAATCGGATCGTTCCGCCAAGATCGAACGGAAGAAAAAAAGAACGTGAGAGGGGGTTCGAAAATCTCGATCATGAACATCCGATATTGATCTGAAATCTTCAGACCAGCCACACTCAGTATATTGAATGTTTAAAATGGAAAGCGTTTATTAGAAGAAAAAGCTACGTTCCCTTGCTTTGCACGAGTGATCGAAAAATCAAATCGTTCGGCCAAAATCGAACGGGAGAGAAAAAGAGCGTGAAAGGGGGTTTGAAAATCTCGATCATGAACGCCCGAAATTGATCTGAAATCTTCAGACCAGCCACACTCAATATATTGAATGTTTAAAATGGAAAGCGATTATTAGAAGAACGAACCGCGTTTCCTTGTTTTGCACGAGTGATCGAAAAATCAAATCGTTCGGCCAAAATCGAACGGAAGAGAAAAAGAGCGTGAGAGGGGGTTTGAAAATCTCGGGTCGCGAAAATTGTTCGGCGGATTGCGAAATGAAACGACCCATCGGGAGATCGTCTCGCAATCCGGTTGAAGCCTCGAGGCTGGTCGCTTTGATTCCGTCCGCGCGTTGGACGAGCTTCCAAAAAGTCGAGCTGGGAAACGCTTCGCTACGGGTTCACGTTATGGTTTGGGGTTGGCGTGGGCAGGGGGGGGGTGGATGGGGTGGTTGTATTTCGTTTGGCCGCGTCTGCATCGTTTCGCGGTGGAAAACGCAAGGCTGGCAACGTTTTCCAGCGATAACAATTATCCACGAGAGACTTCATTACCCATTCGCCGCGAGCGGCTTCTATTCTTTATTTATGGACAAGCTCATTATTTCTGTGCAAGTAAGCATATGAAAAATTCTCCCTCGCTCTCGCCACCCTCTTCCCTCTTTTCCACTCTCTCTTTCTGTCTCTGTCTCTCGTTCCAAACCGCTTGGTTATTCGTTCTTCCTCTCTCTCTCTCTTTCACGCTGATTCTCGCCGCGTAACCACCGACTCGCGGTTTTATTAAATTAACCCCCGTGTGCCGCACATCGTGGACCATCTTGTTTTTGTTTTATCGGTGCCACTCGTCCATTGGTCGATCTGGACCTTTATCAACTTCCATTAACTCTTCTGCGACCTTCAGATGGTTCTAATCGATCGTCAGGTCGATTCTAACACCTTCCCGTTTGATTTCCTTTGCAGTGATCAGTGACCAGTTAAATATATGTGTATTAAATAAAAATATACATTTACATTTCTCACTATCTTAATGTACTGCTGATTTTTATGTAAAATGAAATTGTATCATTAAAGCAGTAGGAAGTCTAAAAGAATTGGGGGTCTCAATTTATCATCTAGCGATAGTATAGATTAATATTAAACCTATCATCGCAGGTCAAATGACCGATTTCTGGTTTCTTATTTCACAATTATTGAAATTATAACGATGCTTTTTCACTGGAAATGATTATATCAAGCACATATTATAATAAAATTCACAGAAAATCTATTGGGTCGTGTAATAAATTTCCACATGTTTGTATTTTATTTTTTTCCCGCACTTTTGTGTTTTGTTAGGTAAAGTATATATAATTCGCAAGTCTTTTTCTTGCTCTACAAACCTATCTGCTTCGGTTTTTCGAATTAATTAAGTGAAGATGGTCTATCACTTACCATCGCTAAATTAATCTTAAAATTAATTAATTCAAACGAGTGAAGTAGATAAGTTTGTAGAGCAAGAGAAAGATTTGCGAATGCATATATACACTTCACCTAACAAAACACAAAATTGCAGGAAAAAAATGAAATACAAGAAACGCGGGAATTTATTACGCAACCCAATATATAAATTCTATGATGTCATTTTTATAAGGCAGCGCGTGTGTCTAGGTAGTTTTAATGTTAATAAAAGAGGAAAAGTAAGTCGTAAGGAATACAGTTTTGACGCGCCTGTGAACAGAAAATTCGCAGGATCGTTGGCTGGATCGCGCGAGAAAAAAGAAATGGCGTCGGAAGCAGCGGTTTCGTGGAAGCAGGGACGGCGAGGAACTGGAATCGATCGGTGCTCGCGAATCGGTACGAGAAATCTGCGAAATTTCCCGGAACGGTCGAAAGTAACGAGACGAGGCAGCCGGCAATAAAGTAAACGGCCGTATATCGTAAACTCGGCTGGGCCCCGGCAATCACCATGGCAGAAAGTTAGGTCCCCTTGGCCGCGGTTCCCGTGGCCGGTGCGGTGAGTTTCTTCTTCCGGTGTGTAGTCCGTCCCGAAGATCCCCCCGGTGCCGATCGAATAGGATCGGTGGTGCCTCGTCGTCGCGTCGTTTCGACGACCAGGACGAGGACGAATCGCGATAAACGCCCCTTACACCGGGGACTTATAAATGACCGGTAAATATTCATGTCGAGGCTGCGTCCGCCGGTGTTATGCAGATGAGCCGGCTCGTGTGCATCGCGCGTATTATGCTACCTGGACGACGCGACGCGTATACTACGAGACGCTCCCGTCCTTCGGCTTCCACGGAAGCCGGGCTCATCTTTCTATCTACCATCGGACGTACAGCGACACGCGAGTCTGTCCCTGCCCTGGATAGCCGACGTTCGTCACTATACAGCCACCAGCAATTATATTCGGCCACGGTTAACAGAACGATTACTTTGTTAACAGTAAACCTACCGAGCACTAAAACTAATTAAAATTCTTTAGCTTACAAAAATGACAAAGCTCTGTTTATGTAGACCTTGCACAATTTTCGTTGCAATATGTACTTCGATAAAGAAATTTATAGAATAATTTCAACGATTATAAGATGAAAAATATAAAAGAATGTTAATATCGAATTTGGATTTTTTTGAGAAGTTAGAACAATTCAGTGCATTTATGACAAAAACGAGCAGGTGGATTATCAAATTCGAAGAATATTAATGTTAGCGTCACCTTATTCGCATGTTTAAACGAAGAACAATATTTCTACTTTCCTCCTCCTGATCGTAACTGAATCAAGCAATTTTTATTTCGAACACGCTGATAGTATTCAGCCTGAAACGATACTAATCTCGCAGAAGAAAGTTCGTGCATTTCAGTGCTCATTCCATTAGACTGTTTCTCTTTCTTTGAACCTGCTGTCCTTGGTCACCTTCCGGGCAATTTCGTGCGAAGTCGCGTGGGAGGACGATGGAACGGGAGAACGAGAAAGACAGAGAGATACAGGAATACAGAGTGAAAGCGAGACAGGAAGAGAGGAGGAGAGAGAAGCCGGTAGAGAGAGGCTCGCAGAGATTAGCCCCGGGAGGCTCCTTTGTGCAGCAATGAAAATGGCTTGTCTCAAAGAACCGCGACGGATACATTTTTAATTACCTCAAATATCACTTGGCGAGCTCGCCCAAGTTTCTTAATTAAATGTCATATTGCGCCCGGAGGGTGAGTGTGCTGCTTCTCCTTCTGATCGAAGAAAGAAGGACGAAGGAGAAACCGCCTTCTCCTCCTCCTCCTCCTCCTCTCTGCTCCATTCGAAAGGATCGAGAGAGGATCTTTTGAGCCGCTCGGCAAATATTAGCTGTATTAATAACGGGCTCGATGAAGCGCGACCAACCAGATCCGAATTGGCTGCGCCAATTTGCATTGTTCTTCGGTCAAGAATAACAAGACGAGGCGGGGGTGTGTTCTGATCCTCTCTCGAGATCGCTAGATCTCAACGGTTTTATTGCATTTCCCTCGTGGATATTGTTTTGCCGTGCCGATGTTCTTGCGGCGCAATTATATTGATCCAGCTGGGATCGCGAATGTCAGCGTATTCGTTCGGCAGGCTATACGAATATTGGCAATTAGGTATCGGGCCGATTGCGGAGACTGCGAGCACGCGTAGAAGAAGTGTCCCTTGAACGTAGAATCGTGGAGACTTTCTAACCCTCTGCAGACGGAGCTGTTTTAACTTGAAAATGAAACGTTTCTTCGGACTTGGAATAATTCCGTTGTATATAAACTTTTTCGTGTTACGGATATGAAATTGTTCTAATACCTCGTCCAATAATTAAACGTGTAATAATTGATTAGATAGCAACATATTTTATACCAACGTTTTTTAGATGCCAACGTATTAAGAAGAATTATGGCCACCAGGGTATTAGTTTCACCTTAATGAGATAATTAAAAGAAGAATGAATTTGTTATTTGGCTCCCGTGTCTTGCAATCAATGTAAACATTTTTTATTTTGAATTTTATTTTGAATGACCTTGAATCATGTATGTAATTCGCAAGAGTGTTGAACTGCTGCCAGCAAGATGAACTGTCTAGGAAGCAGAAGAGTTCAGCTAGAGGTCTAAGCTAATCCTAGCGAACGTTCGTCCAGGGGATCTCGGGCGTAAAACAAAGAGTGAGAGAGAGAGAGAGAGAGAGAGAGGGGCATCCGGGGCTCGAAAAAGCCCGACTGAAGACCAAGGACCGCGCGGAGAGTCTAACATCGTGGTTCCCACAAATCCGGGAATAACGCACACGGTAAATCCCGGCTTCAAACAAGGCACAGTTAGCGGTGTTTGCAGGTCGCCGCATACCTGGCCCGTCTCTGCTTGAAAATGCTAGAAATGGACCGTGTGTAAAGCCCGTGCAAACTGGCTGAAGCTACGAACGCGGCTCGGCAACATCAAATATGAAAGCTCGCAATTATATAAAGCTAAGAGCACGGCGCGGCGGCCAGAGAGACCCCCCTCCGTTAGATTCGCGGCAGAAATGCAGCGCGAACTGCAAACAGCACACGCAAACCGCGCTCCGCGCTGTTCAAGCTCGAGGAATCCGCTCGCGATCCGAAGAGGGGCCGAGAGGAACACGGGAACTTTGACTTCGCGAAGCACCGACACGTTAAACTGCTCTGGGAACGATTTAGGAAGAGTCTGTGACAAATAAAGTGTCCTGCTTCGAGATTCGTATTCGCAAATCTTTATTTCATTTCACATTTTACTGTACGAAGGCAGTGGGAACTCATTCTAGCATTGTAATTAACGCTAAACCTACCACTGCCAAATGATCGGTTTTACATTTTTCATTGCACGATTATTGAAATTATGAGTGGCTTGAAGTTTCAAGAAATCGAAATAAATAGAGCCTTGTCGTTTTAATAAGCTGAAACGTTTTAATCGCTTTTAGTGCTAACACTAGGTTAGGCCAATATTCGTAGTCTGCCGAACCAATACGCTGACATTCGCAATCCCGGCTGGATCAATACACCGGTACCGCAAAACAACATCCACGGGGGAAATACGATAAAAACGCCGAGATCTACAAAAGGAAAATTTTACATTTTCATTATTGTCACAGATAAAAAAGTTAAAAATCGATTCCTTCACTTTTTTGTCTTCGAAATTTCGAGGACGTTTTTGATAAGAAGAGAGATGATCTTTACAGTAAACTGGGAGCCTCATAAATGTTATTTTTTATCTACTGTGAATTATGTTTATTTCTCTATGGGGACCGTCGGTAACTGAAAAGATGATTGGTTACGTGTTACATACCTTACATCGCAGGAGATGATGCCGATAGGACACGTTTATGAGATGTAATCATTCTTTGTCAGCGCGACGTGTCGCAGTCGCACTGTGAACCGTGTTTGATGGATGCGTTTCAACGTTTTCGATGAAACGAGGGAACCGAGATAATGAAAACAATCCGTTACGAAGCTGTTGATACGGTCGGACGCGTTTGGTGACGATGCTACTCAATATGCTGTGAGAAACGATTAACTTCTGCAAGGACACCTGCGTACGCATACAATGTATACTATACATACGTGCACACCTACATCCATAAATAATAAATAGACCGCATATTTTTATGCAAAACGATTGTCTGCACTACGGAGACACTACTGTATATGTATAAATGTCTAAGCTTCCTTCTAGTACAGTACAACTACCAAAAATCCTGTTAATGGGATTCCGGAAAAAAAAGGTACCTTGAGTGTTAAGAAATAAAACAGAAAACAAAACCAAACGACATAAAACCAGAGCTGGGTGAAATAGTATTTTAAATAGTAAATAGCAAACAATCTCCTATTTATTTTAAAATATGAATACAACTTTAGAAATCAAGTATTTTGTTGATGCAGTAATTTCTGAAAATAAGAGATATTTTATTTGAAGCAGTAATTTTTGAACATAGTATTTTATTTTAATAATATTGAAGATATTTGCATTTTGTTGTTACAATAGCAGTATTTAATTTTGTGGTTCAGATTGTTAAAATAGAAATATTTTATTTTGTGGTTTTCTTTCTGATTGTTAAAGTAGAAATACTTTATTTCCAAAATTGTATATCGTATTTAAAATACTATTTTCTTCAAGCAAAATAAAATGAAAACTATTAAACAGTATTTGCAATATTACTTTCACCGAACAATGCCCACCTCAGCGTAATTAAGAATGAGGAACAGGTGGGGAAGAACAAGAAGCAAAGGGGATGAAACACCTCCGAGAGACCACCGCTCGTAAGCACACAGTGCAGGAAGCGCGAATAGTGGGCGATACGGGAGCGTGTGTCTACAAGCGGCGGGAAAGTGTTCGCATAAAATCATATCGCAATAATCCTAAACAATTTGTCGGAGCGTTGGAACAGTGAACGAGGAGCGGAAGGGTGTAGAGAGGGTGTGGGAGGGCGCGGAGGGGTTGGAATAGGAGATCGAGGCTATCCGAGGGTTCTCAGGAGGCCCGTGCTGCTTATGCCGGTCGTGGAATTCCGCGGTAATAGAATCGCAATATGGCCGGGGCGTATTGGAATATTCGCCGCGACGCACAATCATGGACTAGCCAAGCGACTGAATTTGAATATAACAACGGCCCTCTCGCACTCATACACACCGGTGGCCGGGCATAAAGCACGACGGATACATATCTACAAGCGTGGATATTCGCCTGTACGGCGAGGGCCGTTTAAAACGCACCGGGGACACGCTCTCGTGTTGCCAAACGATTTTTGCCATGCTCGCGCAGGTTCGCACGGGACGCGGACGGCGACATCCTCGTCGTGGCTTCTGATTTTTAATCCAGTTCCACGGAGCCACGTTGCCTACCGAACAGGAGAACTCGGGGAACGACGATCGGTGGATTTGTTCGGGCCCTCTGGTGCTCTAACAGAATCTCGACCGTGTTTCTCGGCACCGTTGCTGTTTATGGTGGCACAATTACGGTAATATCTCCGCGATCCTGTCTTTATCCCGACCATCTCTTAAGCGATTTACAAGCTTTAAAGCTTTACAAGCTTTAAAACAAGCTTTAAAACGACATATAACTCATTAAATTAATGTAAATATTTATTGGTATAAAATTGGAATTGAAACAAAGGAACAAAAATCCTGCATTTCTTTCTTTACAACCTAATATTTATACGTGATTAATTCAATACAGGGTGGCCCGGTATTTATACACAACATGGGAATAACAGATCTTTTTGTGGGTAAAAGAGTTTCGCAGCTTTCGATCTATTAATTAAAACTGGAATCACAAATTCACAGAGTACAAACAAAATAGACTTAATACTATTTCATCCAGTCGGGAAAGCATTTTTGGAATCGAAACGCAACGCGTTTGTCGCGATCTCTCGATCCTTTTGTTCCCGGGCGGTCGATCGTCGACGTTCCTGACGCGTCTCTGGTCGATCGCAACCGAGAAACGGTGCATTTTCGAAATTGCGCGAAACGAAACGAAACGAAATTGCCCGGTCCGGGTTAGGTTCAAAGCGACCGCGTTAACCGAAGTTATTTCGAAGGGAGCATTCTTACGGACCGCGATTCAAATATGTCAAATATCTCGCGGCGACGACCCAAGGAAAAATTAAGGGGTCGCGAAACCAGAAACAGCCCTCTTCCTCCCTCTCTTTATTTCTCTTGCTATACTTTGATTAAAGTATGTCGCGTGGTTTTACGCTTTCCTCCTGTAATCAGACTCGCCGACTTCGACCGAGGGTTAGGGCGAGTTTAGGGGATGCTTTTCGCTGCGGTATTCCACCAGTGACATAGTAAAATTGCGCCGGAAAACTTTCCTTCGAAGTTGCAAATTCTTTTCTCGATATGTCGATGTACTACAGTGAGGCTGAGTAATGTTCGTATTCGGAATTTGGTTATCCAACCCTTGCCATGATAATTGGTAGTTTTGTCATATGTGAGCAAGGGTGTTCTAGCTAATTACACGTGAAAACGTTAAAAGAATTTTAAAATATCTTTATATTACTTTCGACCTGTGTTAAATGTGTATTAAGAAAAGAAATAAATTTCTATTTCACTCCAGTTTCTTGCAATTTAATATGAAAATGTTTATTTTACGTAATGATCTGCTGTGTCTAGTGATAATTCATTATACTATTAATTATATGAAATTATTAGTGCAATAATGAATTGTATTGCACTATGTAATATGATTGAAAAAAATATTTTAAAAATTCGTTTTAGCAAATTCATTCGTTAGTTCGTCAAATAAAATGTTATTATTAGACCGAGGATTTTAGTAGCCTCAATTGCGAACTACAGGAGAATATTTTTAAATTCTTCAAACATTTTTTCTGCATTAAAATGCAGTTCTGCATTAAAAATCACACTTTCTCGCAGGTCAATCCTTCCGCAATGTTTTTTTTCCACACGGTTTTCCCTTGATTATCTGTAAAAAATTCCCACGTGCGCGTTTATTTCTGTTAATAGGTTCAGATTCGCCCGAAGCGTCGCAAAACACACCGCGATTGCATCGAGTGCACCACGTGTCGTCACATATGTATGTACATATGCAGGCGCCTATGTATATGTACAATGCAGTTGCGCAATCAGAGAGTTTCACCGAGTTTTCACGGGACGTGCTCCCCTTTTCGCGATGGAAAATAATGAGGAAACTGTAATTATTCGCGATTGCGTCGACGGGAGTTGGCTTTGTCGCGCGGTCCCCGCGGAAACAGTTCCCACGTGTCTCGTGATGTCACCGTTGATTTAATGCGCGACGCGTCCACATTTCCCTGCTGTTTTGCTGTTCATGTTGCTGCGCCGTTGTTCACATTGTCAGACGCTATCGAGGAAAGAGACAACTCCTGTCATTTGTTATTTAAATCGTGGGAAGCGAATATTTCAAGGCGAAACGACGTTGCAAACCTTCTATAATTTATTTCATGCACCTTGGTTGTCGTAAAACCAGGATATTCCACTTAAAAATTAATTACAATACGTGGATCTAAATAGTGAAAATAGGCTAAAAATTAATGTTTCCCATTCTACCCAATCCCACACACACAACCCCCTCGTTCGAGATGAGTATTAAATTTTCACACAGAATATCTTCTCGTCTGTGAGACGTATTTGTTAAAAATGCGACGTCACAAATGCAGCCTAATTTGTTGGTACAAAGTGTAAAACAAAAATGGGTGACATTATTTTTTTTGTTGTGGGTTAATTAAAATCGAATCTCTTCTTTCAGGGACAGGTGTTCAAAATTCGAGTACTTGCATAAACAATCGCGGTTCGGGAAGGAATTACATGCAGTCGATGCTTATTGATCACGGCGGAGAGAGGGGGGGGGTGGCGCACGGCGCGGTTTCCGTTTGCGAATTATTCGGCGAACGAGGAGCAGTCGTAACGTAACGCGGCCTGCTGGTAACCAAAGCGGACAAGCCGCGGCGAAACAGCGAACGCAACAGCTCAACCATTGTTTACGTAACCATTATTTAGGTTATTGTATCCAGCGATTTTCAGCCGTTGTAGCGGCTTATCGCGCGGCCATGTTTCGAGGAACCGGGGCCATTGTTCGGGAACTGTACGCCCGCTGGCATAATTTTCTAGGTGTAATCCGCCGGCCGGTCGAATACTTGATTCGCCGGACCAACACGGCCGCCTAGATTTTCCCGCATTACAACGCTTCTGTTTGCCGAATCACGATTAGAACGTTTCAACAGCTGCCGTTTGTTGCCGCCGGGAAATTCGCGAAAATCGAGCTCGGCCCTCCACTCCACCCCCTGCCACCACCCTTGTCCATTAGGTGCATTAACGAAGGTGGGTCGCGCTCAGCGATCCCAACGTGAAAATTTTTCATGTCAAGTTGTAACTACTGGGTTGTCCTAAAAATTGCGTTAGGATCAGGGTTAGACAAAAATTTTATGTAGTAATAAAAATTTCGAATAAAGTGGGTTTTAAACCCATCCTTGGAATGACCCTTTTGTTAATGTATCCTAACCAGAGTTGGGCAAAAATTTTACTTAAATAAAAATTTCTAAGTGGTTTTTAAAGGATCATTCCACGCAACATCGCGGACATTTTTTGGAGTAATATTTCGGATTTTGTTCAAATTTGAATATGTTGTGGTCTTTAGTGACCTATGCACGAATCTCTCAAAGGATTTTTCGGTATCTTAAAAATTGTTGATTTTACAGCTGTGTAAAAAAAAAAGTGTCACCCTTTTTTATATCAAATCATAATTTGACACACAAATTTAAAATTGTTTACTAGCTACTTATTGTATACTTTCCCAGATAATTTAAATCACCGATGTCTCGGTTTATAAATTTCTTTGTATCTCTTGAAATATTCATAGTATGAAGAAATTCTCGAGAAGCAACATTTGCGGACATTGTACGACTGTAGCGCCGGGTTTCGCAAACTAGAGCTATTCCCGAGCTTCTAAGAAAACAGTATGAAATGTATCTGCGTCCGGTTAGGAAGGGGACATCGTGCCGCTGCCATGAGCGGAGGCAGTGGTCCTTTGATTGTCATCCGGTGGCAGGGTGCACCCGTGGAGATACAAATGACAAAGATACGGGCCCGTGGCCCGGCTACCGCGTTCACAGTTATCTGCGAGCATGATCGTCTCGGTCTCGGTCTCCGGCTGACTAGAGGGCCTCCTTTTTTTTCGGTCGGCAGTTGCCCGACTCCCACGCACCGAAAAACAAAAACAACGCGGAGGCGACGTAACATTTTTATTAGGGCAATTCAACGAGGCCCGCGAGTGGTCGCCGCTCTGCGATCCACGGGTATATTATATTCCTTGCATTCTTAACGTTGCGCCTTTTCTCCTCGACTCCGAGTCTCTTTTTGGGCCTTGGTCCTTTTTCTTGGGACTAGGGACCGCAAGATTTAGATGTACGTCTCGATATGTGTATAGAAAAGAGATGCGATCGATATTTCTGAAAAATTTAACCCCGGTGCCCCGGGGATTTGTGTACCCCTGGGACGAAAGGACTTAGAATGCGAATTTAATGGTAGAACTCTTTGTGAATCCTTTACGGATATATTGCTCGCATTTTTGTGTATAAAATGAGTCCAAACAGGGTACAATTTGCATTATAGTTACTCCTGTAATCCACGATATAGTGGAACCTCGATTATCCGAACTCTCTGTTCAGGCACATAGAAATTGGTAATTGGGAATTAATTACAGTGAAATGTGAACGTTGATATACATATTCAGTGGGTGTACAAAGTATTCTTACACCTTTTAAAAACTAATTTTTTATGATCAATTAGAACCATTGGTTTACGAAATGATATGCGATAAAGATTTTCCATCCGAAAAATTAGTTCGAAAAATGAAATTTCTAAAATTTGATTTTCTCTAGGAAAAACAGTCGACTGTGTATCGGGTTTCGCGTGCGAATCATGGTCCTCCCTTTGACCTCGTTAATTGTCATATCGCATCTCTCGAAGCTGAAGCTCGAACTCGGCGCGAGGCGGTGCGGGCGTGGGTGGATCGCAATGATTTACGAGGACCGGCGTTCCGGGGCTCAGGCTGGACTCTAGAGACGCTTCACTGATAGCGTCAGAGCCACATAAGTCATCGAGACTGTACCTAGGGGTCTCTCCTCTCCTCTCTCTCTTTCACCCCCTCTTTTCTTCCACCATTCTTTCTCCAGTCTTCCTCGGAGCCGGACTCGGTTGTTCCTCTTTCTCGCGCGTTCACGGTTCCCCTTTTTTCTCTCGGTCGCTCCACACGCAAACATCCGATTCTTAATCTTCTTTGGTGCTCCATTATCGGAGCCTCGTGCTCCAATTATAACGGGCAGCAGATACGGGGAGGGAATTATAATTGCTTTCGCCGGTTCTGTCGCACGATGGAAGCGGATTCTCGCGTGGCCACGATGAATCTCCGGCCCAGCAGACTCCCACCGTGCCCCCGTAATTGACAAATATTAATGTTGCTGCGCGTACACGACAGGGAATCGTATTCTCGGATGCCGGAGAATCGGGAACCAGGAATTTCCCGGCAGATCCTCTGGCAGATCGATCAAGTTCTATCGCGTTATCGGGACCACGGTGCTTTGAAAATGGACGAAAATTTAATAATCAACTTTCGGAAGATGTGGCTCCTGAATTCTCGTAGTGTCTGTTCACCGATTTCTATCATAAATGCATAAAATCCACAGTTTCTTGTAAATAATAGCAATTTCCTCGGTGAATAAGTTAACACTTTACCAACCGGAAGCCAATTAGTAGACTGAACTGTATTTAAATGAAGCTCACTAATTTTCTTTTAATAAAAATTTCCAGAACTTGCTACATTCCATTAAGTCTAAGAATTTGTTGAATTAGGGTTGAAGTTCCTGTCGCTTTTAAACAATTGATTGAGGAATTCTCACACAACTGCTGATTTTCAATTTGAAAGTGTTTAAATCTTGAATAATTACAGTGTTATAGCTAGACTGCGAATCTTTATGCAAAATAAAAATTGCCCCTGCATAAAGATCGGAAGAAATGCAACGAGCTAATATTCGAGTACGATCGATGAATGATCGAGATTTTTGGCGGAGATCGCAAGAGAGGGGAGGGCCCAGGCTGCAGTTTATCTGTCGAGGAAGCGACGGAGCGGCGCGGCGCGTAGGTGCATCTCGTTCGATGCAACTGGACTTAGAGGACGCGTAAGTGCAACTCGTCGTGGCTCTGGGAAGCGCGGTGCCTTGTTGCGTACACACCGAGATGTCCTCAGGATAAACAGGCAGGCTTTGTTCTCGGCTTATGAATAAAACATTCGATAGTGCATCTCGGAGAGCCATACCGTACGTACACACGCCGCGGCGTGCAATCCATTACTCCGGCCGCGGGTACGCGCCCTTTTCCATCATCTTGTGACATTCCTCGACCCTCCCCCTCGCCGCCGTTTTTATTACCCTAATTGTTAATACCGCGTTTCCCCGCTTTTCTACCGGCCAAACCGGCCGGGAACCGTCGTTTCTCAGTCGCGTCTCGCTTCCTCGGAACGTTCGAGTGCATTAGGCTAGTGCATTTTTCTGCAGCGTGAAAAACCATGCGATTGCACGTTCATTCCCAGCCGAGTCGCTAATTCTCTGCTGAATTCAAGCTGGTTCTTTTTCGTGTTGCTATCAGTGTTCCTGGTTTTTCTGCTCTGGGAATTAAATTGATTTCTTTGCTTCTTTCACGGAAACTTTAAATCATTCTTTTCTTTGTCTTCTTTTTCCATTAACCCTCTACCGTCCCCCATTTCACCAACTGAATCTGTTCCTCAGTGTCAAATTGACACGGCGGTAAAATTTCGATGAAATAACAAGGTAAACAGCTATTCGGTTATGATTTTCGCATTAAAATGATAAAAGTCACGAAGTTTCGAGCAGAACTACAAACAACAGAACTTATTTCGGAAAAAACTGTGTCAAATTGACACGAAGAATTTCCAGGAAGATTGGAAAATTGTGGTTGAATCGATCGAATTTATAAAACAGAGCGCAGCGAGAGGAAAGAATACCGGCAACGATCGCGAGCAATTGTAAAAGTCTCTCGAATTAACAATTACCCGAGGGGGCAGCGAGCAATCGTGTCTCGAGCATCTCGTTGCATCCAACCCCGGAGGGAACGAAGAAGATACACCGTCGACTTAGAGCGTCTTCCCGACGACTATAAGAATTTACAACGAAAGCGAGAAGCTTACGCAACGACGGAGCTTTTACGCCGCGCTTTAAACCAGCCGTGCTCAACCACACATGGCCCTCCGGGACACAGTAATTTTCTTCGAAAACGAGACGTCGCGAATGAAGCAAATTTATTCTGTACTTTCTACTTACTTCCTCACATGCAGAATCACCCCCTCAACGTTTACTTTAGAAACCCCTGTGTACGGAATAAAATAATTTACGAAACTTAAAAATGGTTTTTTAAGAGAACGGTTGACCTGGAACCCATGGTTTCCTTTTAGACTCTCGTTCCTCGCGATGTGTATTGTACGATGCAATAAGAAAATACGTTGACCTTGAGAGAAACGTCAAGGTCTTTTCGATCCACAACAGATCTCCGTCGATCCAGAGTGGGGGTAGTGATCATCGAAAGTTGAGAGACTCTGTTTCAAAGAAGCGGTGTGCATGGTGTGGGGGCTCGATGGGGAAAAAAGGAGAAGTGGAGGGGGTTAGAAAACAGTATAGAACGTCGAAGACGGGGAGGAAGAGATAGTCGAGCGTGTCTCAATGTCTCCCAGAAGGCTTGCCCCGGCAATTTGTGCCTTCATTCGCACAAAGCCCGAGCACCGCCGCGGATGCCGGCATAAAAGAGAAGTTAAAACTATGCCGTCGTTCTTATTACCGCCCGGAGCCACCCTGACCTAAGCCACCCTCCTCCCTCCCCGTTGTTTCTGCCGTTTCTCGAGCAACCCCTCCCGAGAAAACCACCCCTCCTCACCCCCGCGTTTCTCCTCTCACTCCTCCTAATAGGTCAAATATTTTCTTTCCGCTTACTTCGAGCTTGATTAAATAATTTATAATCCGCTGGAATGCCGGCGCAACCCCCCACTCCCCGCTCTGTGTTTAAACACCCCACTCATCCTCGAATCACGGCGTTGCTTAATCTTTGTGAACGTCTTCGGGGGTGGTTCTCCCCGTCGATGACGCCGACACGCTGTTATCCCAGAATTGTGAATTTTATATTCGAATCTTCATTTATTGCTACGATATACGCAGCGTTCAATACGTATTTGAACACTGAATACTTGGTATAAATTATTTTTACCATGCTTATAATAAATTGTCGTGTTGTTGTTCTATGCGTCAAATCTTGTAATCGAATTTTAAACCTCTTCTCATAAGTCCAATCTTGCTGAAATTTTGTGAGATACTCGTGGGATCAAAAATAACTAACCTAATCTAACCTCTTCCCATAGGAATATCCAAATTAAATAGGATATAATATATTATTAATCATTTAACTGGATTTAACTGGTATTTTATGGAGCACCCGGAAAAAAATATTATTTTCTCCTTGTTAGTGCATTTTAATGTAAGCGTGGTTTTTAAAACGTTTTCTTTTTATATTTATAACTCCGTAAGTCTGGTCATAAGTTCTGCTGATCGCTTCTCCGTTCCCTCTCGCAGCAGCTTGTCAAATTTCGCCTTCAGAAAATAGGATAAAAATCGAAAACGATTGTTTGACCGGTCCACGGGAGACTGGCCCCTTAATTAGAGATTAGCCGGTCGATCTAACGACCGGGCACGAAAACGTTCCCGGTCCCGTGGTGTCAGCGTTGATTTATGTCCGGGAAATGGGTCGTGCCTTCCAGGCTAGACACCGGTCGCGAAACGGTCGTCTGCGAAGGAGCCGTTTCGTCAGAAAACGGTCGGGCCACTATTAAAAGAGAGCTCTCTCCCTCGAGAGAGGGAGAGAGAGCTGGTAGCAGGAAAGTGGAGACGGCGCGCCTCGTGGCACGGCCAGACATCATAAACTGTTTATAAATCACCGCCGGTATACCTGTCATAGGGTTCTAACAGATGCCCGGTACCTGCGACGCGAGCTGCAACGCGCTGCAACGGCTCTGCAACGTTCTGCAACGCTCTCGAACGCGCTGCAACCATGCAAAAACCGCCGGCCCTCGGATAGCCGTATCTGGCGAGCCACGAAGATCGTATCGTTTACGCGAATCCCGAGAGCGCCGACTCTAATGCACTCTTATGCACTCTTATGCACTCTTAGCCGGACCCCGAGACTAGATTTACGTCCGGCGGATTTCCAGGGACGTGCTGCCTCGTTCCTCCACTTCCTCTTCAGCCCTTCTACACCAAATTTTTTCTTGGGAGTTCTGTCAAAAATGCATCTTCTAAAATGCACTTAGTGTACAGTGCGACATCGATAGTTTATCAGACACACTTCAAATGAAAAAAAATTTTCGTGCATGTAGGGTTTGTGTCGAAAATGCGGCTAGTATACAGTGACTCACATACAGTATTATGACAAAAATGAGCACGTACAATTTAAAGTAGTGGACATGTTAAAAATATTTAAGGACATCAATATGTATTCGTCTCAGCTCAATAAGATAATTAAAAGAAGAATACAATTTTTATATTTGGCTCCTGTGTGCTGCAATCAATGCGAACATTTTTTTATTTTGTATAAAGATTCGCAGTCTATGAATCAGACACACTTCCATACTTAAAATGCATTTATAATCGTAAGTGAAAGACGTTCCTGAAAATTGGTTTTTACAACTTTTTTGTGTGTCCAAGTTAGCACTGAAAATTTGAATGATGTGCTTTATTTATCTTGGAGTGAACGGTAAGTATACAGAAATGGTGTATATCATCCTACAATATTCGCTAATTTTTATCGGCGTGTATATTATTCACGCGTTATCGCCGAAATATGAATTCCTAGCAACGCAGCATTGAAATCTCCGCTTTCGAGCTCGAAACGTTGCATCGTAAGCTGATTTTGGAATTGCGTCGAGATGTGCCTGCACTCTAATCTTCTATTCGCATCTCCCTCCTCCGTTCATTGGATCCACTATTGTTCCTCACCATTCTCGCTAATGTGTCATTACCTGCTTTACGGATTTAAAGAAACTTTTAATGCACACACACACACACACACACACAATTTGTTACGAATTACTCTTCTAGTAATTTATTTCTAATTTAGCAAAGACCAGACTGTATATGTTTATGCAAAGCAAGAAAATTTTGCTAAAACTTGGTCTACTTTTAATTATCTCATTCAACTGAAACTAATACACTGATGCCCCCAAATAATAAAATAAAATAAATTGTAATATGACCACTGCTTTAAATTGTAAATTTTAAGTAATTCTGATACTTTAAATGAATTCAATATATAGTATAATATATATATACTTTATGTAAATTAATTGAATTAGAAGTGACGCGAAATTGGAAAATATGAAAACAGTTTCTGTTAGTATAAAAATGATTCGCGTTAAAACAATGTTCGGATCGTTAAAAAATCCTCGAGCAGCCTGAAATCGTTTATTCGACGTCGAATGAATGTAATAAACCGCGCGACGCAGTAAAACGCAAGATATGATGTACGCGTTGCAGATAATGCCACTTTGAAGTTCTTTCGATGCAGCCAGCTGTAGATTATCTGCATATAATTTCGTACGTTCTCCCGCGATTCGAAAGATTCTATCCGAACGAACACTTCCGGGTACAAGTTTGCCGATAGCGTTTTGATGACGGCGTTTACCGCCGCCAGTTTCCTCAGGGTCAGGAGTGACACTGATAGCGAGTGACTACGAGCATCTGTTACCATCCGGAAGTCTCAAATCATAGTGTATATGCGCGTAAAATATCGAGACAAGAGATACGTCTGGGCAGGCCATTTTATCAAACGACGAAAATCACGTTTATCGCGTTTCAACGATTGAATTACGGGCTCGCGGATCTTTGGCAAAGATAAAACGTAGCATCGATTATCCGAACTATGCGCGTAGATTATCGAATATTAGAAGAGTCGCTCAGTCATAATTAGACCGCGGATTTTATGCGTTTATGAGAGAATGGAGCACATGAAATTTAGAATTTTAGGACAAAAATAAATATAATCTTTCATTTATTAACTCTTATGTAGCCAACCAGAATAAATAGATTATTTAAAATCTCATAGGGAATCTCATGAGGGAATAAAGACTATAGAGGGATGAAAAATAAAATCCGTTGGGTTGGAACGAAAGTTTGTAGCGTTTCTAAATGGAAATCTAAAGATATTAAGATGTTTATTCATAAAATTCTGGAAAAATAATGGAATAGAAGTAATAAAATCCGCAGTCTAGTGTAACAAATGGAGTAGTACAGTTTCTAAATTGAAATATCAAAGTACGATTTTCGTGTCTCGGTGATCGGACGTTCGAGATCGAAATGGCCGCTAGATCGGAAAAATGGCGGCCACCGGGCAGGAAGTATGAGCAGTGCGGCTCCTAGGAAAAAAGAATTCCACGGCGGATTCAGCGTTCAGCGGGATGTGACGAATGAAATCGGTCGCCTGGATCCACGTGGGTTGGTCTGCGTTAGCTCGCCTTACGGTTTTCACCGCGTGAAACGACAAATTAATTCAGTCGGTGCCGAGTCACCATCAGCCACCAGTATAGCGAGTTCTATATACCTGTCCATATATACATGCACACAGACACGCATACACACAGAGGGAGGTATCATCCTGTGGCCGTCGTTCCGCGAAGAAACGGTGGCCATGCGCGTCGTAAATTTTCGTTTTCTCGTCGCATAATGTATTATGCATTTTCTGTCCACCCGTTTCCAGGCCGTATTTAGAGCTCTTGACAATTATCTTTCCGGTGGGTAAGAAGCCATGTAATATTCATGCCGTGGATCGTAAGTGGACGAGACGAGGAGCTGCGAGCGCGCGCGCGACGGCCACACAATACCGTAGATTCCGAGATTGCGCGCTCACCGTGACACTAATACCGGAAAGGAAACGGAGAAAATCAGTCTTAATTGGGACACACTGGAAATGACGACGCTTTATTCACCCGCCACGAGCGGATCCACCTGACTCGCCGATCGACCGGCCTACCGTTAGGCCTCGGTCCTAGATCAACGCGCTCTCGCGTTCAAGGGTTACTCCAACCGTTAACACTAAACCCACCACTGCCGCTCAGATGAACGGTTTTATATTTTTCATTTTACTATTGCTATATTTAAAATTGCACAGAATCTAAATAAATTGAGCCTTGTCATTTTTGTAAGATAAAACGACTTTTAATCGCTTTTAGTGCTCGGTAGGTTTCGTGTTAAAACATCAGCGGAACTCAATAAGTTTTTATGTTTGCAAAATTAGGTTCTTTGAAAAATCAAAATATACATCTTATGGGGGTAGACCCCTTTTTCTAAGATTGCAAGAGTGCGGGATTCGTAAATAGGTATTTTATGGAGAACCAGGAAAAAATTATTTTCTCCTTTTTAGTGCATTTTAATATAAGCGTGGTTTTTAAAAAGTTTTTTTTATACATTTTATTTTCTACTTTTATCGTCATCGGAAGCAAGCGTGTATACAAAATTTAAGCAAGATTGGACTATGAGAAGAGGACTACGAAAGAGAAAAAGTAAAAGAGAAAATTTATATTTTTTGTGTTTGAATCAAATTTTACTGCATCTATAAAGAGAGGCGTAACATTCATATTTGTTAGACTTTGTTAACATCGTCATCACGAGTCCGATTCGTTGAAATACGACAAGGGATTAACACCATTCCCACATTAGCATAATCCAGAACCTCTTCGAGCAAGTTCCAAAGACGCAGTTTCTGGTTCAAGATCGAGATCATAATCGTGCGATCATGGTCGGAGGCGTAGTAGTCAGTGTATGACAGCGATATCAATTTTCTAGACGGTGTCTGGCGACTGTTTCGCAGAGCGGCACCCAGGCAGCAGTCTTTAAACAATCAAGCAAAGCACCCGTGACCGCGACGGCGTTAAAAACACGTTGTGCATGATGTACAGGGATCCACGGGAGAGTATCGTGGCGTATCCAACGACAAAAAGATACGATCGCCGGTTCCCACTCGAACCAGCTCGTTTCCGGCCGCTAATAAATTCCACGCCCGTTGGAAAGGATTGATAAGGGAGCACGGATCCCTGGGAAGGACTCCCTCTGACCTCGTTAGACCCTTTCGACAGCGACTTTCGCACCGATGGAGTCGCTTACTTTACTAATTCGCATGACTTTAATTAATGAGCCGTTTCGTGGAAAAATGGCGTAAGGCGATATTTGTTTAGTTCGTCGAGGGTTGAATCGTCATTAAATGAAATAATTGTAATTTTAGTATCCTTCGTGATCCTTCGATATTATTGTGTTTTATAGAACTTTTACTTAAATTATTAAATGATTTTATGTGCACCATTTGTTTAACGAAGAACCTATCATTGCCGGTCAAATTACCAGTTTTATATTTTTCATCTTATAATTGTCGAAATTGTGATTCGTTAATTTCTTTATCCTACGAGTTTTTATTAACACATTGTTGACCGGTCACGAGTTAATTCGTGTTTCCACCTGCATTATCAATTTCAATTTATACGGTTTACAGCTATACAGTTTACCATACTAAAAACAAAATATTGAAAGTTATATGTTCAAAGTTTCATCTTAATTTATTATGTATAAATGAAGTTTATTGGAGTTTATTTAGCTTGTTTTACTTCCACATTCAATTACGAAATGATAGCCGATAACATGAGATAGCCTCTGTGTAAAATTGCCGGTCAATAATGTGTTTAATTTACTACGAAAACAAAGTTTATGTTGGCTCCTAAAATCGTTTACCCTATTGTTTTCTATGAAGGATCATGGTAGCGATCACGAGTGGCACTGTATTAGCATGTCGAGCAACGTCCACCGTCTCGGAACACGAAATTCCCCCGCGAAAATTGCGAAACAAGGTCCGCGAGACGTGATAGGCGTGAAACCGTACTCGACCTATGGCCGCCGCCCATTAACCAGCCTCTGATCCACCGCTAACCGTTTCGTATCGGGCGAGATTAGTTCCTGGATTTACTCTCGCGACGCGCAGGAATTTTCTGTTTAATCCCGGCGCAGCGCGGCGGACCGGTCCCCGATCGGCTCGCAATTAACCTAAGCGAGCTGCCTCGGAGGATGATTATTGATGCGTGGGAAGCGCGAGCTGCGAGCGCCGTTCGTCCTTCGATAAACGGAACGCGAGATTTGAGAATCTTATCGAGGCGATTCCACTATTCCACTTACCCTCCAAATGTTGCTAAAAAATTATGTTACACCTGGAACGTGTAAAGAGTAAATCTTAATAAAAAGACAATATTTTATTAAGGGAATTAAAAATAACGATTCATTTTAACAAACACGCGGCAGGTGTTCATTCATTGGACAGGTCTATTTCCGGACAAAGAAAACGCAAGGGGAGCAATCGCGGCGGAAGATTTTGCTCGCGCGCAATTTCTTCGCGTTCCCCAGGAACGTTAGACCGTCCGTCGGCGTTTGATTCTATTGCAAGAGGAGGGAGAGAGATATAGGGATAAAGAGAGAGTGAGGATGTACCTTGTGCGAAATCAGTTCGCGTGGAATGGGCACGTGAATTCGCCGCGGCTAAACTTTTCAATCCCGCAGACCTCCGGCGAGCTGACGAATTGCGAACGCCCTCGCTGTGACAGATGGATCTCATGGCTGCGCGTCCGCCCCCATTCTTCCTCGTTCCACCGGGGGAACCGCTAATTTTCTCGGACAACCGCAAAACCGCAAGAATAATAACACCCCCTGCGCGAACCCGGCCGCATTAAAATGCACCAATAACAATCCTTAACCTGGGAGGGCGAACCCTGTGATTACTCGCGGATAAATCTCGCGCCGAGCGGTAGTCGTGGCCACGCTCCCGATCTAGGATCTATCCGTATCTATCCTTCTGCCTAGCCGACGATCTCCTACATCGTTCTCTGCAAACGGTGAGGTTCGCTTTCATACATTTTTAATGAAGTCCCTTCGCTTCGAGAGTCCTCCAACGAGACACAGCATCGATCATACTTTGACCCTCCTGCTGGTGGAATTAGAGGATGAGGCCCTCTCCAAGTTTCCGGTGATCTGCTGAAGGTCTTGGGGGATTGGGACGTAGTCGTTATGATGGTTCGTAGTTGTGGAGGTGGTAGTCGTTTTTAATTGGCATCAAACGGAGCTACAGTCGCGAACAATATTAAGTGGACACACTCTGAAAATTCTTCCGAAGTTGGATCAACAAGCTGAGTCTCCTTCCGATGCTAGAGGGATTGCTTTACCAATGTGTCGAAAAATTGTTTTGAAGTATTTTGGAAGAAGAAATTGATGATCCGAGTTAACTTTTTTTAAATTGGCCCAACAACTTGAATGGTCCACATTTTTCAACTTTTTTATCCGAACTCAGGATAAAAATTTGAAACATGCCTTTTGTAGATCTCAGCGGTTTCATTGCATTTCCCCGCGGATATTGTTTCGCCCTGCCGGTGTATTGATGCAGCTGGGATCGCGAGTGTCATCAGCGTATTGGTTCGACAGGCTCTCCAACTATTAGGAATCTTTCCGGATCCCCAGTGTTAATTACGATGCAGGAATAAATTCCCATTTCTCGGAAGAGGAAAGCCAAAAGGTCACGATTTTCTAAATATGCCTTTTACCACCGCTTTGAAAAATATTTATGAAAATTGAATCCAGCGTTCGCACGGCCCTCGGAAGCAATCCGGTTCCGAACGCAACGAGCGTGGGGAAAAAGTCTGACGAACAACGTCCCGGTCGCAAAACCACTTAATACCGAGCGTCGGATATATCTCGCACGATCCCGCAGGGAGGGTTCGTGCGCGCTCTAAACGGTGGAAAAGCAATTATGCTAAGGACACACACGAATGCTCGATGGCGTGCGAGTAACGGGTCCGATGTCTCTAGCGGAACACGTGTCGCGATAAAAACGGATTCGTGTTATTACTCGCGAGGTTGTTAGGCGACCCTTAATTTGCAGTGGGCGTGGACACGCGGTCGCGTTCGAATTCGCGCACCTGCTGATTGTTCGGCAGGGGTTGCTGTGTTCCCGCGAATAAGTGCCATCCCTCTTTAAGGAGGACGAGTCTCGCGTTTCTTGTCGCACCGGTGCGTGCACCTGCACAACGCGCGCCGCAGTGAAATTATCATAGGATTATTATTCAATTCCGAGGGTCACGGTGGTAATCTGATCACCGGTGGCAGGATGACGATGACCTTCGCCGTGACACGAAAGGCAAACCGACAAGGGGACCGCGAAATCATTCAACGATTATGTGAACGAAAGGGGTTACTTACTGGCGTACCTGTGAGCTAAGCAGAGTCGCCAGATTAAGACTTGTCTCGCACTCTACCCTTCCCCCTCTACGACGAGGGGTCACGTGACGCGTTTCGTCAGAGAATACATGAAGGTCACCTCCGTTTTTTAAATGGAGCGGTATGATTTTTGATTTAAATTCTGATAGTGTGCGTTCTGAGACGAATACAATGACCTGTTGTGAAGGTGATTCAAGGTCACTCGAGATAAACTGCAATGGCAAATGCACTTAAATAGCAGTAAAAATGTTGTTCGTCAATTACTTTTCTCTGTACTATCCGACAAGATGTTTTAGAAACCATACAGTGACCTACGACTCAAGGTCAAACAAGGTCGTTGAAGGTCAACTGCGAAAAATATTGTACTTTGCGGGACTCGATCGATTAGCATAGTCAGTCCGCGAAATCGAGCCGACTAGCCAGAAGAACGGTGTGTCAATCGTTAAGTATACAGTCTGGAGATTTCTTCGGCGTCCCGTTCCGAAGGATCATAGTCATCTGCGTCGCTGGAAGCAGGACACCGTTCGAATGAAACCGCAGAGAAAGGAGCAATAAAAACGGTAGGGAACGACGTGAGGGTCAGAGGGGGCTCCGGAGGGGCACGCGCGTACCCCGTACACCTGGCGTTCTAAGCCGATCGGCTATAGGTGTAATGGCTGCATAAATTTCAGGTAATAAACGACGACGCGCCGATGCAATTTCCGGAAAAAAGTCGCCGGCTAATCGACGCCGCGCTGAGTGAGTTGTTACGCGGCGGTGCGGTGGTTTCCTACAATTTTCCGCGGCTCGGACGACGCCGATTTTTGCTCGGGTCCAGGCTCGATTAACCGACAATACGACGCCGGCCAACGCTGATTGGCCGAGCTGCTCTGATGGCCGGACCTCGGCCGTGTAAACTTACGCTAATCGTGTAATTAGCGAGCGTAATAACTTTACGACGGTTTTTTTCACCGAGCTTGATTGCCCGTGGGACGCCACGATGACATTCCTCAGGGACCTTCTTGCTCTTTAGCTGCGTTTCGATTTTTTCACCGGTTCTAGAGCCCCGGGATATCGAATCGGGTATCCGAGTATGGTGGTGAATCTTTCTTTGTCTACTAGTTATAGACAGAGGACTTCGTGAATTTGTATAAAACGATGACTACACGAAATTTTAATCAGCAAAGAATTTATTAGTGGTAATGGTACTCGTGGGAAATTGAATTTTTCGTGAGACGAAAGAAAAATATGCTTGACGCGATGTTATATACTCGCACACAAAATTCTAAATTCACGAGAAACGCGTCTGACTCGTGGACGACCTGTTCTACTTGCCTGTAAAATTTCTAAATTGAGGAGAAGATAGGTTTGACTCATAAACGACGACCTCTTCTACTCGCTCATTTTCAGTTTCGTAATCGATGAAGTATGCCTGGCTTATGAACGACCTTTTCTACTTGCTCAGGCCACCTCATAGTTGAGGAAAATGTCTGGCTTGTGGACGACTTCTTCCACTGGACCACAAAATTTCGTAATTGAGAGAATGTACTGAATTTCGTTAAAAGCGTTCCTTTTACAACTTCTCCAATTTGAAATTGCATACATAAATAATTTTAAAATATTGCAAATTGCATGAACTTCCGCAGTCTAATTGCAACTATGTAAAAGATGCGACTCTGGCTGAAAGTGCAAATAAAAATTAGCAAGGGCGATTAAACCGTGAGTGTCGATAGGTCCGTTGCTGGTGCGACTTCCTGATAGAAATCCCAGCATTCCCCTATCCGTTTTCCCGTCGGATCCGCTGACATTCTCGGAACGGTTTCACGGGTGTAAGACTCGCAGCTATCGGAACAGTTCGAGCAGAGACGTCGACTTGGGAACGGCCGTATCATTAAGTGGCAAAAACCACGTGACGGTCTGTTAATGCGTGCGGAGTGTGGCTCTCCTCGCGCCTCTATTTTGCACCGGGTCTAATAAGACCAGGGTTTAGGGATTCGTTTTGGCGGGCAACGTGAAATTACCGCTCGTCCGTGGACGCGGCTAGCTCTTCCGCGAGCAGCGCAGCTGGATGTCCGTATCTCACGTTTCAATATATCTCAATTATATCGTAAATAAAATATGACCGGCTAGTTGCGTGCGCCCGGTAAATTGGCAGCCGAGGTGTCCGTTAGCGAACCTGTTTCCCCGATGCTCCCCTCTCTCTCTCTCTCTCTCTCTCTCTATCTTCTTTTTGCTTTCCTTCGTCTCTCTTTCTCGCGCTCTCCTCTCCTCACGGCAGCCAGCTAACTTTCTACTTCTCGCCCTTGAATCGATTTTTCCCGTCCGCGAGAACTCGACGACAATGAGCGCAATGTCGATCAGAACTTGTTAGCTTTAAAAAGTTATGCTGCAGCTCGGAAGGCCTTATGACAGTAAACACGGACTAATAAAACTCAGATTAACCAGATAAATCTTTGACAAATGGTTTAAATGAATGCACCGAAAATTGTGTGAGAAAACTTAGGTGGCAGTGAATGTCTGTGTTACAGAATTAACGAGAATGTTCACGTTCACAGCAATGAAGCGTAAACGTCAGAGCTACGGGTGTGCGGATCTCACGAGGACCCATGGCAGTTTCCCCCGGCAATCCGTTCTGTTAAAGGAATGGAAAGAAACGAAATTCCCGCGGAGATTTCCGGGGGCGCGAATCCGAACAACTCCGCGCGGAAAGTTAAATTTTAAACGCGTTTAACGTCGGCCGACCCTCTCGGCCTCGCCCCGAACTGTCTTCCGGCGAGGATATAACGCCGCGAAGACCGATCTGCCTCCTCGGGGCTGTGTACGAGCATAACCCAGTTCCTCGAGGCCGGCCCGTCAAACTTTAATATCCATCGACTTTCCATCTTGACGCAGCAGATTTTTCGGCGCGGGATCTCCCTGCGTCCCGGTTTCCCAAATTCGTTGCTCTAGTATTGCCGAGCAGAACAGCTGCAGCGACGAATTGTTGCTGTGTCATGCTTATCGGAATATATTTTGCTCCGCCGGGCACGAGTGCGAATGACAAATCGGCGTCCCACTTGTCAGGTGCTGTCTTTCGATTGGGTGACAGTCTTTACATGAGGTTATAACTCTGTCCCAATTTTTAGACATTTCTTCTATGTCAAGGAGATACGAAGGTCAATTCTGTTTTTATAATAAATAGAACGGTATGATTTTTTAATTTATATTTTGATAGAGTGTGTTTCAAGACGAATACAATGACCTGTTGTGAAGGTCACTCAAGGTGAACCGCAATAGAAAATGCACTTAAATTGCAATTAAAATAGCAGTGCATTCTACCAATAATTTTAATAAATTTAAAATAAGACGTTCTGGAATTGTGTTGAGGTTTTCACCGCTTTAAATTACATCCACCCATTTTTGTCACGAGTGCGTAAAATCCGCAGTCTGCGCGATTAGTGTAAATTTGATAATCGGAAGGCAGCCTCGATGAATTTCGCGGAGCGAGGAGCGAGCGCAGCGAAGAATTAGGGTTTGCTCGGGCCAAAGTACTATATTAATAAATCCGTCCCCTCGCGGGACGAGGAAAACGTGTTAATGATAAACGTAAATAGATATACGGACTTGTTTAGCGGCGCGGCAGGCACTTCCACGGGCATAAATACGCGTTAGGGTATAAAAACGGTTTACGGCCGCGTATCTTCCGAAGGATCTCATATTTCCAGGGACGAACGGTGGTGTTCGTCTTGAGGGAGTGTTGTTCGGAGGCTGGGAACACCGAACTCTTGCCTTCATTTTGTCCTAAAGCGACAAGCTTTAATATCCTGGGCCCGGTCGTTCTACTCGTTCCTTTGCGCTTCTTCCACCCCCTTCTCTCTATCTCTCTCTCTCCCTCTGCCATGACGGTATCTTCTCTTTCTTCTGCGGAGCTCGTCCCACGTACTGCGAGGTGAAACTTTAATACAATTTCATTTGGCTCCTCGCTGACAAACTCTGCAACCCCCTTGGCTTCTTCCGAGCAACTTCCCTCTTCCCATCTTCGACTCTCTCTCTTCTTCTCCTCTCCTCTACTCTCTCTCTCTCTGTTCACTGTGCTGGCCTTTCTCTCGCGCCGCTTCTTTACTGCCTCCCGAACGCGGACTATTTATAACCTTAACCCTCCGGGCGCCCACCTTACAGCTCACGGAAAATGGTTTGTTCTCGGCTGACGGGACACCAGCCACCAGAGGAATCTTGTTGCTCTCGGTGTTGGCAATTTTGCCGGCTGTCAATTTTCCAGTCTTCTCTTTTCTAGATCAACCCTTGAGGGGCCGCGTGTTTAGCGTGCTGCCTGCGAAGAAGTGATTTTTCTGATTCTTTTTCTTGGAGGGATATTCTAGTTCCCTAGATCCAAATTCCGTTTCCTAGTTCCTGGGTACCTTCCCTAGTTTCCCTTCCCTCATTTCTGGATCCATTCCTTAAGTACCCAGGTCCGGTTCATTTTTTTTTTGTTAAGGATGATGGAAAAAATGTTCAGGTGATCGAATGGTCAAATCCCCTACTACCCACTAAAAAAACCTATCACCCAGAGACTTATGCCCTTTCCTCCCACATCTGTAATGTTTTGGATGAAAAAGATCATTCTGAAATAAGTGGTTCATATTGGGGCACTTTACCCTATCTTTCTGATCCCTAGTTCCCGTCTCTAGTTACCAGATTCCTTTCCGATCCGAATTATGGCCCTAGTTGGATCATCATTCGCGTTTCAGACATTTTCAATGCGATCACATCTCTCGTATATATCATCCTACAAAAACCTAACTAGAAATTCCGACGATCGGCACTACCAGAACAAATGACCAATAGACTCCCTCCGACTGTCTCTCTCGCCGAAAACAAGCAACCCTGATTCAATCATCCCGACAGTGCAGTTGTCGGTGAACATGAACACAGTTTAGCCGAACACAGAACCCACCCTGCTGCCGCGCCTATAAAAATATAAAAACCACATTAAAACGATCCCGGCCTCGCGGAAAACCGCCGCCATTTGCATGAGAGAGCGAAACACCATTTACCGGAGTGGTTCTATATGGATTTCCATAGTTTAATTCTAGGCATTCGAGCACCAAGTATACCAAGTCCACCAAGAGTACCCCGGTGTTCCTATTAAACCTCGCAGCGCGCCAGGGTGAGACGGAGGGGGATGAAAGAAAAAGGAAAAAATAAACGAACGGAGAAAAACGCTGCGAGAGAAAGCGGCGAAAAGGTCGGCTGTATTATTTCGTGAATATTACATTTGTGACTTGGCCGGCATGTCGACGGGGCGGTGTAAACGGGGGATGGGGAGGAGGTTGTTGCGTTTGCTCCGCGCGTTTCCTAATTTCCTTCGGGATACGCCGCGAATAATGTCGCTGCTACCCGTTGCACCCGTATACTCGGCCCCGTGCATTATTCACCGGAAACCGGAATTGTCTTTCTCGGACGGGTTTTTGCTTCTTTCCTCGCTCCTCCCCCGCGCCACATCCCGCGGGCAATGCTAACCGTTTCCGGTGAGCCCGGACCCGCGTGGCGGCTCTGCTATAGTCGGACGGTGCTAATTGCGAAGTTCGCGAGAGAGACGCTGCGGGGGTGGCTAGTCGGAGATTATTAACTTTCGCGATGGAAAACAGATGGAACTGCTAACCCTCTGCAGGGATTCGCGTAAATGCGACCGCGTAGGCAATCGTAGAATTTCGACGTACAGGGCGTGCAGAAATTGTATGTCGCGATTATCGTAACGAGATTCAAGGTCAAAAGGTCAACAACCCTTTTTTCAATGATAGATAATTTTCTAGCCTGTAGATTCATTATTAGTAGACAAAATTAAAAAAATGTTTGCAAATAAAAATTTCATTCTTTAATTAATTATCTTATTAAGGTGAAACACTAATACACTGGTGGCCTTAAATCCTTTTAATGCCTCCACTGCTTTAAATTGTACGTACCCCCATTTTTGTCATAAAAGCATAAAATCCGCAGTCTAATTATTATACTAGATTTCATGAATTAAAGACAAAAATTAAAGTATCAATTGCAATATAGGAAATACATTTAAAGCATTTCAAAATGCTGTTGTATTATTTCCCTCTGATCGCAATTATTAAAATAGAAATAAATGTCTACTAACGAGTACCAATTATTTTCATTCAACCCCTTGCCGAAACATTTTCTTCGCGATCACAGTTTATGAAAACGTCTTTATCCGAGAAAAGAAAATTTATATCTCTTTTTTGTATGGCTACACTTATTTTAATCCTTAAGTATCGATTACGAACGAATCAAATTTTATTGAATCTCAAAAGAGAGGTTCAACATTCATATTTGTTAGACTTCGTCGAAATCTTCATCACGAGTCTGACTCGTTAAAATACAGCAAGGGTTTGATTGCACTAGCAGGACCATCAAACGCCATAGCGAATGTGAAAAACCATAGCAACTCGGATCTCGCTGGACTGGACGATTTGTCGCGGCTGGACGTGACTCCTTGATGCGAATCTGTCGGGCGCATGCGAAGAGAGAAAGAGGGAGAGACAGAGAGGAAAAGAGAGAACGCATACACAGCTTTAGCATAGTCGTGCACGCACGCGTCGCTCGTTAATATGTGGGGATACGGGTCTGATTACGCATAAGCTCGCCCCGGGGCCCTATCTCCCCCGCATCGGCCGGCAGAAAACCTGATACGGCCACGGCTGTTATGTATATCCGTCCAGAAGTTCACAAAGACGCGAACCGACGTCTCAATTTTTTTCCCCGGAAGATAAGATTGTCCCGGGTCGCCGTGGCGATCCTGCAAGTCGATCCGCGGCCTGACATCGTTCATGCTGCTACGTGACAACCTTGCAAAAACCCGGATCCGGTGACCGGAGCATCACCAAAAACTACAATCGGGCCCTGTGCGAACTGGGCCTGCCTCGACCTTACACTGTACCCTCCGCAATATTATATCACAAATTAAATTGTTTAAAATATTGTACCTTCACGAAAAAACGTCCTGGAATATTCGTTCTGGTCTCATTTTAAAGATTGAACCTTCTGCCTTCGAAATACGTTGTTCATTTTCCTCGACAAATTTCCTCTACACCGTGCGACGAGTGAGAATGCGAAAGTTTCTGTTTCGAGAATTGTGCAAATTGGAACATTGACAGGGGCCTCAAAAAAGTTTTCTGACGAATGAAACCAACAGAGATTTGAAGATTGGAGTCTCAGCTTTAAAATGAGCTTTTGAACATTGTCTGGGCGGACGGTATAAATCGGTGTTTATAGTAGCGTTCGCAGGACCAGGACTATCAGAGAAATGGACTTGGAAGAGGATTCTCGGTATTGTCGTTGAGGAAGATCAGAAAAGAGTCTAGAAGCACGCGTTGGTTGCGTTTCGTGGTGCCAGAGCATCGATTCGAGCAAAGAGGTAACTCAGAAAAGTAGGAGGGTCAGGGTGCCAGGGAACTAGGATGATTTTTATGGTCGTGCGAGCCGAGGCAGGGTCGTTGAGTGGCGGTTTTTGTTGGTGGACTGGGCCCCGAACAGTCCAACTTGAAGAACGCGCTGCACCGTGCACCGCCCACTCCATTATCTCGGTGATGATGAGTGCGCGGGCGGGTGTGGACCTCGTAACACACATCAGCCGAAGGATTACCCTTCCCTCGTTGCTTCCTCCGAGTCTCCTGCCACCTCGGGAACCTCACTCCCCCTCAATTCTTCAACGTCCCTTGCCCTCTTCATCTCCGATACACATCCTCCTCTGCGTGGGCTAATGGCCGGAATGATTTGCGAGCAAAAAGTAAATTGCCCGAGAAACTCCTCGATGACGGAACCAGCAGATATCGATCGATGAGGAAGCTGGCATGATCTCCGAGTCGGGAACACTTGGGATTATGAGTCTGAACTCTTTGCTCTCTTGTACAAGCCTCGTATGAGCACTGGACCCGAAAATTCAAAAAATCATAAAACATAGGGGATGTGTAGTGCGATTTCGTTTACTGTCCAAATTCAAAATTTCAATTCCTTATTAATTTCAACACGTTGAAAGATTCGTGAATAACCTTGAGGTAAGAAAAGTTTTAATTTTTCAGTTGCACACGTTCGCTGGTAGGTTCAGTGTTAGTCTTATTTTGGCAAGCGTGGGCAACTGGGGGAGTAACAAGAAAGAAGAGGAATAAAAAGGAGGGTGGGAGGAAAGAAAGAAAGAAAAAGTGAGAAAAGAGGACACCCTTTCTACTCTCCAGCAAATGGTAGCAGGGCGCAGCCCCTGTCACTCGACCGGCGAATGTTCATTGGCTCGAAAATTTTAATAACCCGAGCAACGATAGGTCGGAAGAGTACGCATGTCCAGTAGAGTGTCACCACCGAGGCGACACACACCCTCGGTGACATACTAGAGTCCTCTTTCCCTCCCAACCGAGACAAGCCCTGGTTGCTCGATTCAACCCCCGATTCATCGTGTCCCCGAGCAGGGAGGACCTAGGCTGTGTCCTGCCGAGGGATTTGCGCAGGCGCTCTAAACCTAGCCCGGAGGTGCTGAGGTACACACGTTCTTCCTTCCTCAAGGTGCACTCTTGATTTCACCGGTTGCGGAACCTTCGGAGACCTTGGATCAGCTTTTGTCGAGTATGCGACAAGGAGAGTCCTCTAAACTCGTGATCAGAATGGTTATTCTCACCTGATTAAAATTATTCTAAGAAAGAATAGCAACCAATTTTTAGCTTAGGTACCTAGACTCAATTGGAGAGCCGGACACCACCAGCAAAAGGGTCCAAAGAAGAGCAGAGTTAGCACTGTTATTCTCGTTTGATCAAGCCTATCAGAAGGAGAAGCACATTTCTACAACGACTTGGCTAGCTGGACTCGATAAGAGGGCCAGACACCATCAGCAAAAAGAGAGCAAGAGAGCGTCTAGGTAAAGGGATTGGCCAGGAAGCGAAGAAAAGACGTATCGTCCGGGGATAAATTCCGGGGGAACAAGAGCATAAAGTGGCATCGACCCGGGGGCGAAAAAGGTGGACGATGAAGATTCGTGGAGGACGGATGAGGTGACCCGGGCCGAGAGAGAGGCACTCGACGGAGTCCACCAGGGTAGTCTCTTGGATCGATACGAACGGCGCGCGCTGTGTCCCCGTCTGCCATTGGTCATAGCAAAACCTAGACGTGCCCGGTTTTCTCCTTTCCTCTTCTCCCTCTTCATCCTCCACCTCCTCTGCTGGGGCTTGTCCTCTTCGCCCTCTTCCGTCCAACCACCCCTTTCCGACTGCTATGTCTATGTATATGTATCCACAGCCGACCTGCCCAGACTCGTTCACCCTCCCCCGCATCCTCATCCTCTCCTCTTCCCTCCTCGCTGACTCTTGTGTCTGCTTCATCCTCCTCGCAGACTCGACCCCGACTCGACCTCCCCCGCCCTGTCCCTCTGCGTCCCACCCCCCTATGTGTCTCTCTATGTCTCTGGAAACCCATCCTATACCGTGTGGATACCATTCCCGCGCTTTTCCGCCTTTTTCCTCCCTTTTTGCGCACCGGGCAACGTCTCCTCGTTGCTACTGTCCAAAGTATCGACTGCGGACCGTAATCAGCGGCGGCCCATTGATGCGGGGCCGAATTGACGTGCCTGCACCAGCTCGCGTCTGTGTGAACGTCGATCGGAGCTGGTCGCTTTGGACCCTTGGGTGTGGTAGGGATTTTTGCCAGCATCGTTTGTCCTACCGTGCAATCTGTCCTGTCCTAGAAGAGGCTGTTTCTGATGTCAATTTTGATGTGCTTGAAGGGTTATGGTGGGAGATCAGAGATGGGGATTGATAGCTTTGTCTCAGGGGTGTTTTGCATGTCGGCGAACAAATCTGGAACGTCTCATCACCTTCCTAGAAACTCAATCTTCCTGCTCTTTACATAACACACTCCAACGGGGCATGGTGCTCGCCACTTTACGTAACACCGGCAGCAATTTTCCGTTTTCCCCGTGCCGTTTCGTCGAAGTCGGTTCGCCGGCTGCGCAGGCAATGACAGCGGCGGATTACCATTCCCGCGCCGATTAGGCTCTCTATCTATGGATCTTGGCGCAAACGTCAATATCTCATAAGGATAGGCCTGGTTACCGACAGGAATCACGTCTAGTCGCGTTCACCGGTTACCCGGCGATGCCTGAACGCGTCCCCGGGCCCGGCACGATGAACAAAAGAAACCACCGCGACTTAACATATTAGCGTTAATTAAGGCAATTATGTCCCCGCGTAGCGAGCATGAGACTGTGTCCGCTCCGAGACTCATCCATATTCAGGAGGCGTTTCCGCGTGGTGCTGCGCGTCGCCGCTGTCTTCCGACGTTCTGACATTCGAGGAGAGCGCGGTGTACGCCGTTGACAGTCACCGTGGGACTGTCCCGTTCACCTCTGCCATTAAAATCGAGGCCGTCGCCGACGTAACGCGATTCGTCAGCGTTAATTGATTGATAATCGAGATTCACTCCGGGTTTCTTGCGATTGTTGTGCTTCGCGAAGAAATTACACGTGCGAGTTTGTGAAATGCACGAGATCGCATCGATTTAGACTTCCTGCAATTTGTGTGTAAAACGTTTCTATATACAGAGTGTCCCGAAAATGTATGTACTTGAGAAGGGCGATTCCTGGGATCGTTTGAAGAAACTTTTTCCTTTGCGAAAATCTTGTCCGCGGCTCTGCTGCGGAGTTATTAACGAAAAACGCGGACCAATCGGAGTGCGGCTACTGTGGAAGTACTCCGGCTTGACCAACGCCAAAGCCGCGCTCTGATTGGTCCGTGTTTTTCGTTAATAACTCCTCAGCGGAGCTGCGGAGAAGATTTTCGCAAAGGAAAAAGTTATTTCAAATGACGTTGGGAGTCGCCCCGTTCAAGGACGTGCATTTTTGAGACAATCTGTGGAAGATCTTGGAAACTGTGCATACTTTGAAATGAATTACTAAACTGCGGATTTTGTAGGTTTCCTTCCATTTCAGTAAAAAAACTCGGAATCAGGAAGTTGCGTAAACAGTTTAATGATTAGAACCTGAAAATCGATTGATCGCCTCCGGTTCGACCCTCGATAAGAAAACCGGGTGATCCATCGGCGGCGGTTGATAATGGCAAAGGCGAACACAGGAAAAAAAGGCGAACGGTTCCAGTTGCGTGGACCACGGCAGTGAATAAAGCAGCGGGGAACCGTCAGGCTCATCCGGCCGCCTCGAATCCGCGACATCGTTCGAGGGTACCGAGGCGTGCCAAAGGGTAAGGAAGCGGCCAGAACACACCGGAGGAGTAGAGAGGACGATCCTTCTTCTTCTACTTCTTCTTCTTCTTCTTCATCGGGGTGCCTCGAACTGCGTTGGAGAATGCAGATACATAAATTCATGAGCGGAGTAACAACCGGTGACGCCACGCTAGCTTCCGTGCCGCGGTCGAGGCGAACAGAAACAACCTGAAGAGAAAGAGAAAGAAAGAGGGAGAGAGAGAGGGGACAGAGTCGCGCGGCAGCAATCGTATTCATGAACCGACACGGTAATTAGGGACACTAGCTCGCCTCGCAGCCGGAAGTCGCCACCGAGAGAATCCTCCCTCCGCCGGAAATACTTATGCATTCCGTTCGTTTCGTAAGAAAACGCGAGCGTTCCGGACACGGGCCGAGCCACGACTTCGTCTAGAGATGTTCACGATTCGCCTAGAAGAGCCTAACCGCCTCCCTTCTGCTCGCCCGAGCTACCAGGTTCGATAAACTCGGACATCTATCGGCTCGCTGTCCATAAAGTCGCGGTGGAGACGATCAAAATTCAAGACTCTTCCTTCATGTTCTCTCTAATCGTAACTGAAACCGTGTTGACACGTTCAATTAGAATAGGTGCTCTCAACTATTATATAATCTAGTAGATCCCTAGAGGAGACTAAGAAAAATTGGGTGGAGCTAGTCGGAAACACGAGAAGCTAAGAAGAACAAAGCTTGCAGACTATGTAACTTACGATCTGCACAATACCCGTTCCCGCTTCTCGATCCTCGTTTTTGAGAGATCGCGAGCGGAAACGAGGATTCCAATTTAACGAATCAGCTTGAGTCCCGTTAGCTGGTGGATTTTTAATTCGATAACGGGGATCGGCCGATGATGGCTCGCTTAGAACGCGAGGAGATGATCGTGGGACGATGCCGTCGACTGCCATAAGCGCGTCCGTATGTGCCGCCGCGGACCGGTATTATATGGGTGGAAGCCAATTATTCGTGCGGCTGACCCTGAAGGCAATGATAACTGCGGGCGGCGCATAATTTTGAGCACCACGAGGCCGCCAAGCTCCAGTACGTAACTCTGCCCGGGCCTTATAATGAAGATATAACCGAGCCGACTGCCGAGACATCTTTACGTTCGAGAATGCCTGGCTTGTTACTCGATGCGGACGATGCCGAGGACTCGCTTCCGACCTCCTCTTCCTCGCACCGTGGCGTACGCTTGCAGTACATCGCGTGAAAGCGCACTCCCCATTCGAAATGTGAAAAATTCGACAGCAAAATGTCATAACAAACGTGAAGAATTCGAATACGAAACTGAGAAGGCTGAATTTGAGGACCCTGTTCCCTGAAAATAATTGAAAGAGGAAGTACATGTTCGTTTAACTTCGGTTTCTTACGATTTGCTCAATTATTATTTTGCATAAAGATCGACAGCCTAGTGATGAAATTGCAAGACCGAAACGAGACTTGTACCTCGTACGAACGCTAATCAAAATCGCGAAAAGATCGAAAACAATGAGCCAATGAGAAATATATATCTTGAGGCCATCGTCATTATCCGTCGTCCTTGTTCGTTCTCTCGAGCCAGCGTCGTTGTTAATCAAACCAGACGAGCAATAAACGACGCCGGCCATTAGTGGCACGCTTAAATGGCTGCCGATGACTGTCCTCGGGATTACCGATCGCTACGACCTTTGGCTTCGCGAAGACTGTTAAACCCACCCGAGCAAAATGCTTCAGGAAAAACTGCGAAATTTATGGTTGATCTTCAGCTGTCCCTACCTACGCCAGACTAATGATCCAAGCTTCAGTACTGCAATTTCTCAAAATACTATCATTTTTGTATTATTTTCAATCCGGGAACCGCTTTCAAGGTTTTCTGACAGTTTTGGGAGACCCTGGTGTTACACGAGCTAATCAACATCTCCGTTGTTTTTATTAGGGGTTGGAAACTAAATTTGCGACCTCCACATTTCCTCAAACAAAGTCATTTATATACAATATCATCGTCGTTTTCTTTAAATGGAACGACGTATTTTGATTAGCGTAACATTATAGCTAATGAAAAGACAAATTCAACCATATATAATACAGTTGATCTTCAAATGACCTTCGAAGGAGTTATTCTCCAAAAACATTTTCTGCCTGAAACATTTTCTTTTATTACTAAAAACAACGGAGATATTTTCTACTGCCACGGACGTGGACAATGTGAATTATTTATTTTTCTATCGCATTGAACAAGCGGATTAATTATGTCGAGCAGAAATCAGCTCGAAGCACGGCTGCAAAATTGACGAGTGCGCCGACGGAACCGTCGTTTTTCGCATTTCGGTTGAGCAAACAACGCGCAGCGTGGATAAATGTTTGCCGCGACGCTGTAAACGAAAAATATTAAATATTCGCCTGTCATTCGCTGCCAGTCTCGCGGAAGGGAACGCGAGGGCCGCGACAACACGCAAATAATGCGCGTCACGTATCATCGTGTGCACCGTGTATTCCAGTGATTGTCGTCCCGCCCGGTAATTTGTTGTGATGGTAATTAGTAAAAACCCGGCGCATTTAACGCTGTCTCATTGCTGGACGAGAGACGTCGCTCCAGCCCCGAGAAAATATCGCGAAAATGCCTGGCTATCCGCCGTTGAAAACGGCTGATCGTTACGTGTCGCTGTCGAATCGGAAATTCGGTTTTATTTAAACACAATTATCGATGGGACCTGAGAGCATCGAGTCACTGCGACCGTTCGTAATAAAAATTTGTAGATGAAAGTTATACTATAAGTAAGAAAAAATCTGTATTCAAAACGTAGAAACTTTTCAATTTTACATTACTTTAGAGAAACGCAGTTTTCATATTTTTTTACCACGACGCACCTCTCCAGAAAATCTGAAAAAATTCATAAACTATACTTGTACCTACACACTGATACTATAAAAATGCAAAGGATGTCGTTCTGGAACTTCGTTCTTTTTTCAGTTTCTTTTTTTTCAGTTTGTCAATTGACATTAGTTCCCCTAAATGAAATGCAATGGTTAGTTTGTTTAGAACGAGGACGAAACGTCCAGTTTTGGCGAGGATTTCGGCGAGACTTGCTATCGCGCGTAGGGTCACGAATTATTCCGGGATCGCGTGCAAAACGACGGGACCAGCAGCCCGAGGAGGGATGATTAACGGTTACGCGGCCGGGCTCAGTTTTCCAAAGACAATTATTTAACTCGTCAATATTGAACAGCGTTCAATTAGAGGCGAATTGAAATGAACACCGCGAACGGTTCAACGACCGTCCACCACCCCCTACCCCCGTTCTCCTCGTCGACCACCCCCGTTCGCTGATACAGCGATACCGTGTCGGTTTTAAATCCCGTTCCACGGACCGCGATTCGTAAATGAAAATCTGTCGGCGGGATCGCGGAACAGAGGTACCCCTGCGCGCTATATCGGATAACATTTATTTGTCGAAGAGACGTCCAGCGAAACGGGAACAGGATATGTGTGCGCTCTGTGTTTTAACCGTCCGCGTCGCACGGCGCTGGAATTCACTTGTTTGTTCTCGTCGCGCACAAAAATTCCAAATCTTAAACGATATAAGCGGCAATTTTCAAGAACGATGTTTTTGACAAAAGTTGTGGGGCACAGAGAAAAGTACACGATGCTTGTTTGACATTGCAGTGACCTTGGAAAGCTTTGTGAAGGTCGTAAAAATTCATATTCAAGTTTGTTTTTGGTCAATAAACTGTCTCTTAGAGCACATTTCGAGCAAAACACTTAAAACAACGGGGAGTTGTTGGCTACAATATTGAACATGATTTAACGAAGGGTTGAAAGTACAAAGGACCATAAAAGGTGGCGCTAATCTGCTAGCTACTCACCAGGAAATTACGAACGTATACCTAGACACTAGATTCGCAACATTGTGGGACGTCCCTGTGGACCTCTCCTCAGGTTTCGTCTGTCCTCCCTTCCTCCTCTCGTTTCACTGCCTACCTGTTCGTCTCGCGTCGGCCAATAACCCGCCTGACGGCTGCGCGTAAAATTGGCCGGAACGCATTTTTCCATTAGTCCGGTGCCCGAGCCACGTTACAAATTATAGGTGTACTCTCGTTGGAGAGCCCCGATGAAACGAGGGAACCGATATGCGCTCGCCGCGGCGTTTTCCTCCCTTGCGAGCGTCGCTTCTGATCAGAGTGTTACTGGCGGCGGGAGGAGTACGCGACGCGCAAAAACCGCTGACGCCAGATTTCGGAACGGGAATTAACGCTCGATCCTGCGACTCGATCGACTCCTGCCCCTCAGACGGATGATTAATCGGCTCGACGAAACCTCCACGCAGCGAGAACATAGTTTTTTCGAGCGAAGATCGTGGAAAGTGGAGACTATCGCCTCCCTGAACGTACACCTTCAACCTTAAACCAGAATTATTTTGCAATTTTTCATCCTAAAGAAAACCCTGCGTGACGAGTTTCAGCTCGGCACCCCTACCACAAGGGCAGAGGACTTGAATTGTGCTCTCTTCTTTCCGTTCTGCTCAACAAAAAACCTCGGAAAAAATTCATGAACATTCTACCCAATAGCACACACGACCGTGAATTTTTTCAGAATTGTTGGTTGCACGGTCGATTTCTCAAAAAATCCGGAAGCACGAAATTGCCGATTTTGAATTGAAGTTTTCACTTGAGCACATTTATATTATTGCGTTGGTTGTGTGAAAATTTTCAGGACTATGAAAACATGTTTAAAAAGCTTGTAGATCCCCAAAAATGGCCTCATGAAAATAATTGAATGAAATTGTCCAGCCGATCGCGCGCCGTTATAAACGCTGCGAGCAATCCGAGTGAATTCAATCTTGCGATTTTTCTGACGCGTACAAGCGGAATACAAGGATACACGTACGCGAAAGGAACGAATCCGCGAGTCGAATCGCGTCTCGAATTACGGGACCTCACGCGAAACGGATACGAACGCGGAATCGGTCTCGTGATCGTTCCGAGTCGCGATGGAGTCACTTATCGTTAGGAGAAGCGCAGCGCCGCCGCCGCCGCCGCCGCCGCGCCGTTGTCGTTGGTTAAATTACAATTTAATGTTGTTCGTGCATCGCGAGTAACATCGTCCGGAGTAATCGATGGATTAAACCGCTCGCGGATTCCGCGGAAAAGCGGCAAATGCGATTTTAATGTCAAGCGGGCTCTGGACCGGCCCAGTATTTTCCACGGGCGTGTCTTTAACGAGCCGTACCTCTATCATTCTCTCTCGTTCTATCCCATTCTCTCGCGAAATCCCCGCCGGCTGGTTCTGCCATTTCGTAACGTTATATTCGTTCGAGGCCTGCGGTATTCACCGAGGCACATCTATTATAAATATGAGGTGACCTAGGCCAGCGAATCGCGCACAAGAGCGGAACGAACGTCCACTTCGAAACGGAATTTCTAGAGCTCGGTTTGCTTGGCCGACGCTGAAAGCCGCTCCCGTAATCGGGATCTCTGGCTCTGACCGCTTCCCGGTGAAATACATACACGCTTATTCAGAAGGTTGCCCCTGGAAAATACAATTCAGGGTCCCGGGGAAAACGAATTTTACTGTCCACTCACCTGAATGTGTGTTTCCTTCTTCTCGTCTCGATCGCGAAGCGCTGTCATTTCTGGAAGACGAGATTTGACAGCTTCCTTGCAGCAGTAGTTCTGAGAAAATAAGGGTAGTTGAAGAAAAGGTTCCTCAGATCATCGTGGATAACAAGATATAGAGTCAGACCACATTGTTTCGACATGAATCATTTTAACTAAATGAAGTTGTAATTGTGGATGAAATTGTTACCAATTTAATAGTAACATTAAATTATTATGAAAATTAATTTACGGGGTTTAATATTATTGAGGGGAATAATGTCCCATTTTTCTGGTTAAAACGAGCCCAAACACGACATAATTCGAAGCACAATTTGATCGAGATAAAACATCGTTCGTACGTTCGGATAGTCGAGGTTCTACTATCTCGCGGATTAAACGCGTAAACATGCTGCAAAGTACAACGTGTTTGGGCTCGTTCTAGCCAGAAAAATGTCGCGAAAATGTCAGTGGAATTTTCATAAAGAAATAATCAACAAAACACAAGTTTTTTCAAAAGATACAGTGTACATCTGTACATGATACTGTAAATCATTGTATTTCCGAAACAGCTGCCCAAAGCTCCCCTTACCGTTCCACAAATTCAATAAAGATCTGAAATAAGTAGGGAACGATGTCGTCGCACCACTAACGAAGCAGAATCTCGGTTTCTTTACGGTCGGCGAGGTACTGGCTAAAGAGAGCGTACATCTTAATGCGATATTTTGGTTTACGCGAGACTTTTAAGGCGCGTCGGCGTTCATTAACGCGCCGAAATGAAAATATGAATTCGGCCGAAGAAAAAAAGAGCGAACCCGTGTAGCAGCGAGTGCCACCGATTCCGCGAGGGGAGAGTCCACGCATTAAAACGGTAACGATCCCGGCGGATTCTTAAGTGAACGAAATACGAGCCTCGTCGTTATAGACGACGGGGGTGGGTGGGCTGATCTCGGTCGCGTTAATGACGGAATCTCTTCCACCCCCTCCCCGCCCTGGTTTTTCCTTCGCCCGGCTTCTCCGATGGAACTTCTTACGAGCAATTCCCGGCTAAAAGGATTCGACAATAAACAACGGTGAGCCTCGAAATTAGGCGACGCCGGTTGCAAGTCTGCGTCAAAAACCCCTCATACCTAGCAAACCACCCCCGGATGCTGGACAAGCATTGGAGTAACGACGTTGCGACCAAAAAATTACTGGAACTGATAGAGGGTAGTTTCACGGTTTGTTGTGTACTTAGAGTAATTATAATGATTAGGCTCCGGATTTTTTTAATGCATTAATAACAAAAATGAGCAAGTGCAATTTAAAACAGTGATAACATTAAAAGACTTTAAGAGTATGAATATATATTATTTTCACCACATTCCATTTATTAATGAAGAATATAAATTTATATTTAGCTCCTGCGCCTTGCAATTGATGCGCAAACTTTTTATATTTGGCACAAACATCCGGAGTCTAATAATGATCATCTGGAGGAAGGCAGTACAGGAATTATTTTATGTTGCCTGTACTAGGGTTGAGCTGCTCCTACAAGCAGTTGCTCCGAAATTTTGTTAGCATCTGTTACACATGACCAGAAAACAACCATGCTCGAGTGTTCTAATCGCAGGAACAGTAATATTTTGATTACGATCAGAAATAGAGTTCATGCTTGAGCATACCTGTGTGGAATTATGCAAATAACGTCCGTAGAACGTGTACTCGTTGTCTACGAAAGTTTTCGTGCTTCATACGATAATAATGATAATTATGATAACAGCCGGGGTTGCATGATGGAGAGAGCACAGGGTCAGTTAATATTTTGTTGACCGAGCATTAAACCATCACAAATATTTCAAGCAACCGAACTGCAATTCCTAATTACGTGTAGAAATTCAAGAATATGACTCTGTATTTTTCTCTCTGTTCAACTAAACTGCTGCGGAATAATTAACTTTTGCGAAATTATTTTAAAGAATGTACTGAAGCGCAATCTTTTTGAAATTGTGAGGATATTTTACTATACTACTTTAAACTAATTAATGCATTTTTATCTAGTTGGAAAAAGCTATAAATAATTTTGCTGCTGTACCTTAAAAATAATCTTTCATAAAGAAGTAGAATTCGAAACAGAATAATTATATCGCGTTGCTGCGAGGGTGAGTCGATTGTTCACGTTTGAAATTGCTATTGTCGTGACCGATTGAAAAATCCGGAGACCACTTTAAGATAATTTCTACGTTAATCGAATGAATCAAATCGACCGAATAGATTAATAATAAAGTGAAGGAACTATTGTTACAGAAGACCGAGGGGGGCCCGTTGGAAGATCGAAGGGCGCCCGTGGACGTCGAAGGAGCGCGGCTTATCGCGGGTAAGTGTATCTAATTACCCTTGCCGTTTACGTCAACGATTTGCAGTGATTTACGGCGAAATTGTGCCGGCGACCTTCGGCCAGCGAAACCACGGTTCCGGGACACCATGACGCTATGGGGGGCTACGAGGAGGGTACGGGAGGGAACGGGAACGAATCAGCTAAGCGGTCCGCGGGTAAAAAACACTAAAGGATTCGGTCATTTATCACGGCGCTGCTGGCCCCCGGGGCACCACGGGAATGAAAAGGGGAGGAATATAATCCGTTGGACAGACTAATCGCGCACTAACTATCCACATATTATCTACAATAATTCCATAGTAACCGAGTGGAGGGGGGAACGCCGGGGTCCCATTCGACCGGGCGACGCGAATCGATTTCAGGGATCCTACTCTACGGTTTGGATCATCGAGCTACGCGAACAATGCCAGCTAGAAGTTTTATTGTGATTGCAACCTTGATTGAATCCGGAAGGATTTTTGTTGTGACTGCGGAGAGACCTGGTCTGGCCTGCTGATTATTAATGAGACTTTGTGAATTTATTTTGGGGAATACAGCGGACCGACGCTTTTTACCACGTTTTTATTAACTCGCTTTCTTGTTTGTCTGTCTGTTTGTCTGTTTGTCTGTCTGTCCGTCTGTCCGTTTGTCCGTCTGTTCGGTACAAATTTTGCAATTGATTTTATACTCACTTCCCAATGATCTGGAGACTTGAAACTTTAAACATAGCTCAGAACTGGATGACAATGCTATATTAACTACTAAATAGCAGAAAATAATTATTTTTTTTTTTAATTGTATTATACCACGTTTTTAAGACGGATTGAAAAGTATAAAATAATTTTTCCTAGCCCCATA
Organism: Lasioglossum malachurum; assembly: GCA_028455605.1. Lineage (NCBI taxonomy): Eukaryota > Metazoa > Arthropoda > Insecta > Hymenoptera > Halictidae > Lasioglossum > Lasioglossum malachurum. Next base: position 4,697,319 of record CM052318.1, read on the forward strand.
TAGGTCTCTAACCCCATACAGATAGTCCTGAAAATTTGTGATTCTGAATTTTTAATTTT